>CM038361.1:30538702-31138702 GCA_021464625.1 Proterorhinus semilunaris | reverse complement strand
ACCACAGAGTCCTGATCGGCCCCAATCACAGAGGAGGCCTTTCTGATTAGTTTGTCCAGTTTTTTTATTTATTGGTTTATTTGGTCGGGACAGTTTAAGTTAATGAATAAGCCACACTGGATCGTAGCTTTAGGCTAATTTCCATCCATCGTCCTCACAGGTTATCACAGCACGGAGGTCTCTACATGCTGAAACCTGCCAGAGTCTGTTCATAACGAGCAGCTCACAGACTCACAGACTCACATGTTCACTGGAGGAAAGAGCTCTCCATGATTTATAAAAGGAACAAAAACAAGCCTCAGCTTCTGGATGGAGCCAAACTGTGAGTAACATTATGATTTTAAAGTCTGTTTGCAGATGAATTCACTCTCTGGGAAATATCGTCGGTTCAGTCGATTTCTGATCTTGGTCTGCAGCTGAAGCTCAGAGATTGAATGAGGTGGAACTGGGTGAATAAATGTTTGTTTATTCGATATTTTGCACAAATTGTAAATGTGCCAGATTATAACTGAACATTGGAAACAGCCAGATGCCCTTCCACATGGATTTGGTCCTAGTGTTACAGTAATGGTGCTGGAACAGCTGTTTCCAAACCTTTGTAAAGAGGCAGAGCAGACAAAACATGTACAAGAAAGTTTACCTTGAGTACTGTGAGTTTGAGGAAAAGTCTGATTCATGTTTCACATTGACACACAGAGCCTCTCAAAAGTACTATTACACTTTGAACGTTTGCACATTCTGTCATGTTTACCATAAACAAAGATTTTACTTTGAATGTTTTACTGAAAGTTCACACAAGTAACAGACGACTGTGAAGTGAAAGTAAAATGAAACATGATTCTGTTATTTTTCATAAAATAGAAAAGTGAAAGTGGGGGTGCATAAGTATTCATACAGCATGACTGAATACTTTGTGGAACCCCCTTTTGCTGCAATAACAGCAGCAAGTCTTCTGGGGTTTGACTCTACAAGGTTAGCACATGTAGAGACTGACATTTGAGCCCATTCCTCTTTACAAAACAACTCCAGCTCCGTCACATTAGAAGGAGAGCGTTTGTGAACAGCAGTTTTCAGGTCTTTCCACAGATTTTCAATAGGATTTAGGTCAGGACTTTGACTGGGCCATTCTAACACATGAATATGTTTGTTTTTAAAACATTCCATTGTACATGTTTGTGTTTAGGGTCATTGTCCTGCTGGAAGGTGAAGCTCCGCCCCAGCCTCAGTTCTCTTGTGACTCCAGCAGGTTTTCCTCCAAAATGTCTCTGTATTTGGCTCCATCCATCTTCCCAACTATTCTTACAATCTTCCCAGTCCCCGCTGAGGAAAAGCAGCCCCATAGCATGATGCTCCCCCCCCCCATATTTGACCCTGGGGAGGGTGCACTCAGGACGAGGAGCAGTGTTAGGTTTGCTCCATACAGAACGTCTCATCTGACCAAAGCACCTTCTTCCACATGGTAGCTGTGTCCTCCATAGGACTTCTAGCAAACTTCAGACGGGATTTCTTATGGCCTCCTTTCAATAATGGCTTTCTTCTGCCACTCGTCCATGAAGGCCAGATTTGTGTAGAGACTTACAGTTGTCCCATGTACAGATTCCCCCAGCTCAGCGGCAGGACGTCCCAGCTCCTCCAGAGTTATCTTGGGGCACTTGGTTACATTTCTGACCAGTGCTCTCCTTGTTCGGTCTGTTAGTTTAGGTGGACAGCCGTGTCTTGGTAAGTTCTCAGTGGTGCTATACTCTTTCCATTTCCGAATGATGGATTGAACAGTGCTCCGTGAGATGTTCAGATCTTGGGAAATCTTTGTATAACTTAACGCTGCTTTAAACTTCTCCACAGCTTTATCCCTGACCTCTCTGGTGAGCTCCTTGGCCTTCATGATGTTGTTTAGTGACCACTCTGACCATAGCTCTGGGGCCCTCACAGAACAGCTGGAGTTATACTGAGAGTAGATTACACACAGGTGGCCTCTATTTAATGGTTAGGGCGAGGTGTGAACTTTCTGCAGTCATTAGGAATGTTATAAAGGACATTTAATGCACTCAGGAAATGCTGTATGAATACTTATGCACGCCCCACTTTTCTATTTTCTGCAAAATAACAGAATCATGTTTCATTTTGCTTTCACTTCACAGTCGTCTGTTACTTGTGTGTGAACCTTCAGTAAAACATTCAAATGAAATGAGAGGGACTGTAAATGATGAGAAACATGAGCAGTTTTTTCCCTCTGCCATCGAGAGCACTGGGAGTTTTCCTGGTTTCCACCAGAAAGCAGCACGCCGCGGCACGTCCACTGGCGTCCATGTTGGATTTCAACACACACTGACACGAAAGTCTCTGACCTGTCAGAACATGTTGGACACAATGGATGTTAGTGCTACAGGCCGAAAGTCCTCCAACCTTTTGGGTCTATTCGATTAAGGGACTGGGACAATCACTGAATCTTTCCAGATTTGCTGTTGCTTTCCCAGCGACAAATTAAAAATGTGCAAGAAAATTGAACTCAGTTCTTTAGCACAATGTTTAAGAGTGCGGCCACAGATGTTATCTGGACCCAACTCTTGTTAACTTTGGTCGACTTATAGACCTTTTCCACTTGTTTTTTGTGAAATCTCAAAATTATTTTTCAAGTTATTTTTAAGTTCCTGAACCTCATTTATAAAATCAGAGGTTTCAACGCAAGAATAGAGATTATTAAATGTGTAAGAGCCATTTTAGAGGCCTTTTATGTATTTGTTCCACCAGCCACTACGCGGCGCTACACTTCCTGTTTGGGACCAGGTGAGCCTATTTAAGGGCTCAAGGGAGTGGCCTCAGTGTGGCAGAGTGAAGGCATACAGTTTTTGACCGTGATTGTTAAGACGTGATTAAGATATGGAAATAAAAGGATTCGTCATTTTAACACTAGAGTATTGGGCTCCTTTCACGCGTGCTAAACACCTTTTTACTTTGCCAACCATAGTAGCCAGTGGTACAGGGCCACTGGCCGCTACAAATGCATTTGCCAAATTAATACTGGATTTAAAACCTTCAAGGAGCACCTGACAACTGCCTTCCTTGTGAAAACCAGTCAAGGTTTTCATGCTACAGTCTGTTCTCAGGCATCTTTTTCTCCAACTCATTTTTATAGCTTTTTTTTTTGGCCCTTAAAATCTCACATTTGAGTGATTTACTAACATTGTGAAGTTCCATGGCTGATCCCTGCTTAAAAACCTTTTTCCTGTATACATATATGTATAAGGACTGCAGATGGAAATTAGCATTGTGCTAAATCTGGGGCAGCCATCTTTTTAATGTACCTGTCCATTGTCCTTTTAAATAAATAAATAAATAAATAACTACATGATTTAACAGATGTATTTATCCTAGACTGATTATTCGGGTATAATTTAATCTGTTTAGATGACACAATCATGTCTCTACAGAAAACCATGTATGAACATACTACATCCACCAGTTCATCCAAATCATCCCCACACCTGTCTTTAAAGACATCCCAGTACGGTGTTACCATGGAGACGACCTGGGCCCCCCATGTTATTCTAATGGGACTGAGACATAAATCTAACATTATACCAAATGACAGTGCGTTAGCGCCCTCTGTAAGGAGCTTGTAGACCGTGGTCATGGAAGTACGGCCCGTCAGGACCGTCCGATGCTGCTTGTAAAAGAAAAAAGATTTTCGCTCCGCTATAGCGCCCTCTGAAGGTTGAAGCCATTATTCACATGGAGAGGCTTAAAATGTAGTTATGACAAAGATTAATGGCTCATCAGGGCAATGAAATGCAGTGTGGCCACGCTACTGCCCTCGATAGGGTTATGGCGCAGCAATGGAGGCCCGACCCGCGAGGGCCTCTCAATGCTGCTTGCGGCTTTAATTCATCTTATTTATGTAATATTCTTATGCCCCCATAGCCTTATAGTTTTATAGCTTGTTTTGTATCTATATTCTGTGTTATATGTTTAATGTTGCACGTCTGTACCGAGAAGGAATTCTACTCAGTTTGTCTAAGATCATTCCCTCCTCCCCCTGTGGGAAACACGTATTAATAACACATATTAATATGTGTTATTAATATGTTAATGTACACGTATAAATAACAAGCACCCTTTATTATAAAGCTGTAGCAATAATCTTAGTATAATTCCTCTACACTCAAAGAAATGTCAGACGTGTAAATTACAGAATAATACAAAGGAAAAAACATGTCTTTCATGATTTTAATCTAAACTTCATCTGTCCACAGCCCCGCCCACAAGGGGCAGGTGTGTCCTGGTCCCAGATGTTTGCCTCTGCTAAGGACTGAATCCATGGGTCACAGGCCGACCTTTGGACGCGAGGCTGAAGCTCCTCCCCCTCTGTGAGTTCCTCAATTCTCTGCTGACTTCAGACTCTGGTTTTAAAATGATGAAATCATCTTTTATGAGACACATTAGTGCAGTGTTTGCACAGGCTCTCTGTCGTCCAGGAGCTTTACATTGTAGTGAAGGACTGAGTGTGTGATTCTGCACATGCTCAGAGGCCTCATGTTAAAGTCCTCCATCACAGGAGACGCCGCCGTGATGAAAGCGCCGCGGGGCGGGGCTTAGCATTCACACTCAGCATGTGCATGTCCTGACGGGTCACTGTGTCGGGGGTTTGACTTTCTCTAACCTGTGTTTCCATAATCTGAGTCTCAATAGTTACGCAACTGGATTAAAAAAGTACTTGGAGAAACTATTTGAGTAAAAGTCTGATTCATGTTTGAGTTTAATATAAATCATGAAAAACAAAACATGAAATAATGTGAACACTTTCATATTTTCAAAAATATAATAAAAATAAATCATTCTGAAGAATTAAACAAAACTCCAAATAAATGTAGTTTACGTCAAAATTAAGATGTTTGTCATTTGTCAGAATCACAGTCTATTTATTTGTTTATTTAATGTTTATTCAACACCTTTTCTGATGAAGAGCTTATTTAAAGTTCTATTTTAAAAGTCTGAGTGGTGGTTTGTCTCAGGATTATTGAGGAAGAAGGAAGTTCTATCTGTGTTTTGTTTTTCAGAGTCGTGTGAACCGATCAGACCGTCAGCTCTGAAAGAGAAGGAAACCCTGGCCTGGACTTTACACAGTTATTCTTCTAAACCTGTGATTTTTGGTTAATGATTAAGATGTTTGAAGGCCTGGTGCGGCTCCAACAGCCACGACCCGGCAAAGTGGAAGAAGATGGATTAAGCTTTTTCTGTGTTTTGATGACGGTGCTGAAGTAGGATAGTCTCTCAGCGCCCCCTGCAGGAGACTGAAGGAGGTGCAGACAGATGTGTTTGTGTCATGGAGAGGGGTTAGAGGAATGTTACTTTGAGTCATATGTTATTAAGTAACTGTTTCATCTTTTATTTGATTCTTTATGAAACCAGGAGAGGTCAGTCCCCCCTAAAAAAACTATGTTGCAGTGCATCATGGGTAATTCCAGCTCTCTGAGGCAGTGGAGGATCCACTGGTGCATCCTGGGTAAATGAGCCAAATGTGGAGCTGCGAGGGGGCGAGTGGTCTGAGTGAATTGGAACACCACTAGGTGGCGCTGTGATGACGTGAGGAAACAGCCTCTGTTTTCGGTGTGAAGGATTAAAGTCACTTGCCGCTATAGCCGGCGTCTCGTCCTTTAAGACACAAGTCTTTATTTCACTTTTATTCATTCGATTCTGTGACTTCTGTAAATTGTTCGTCTCTGAATCTGTAACTTTTATATTTTACTGTAAATAGTTCTTTCAATAAAAACACTGCATTTCCTGTTGTTTCCTCATTCATAAACAGACCCAATT
Source organism: Proterorhinus semilunaris (assembly GCA_021464625.1). Taxonomy (NCBI): domain Eukaryota; kingdom Metazoa; phylum Chordata; class Actinopteri; order Gobiiformes; family Gobiidae; genus Proterorhinus; species Proterorhinus semilunaris. The sequence continues at coordinate 31,132,891 of CM038361.1, read as the reverse complement.
CTAAAGGAGATGTTCCTTTGTTGAAATGGGTGGAAAACTATAAGTTTATTAACATTCATAAGTCATAAATAGTTTCTCAAATGTACTCATAGGTTTTGTTCATGTTCTAGAATCGTATTTCAGTCGGAGCTGATACGACTCTACAGGAGAGAAACACACACGATCATTAGAAGAACACATTCTTCTCCTGACCAACATCACACTCATGTTTGTGAATATTGTCTTTTAAACGCCTTTACAGTATTTATTTGACTTCATTATGATTATCACTTTGCAAAACGTAATGATCCAGATGAGTTTAAAGTCTTCATTTGAGTCGTTTGATCTGTTTTCAGGTTTATTTCAGGTACGTTTCTTTTGCCATTGGGGGAACAACATTGATCGAATCCCAGTTTTACTTTATTATCTCAAGTAAAGATTCACCTCGTCCTCAAACGTGCAAAGTAAACTTCAGATCAGGAATAAAGTCTAAAACAAGAAACAAGAAACATTTCCTCAGTTCAAGTCATTTAAGCCCGTGCTTGATATTTGCTTTGTTAGATTATGTTCTGATGACCCATGAACACAAATATGAACCTCTTATCTTCACCGCGATGTGCCTCGGCTCCTGGAGGTGCAGGAGGACCAGCTGAGGGTCTCTGTCACTTCTGTAGAAGGCGGAGAACGGACCTCATGGGCTCAAATTAAAGATGCAGTTCTGTGCCCTCTCCAGCAGGTGGCGCCTTACAGTCACCTATACCCCGGGCCGGTCCTCTTCCATTTATTTGAGCTGAAACAACAAAGTCACTGCTTTAAACTGTCCCGGGACCAACAGCTGAACAACCTGGATCTAAAGATGAAGCTTGGTCTGTTTTTTCATCGGCTGTTGAAGCATTTTGTGTCTTTGTACCTTTATTTGGGGCGACGGTGGCGCAGATGGTAGAGCGGGTCGTCTCATGATCGGAAGGTCAGGGGTTGGAATCCCGCCTCCTGAAGGTGCACATTGTTGTTGTGTCCTTGGGCAAGACACTTCACCCTCCTTGCCTCCAGTGTCTGCGTACACTGGTGTATGTATGAGAGTGTGAATGGGCCCCCTATGAGAGACCAACAGGCCCGTTTGGAATCATGAGACCGTCCTTCCGTGGACCCACCACCTGCAGGAGGAGCCATAGGGGACTGGTGCAGCTCCAACGGCTGCCTCCACGACCCGGCAACGGACAAGTGGGAGAAAATGGATGGATGGATGGACCTTTATTTAGTAGAAAACTATGTCGTCATTATTCAACATTTGTTAAAGTAGTTCTGAAGTGATGTTTCCCTCTGGCTGCTCATCCTGGATCATCCTGGATCCTGCAGCATCGCAGAGATCACTGTGATGGAAAGTAAAGTCCATGTTTTTTCTGCGACGCTTTGTTTTATTTTGTCCATCACTGTTCTGTAAATATGCACTTCCTGTTTCCTGTGAAAACGAATACAGCAAAGTCTGATACTTTTGCAGTTGATAAATTGTCGTACGGCGCCACCTGCAGGCTGTCGTCATTAAAGTGTCACAGAGCTTCATTTATTAGATTCTGTTTCTCCTGTTCGATATTTCACTTTGTAAATGTAATAAATCAAACTGATGTTTATTTTCGTTCAGCTCAGTCTGTCCTGACTCGTCTGAACCAAAGGGAATGTATTTTTCTATAAATGCTCCTGAAGCCTAATACAGCTCAGCCTATGAGCAGCAGGTGGCGCTGTGACGATACGGTCAATGCCAGAGTTTAATCCAGAGATAAAATAACACGACGTCATAAACCACTGAACTTAAGATTCTTCTATTTCCTGTCACATGTTTCACATTTTCCTGATGATCCTCCGCCTGAACCGAGCACGTTTTCCACAGGTTTTCATCTCAAATCTAAAATCTTTTGGAAAAAAATAGAATGAAATGAAACTTAGCCATAAAAACGCTTTAAAAATGTGATAAAACCGCGGTGACACAAACGTAGGATCGGTTTTGCAGGTCTTAGCTTTCAAATCAGGTGTTTCTCCTGTAGGCGGTGAACTGAGAAGCTTTAGATTTGGGTAAAGCTGAACTACAGAAAAGCACTCGGAGAAAGAGGGGGGTCAAAGGTTAAGCTGTCACCGTCGTGGCAAAGGGAAAGTGTCATTGTGATATATTTGAATGTTTTACTGTGAAAGTGAAGACATGACTCTTTTTTACTGAGTGTGGTTTATTTATTTTTACAGTGAGACACAGTTCACTGTAAAAATCAAAACAGAGAAAAATAATCACTAATACTTAAGTACTTGAGTACATGTGATATGACGACACTGTGGTTCAAAAACAAACTGATTTACAACCAGAATGTTTGTGACTGCTGAACTCTCAGCTCCTCAGACACAACAACAGCAGTAACTGAATACTTGTGCTGAGTAACTGTATCCAGGACAGTTACTCTTTCATCTGAGAGTATTTAGATTACAGTTACTGGGCGGCACGGTAGCACAGCGGTTAGCGCTCGTGCTTCACAGCTAGAAGGTCCCGGGTTCAATTCCCACCTGGACGGGGCCTTTCTGTGGAGTTTGCATGTTCTCCCCGTGTCTGCGTAGGTTTCCTCCGGGTACTCCGGTTTCCCCTACCACCAAAAACATTTACAATAGGCCGGGATGAATGATGTGAGTGAGTGGTTGGTGGTGGTCGTCGGAGGGGCCGATGGCGCAGATTGGCTGCCTCGCTTCCGTCAGTCTACCCCAGGGCAGCTGTGGCTACAATAGTAGCTTACCACCACCAAGTATGGAGTGAATGAATAGTGCAATGTAAAGCGTCTTTGAGTGTCCAGAAAAGCGCTTTATAAAACTGATGCATTATTATTATTATTATTATTATTACTTCCTAAAATCTGCAGCTCGGACTCAAACGTTACACAGACTGACTTTAGTGTGAAGCAGAGAGAGTGCATTTAAACCGTTTAAAGTTTCCTCAAACCTTTATTCAGGTCAGAACCTTAAAGCAGCGCTGACTCATAATAAAAAATACATGTTTTTTCAGGTTTTCATTAAGATCGCAGTAAAAAGTGAGAACAGCAGAACTTGGTCTGAGTTGTTTAGACTCTGAGTGGATAAACAGGAGGATTGTCTAACGGCGCCACCTACAGGAGGTTTTCAAACCTGAGCTCAGAGCTTTATTTATTACATTCTGTTTCATATTTCACTTGTGTTTCTGAGTGAATCTTTTTATTCTGTATTTGTGAGATTTGAACGTTTGTATCATTTCTGTAACTTTTCCCTCAGAGCCTTTGATTCATTATCACAGGGTTAGGCAACGTCAGGCTCGGGGGCCAAATCCGGCCCTTCAGGACAGAACCTCTGGCCCCCAGATGACTTTGAGAAATGTTTTAAATGTCCCGGCAGATCATCCCACTGGGTCATAATGTAAAACAGCGATTCTAAAGCGATGGGTCGGGACCAGAAAGTGGGTCATGGATCCATTTTCTGAAACAGCCTGGAAACACACGTCTGTTAAGATGAATGTTTTTGGGTTATTTTATCATCATTTCAGTTTAAAGCAGATCTACGTGTTGGAGAAATCAAATATTCTGTACGACATATGACAAAGGACAGTTTCCTTTGGGTCCGGCTCGTCATCTGAGGGTAAAGTTTGTCCCAAAGCCAAAGCCCTGGAGAAACACTGAGGTCAAAGGTCAGGCTCCAGGGCTGAGGTTCACGACACAAACTAACGCCTGCATCACTGAGTCCAGCTCAGTGGAGGAAACCTGTACGTCCACTACAATATTTACTCTTCCTTTCAGTCAAAGTTATCGTTTTGACTAAAACTAGAGTCAACGTTTTTCACTGTGAGTAAAATGTCCAGATGTTTCTGTCGAGTAAAATCTGACAAAATAAAAGTGAAAAGTCTCAGATTAAAATCCTCTGTCAAAGGATCAGACTTTGATCATGAGGAGAACAAGGACCTGCATAAATAATCAATATTATTGATGTAAAGTCGACTGAAAAGTGAGGAGAGTAATTCAACTGATTCTAAAATTAAATTCCATTTTTGTAAGATCATTTACCTGGAGCTCTGGTTCCAGCTCCTGTGCTTCTGTTTGGAAGGCGTGGCTTAGGTGTAAACTCTGACGTCATGTGACCTGAATGTTGTCATGTGACCTGAATGTTGTGCAATATTCTGTGATTGGTCTGATCTGAGTGCGGAAGTGAAGCTCTTTCTGCCCGGCTCGTCAGTAGAAATGGACGTGCTGTTTGTGGCTGTGGTCTTCTTCATGGGGTTTCCAGCTTTCATTGATTCATCGCTAGGTAAGACACATGTCCAGGCAAAGCTTAACTGCTACACGCTTCCCAAACTGTGGCCCGGGGTCCGGTCTGGGTCACATTTACAGTTTTCCTTTAAGTCAGTCCTGGTCCTGTCCCGGGTTTAGAGTTGTTAGTCCTGCTCTTACGCAAACTGATTTGGTGGAACGTGTCTTTGCTCGTAGCCATTTCCTCGGGTTTGAGCTACATTCGTATGAAACGATCTGGCTCTTTTTAAAAAGTCACAGAGCCGTTCAAAAGAGCCAATAGTTCATGTTCTAGAATTCTCTTTCAGTCGGAGCAGGTGCTGCTACAGCTCCAAATGTTTCCTTGATCATTATCTTTACAGTGACTGATTTATATTATTCTGATTCTACTGACCAACTTCATGAGGAAATAATGAGACCTGAGTTCATCTGAGCTGAAGAGACGACTCTGAACTTTGTTTTTGTTTCATGTGAATCTGCCTCAGGAATCACAGACAATAGGTAGCGTTCACGTGACATCACAACCTTCTCAAGAGCCCATAGTTTAACATTGAGGCGGAGCAACTGAAAATTCCACGGCCGTAACCATAGCAACGCTCAAAATGCAGATTTCTAGTCTTAAATCGTTGCTCATTTCTCTGTAATAAGCGAAGTCGTAATCTCGTAGTGCGCAGCGCTTCCGGTCAAAGGTCAATCGGGATAAAAGCGCTATCTCCCAGTAATCCCAATGTAAAATATGCATGAATAAAGATTGTTTTACAGGCATAAAAAATGTGGTACATTAACAGATCATCACAAATATATCGAGGGTGAGTATCTGTGCTTCCACGAACATTTTGGTCAAATGGTTTTAATTTCCAATTGCAGGAGCACAAGCTAAATTAAATGTATACTACACAATGCTCTGGCCTACATGAACATGTTTTCTCTCAGCATTGTACTGGGGGGAGGAACAAGGATTACGATGATTGTGTATGAAGGAAAGGCTAAATGGCAAATGCCTAGAAGTTGAATAAAGTCATGCAGCAAAGGAAACAATAAACAAACCCTGGAAAACATGTGCAATAGCACCTTCTATGCGTCCTGTTCAATGATCACATGCTTTATACGTAATTTGTTGGCTCTTTTCTCGGCCTTCAAGAAACTGTACTTCATACTTCGTCCCACACCGTCCAAATGTATAGAAACTGAACGCTTTTCCTTGTTAATAATCCGACAGAATCAGAATCATAAATGCTTTTATTGACATTGAACAGGTTCACAAAGTAGGAAGTTTCTTCAGAGCAATCGTGCAACATGAAACATAAAACGTAGTAATAATAAACTATATAAACTTTCAAACTTAAAAGGGCATGCATGAAGTAGATCAAAAATTAAATGTGATAAAAAAACAATCAACGAGCCGTCTCCTCAAGTCGCGGACTGCAGTAAAGTGGCCCGACACTTCCAGACCCTCGGTAAAGTCTGTCAGGGACATGATGCTATTTTCACCGATGTCACGGCACAAGCACATCGTAGATCAGCAGCAAACTCCATCATCTTGACGACCCGTTTGACTGGAGGAATGTTCAAGGATCTGCCAGAGTTTCTCCGTCTTGTGTCTGACACCAACAAGTCCTCTCTGTAGCCGCTGTAGCTGCACTCTCTCGTCTTCGTGTATGCTTCTGCGCTGTCAAAACATACTTCCGGGTCAAATTTATCCCGATTGACCTCTGAGCGATCCCACAATTCATTGCGCGAACTGAGATTACGACTTCGCTTATTCCTGAGGCCAATTCACATGAAACAAAAACTGTCACAAAGTTCAAAGTCATATCTTTCAGCTCATATGAACATATGTCTCATTATTTCCTCACAAAGGCGTCCAGAAGTGGAGACAATATTCAAAAACATGTGCTTGATGTTGGTCAGTAGAAAGTCAGGTTTGTGAATCCAGTCACTGTCACATGATCAGAGAAACATTTGGAGCCTCTTTATGTTCATGTTTGGATCCAGCTCTGTGTGACTCTACGTTTACGTCCAGACTCTCTTCCTGTTCTGTTATTTCCGTGGGGGTGAATTGAGGAGGCGCTGCTGGTGCTTTGTGCTGATGATATAACATGTCGAACAGGAACAGGTGCATTCAAATGAGGTGAAGCTGGATGCAAAAATGAAGCCACAGTAAACATGTGAAGCAGCAGGAGCTCCGTGGCTTTATTTACTCCCGTCTGAAGGACACGAGGCCTGACACGGTGAGAGTAACAGACATGGCTTCAACGAGGCGATGCTCTGGAGCTTTAGCTCTAAAGTCAGAGCTAAATGTGACACTTCCAGAATCTTTTTATGAGATCTGATTCACAAACACGTTTTTCAAAGGATAAATATCAGTCCCTTTGTCATTTTAGACGATTTCAATCAAGAAAGTTCCTTTCATCAATGGAGACTTGGATATTGTGAGTTTTCTGGAGTTATGAACATTTTAGATTAAAAGGAGCCAGTCTTTTTAACGGCTCTTTGAAATGAACGGATTCCAAAGACTCGGCTCCAGAAAAGAGCCGTGAATCCATCACTTTTCAATTCCTTTCCTTTGATTCAGAAACAAAACACAGATAGAAAGACAGGAGCAGGTTTGGGCTCAGTTTCTGATATTCATACTCGGTTCAGTTTCTACGAGAGCTTTGGATAAACGTTTAAGAAAGTCACGTTTCTGTGTTTGTCTTAGACAGAAGTTTTATCTGCTGAGTCACTGACACTGTGCCCATGAGGTGATGAAATAAACGTAAGTGATTAGGGCCATTACAGAGAGAGGAACCAAATCTTAAAGGGATATTTCAGGATTTTTGACACAGGACCTAATTTCCTGGTTATCCAGAGTGTTGTTGATGTCTGGAGATATTGTTTCTTAAATTCATGCAGTTCTTGTATTTGAAGAGCTTAGTGGCGCTAGGCTAATGCTAGGCTAACACATTTCTATGGTATCAGTTAGCCTGCATTAAAAACAGTGCACCTGAGGCAAATCACTTATAAGACCAGACTAACCATATAAATGTCTGTGTTAATAGAATCATTTTTGAAATATAACTGACCTTGTATCACATGAATTACCGCATTTTGAGGGACTATTTTCTCACAGATCACTCCGCCGCTGCGTTAGCTTACAGCCACGAAGCTGATGCTGCTCAAATATACGTTTTTTTTAAATGATTCTATCGACACAGACATTTATATGGTTAGTCTGGTGTTATAAGTGATTTACCTCAGGTGCACTGTGGAGTCAGACTGTTTTGAATGCAGGCTAACTGATACCATAGACATGCGTTAGCCTAGCATTAGCCTAGCGCCACTAAGCTCTTCAAATATAAGAACTGCATGAATTTAAGAAAAAAAGATCTCCAGAGTGTTGTTGTCTGGAGATATTTTCTTAAATTCATGCAGTTCTTATGAAATATCCCTTTAAGACGCTGCGGGTGAAAAGAAACACATTTAAAGATATCTATCCCTCTGAAACGTTTGCTGTAGTTCCTGAATCCCAAAGGTTTCTGAACTCCAATGATTTCCCATAGTTTTGTTGCGTGACATTTCATTCAATAACAATATGAGCTAATCCTGTCTTTCTCATCCATGTTGGCTCAAGTGTTTTATGGAACTGCTCTTAAATAATCGAATCTAACCATAGTACGAGAGTTTAAAGCAGGTCCTGCAGCGTCTGAAGCTCTGGTTGTGGAAAGTGAAGCTGATGCAACTGTCTGTGGGGAACTAAAGCTGGAAAAGGAAGTGTAGTGATTATTTGTCAAAAAAAGGAACTCAAACTTCATCAAGACTTAACTGAAATAAACACGTAGCCGCATCGTGGGTTTAGTTTTACGCAGCAGCATTAAAAGAGTGCAATGTCCAAACAAACTTAACGTTTCAAACAAGGGTTTATTTTCTGGATTAGAGGCAAACAGCAAAGTATCATAAGGCCTACTCACTGCCCCCCCTACTACACGGGTAAAAACCATCAGCCCACCCAGGTGCGTTACTCCGCTATATCCCCTAGGGGCGCCAAATAAAGCAAAAAATAAACAAATTAGAATTAACAGCATATTGGAGAATATATTATACAAAGAAAACATACACCATATTTGGATAAACAATGCCTATTTTATCTGGATTCCTCCCGACGGTGGGAATAAATAAGAATCATTAATGGCCTTTACTAAATCTAACCTGAGCTACAACATATGGATTATGCCTGTTGTCTTTTCAGATATTTAGTAGTACTATTATTTTAACTTTGTTTATTTTATTATTATTATTATTATTAATAATAATAATAATAATTGTATTACTTGTATTCTATTGATTTTTTTTATATATTTTTCTCTGTTTTATCTATGTATATTAATGGATTTATTTACTTGGCATTTTCTTTGCTTGTTTGTAATGAGTAAAAAACACAACATGCTACGACACCTGCAGTGGCGCGTATGGCCTCTAGGGGCACGAGTTACTAAGTGCTGCTTTAAATAAGACGAGAGCTTGAAAGTTTGATTGTCACTTCGAAACAGACGAACAGAGCGCCCCCTAAAGGACGAGCATCAGAAATCATACTCCGTGGTGACCGCAGTGATGTCGTTATCCTGTGGCAGAAGGGGAGGGGCATCTTCTACCGAAACAAACAAAACAGAGAAGAAGAAGAAGCTCAGATTAAAGCGAGATGGTGCAGGTGAACAGGAACTATATGTTCATATCAACCCTGTGAGGAAACTCCTGCTGTGACTTTGGGAAATACAAAATCACTGAGTGATATTAATGTTAAGCGTAATAACACATGATATTAATGTGAGGCGTCTGCTGTAGATCACTGACATAAGGCTGTAATAACCTTTAATAAAAGCCTGCGGTTCCTCACTCCTGTGTCGGAGCAGAGAGATGAGGAGCAGATTGGACAGCACATACGGGCACAGCACCAGCAGGTGACAGACCACAGCCACCACCAGGGGGCGCTGAGGGACCGGGGGCGGGGTTATCTCAGCGAGGGGCGTTGACTCTGTGGGAAAAACAGAAATAACTGGACTGTTTTGTTTTTCATTTGACTCAAAGGAACCGAAGCAGTCAGTTATTGTAGAGGTGAGCCGAGTTTCCTGTGTGACAAAAAACGATTTCAGTATTTGACTCATTTATTTGACATTGTAATTCAACACACACAAAACCAGTTTGTAGGCGATGCAAAAAGAGTGTAGTGCCTGTAGCCGGAACAAGACTGAACGGTGCAGGCGCAGTAGGTCGCTGACAGGGGGGAGTCATCCAGGTCAGGTGACTCAGGCCTGTCAATCACAGGCCCCTCCCACCTCTCACCCCCCTCGCTAAGCCACGCCTCTTTCTTTGGCACTTTTGGAATCAGGCTTGAGGCTGCAGCCGCACAGAGGCCGGTCACAGCCGGACTGAAGACTGTGCAGAATGTACCGTGAGCAGGGGCGAACCCGAGCATACAGGGGCCGGGGCATCACAGGGGAACCCTGACTCAGAAAGGGTCCGAATAAAGAAAAGAAAAAAATTTATATTTGTCTTTCAGAGTGCAGGAGAAGCAGCTCATGTTTCATATATTTGTTTAGTGACTCCCATGTTTCTAAATACATTTAAAGCAAATCGATTCAGAGTACAATATTCAGATTGGACAAAATAATGGAATGTTTCAAAATACATTTCCAGGCGAGTATTCAGTATTCTGAAATTAAATAAGATAGCAAAGTATTCGCTGACGTTTGAGGTCAGAGACGTTACCTTTGAGGTCAGAGACGATGATGTGGACGGCGTCAGAGGAGCCTGGTCCCTCGCACCAGTACTGTCCACTGTCCAAAGGCAGGAGACTTCTGACCAAACACCTGGAGCCGCTGAGTCGACCCCAGTCCACTCCACAGCGCCCCCTGGTGTCCTCAGACGTGTTCCTGACCACAGCGTCCTCAGACTGGACACAGTGCAGGGACACAGAGTCGTAAATGGAGAAGCGTCTGCGGTCAGGCTCCAGGACGATCCCAGCTGTGGGAAACATCAGATGTGCAGATATGAACATCAAGAGAAGGACTGTATACTTCTCCTGAAGGCCACAGCACAGACAGTCAGAGAAAAGGGAGCAAAGGGAACATAAAAAACATAGCCAGAGTCACTGTTTTGGAGGACCCTGCCATTTAAAGGAATGGAGCTGCTGCTGCTTTCAGGCTTTAGGTCCTATAACTATTTTAGAAATATGTTAATTCACGTGCACGTGGAGGAGGTCCTCTGGGATGGAAACATAAGGATTTCATGTCTGAAGCACAAATGAAATCGATACGGGAGACTGAAAAACCTGCAGGATTGGCTCATGTCCATTGAAATGAACGGGATTCTGAAAGTCCCACGAGTGAAACTATTTGCTCTCATTCGAAAATAAAACATTTTTCAAAAACAGCTCCCACTCTGACTTTTAGGTTCTACCAGTGCCCAATTCACCAAATACTCGAAACATATCCACTTCAGGAATTTAAGGGTTATAGGGACCTTTATGGCTCCAAAATCCACTTAAAAAAATAAATAAACATGGCATTATTTATTTCTGATCAGAGTTATGGTTGTTAAGACATATCTGAAAATAAAGACCATTTGGTAAAACTATGACAGAGATACACAACAACAAAGTTTAAGGGTTAAAACTAGAGTGAGTGTGGGCCTTTCAGAATGAGGCCTTTTGCTCCTCGGTAGATCTGGGCCCTTGTGACCCCGATCACCGGCACATGCAGAACGATATTTCTAGAGAGGGATGGCTTTAGCCGGATGTGCTCTGGTCAACTTTAGACCTGGTGCTTGTCCAGCGATTGTTTTAGGAGTAAGAGTCGGACACAAAGATGTGATTTTAGAATTAAGATCGCAAAGACTGACCGTGAAGAGACACGTCGATCATCAGAGAGGCCACGACTGAAACAACACACTGCAGTTAGAACGATACACTGAAGACGCCAGAGACACTAAGGTCTAGGAGGTTTTACTCACGGATCAGAGGCGTCCGGGCCATGGTCCAGACGTGCAGAGGAGCGTGAGGCCGTGGAGCTTATGCAGGTGATGGAGGGCAGAGTGAGAGGAGCTGACAGATGGAGCTGAAGCTGGTGGTTGAGGTTCTTCCTGTCACAGCGGCTGCAGCTCATTGGCCTTTTCATTCAGGAAACCACAGTCCGGCTCATCACACGTTTCTGTGCTTTTGCAGAAGAACCCTGAGCCTCACCACAGCCACAAAACCGTTTGGTTTGTTTGATACATTAGGCATTTTTTCCTTGAATATCTCCATTTAAATTTGTTTGTTTTACTTTATTGTCCCCGTAGGGAAATGTGTCCTCGGCATTTAACCCATCCTTCGATGCTAACCCGTAAGGAGCAGTGGTCGACGGCAGTGCCGCGCCCGGGGTCCCATCTCCATGATGTGGAGCCAGGCTGATGGTCAGAATCACCTGGCTGGAGGATTCACCTATTGTACATGTTTTAGTGGTAGGGGAAACCGGAGTACCCGGAGGAAACCTACGCAGACACGGGGAGAACATGCAAACTCCACACAGAAAGGGACACCACCTTCATCGGGCTCATCTCGGACGGTGATGAGTCCGCCTACAGGAGAGAGGTGGAACGGCTGGCGTCCTGGTGCAGCCACAACAACCTGGAGCTGAACGCCCAGAAGACAGTGGAGATGATCGTGGACTTTAGGAGGTGGTGCATGATACACCAATTTCAACTAAACACTAAACAGCAGGAATCGCATATGATCCTCATTAGTGATTTAAACATAAAACAAGGCGACAACGTTAATGTTTATGGACTTGAGCTGCATCGACACAGGTCCGAGCCCAGAGACACTAGAACCTGGACCAGAGACACTAGAACCTGGACCGGAGACACTAGAACCTGGACCGGAGACTCTAGAACCTGGACCGGAGACTCTAGAACCTGGACCGGAGACTCTAGAACCTGGACCGGAGACTCTAGAACCTGGACCGGAGACTCTAGAACCTGGACCGGAGACTCTAGAACCTGGACCGGAGACTCTAGAACCTGGACCGGAGACTCTAGAACCTGGACTGCAGCCACAGAGACGCTTATGGTGTTTTTTATATTTATGTTTGGTTTTATGTTTTTTAACAAAATACCGCTGCTGCACAAACGTTGTGTGGATTCCCCGCCTCACACCCGCGGCCACTGCCGTGTCCCGGGACACCGGGCCTCACCAGGGTCTGATGACCGCGCGCTCTCCTCTCGTCAGGGGAAGGATCGAAACACGTCTCGTAGGGCTGTCTTTGGTCCGGTCGGCTGTCAGCTCTCTGTGCACCTGTTTCCTCCTGGAGGAAAGCTCTGCTCAGGCCGAAAGACGAGTAGTCCTGCCCCCGGCTCTAACGCTGAGTCCACGGAGCTGCAGCGTTAGAGCCACACTTTTTTTTAATGTAGTCTAATTTTATACCTTTTTTTATACAGGCTATTTAGGCCTACAGCTTATTTAATAAAGGTCACTTTTTATTATTAGCCTATTTCTTTTTTTATTTAGTAAATATGATCTTGGATTGGCTATAAGGTTAACGTGGGTTACTCTTCCTCATGCGCAAAAATATCATATTTGTTGTGTTAAAAACAACTATTTATCATTTCCTGGTTGGAGAGGTTCTTTTTTGCCGTGTTTTGTGTGTGCCGTAAAACCCGTGGCTGAAGCCTCCTCTTATGTGAATATTTTTGGGCGTTTCATTCAAATGACGCTGGGATTTCTCCGTGGCGTTTACCATCAGCTGCGCTCGCGTACGATCAGATCTGAGCAGAAACACAGGTTCATAAATGTCACGCCCCCTCTGGTGTATATTGGAAATACACCTACGCATACACCATTTGTTTACGCAATGTTGATAAATGAGGGCGAATGGGTGAACGTTGGTACTTCCTGTCACAAATTGACTTTAAAATCCTCTTATTTGTTTTTAAATGCCTTCACGGCCTTGCACCCTTATATCTGTCTGACCTTCTTCAGCCGTATACTCCTGCTCGCAGCCTCAGATCAGGAGACCACTCTTTGTTAGCCGTCCCAAGGACTCAAAGGAAACTGAGAGGCGACCTTTTCAGTTGCAGGTTCATCATTGTGGAAAACACTGCACCTTAGACAGAGTCCCTGTCGGTTTACTGTAGCTTTTAATTGACTTAAGAATCTTTTGTGGTTTTATCTTCTGTGCCTGTTTGCATTCCTTGTATTCTTTTTACCTGTGTGCTCCTGATTTTTACCGTGACTTTTGGCTGTTGTGTTCTGCACTATGGTCATGCTGTTTTTAAAGTGCATTATAAATAAAGTTGGATTGGATGATTGTTGAGTGTTTTCCTCCTGAATGTGAGTGTGTGATGGAGGTGTCTTTAGGAGAACTTTCTTCATAAACCCACTGTGTCTGTTTCAGTGTCAAAGACGAGCCCGTGGAGTGGACCGGACCATGAGCTGCACTGTCGCATTAAGGTCCCTGAAGGAGCTGAGGTCCTGCTACTGGAGTGGACTCTGACAGATTCAGATAGGAATGTCCTCCTGTACAGAGATAACATTTTGAAATTTGGAAATGCTTTCAAAAAACGTGTGGAGGTCCGAGAACCAAAGCTCAGGTCCGGAGACATGTCCATCATGCTGAAGAACATCTCCACCAAGGACAGCGGAATCTACAGGTGCCACACTCGGATTAAGACTTCAGGCGGACTAGAGAACTCCCACTTCAAGTTAATTCATCTGACGGTGAAGCCAGGTGAGGAGCATCACTGTAGGATTGGTATATGTGGCCGTCCCGCCTTTGCTCTGCCCGATCCCAGCAGACCTCGGAAGCTAAGCAGGAAGGGCCTGGTCGGTAATTGGATGGGAGGAAGCCTGGGCGAATGTAGTGAGTGGTTGGTGGTGGTCGGAAGGGCCGATGGCACTTCCATCAGTCTACCCCAGGGCAGCTTTGGCTACAATAGTAGCTTACCACCACCAAGTATGGAGTGAATGAATAGTGCAATGTAAAGCGTCTTTGAGTGTCCAGAAAAGCGCTTTATAAAACTAATGCGTTATCATTAGGCCCGAGCGGCCTGGCAGGGCTCGGGCCTAATGATATTGTACAGACAGTGCGCGGACGTGCGCGTAGTCATCGACTGCTTTCTTGTCTATGTTGCGCCATGACTGTGGTTTTCAGCAATAAATGTGCCGCTTTCACGGCACACGCCTATATCACCGGACAGGACGGGGCACTCCGTGCACTGTCTGTACAATATCAATAGGCTCGAGCGGCCTGGCAGGGCTTGGGCCTATAATAATAATAATAATAATAATAATAATAATAATAATAATAATAATAATAATAATAATAATAATAATAATAATAATAATAATAATAATAATAATAATAATAATTAAAGCCGCTCGCGGCGATAAAGGCCCTCGCCCCTTGCGCAGTCCTCCCCTTGCGACCGCCCCTCTCGCCCCAAACCTGCTCTCGCCCCGTCGTCACTCCCAACCCGGTCTGTTTTGCGCCTTAACTCGGCCCACTCTCGCCTGAGCCTTCATCACACCTCGACCTCATTCTTGCCTCAGCCTCAAGGCCCCGGCCTCACGCTCGCTGCAGCGGTGCTTTGCACTCGCTGTATAGTTGAAATCCTTTCTATGGCCACTGAACTGCAGTACTAGGTAGAACCACCAGGCAAAACAGCACCTGGACAGAGGTGCAAACTTCCACAGAAGTCCTTTTGTACTTCTATTTGTAGTATCGGCACCGAACCCGTGGGTGCTGCAGGTCTGGATCACCCACCGAAATCTGTGGGCACGCACGCGACTTTGCCTGGATTAAAAAATAAATATTGCCAAACCTGTGGTAAAACAATCTGTATTCATGCATATTTGACATTGGGACTACTGAGAGACAGCGCATGTATCCCGATTGACCTTTGACCTTTGAGCGCTGTGCTTGTGCACTATGAGATTGTGATTTTGCTTATATGTGCATCGGCCATGTGAAAAGAAAAAGCATTGGAAAAGTGTCTAAGCCATGTTTGAACTGGCATCCTCCTGCACCAAA
Source organism: Proterorhinus semilunaris (assembly GCA_021464625.1). Lineage (NCBI taxonomy): Eukaryota > Metazoa > Chordata > Actinopteri > Gobiiformes > Gobiidae > Proterorhinus > Proterorhinus semilunaris. The sequence continues at coordinate 31,117,590 of CM038361.1, read as the reverse complement.
GACCAGCACAGATCACTGAGCTATAACTCCACACTGCAAAGGTCTGACGGGGGCTACTTTGGTCTAAATTATCGGGCTGAAAGTCCCAGCGCGCCCCTGGAGGAAACAGTTCCATTCAGGTCATGTTTCCCCCTCTATGTTCTTGATTAGTTTTTGATATGTCCTCCAGTTTTGCCTCAATTGTTTCCCTACTTCGGATATTTCGAAACTGTTCTTTCCCCGTTTTTAATGAGTGTGGGACCATAGGCAATGATTTATGTTCCTCCCAGTAGATGCCCAGTCCAAACTACCAAACTACAAACCAAAAAAGCCATGGTTGAGATTGAATTGGCAACCTCATGATTGGTACCCCAGTGCTCTACCTATGGAGCCAAGCTGCATGAAACAGCGCCACTAAACATATATCAATCTTATGAAACATCCTGCACTCTTGTATTTTTAGAAAACAGAGCAGTGGTCTGCACAAGTAAAGAGGAAAAAGGGAATGAAAGGTAGAAAAGTGGACAATTAAATAATTGTGTCTACATAACTTGGTGCTCATTCTGGAGATGTATCCGGCTCAGAGCAGCAGCCCATGTGAAAAGAGAAAGCTTTAGAAAAGTGTCCAAGCTGTGTTTGAACTGGCAACCTCCTGCACCAAAGACCAGCACTCTATCACTGAGCCATAACTCTGTGTAACACTGGGACGAATATGGGATAATATTCTCTACTGACAAATATCATATGAAACACCTTACGCTCATGTAGTGTAAGTTTGGACAATGTGTGGGTAATTTCCCCGTTTTTAATGAGGGTGGGAGCATAGTCGCCGATTCAGATTCAGGCAGTAGGTATTGCGTAAAAAAGAAAGGAAAAAAAAAAAGTCATGGTGGGGATTGAACCGGCAATATGTCAGCAGGAACCCTGCACTCTACCAATGGAGCTACACAGGCTTACACACAACACAGCGAATTTTACATAAATCTTACGAAAGTTTTGCACTCGAGCGTTCACAAGACGAAATTACAGTTCAGGCAATATTTATTGAAACATTTTTAATTGGGGCTAATTCCCCGGGCGGCCAACGATCTGAAAAGGTGCTCCAGCCCCGCAGAACTCTGGATAGATGAAGGAATACTTTGGTGAGAGCCACATAGTACGAGGAACACGCAGAGACGGACAGGAAACCGCCTAAGTGAACTTCCTGTGACTGTAAAGTCCAAACAAGCTGAATTTGGAGGCAAACGCGTCCAAATTAAAGCTTCTTTTTGTCACAGAGGGTTAGTATATCTACGTATGTGTCTAAAAGTGTGGCTTTTGTGAATAAAGGGGGTATTTGGGAAAATTGACGATTTTCATGAGAAACTCTGACAGTGGCAACTCTGACAGAGGCCAACAGGATCTCAGAAGAACAACTCTGGCTATAGTCACGGAGGATGGGCGGTCCACGCAGTCCACTTAAGCCTGCAGGTGGCGCTGTTTTTACACTTTGTTCAGCTTGTATAAGTGGACTGGTTACTTTTACCCCCACATGTTATACATTTTCGGAAAGCTCTGACTATGGCGCACGTGATCCTTATGATGTAATAATAATGGAAACAGGTTTTTTGCTATGTTTTGGCATTTTATTTCTCTCAAACGACATTACTCAGAGTGATGCCTCTTTGGTATGTTGATCCACATGACGGGGAAGGCCTGTGTGATTATTTTCACAACTCCATACCATCCCGATTTTTTGATTCGAATTTTTCAAGAAAAAACCTTGAAGGGGGCGCCAGTGGGTCATTTTTGGCCATAGTGGCTGCGTTTGCACATGGTTAGGTCCAGCTCGAGAAGGTGCACGTGCGCCGTATTGGGTCCGTTGCAATCCCACAAAGTCTGTGAAAGATATGAGACTTTGAATTTGGTGGAAAATGGCCTCTGAGTTGCGGCCTTGTCATGACCACGCCCAATAATATTTCCAAAATTGAAATGAGGATTTGGAAAGCCACATGGGTCTGGGACATCTTGGCCAAAAATCGAAGCTTTTGATTGAAAACTCGGGGATCAGGGGTCACAAGTTCAACAGGTACGATTTTGAAGGGTCGAGGTTTGGGCCAAGATGGCCGACTTCCTGTAGAGTTTAGGCCGGGCTCATAATATATTTTTTGACATGTCATGACGTGGTCTATGTCCCTGGCCAGTGTCACCTTTGTACGATGACATTTTTTGCCACCGGGCTCTCATTGACTCAATGTAAACTGCCTGTTTGAGGGGGCGCCACTGAGCCATCTTTTATTATTTTCTCTTGCGAACGCCACCCAAAATTAGACCTCCCGGAGCACTAATTTCTGATACCTGTTACTTGTGTATCGGTCCACGTTTGCTATTTGAATTCTTGCGTTTTCCCTTTTTTTTTACGATTGTAATTAGTCCCTCGCCGGGCACTTCGTGTCCGTTGCTCGGGCCTAATAATAATAATAATAATAATAATAATAATAATAATAATAATAATAATAATAATAATAATAATAATAATAATAATACCTGATAAAAGGATTGATTCTGAAAACTTACTCTTCTGTGTCTCTGCAGTGGTGCTGATTATGGCTCAGCCTGGAGAGGACTGGGAGCTGCCCTGTGCCTTTCCACCAGGAGGCGCTAAATTTGAACATCTGCGGTGGACTCGAGAGGGTTTACACGGTTACATTCTCCGATACAAAGACGGCAGAGTGGAGAAGCACACAGCATTAACAGACCGTGTGGAGCTCCGAGATCCAGAGCTCAGGTCTGGAGACCTGACCATCAGGCTGAAGAACATCTCCACAGAGGACAGCGGGGTCTACAAGTGTCAGGCTTGGAGTCACATTTCAGACAAACAACAGGAGGTCTTCCAGTGTGTCCACCTGACGGTCAAACCAGGTGAGGAGCAGTGCTGTTTAGCCATTAATGCTCACAATGGATTTATAAGAAAATAATAAAGGGAACGTTGCTTTGTTTCTATGGAAAGTTTTAGTTTTGACAAACCGGACATGACTGAAGATCTGGTTATTTAAACTAAGACGGTCCCTGATGACTAGTAATTCAAGGTACTTACTCTTCTGTGTCTCTGCAGTAAAGCAGATTGTGGTTTCCTCTGGAGAAGACTGGGAGCTGCCGTGTGCCTTTCCACCAGGGGGCGCTAAAGTTAAGGACCCACAGTGGACTCGAGAGGGTTTACACGGTTACATTCTCCGATACAAAGACGGCAGAGTGGAGAAGCACCCAGCATTAACAGACCGTGTGGAGCTCAAAGATCCAAAGCTCAGGTCTGGAGACATCAGGCTGAAGAACATCTCCACAGAGGACAGCGGGCTCTACAAGTGTCAGGCTACGATTCAGACCTCAGACAGGGAGATGAAGTTCTACCTCCAGTCTGTCCATCTGACAGTGAAGCCCGGTGAGTGAGAGCACTGGTCACGTTTTTTGGTGCTAACTCTACTACCGTTTGGAGCTAACTCTTCTGGGTCTCTGCAGGAGAGAAGATCGTGGCTCAGGCTGGGGAGAAGTCTGTGCTGCCCTGTGCCTCTGCCCTAGAGGGCGCTAAACTCCGGGATCTGCGGTGGACTCGAGAGGGGTCAGATGGTCACGTTCTCCGGTGCAAAGACTGCAGTCTTGGAGAAGTGGAGTAGCACCCAGCATTAACAGACCGTGTGGAGCTCAAAGATCCAAAGCTCAGGTCTGGAGACATCAGGCTGAAGAACATCTCCACAGAGGACAGCGGGGTCTACAAGTGTCAGGCTACGATTCAGACCAGAGACGGAGGACAAGAGGAGGTCTTTCTGTCTGTTCATCTGACTGTGGAACCAGGTGAGAGAGACTCAGGAGGAAGAGCACGCAAAGAAACTTACTGAATAATATTAAGGAGTAAACGTCTTCATAAGACTTGGTTCTTTGTGATTAGGGATGCACGATAATGCAACGTTTAACCGATACTGAGCGCTGATTATTTTCAGATCAGATATTGTTTCGATATTTGCCCTGATGTCGTGAGGAGACTTCAATGTAACAAAATGTATAAAGTCAGAATAATGATCTTTCTTAAGGCCTCTCGCACCGAATTCCCCTTGGGGACAATAAACCAAACGAACTAACTAAGAGAGTTGCCGTCTCCGTAACATCTCCGCAACTCGGGCTGATTACGCAACACAAATGACCTTCCCCACTGGCCTGGAGACTAGAGTCACCACTGGTCACAGAGATGTCTCTGAGACCTTTCGGAGACCAAGGGGATCTCAAAGAGACTCCATAAGACTCTTTGAGATCCTCTTGGTCTCCGATGAATGAATAATGTAAAACTCCTCTGGTTTGTAGCTTCAATCAGGGAAATCGTCTTTATTGTGTCTGAGATATAAAGACAACACATGTTTGTGATAAACTTGTGGTGAGTTTCTTGGTACAAACTTCACTTTGCTGGAACTTATTATCGGCCCCAAAATGAACAGTGGCATTATCGGTTATAACATAAAGTCAAACATCGGCTGATCATTATCGTGCATCTCTCGTTATGATGTTATTGTAGCAGATTAGACCCACGTGGCACAACTTTGCAACTTAAGCTCTGGTCACAACCGGCCGTACCGGCTCCTATGGTCGGTCTACGTGCACAAACACGTAGCACACGCGTGTGACGTGTTTATTTTGGAGCCGCAGAGGTTCTTTGTTATGTCTCTACCGGCGCTTACGTTTTTTTCAGGTTGCAAGAACGCCGTACGTCTTTTGTACGTTTTGTATGAAACTTTTTTTGTATGCCGCACTTGTGGACTTCGTATATGTGTTGTGTGCCACACACACACACAGATCTTGTGCGTCCTCTATACATTTTGCGTAAGCCGTTGGTGAATCGCCTGTTCGGCGAGAGTTCATCTACAGCTGGAAAACTCCGAGGTATGAAAGTTCAGAGCTGCGTCTGACCCGGTACAAAGACACGCCGAGGGGAACAGGGAAGGCGAGAGAGAAAAAGGCGTTATCCTGGTGTGACGCGCAGCAGCTTCACCAAAGTTTTTTTTGGATGTGAATATAAGACCTGTGGTCTCTCCAGCTGCTGGAAAACATGCTCCTCCTCTGGATCCAAGGGCCAAATATAAAGACTATTCCCTCCAAATTGCCCGTAATGAACCCACGGCCAGTACGTTTATTACAGGTCGGTTGTGTGTTTGCTGTACACATGAAGTGACAGCCGCACGTCCGAGCAGCTCCGTGTGACGTATGTTGGTGCGCGGTGATGTGACCACCACAGCTACGTTCTCCGCCAACAAAAAATAAACCCAGCGATTTGGGAAACGCCAGATGACCTAGGCTTTAGCCTGAGGGTAAACAGAGCTACGGCAGGTCTAACTCCTCCCCTCAGCGGGTCTAACTCCTCCCCTCAGTGGGTCTAACTCCTCCCCTCAGTGGGTCTAACGCCTCCCCTCAGCGGGTCTAACTCCTCCCCTCAGCGGGTCTAACTCCTCCCCTCAGTGGGCCTAACTCCTCCCCTCAGTGGGTCTAACTCCTCCCCTCAGCGGGTCTAACTCCTCAGCGGGTCTAACTCCTCCCCTCAGCGGGTCTAACTCCTCCCCTCAGCGGGTCTAACTCCTCCCCTCAGTGGGTCTAACTCCTCCCCTCAGCGGGTCTAACTCCTCCCCTCAGTGGGTCTAACTCCTCCCCTCAGCGGGTCTAACTCCTCCCCTCAGCGGGTCTAACTCCTCAGCGGGTCTAACTCCTCCCCTCAGCGGGTCTAACTCCTCCCCTCAGCAGGACTAAACCAGTTTGATACAGTCTGATCAGAGAGTTCATGGAAACGTCCATGACTCAAACAACCCAGTTCAGTTGAAGACTTTCCAAAGTCCTCCTGATGATCTGAAGCAGAATAAGTGAAGCTTTTAAGATGAATGAGCTCTAAAGTCAGTTCCAGTTCATCTGTTTTTAACTTTTCATTTGTGTTTGTTCTTTTTCAACAGGAGGACATTCCTGGGAAAATGTTTCAGGGGTTCTTGCAGTGCTGTTTCTTCTTGGTATTGTTTGTATTGGTATTGCTGTTTATATGAAGTGTTGCAAAAAACAGAAGAACCAAACGAGGCACAGACCAGTGTCCAGTACGAACGAGGAGGACGAGGAGAACGAGGAGAACGAGGAGGACGAGGAGAACGAGGACGGCAGCTCCGCACAAACCCACCGCAGAAGTCTCTCTGTGCCTCAAACAAAGTTCAGTTCTCTCCACAGGAGAGGAGAGGCTGATGAGCTTCTCCTGAATGAGGCGAGAAGCGTCACGGTGTGAGGAGGATCTGCAGGTGAAAACAGACTTTACCTGCAGCGGTCAAAGATTTCTCCTTAACGTCTTTGTTTTAAAGTGAGAGTAAAAAAACAAACAGCTGATACGATTCTATTCTCTGACGCTTTGTCGCTTTGAGCCGGAGAGTTCCGTCTTTTTTGTGCCTGTGCCCTTTAACGATCCAGGACAGGCTCCTCCAGAGGGAAGCTGTGACGGGGCCAGTAGCTCCGTCACTCAGACCCCGTGTGCCTTTTTCACTTCCATGGCCAGGGACGCCCCCCCCCCCCCCCCACCCTCCTTTATGTCGCGAACAGCACATGTATATTTTGTAAATAATGTTATAAAATTAGAGTTGGTCTTATTTTTATCTTTCATTGTGGGTTTTCCAAGTGTGTAATTAAATAATAAAAAAAATTAAAATATTGGAGTGTCTGGATCTTCTTCTGCTCTTCAGGGCTCGTTGTTGGGGAAACAACGCCCCCTGGTGGCCGTGTATCAGCCCTTTAAATGTACATGTATAAAAGAAGTAAATATATTTTTTCTGATTTCAGAAAATATTTTAATTTTGTAGCTTTTTTTTAAATGATCAACAACATCAAAAGAGTAAATAACGAATGCACTTTGTTGTAGAGTTTATTTTTTATACTGGGTTTATGAGGCGTCAAAGGTTTTACCTGAATCAGAAAATGTTTGCAGGATCTGAAAATGATTATTTTCTTTTAAAATCCATTATTCACTAAATCATATTGGGGAGGGGAGGGGGGGGGACAGGGACAGAGGAACCAGGACGAAGACGTTAGAAAGACCAGACTCTTCAGAAACATCGTGATTTTTGGATTCAGCATCAACTCTGTCCTGAATCAGCTCAAGCTTAGACTCCACATGAGCTATTGTTAATGTTTTATTTCAAGTGTTAATATTAACTTGTTTCTACGTTTTTACATTTTGCTTCTGAACTTTGTAATTGGTAAAAACTGTTTAGTCACAAACCTCACAGGGGGCGGAGTTTACTTCAACATCAGGAAACAGCTGCTTCTAAAAAGAAACTAAACAGACCGAACTTGCCAGTCAACTGGACTACTATATTTTGAAGATTTCAGTGATTTTTTAATCTCTTATTCTTAGCCTGATTTCGTCGCTGAAAATACTGGACAGAAATCGCCTTATTTTTGTATGAAAACATAATATGGTAAAAAATGTCTCATATTTATATCAGTCTCTACAGCAGAAGTTTCAAATTGATATCTCTACATTTCAAAAGTTTTCCTATTCACCTGCAGCATCTCGCCTTAAAATAGTCATACAATTACAATATGAACAAACAAACACACACACACACACACACACACAAACACACAAAGTCATCAACACCAACCAGAATGACCCTGCAGGGACTTTTCCTGAGGGAACCGTCAGGTGATCTGAGGTGGACCTATTTGTCTGCTGCTCAGGTTTACAAAATGACAAAGTGGTGATGGGGCCAAACCACGAAGGATTTGAAAAAACACAGATCATTAGTCGACAAATACAATAACGATACAAAAAATAACTGTAGTTTAATTGAAACTGTTCTGTGTCACGTGGATGACTCTTCGCCTCCTCCGGTCCCTCTGGTCTGGAGGAGGAGGGTTTGTTTTTCTGCACAGAGACAGATGGAAAACATTGTGTAAAAACGTCATATCATTTGTATGTTTTGTCCGTGTGGATCTGAGCTCTGGTGACGTCAGCGACAGCTTCCGACTCGAACCATATCTGACTGATTTGCATCTCCTTTAGTTCCAGAGAGTGTAAGTTTGCTCGGGTTAAACAGACCTCCCTGGTTTAAAGTAGGCCCAGCGTTTGACCCAAAGGTGTTTAATAAAACTCTAGATATGCCAATTCTGGCGGCCATCTTGTGACTGGCGCTTCTAATTGTTATGTTAGCTTAACGTGACGGTAAATGGTCTCGACTTATAAGATGCTTTTCCACCTACCTTAGGCTCAAAGCGCTTTACAGCGAGGAACCTCTCACCCATTCACACACCAGTGTACGCAGACACTGGTGGCAAGGTGGGTGAAGTGTCTTGCCCAAGGACACAACGACAGCATGCACCTTCAGGAGGCGGGATTTGAACCCACGACCTTCCGATCATGAGACGATCCGCTCTACCATCTGCGCCACCGTCGCCCGTGATCGTCCCGTGCTAGAGAGATGTTTTCCTTCCAGAATATTCCCAAATCTGGAGATAGTGCCTGTTCCTCGGGCATTTTTTATCCTCATTTTCATCCAAATGTTGTCGTTATTTTGACACTTTTTCCCAGAAGCTTTTAGATTTGAGTAAAGCCGAACTGGACAAAATGTGCTCGGTTCAGGCGGGGGTGAAGAGATTCAATTGTAAACATAAACTCTACTCACAGATCATTCAAATATAGAAATAATGACGGCATCCATAAATAACAGAATGCAGTTTTATTATAATTATATATATATATATAATATATATTATATATATATATATATATATATAATATATATATATATATATATATATATATATAAAATATGGTTTTCTTTCTTTAGCTCTTTGCAAACTCCTCAATCTTATAATCGTCAGAAACAAGAAATGATCGTGTAAACTGTAGTTCCCGTCTTCTCCACAAGAGGGCGGCACCTGCGGTCAGAAAGACTTTCATTGAATATTGGATGTTGTTGCAGAACCATGACAACACATCCCCGACCTCTCCTCCTTAAAAAAGACAAATGTTTCCCCAAAATACCCAGATTCACTTATTTAGTGACATGGCTGGATGTTTTCACGTTGAAACCACAGACACGATAACGCTGTATCGGGCAGACAGAGCTCATCAGGGCTGTCAGTGTTTATGAGACGGGGCTGAGGGCTTTTTACTGTAGTCTCCCCCAGGGAGAGCTCACAGACACCGGGGCAGCGGTTAGCCATCCGCTGCCTTGGAGGCTCAGAGCGGGGCAGTGTGTGACTGAGTGTCCGCTAAAGCCAGGAGGAGGAACGGGGAGATACGAGCGCCAAATGTCCGCCGCGTGTGCTCGGCCTGTAGCCGGGACGACGGGCTCGAGAGTCCGGGACAGTGGCGCCACATGTCCGGAGAAGCTAGCCGGTACGAGAGGCTGCAGTGGCGCAAACATTGTCTAAATGCGGCATAACGGGAGTCAGTCAGTCCCGGTCACACATGGTCTGAGACTGTCAACACACCCCCCCCCCCCCCGCGCCCCCCACAGCCTCCGGCCACGCCTCTTTCGCTGAGTTTTTTGAATTTTGGGAGTGGGGGGAGTAAACTCTGGAAGGGGCTCTTTAAACATGGAGGAATAAACCCCTTTACCCCGCCTTAAACCGAGGGCATGTTCTGCACTTCAGCTTTGCCCAAATCTAAAAGCTTCTTGACCGGAGCTTACAGCTTATAGGCCAGAGTAACGCCTCATTTGAAAGCTAAGACCTTCAAAATTCAAGCTTTTTCCTTGTTAAGATTGTGTTTTGATCATAGTTACTGCGATCAAAACAAAACGTCCAAAACGCTGCAAAAAAGCAACGACAACGCGGCACAAGCAGTGGTGTCATAATAATGTTGTTATTATTATTATGGCTGTAAAAGTTCAAAGATGAACCTCCTCATCATAAAGCAAACATTTACTAATGTGACCACTATTGTTTTTATTTATTATTTTTTGGCATGTGTTGTGTTTGTGTTGTTTTTGTGATACTGCCACGTGTCAAACGTGTTTAACTGTTGTGTAATGTTTCCCTAACCAAGTGCATTTTCTCCAGTTCAGCTTCACCCAAATCTAAACGCTTCTGGACATCAGCAGTGTAACCCCACATTTGAAAGCTAAGACCGACAGAACTCATTTAAACGGGTAGTTTTCCTCGTGGTGCCACTCTCTGGTTTCATTGTGTTTTCATCCCGTCGCTCTTTTGTGGCTTTTTCATAATGTTTGTCTTTGTTGTTGTTTTGACACTTTTTTCCAGACGCGTTTAGATGTTGGGTAAAGCTGGAGAAATGTGCTGCGTTCAGGTGGGGGTTAAGAGGTTAGAAATAGATCAATAATAAAGATGAAGGGCCTCTGGCCACACGAACAGCGACACAAACGGGAATGGCTGCAGAAAACCCGACAGTGGGGCAGATGGCCCCCTGAACCCAACAGAACTACGATAGTAAAACCAAATAAATCAGACTCGTGCTTCAGGGGGGTGGGCGGAGCGCCAGCTGAGTCACGTGGTTTCGGGGAAACACCGCCGCAGTCATTCCGAAACCGAAAACAATCAGGTTTGTTTCTCTTCCACACTTGGACTGTCTGCAGACTTCAGAAGGTGAGTTGAACAGACTCGTGGGACTCGTGTTGGTCAGGTCTGATCATACACTGTGAAAGAGAAGGGACTGGTTTGTTAAAGGGGACGTAACGCTTCATGCGCTATGGTCAACTTCCTGTTTCCTGTCCGTAATGTTTGAGTCTTGTTTTTCAGAGCCATGTTCAGAAAGAAGAGGACAAACTTCCCCAGGGGCCAGGAGTCAGTGGAGTCAGCAGACACGGGCCTAAAGTGAGTGTATATGTATATATATATATATGTATACAGACACACACACACACACACACACACACACACACACACACACACACACACACACACACACACACACACACACACACTATATTTATAGTGTGTGTAGGAGACGCATCTGGGACTGAATGTGTGTGTACGGTGCGCTTGTGTATGTGTGTGCGTGTGCTTCTGAGGCGGGTACACACGTGGGCATGGGCGTGTCCAAACTTCCTTCCTGTCTCTAGTCAGAGAGTAAAGTAAACAAAAATCTTTACTCAAGAGAGAAAAAGTACTTGTAAGTACTTACAGTCATGACATAATGTGAAAAGTGAAATATTTTAAACGAAAAATACTGTAGGAAAAAAAAAGGGTTAGCAAATAGTCATTTAAGAGTAAATGAAGTTTTGCAGAGGCGGTACTACTCAAGTACAGTTACTCAAGTGAGTGAGTTAAAAACATATTTCTTTAAAGTCCCACAGACCTTTCTAGAACGTCTCTGACTCATCTCTGGACTTTGGGCTGAGCTCATTCTCGGCTCATGAGTTAAAGAATAAATGACTCAACATCTCAGTCTGAGCCTCAGCCCAGACTCAGCTCCTCAGGGGCTTCCTGCTGGAGACGCAGAGCTTTATGGAGATCAAACATCTGCAGGAGGACGAGCTGAGATGAGGAGCTTTAAGGATAATTAGTTTCAAACAGAGGGAAGGTTATGGTTATGGATCTCCACTGCCTCCCGGTGCAGGGGAACTGGACGGCCTGTTCGGCCACGACTGTTGTAGCCAGTCGTGGATGTAGGTCAAGATTTAGAGACGTTGGCAATGGAGTGGTTCCAGCACTGCCTCCACGCATTTGGAGAAGGTGCATGGGGCGAGGGAGTAGGCCGTCCCGCCTTTGCTCTGCCCGATCCCGTCTGACCTCGGAAGCTAAGCAGGAAGGGCCTGGCAGGACTTGGATGGGAGACCGTTTGGGAACACCAGGAGGACTGGTGAATGTAGCGAGTGGTTGGTGGTGCACGAAGTTGTAAAAGCGACTTTGAGACTAATACATTATTATTAGTAATAATCCTCGAATCTGAGGAAGCGTCTGTGCCTCTGTAGAACAGGGATGTGGTTCAGACCCTGAGGTCGTCATCCAGTCCCCTGGGTGGACACATTACGCAGGAGAAGGGAGTGGCCCCGGGGAGGCGGGTGAACTGCAGCGCATCAGCGTCCTGGTCAACCAGGGTGAGAGCGGGCCTAAAACACGTACCCATGTTCAAAGAGAGTTAGAGGCTGCATGCTGTTTGGATCCAACAGACCTGTCCCGCCTCGAAGCGCCCCCCCCCTCCCCGAGAAAGGGCTGTAGCCTGGTAGCAACCGGTTGTTCCCACAGTTGAACCGGGGGGAGACGTGAAGCTGAGCGAACGACCGTTGATGAAGAGCCAGAGCAATACGGCGCTGCTGTGTGGGAATAATAATAATAATAATAATAATAATAATAATAATAATAATGCATCGGTTTCCTCGACACTCAAAGAATCAATATTGCAATGTTGCACAAAACTAAAGTACAGCCTAAACTGAGACAATGTTATTGCTCATGAAATATTTGCCACTGCCTAAAGAGCGCACTGGGTTACAAACATGTTTTAAATGACATGGGGCTGCACCTCCAACCCACACGTATGAAATGATATCCGGGAGAGGCAGGAGGGCGGGAATGTGTCGGAGAAAGGAAGTAAAACATTTGGCTCCTCCTGAAGTGAACACATGCGATTCATGCGATTCAAGCGTTTGGTGTGCACGTCCCATAACTCACTCAGCCCTTAAGGAGTAAGATATGTTTACAGCAGAAGTTTCAAAGTGATGTCTCTACATTTATTTATTTTTCCTGTTGGAGCGTCTTGCCCTGAGTTTGTCTCTTCTTTGTGTGCGCTGCCGGCAGAAAACTGGAAATAAAGCAGCGTTTTGTGGTGTGTTTCTCTAATTGTCATATTTTTGGTCCACAGAGAGGAGAGAATGCAGCGTTTTGTCAGCTGTGAAAGCTCCAAGTCCAAAGACTTTATCGTGACCTTCAGACATGAATCTCCAGCGTCTCGGTGAGTTTATAAAGTCTCCCTGTGGAACCTGGGTCCTGATTATGTGAAGAACAGTGTGGGGACAGGAGGGGTCCTTGTGGGATCCCAGGTTCAGCACTTTGGCAGTGGCCTTTGTCACATTGATTTTGACTTTTTTTTTTTTTTTTTTAAACATTCCGGGCTTAGCTGGAGGCAGGAAGTTACATTCCTATCTATTTCCATTGTAGCTGTTGTCATAGTAACGATAAACAAATGTCTAACTGTTTTTGGAAATATCAGATGTTCTTGCACATCAAGTCACAACAGGACCACATTATGTAGTTTTAGTTTTACACTTAAAATTGCTAGTTTTAGTTTAATCTTATTTCTCTTGATCACTTCCTGCCTCCAGCTGATGTCACTGATGATGTCACTGATGATGTCAGTCATGTTTGGTCATGGAAAGGGGTGAGGTGCGAGGAATAGACCCAAAATGCAGAGCAGCTCCAAACAAACTTAAATTTAATGGTAAGACCAAGTACAAGAAGAGCAGGGAAACAGAACAGGAGAAACTCACAAGAGTACCGAGGACATCCAAAAAAAGCACAAAACCGTGGAACAAGAACTAGTAACGACGATAAGAACGACAATGACCCGACAAGGACAAGGGAAAACACAGGGGTATAAATACACAGGGAAACAGGGCACAGGTGAAACACATCAGGGCGGGGCAGGTAATTAACAAGAGGAAGGGAAAGCAGGACGACACAGACACAGACCAAGACTATCAAAATAAACACAAGACAGAGACACAGACCAGGACAGGGGAGAACCAAACCAAAACCAGGACAAAACCAACAATCAAAAACCCACATCATAACAGTACCCCCCCTCCAAGGGACGGCTACCAGACGTCCAAAAAAACAAAAAAGACCAAAAGTCCGACGGGCCCGGGCGGGCGGAGGGGGCCCGGAGGCGGGAACCACGCACCCCAACCCCGGGGGGCACGGAGAGTCCTAGGGGCTACTCTGGAGGCAGCGGGTCTGGGGGCTCCGGCGGAGGCCGCGGATCCGGGGGTCTCCACGTGGGCGACGGGTCTGGCGGCTCAGGCGGGTCTGGGGGCTCAGGCGGGTCTGGGGGCTCAGGCGGGTCTGGGGGCTCCGGCGGAGGCCGCGGATCCGGGGGTCTCCACGGGTCTGGAGGCTCAGGCGGGTCTGGAGGCTCAGGCGGGTCTGGAGGCTCAGGCGGGTCTGGAGGCTCAGGCGGATCCGGGTCAGGGGGCTCCGGGTCAGGCGGATCCGGGTCGGGCGGCCCAGGCGGATCCGGAGACTGGTCAGGCGGCTCCGGCCGAGGCGGGTCAGGCGGATCCGGAGACGGGTCAGGGGCCTCCGGCCGAGGCAGGGGCGGGTCAGGGGCCTCCGGCCGAGGCAGGGGCGGGTCAGGGGCCTCCGGCCGAGGCAGGGGCGGGTCAGGGGCCTCCGGCCGAGGCAGGGGCGGGTCAGGGGCCTCCGGCCGAGGCAGGGGCGGGTCAGGGGCCTCCGGCCGAGGCAGGGGCGGGTCAGGGGCCTCCGGCCGAGGCAGGGGCGGGTCAGGGGCCTCCGGCCGAGGCAGGGGCGGGTCAGGGGCCTCCGGCCGAGGCAGAGGCGGGTCAGGGGCCTCCGGAGCCTCCGGCAGAGGCGGGTCAGGGGCCTCCGGAGCCTCCGGCCGAGGCGGGTCAGGGGCCTCCGGCCGAGGCGGATCAGGGGCCTCCGGCCGAGGCGGATCAGGGGCCTCCGGCCGAGGCAGAGGCGGATCAAGGGCCTCCGGCCGAGGCAGAGGCGGATCAAGGGCCTCCGGCCGAGGCAGAGGCGGGTCTGGAGTCTCCGAAGGAGGCGGGTCAGGGGTCTCCGAAGGAGGCAGGTCCGGATCCTCCACAGCGGGCCAAGGCGGCGGAGGCAGGTCCGGATCCCCCGCAGCGGGCCAAGGCGGCGGAGGCAGGTCCGCGAAGTCCGGCGACGGTGGGAGCAGGGCCGGGTCCGCGAAGTCCGGCGGCGGTGGGAGCAGGGCCGGGTCCGCGAAGTCCGGCGGCGGTGGGAGCAGGGCCGGGTCCGCGAAGTCCGGCGGCGGCAGGTATGCACCCTCCTCCGCCGGCCACGGAGGAGGAGGCAGGTCCGGGAGCTCTGCGGGCCCCGGCGGCGGCCGGGTGGAGCTCCGACGAGGAGCGGGGACAGGCGGCAGCCGGGCGGAGCGCAGCCGAGGAGCGGGGACAGGCGGCGGCCGGGCGGAGCTCAGGCGCGGAGCGGGGACAGGCGGCAAAAACGAAGGCAGCTGGGACCGCACTGGAGACCGCGGAGTGGGCCGGTCCGCGGGCTTGTCCGCCGGCAGCTGCGGAGAACGGACGAAGCCCCGGAGGAGAGCCGAGCCAGGCGGCGGTCGGGCAAGACGTGAGCCCCAAAGAGAGGCAGGCGGCTGCCCCCGGACGAGAACAGTACGTCCTGGTGAGGTAGATGGGGGGTGACTGGTGGAAGGAGAGGACCGGGGTCCACGCCTTCTGCGTGGCCTGTGTCTTCCTCCCAGCCCCCCACTTTCAGCTGCTGCCGGCTTGCACCATGCCGTCAGTGTCTCCGGGGGGGAACGACCCCCCAACCAACGGTAGAGGGCATACCAGGCGCTGTCTGCTGGGTCTTCAGTTGGTCGGGTCATTCTGTCATGTTTGGTCATGGAAAGGGGTGAGGTGCGAGGAATAGACCCAAAATGCAGAGCAGCTCCAAACAAACTTAAATTTAATGGTAAGACCAAGTACAAGAAGAGCAGGGAAACAGAACAGGAGAAACTCACAAGAGTACCGAGGACATCCAAAAAAAAGCACAAAACCGTGGAACAAGAACTAGTAACGACGATAAGAACGACAATGACCCGACAAGGACAAGGGAAAACACAGGGGTATAAATACACAGGGAAACAGGGCACAGGTGAAACACATCAGGGCGGGGCAGGTAATCAACAGGAGGAAGGGAAAGCAGGACGACACAGACACAGACCAAGACTATCAAAATAAACACAAGACAGAGACACAGACCAGGACAGGGGAGAACCAAACCAAAACCAGGACAAAACCAACAATCAAAAACCCACATCATAACAGATGTCAGCAGTTAAAGGGTCTATTGATTTGATTTGTTATGAGCCGGCGTCACTGAAATAAGATCGTTATTTATGCAGCTGTTTCTCAACCTCTTACCCCCCGCTTTAACTGAGTGCATTTTATCCAGTTCAGCTTTACCCAAATCTAAAAGCTTCTCGACTGAAATTCACAGCCTATAGGCCAGAGTAACGCCTCATTTGAAAGCTAAGACCTACAAAAACTGATCTGCACTGATCTTTTTCCTCACGCTGTTACCGTTGCGCTTTCATCCTCATTTTTGACGCACATTGTTTCTGAGAAGCTTTTAGATTTGGGTAAAGCCAAACTGGAGTCATCTTCGGTGAGGTGTGCCAACTCAGCAAGAAGCCTGAGGGCCAACCACAATGGGTCCGAGGGCCGCTCATTAAAGGGGCTACAACACCTTTAATGAGTTTCATGCTTTTTGACCTAGTCTCAGCTCCCGTTGGGCGAGTCCAGAGTCTCCGGGCCCCAGTGCCATGTCCTTAAAGAGCGAGCAGTCTATGAGCTTCCCTCTGGAGTTCTCAGAGGAGCCTTTAACTCGGTGAGACTCGTCTTCTCCAGTAGATACTCTGCTTCTCTCAGCTCTTCCTAAGTTTGTCTTATTCATGAATCTGTTTGATTTGGAAACAGTCCCAAACCGGTGTCTCGGAGTGTGAGCTGTGAGTCGGTGAAGAGCGATGGTTCCAAGGAGCAGGCGGTGAACTTCTATCGGTGAGGTCCTGGTTTATCTTACTGCCTCTGTTCATCATGTGACACTGAACTCTGCCTGACCTCACAGCACGAAGTCCCGTCGTTTGAGCGGCGAGTCTTCGGAGAACCGTGGACTCTTCAGCATAATCCCGTTTCCCCCTGACCTGGACCGTCTGACGGACACTGGGCTGAGGAGAGTCACAGGTGAGACCTCCACAACATTAGGAGCGTGAGGAGGTGTTTCAGCGGAGCAGTCCAGTTGACCCTTCGCAGAACTGACAGCAACTGTTAGCTAGCGCCGCAGCTCCAGGAGAAGTGCAGTAGATCCAGGAACATCCAGGAACATTTGCTGAGTGAAAACAAAACCTAAAAATGACATTTCAGGATCATTTCTCCTTCAGGGATCAAATATTCCAGAGTCAGAGGAAACATTACTGAGGAAACGGCTCCTGAGGCCTAATTAATGATTCTCCGGGTTTTAAACACACATTAACGTTAGCATTAGCAGCAGTAGATTAGCTGCTGAACGAACCATGAACCATTTGCTCTAAAGCTACTGAACTACATCGTAGGCTGCATGATTTTAATTTGATGATCATATAAAAGGGACAGACTAAAAGCTGAAGCTGTAATGACAGTGTTAGGATCTAAACGTAGCAGAGTTCAACACGAATCAATAACGTTTGGAGCAAGACAAAATTACAAGGAAATCCTCTTGTTGAAGATGAAGCAGGAACATTCTTAAGTTCATTTAAGAACGTATTTTCCTCGTGGTTCATTTAGTTCCTGCCTGTGATTGGATCGATATAAAACTTTTCCAGACGCTCTGCTTTAGAAGAAGCAGGAGCTGGATGGACCGGAAATCGAGTCAGATCTCCTCCTATGTCCGTCTGGCGTCTGCTGTGGAGGAGAGACGCGCTGCAGCGGCTCTAGAGTTTGCAGATGCTCATTAGTTTCTATGGGGGGAGACCCAGGAACGTCCGGTAGCAACGGTTGCTATGAGACGTGATTGGACCTCTTTGGGGCGCGGTTTAGGTTCCTTAGGCCGTTTGATACGACATGCTCCTGTGCTCCTGTACCGATACAGTTTCAGCTGCTTCCGCTCTCTCCGCTGAGCCATCACGTGATTTGACATCTGAGGAGCGTTAACGTCTCTAATGTCCTTGTCCTGTTTCAGAGGAGCATCAGCGCCACCTGCTGGCCCGCTGTAACTATGTGAGTGAAGGTCTGGAGCAGATCGGAGTCAGGGCTCAGCTCGACAGCGTTTACTCAGAGCTGTTCATCACCGAGACCAGAGGGGGCAGCACTGAGGTGAGAGCACTGACCCCTCCGTCTAACCCCGCCCCTGGCCCCGCCCCTGAGCCTTAAAGACCTCTTGCTCAGGCTGATCCTTCTTCTTCCACAGCTGCAGCGTTTGGAGACTCAGTTCACGAAGAGGAACTTCCCGGAGCCGACGCTGAAACTCCACGACCTGTTCACACCTGAGGAGGAAACCCCGCCCCATGCACGCCAGGCCCCGCCCCCTCTGCGGCTGGTGCTGACGCTGGGCGTGGCCGGCGTGGGGAAGACCTTCTCGGTGCTGAAGTTCTGCCTGGACTGGGCCCAGGGCTCGGAGAACCAGGAGCTGCAGCTGGTGGTTCCTCTGTCCTTCAGAGAGATGAACCTGGTCAGAAGGGAGCGCTACAGCCTGATGGAGCTGATCCACATGTTCCATCCTGCGCTGAAGACGCTGAGGACGCTGTCTCCTGTCTGTAAGCTCCTGCTGATCATTGACGCCCTGGACGAGAGCCGCCTGCCTCTGGACTTCAGCTGTGAGGTCGTCTCTGAGGTCACACAGAGGTCAGAGGTCAGTGTTCTGCTGGTGAACCTCCTCAGAGGAGACCTCCTTCCTCACGCCCTAATATGGATCACCTCCCGCCCAGCGGCGGCCAATCCGCTGCCAGCGCGGTACGTGCACAGGGTCACGGAGGTCAGGGGCTTCTTCACTGAGCTGCAGAAGGAGATGTTCTTCAGCAGGAGGTTCTCAGACCCCCAGCAGCTCCACCGCGTCCTGTCCCACCTCAGAAGCTCCTGCAGCCTTAGTGTCATGGCCCAGATCCCCGTGTTCTGCTGGATCTTCTCCACCGTCCTAGAGCACGAGCTGAAGAGCGGTCAGAGTGGCCCGCTGCCCCAGACGCTCACCGAGCTGTACGTGCACTTCCTGCTGGTGCAGACGCAGAGGAAGAGGAAGTACGGAGGTCCGAGCGGTGAGAGCTCAGAGCTGATGTCAGGCGAGAGAGAGCTCCTCCTGAAGCTCGGCAGGCTGGCTCTGCAGCAGCTGCTCAGAGGAAACATCTCGTTCTACAGAGAGGACCTGGAGGAGGTGGGCCTGGACCTCACTGAGGCCTCGGTCCAGTCCGGCCTCTGCTCCATGGTCTATATGAGAGAGAGCGTGATCTTCCAATGCTCCGTCTACAGCTTTGTCCACCTGAGCGTGCAGGAGTTCATGGCGGCGCTGTATCTTCACGTCTGCTTCAGCCGAGGTCACAATGAGGAGCTGCGGGAGTTTCTGGGAGACTGGGACGACCGCGCCTCTCTCCACGTTCTCCTCCATAAAGCTCTGGAGAAGTCCTTCCAGAGTCAGAGCGGTCACCTGGACCTGTTCGTGCGCTTCCTCCACGGCCTGTGTGTCCCGGCCACGCGTCGCCTCCTGGGGGCGCTGCTCCATCCCACAGACTACGGCTCGAGCGTGGACAAAGTGATCTACAAACTGAAGTTCATGAACACGGAGGTCCTCCCTCCAGACAGGAGCGTCAACATCTACCACTGTCTGAGCGAGATGAAGGAGCAGACGTTCCTCCAGGAGCTGCAGGAGGTGCTCGGAGACACAGACCTTCTCTGCTCCTGGGACGGCTCCAGGAGGCTCTCCGGGATCGTGTGCTCAGCCCTGGGACACATGCTGCAGATGTCGGAGCAGGTCCTGGAGGTGCTGGACCTCAAGAAGTTCAACACTTCCAACGAAGGCCGGAGGAGGCTGCTGCCTGCCGTCCGCAACTGCACACGGGCCATGTGAGTGAGGTCACCACAGGAACATAAAGACAGATATTACTGCACAGGGTTCAGCAGATCCTTTCTTATTCAGATGGGATGATTGTCAGTAGAAGCAGAACTATCTCTAAGTTAACCTACACAATTGGAAATGTGTTTAATTATTGCAAATATTTTACTGTAGTTAATTGTAATAAATCGTAAAATTTCTCGTCAGACAAGCAATGTCATGTTTTCATTAAGTACATTAAAAGTAGAAGAATGAGGACATGGGAAAGTTAGTGCTTGTGCTCTTCACTTTAGGCCTCTTCACTTTAGGCCTCTTCACTTTAAGCCTCTTCACTTTTGGCCTCTTCACTTTAGGCCTCTTCACTTTGGGCCTCTTCACTTTGGGCCTCTTCACTTTGGGCCTCTTCACTTTAAGCCTCTTCACTTTTGGCCTCTTCACTCTATATATTAGTATAATATTAGTTTTTCTGTGATGCCGTTTAAAGATGATTTAAAGAAGTCGTTCCTACAGAGCCGCTGAAGTTCAATTCTCTTTTGAGCTCACGATATTTGTTTGGGCCTCTTCACTTTGGGCCTCTTCACTTTGAGCCTCTTTACTTTGGGCCTATTTACTTTTGGCCTCTTCACTTTGAGCCTCTTCACTTTAGGCCTCTTCACTTTTGGCCTCTTCACTTTGAGCCTCTTTACTTTGGGCCTATTTACTTTTGGCCTCTTCACTTTGAGCCTCTTCACTTTTGGCCTCTTCACTTTGAGCCTCTTCACTTTGAGCCTCTTTACTTTGGGCCTCTTCACTTTGAGCCTCTTTACTTTGAGCCTCTTTACTTTGGGCCTATTTACTTTGGGCCTCTTCACTTTGGGCCTCTTCACTTTGGGCCTCTTCACTTTGAGCCTCTTCACTTTGAGCCTCTTCACTTTGAGCCTCTTTACTTTGGGCCTCTTCACTTTGAGCCTCTTTACTTTGAGCCTCTTTACTTTGGGCCTATTTACTTTGGGCCTCTTCACTTTGGGCCTCTTCACTTTGAGCCTCTTCACTTTTGGCCTCTTCACTTTGAGCCTCTTCACTTTTGGCCTCTTCACTTTGAGCCTCTTCACTTTGAGCCTCTTTACTTTGGGCCTATTTACTTTGGGCCTCTTCACTTTGGGCCTCTTCACTTTGGGCCTCTTCACTTTGGGCCTCTTTACTTTGAGCCTCTTTACTTTGGGCCTATTTACTTTGGGCCTCTTCACTTTGGGCCTCTTCACTTTTGGCCTCTTCATTTTTGGCCTCTTCACTTTAGGCCTCTTCACTTTGGGCCTCTTCACTTTGGGCCTCTTCACTTTAGGCCTCTTTACTTTGGGCCTCTTCACTTTTGGCCTCTTCACTTTGGGCCTCTTCACTTTGGGCCTCTTCACTTTAGGCCTCTTCACTTTGGGCCTCTTCACTTTGGGCCTCTTCACTTTGGGCCTCTTCACTTTAGGCCTCTTTACTTTGGGCCTCTTCACTTTTGGCCTCTTCACTTTGGGCCTCTTCACTTTGGGCCTCTTCACTTTAAGCCGCTTCACTTTGGGACTCTTCACTTTGGGCCTCTTTACTTTGGGCCTCTTCACTTTGGGCCTCTTCACTTTAAGCCTCTTCACTTTGAGCCTCTTCGCTTTGAGCCTCCTTACTTTGGGCCTCTTCACTTTAAGCCGCTTCACTTTGGGCCTCTTTACTTTGAGCCTCTTTACTTTGGGCCTCTTCCCTTTGGCCCTCTTTACTTTGGGCCTCTTCACTTTAAGCCGCTTCACTTTGGGCCTCTTTACTTTGAGCCTCTTTACTTTGGGCCTCTTCCCTTTGGCCCTCTTTACTTTGGGCCTCTTCACTTTGGGCCTCTTCACTTTAGGCCTCTTCACTTTGGGCCTCTTCACTTTTGGCCTCTTCACTTTGGGCCTCTTCACTTTAGGCCTCTTCACTTTGGGCCTCTTCACTTTTGGCCTCTTCACTTTTGGCCTCTTCACTTTGGGCCTCTTCACTTTAGGCCTCTTCACTTTTGGCCTCTTCACTTTGGGCCTCTTCACTTTTGGCCTCTTCGCTTTATATATTAGTTTTTCTGTGACGCCGTTTAAAGATGATTTAAAAATGATTTAAAGAAGTCGTTCCTACAGAGCCGCTGAAGGTCAATTCTCTTTTGTTTGGGCCTCTTCACTTTGGGCCTCTTCACTTTGGGCCTCACATGTATTTAGTTCATGATGATGTAATGATTAAATCTCCCGATGAGATTTTTGTAAATACATACAAATTAAACAAAGCCACTTCCTGCGCTGGAAAGAAAACGTTACATAAATGTCTCTCTCTCCTCAGTTTGAGCGATCTGCAGTTAGACTCCACCCACTTCGCCGTGGTCTGCTCCGCCCTCTCCTCGAGTCCGTCCCACCTCCGAGTCCTGGACCTGAGTCAGAACCGGGTCCTGGACTCGGACCTGGAGGATCTGTGTGAGGCCCTGCAGAGTCCGCACTGTGGACTGGAGACGCTCAGGTCAGTGCTGCGCCCGACTCCGCCCTCTCCCCTCCTGACTCCGCCCTGTCCCCTCCTGACTCCTCCCCTCCTGACACCTCCCCCTCCTCTCCTGACACCTCCCTCTCCCCTCCTGACTCCTCCCTCTCCCCTCCTGACTCCGCCCTGTCCCCTCCCGACTCCGCCCTGTCCCATCCTGACTCCGCCCTGTCCCATCCTGACTCCGCCCTGTCCCCTCCTGACTCCGCCCTGTCCCCTCCCGACTCCGCCCTGTCCCATCCTGACTCCGCCCTGTCCCCTCCTGACTCCGCCCTGTCCCCTCCCGACTCCTCCCCTCCTGACACCTCCCCCTCCCCTCCTGACACCTCCCTCTCCCCTCCTGACTCCTCCCTGTCCCCTCCTGACTCCTCCCTGTCCCCTCCTGACACCTCCCTCTCCCCTCCTGAGTCCTCCCTATCCCCCTCCTCACTCCTCCCTCTCCCCCACTGACTCCTCCTTCTCCACTCCTGACTCCTCCCCCTGACTCCTCCCTCTCCCCCTCCTGACTCCTATGACTCCTCCCCCTGACTCCTCCCCCTGCTTGTCTTCTTCGTGAGTTGTACTAAAGTCTCTCTGTCGCCGCAGCCTGAGGGGGTGTGGTCTGACGGTCATCACGCCGCTGCTCGCCACGCTGAGGTCCCGCCCCTCGCTCAGAGAAGTGGACCTGAGAGAGAACAGGCTGCAGAAGCGCGGCGTGCAGGAGCTGAAGCGGCTGCAGCAGAGCGCCCCCTACAGGCTGGAGGTGCTGCGGCTCAGTTAACCTCAGATCAGTGTGAATGAGTGAGTGCTGCTTTACTCTATTCAGGAGGCTCCTCAGTGAGGTTCTCATCGGACATAAAGAGCTAAGGAGAAGCTTGTGACTGGAAACGAAACGTCCTCAACTTCACCAAAGCCCAGTCCAGTCGATTATTTAACCTTTTCTTCCATCAACACCTTTTGAAACTGTGTTATTATTATACATTTATTACTGACAAAGTGAAGATCGTTGCTTTATTGCCAGTTTGCTCAGTGGAGGGACAGGTCTGACCCAACACGGCTCTTCAGCGCCCCCTTCTGCACGCACCCTGCTTCATCTGAGAGCGAGAAGGTCCAGGAGGAGGACGAGGGTTTGGGAGGTCATCAGGAGAAGGATCAGAGTCAGGAGGTTTTCTGGAAGGTCGATCATTTTGGGATTGTAGTAGAGTTTATTTTTTAGACGGAGAAGTCGCCGCAAATTTGGAGTTCTTACATTTGTTACCTTTAAATGTCCTTTCTCAAATTCAAAATAACATTAGTGTGAAATGTGAGAAACGGGTCCAGGTGGGACTGTGGTCGAGGCGAGGCGCGGGGGAGGGGTTTGAGCGCCTGAGCGACCCACCCCCCCCCCCCCCTCCCCCGGGGGCTGCAACGGGTCAGACCAAGAGTGACTCTCAAACCGGTCAAAACCGCCTCCACGTCCTGTCCCTCGCTGGACTCCACACGGGTCACTAGAGGCACAGGTTCCCAAAGTGGGGGACCCGCCCTTCTGTGATATTGTGAACTATGTAAAGACTGTTACTGTTTGTTTGATAACTTGTATATTATCATTCGTGTTTTCTGGAGTTTCAAAGAGATTGGATGTAGAATATTTTTGCCAATTTAGCAAATCCAAAATAATGACCAGGATTATTACGTCTTATTATTTACAGCTTTTCTTGTCTTGATTTTATCACTCGATTACTATTAATATCGTCGTCTTTTTCATTTAACCCGTTATGTCTTTATTATGTTCACATTTTTACTCATTTTTCTTGCAAACCTAACCGTAAATCCGCTCCATTTCAGCGCTCAAACTGTCTTCACTACGTGTGTCACATGTGGGTGTTTGATATTACAGGCTCAGCTCGATGCAGATTTATTTTCCATAATCTTTGACGTGTTGACCTGGTGGTTTCTGAATCTAATAAACAGAATTAAACTTAAAGCTCGTTTTATTCCACAAATGACAAACTTCTCCGAGTCTTGATCTTCTTCGTTTCATTTAAAAGCAACATGTTCCTCCTAACAGCGATAATGGTCCTGGGTTCGATTCCTGGATCATTTAGACAAAATGGCACTTTATACAAACGCTTTTATTTATATTTTCACACGTTGAGTCAGTTTTTGAAGCTCGTTGTTGCGTCTTTACGAGTCCATGTCTGTAGAACCGTCCCATCACGGATGTCCCGTCAGCAGAAGAGAAGACTCGAAGCTCCGCCCTGTCTCCCGTGGACTCGTGAGGCACCTCTGGCTCTGAGGCTCGTCCCGCTCAGCTCTTCCAGAAGTTCGGGTTCTGCGCGAGGCGTCTCTGGAAGTTCTCGTACCACTTGAGGACGCAGCTGGACGGGATGAAGGTCTCCGAGGGGTTGGGGACCATCTGGGCCTGGGACACGGCGAACGAGGCGGCGAAGTTATACAGACTGTCCAGCATCTTCTGCGTGAACTGGAGGAAGGAGTCGACGGAGGAGACGGCGGCGCTGGAGACCGGGCTCTGCTGAGCCAGCTGGTCCAGGGGCTCCACCGACACCCCCACCTGAAGGAGAGAAACATCCATCAGAGAGGGAGAGCACAGATGGAGAGGTGCTTGAACGGTCCCTCAGTTTAAGCACCTTGGAGTCGCACAGACATTAAAAACACAATTCCATCTCCATCATTTTAAACTTTAATCTCCACCACGGCTGCGAAATCATATCTTCATTGTAGGATGTTCTCGCACATGGACACTGTTTTATTTATGGTCATTTGCATCACTCACTAAACCTGTAGAACAGCTGCACAAAAAAACATCAAGGTCCAAAAAAAAAAAAAAACTACTCATCTCATCATTGTCCAATTCTACAGAAATATCATGTTTTTTGTTTTTAAATTGTCAGAACTTTTAAACACGCTCGTCTTGTCTACAAACCCCTGCATGGCTTGGCCCCTCCCCCTTTGAAGGAATTTATTAAAAGAAAAGACAGGAATCTTAGAACCAGATCAGCCACTAGGGGGCGCTGTGATGAACCGCCACTGGACAAAACACCTCATGTGTGAAAGGCTCGAGCTGGAATCGTCTTCCAATGACTCTCCAGAGTCCTCCACCTTTACAGCGTTTAAAAAAGAGCTTAGACTGGTTAAAAGATGATTCACTGCTATAGATTCACTGCTATAGATTCACTGCTATAGATTCACTGCTATAGATTGGGAAACCTTTTATAATGCGTTTCTTTCTTTCTTAATTTAAGATTTTTTAGTCTTTACCAGCGCAAAGACTCTTCCTGGGGTCCATTCTCATTATACAAACCAGTCAAAGTGTAATTTATAAAACAACAACAACAATACAGAGTTCTACATTCAATTCAATCATGAAGACATTAGAAAACAAGTCAGGTGCATAACAATACACAAAGCAACATTAAGTCAGGTTATTATTGTTTTAATGATTGTATGTATTGTGTCTGATTACACATGTCTTCAGACTTATTTTAAATGAAACATGATGACTTAGCATATTCCAGTGTGACATGGCTCTGTATATAAATGTACTTTTAGTGCATTAGATCTTGGCCGAGGCAAAGAAACATGTATATCAGAGGCTTGGCTTGAGCTAAAGCCCTGTCTATAGTATAAACACTATATGTCCATGTTTGTTTGAAACATGTGTCGTCCTAAACGTACGAGGACCACAGATGGAAAGTGTCTGGCACATTTACACAAAGTAACTGTACTGAGTGTTCATGAACGTGCACTGTCCTTTCCAAATAAACAAATAAAGTATCTGAGAAACAGTAAACGGGGGCTGGAGGAGAGTACACACATGTATGAGGGACTGAATACAGTTAACCTATTTTTTTCAAAACTTTTTATACTTGCCCCCATTAAAATTTTTGATAGTCATTGTATATAAAATACCTCTATTTACTATTGAATTGTTTGTTTGCACATTTCCTGTCTATCCTGCACACCCTGAGTGTTTGAGAGCTGAATGTAACAGGTGAATTCCTCCATTGTGAGATCAATAAGCTCATCTTCTTTGTTTGTTTATAATTAAGATCCCCATTAACATTTCCAGCTGATCCTGTTCTGGGGGAAAAGTACTCCTATCTGCCCCTGAAGCCCCTCTCCCTCTGACTGTGGGGGTTTAGGGTTATACCTCACCTGGGCAGAGGTGGTGCAGGTGGCCGGGCCCATGCAGCCGAAGGGGTGGGCGCCCCCCTCCCCGGGCTTCAGGCCTGAGATCTTGAAGATGGCGGAGGGTTTGTCATTGGTGATGAAGCCCAGCAGCTGCCACACCGCTCCTCCACTCGCAGGGTCCGGGAAGGAGAAGTACACCGCACCGCCCATGCCCGCGGGGAACGGCACGGTGCCCAGCATAAACACCACCACATGGTTCACCTGCTCAAAGTCTGGTAAATTAAACACGAACTTATCCCCCGCCACCGGCACCGCGTCGGTCTGCACCAGCCTGCCGGCCACGATACAGCCGAACATCCTCACTCAGACACGGGCACACGCAGCCACACGGTCCGCTTAGCTTTAGCTTAGCTGCTAACTAGCATTCAGCCACCAGTCCCCCGTGTCTGCAGCCTCCACCCGGGCGTGAGCTCTGGAACTCCCGCTGTAGCTGCAGATTTATCCAGTATCCACTCACACTCCGGGGTAAACTGTAAAAGTAAAATGTTCTTTATCAACCCGAACTGTTCTCTTTCAGAACTTTCAAGAATGTATAGTTTAGGTTAGCATGTTAGCTAGGATTCTAAAGTATGAAGCCGCTTACCGAACACCTCCGTGGGCTTTAAATATTCGGATCCACCGCTGTAGCTTTAGCTTAGCGTTAGCTGCTAACTAGTGGCTAACGGGCTTCCAGCGGCGGCCAGTCCCCCGTCAGCAGCAGCCTCCACCCAGGCGTCAGTTCTGAAGCCTAGCTGCAGATTTATCCGCTTAAGTAAACTGCAAAAGTAAAAATGTCTTAATTCAACCATGTTTTCTGAAAGAGCAGAAAGAAATAATCGTTTAGCTTAGCGTGTTAGCACTATTAGCGGGGATTCTTAAGTGTCAAGCCGCTTACCGAACACCTCCGTGGGCTTTAAATATTAGGATCCACCGCTGTAGCTTTAGCTTAGCCCGTTAGCTGTTGTTAGCCTCCCAAACTTTCTTGTTCACTTCGCTGTAAATGCCCTTATTCCAGTGGGGACTGTGGGGATCAATGCCCGGTCTCAGAGCTCCTCCTGCGGGTAAAGGTTGGACCTGGACCCGTGGAAAGTTCCAGCAGCTGTGGGTTCTGGATGGTTCTTTGCAGCTGAGGTATTTGGGCAGTGCTCACTAGTTTACACCAAAAATAACTCCATCTGAAAGCTGAGGAGAGGCTTCATTCGTGGATGAATTTACCAAAAGATAGCATTACATTTATTTGTGGATTTAATTATTCATAATTTGTACAGTTAAGCCATTTTGATCCTTTGCAATGATATAGTTTGAAATGAATAATTGCAAACAAATATATCGGAATGGTTTTTATTGCCATTGTTTGAGGACAGGTTCACAAACTCAGTGCAAATCAATGCATATTTCAGTAGCCTAAATAAATGCATACATCTGGGGCATAAAATAATGTATTTTTTGTGTATATATGTTTCTAATTTGGTTACTTTAAAAATGTAATACCAAACAGTTTAAGTAAATCACGCAGAATAAAGCAGCATCTACAGACAGAACAAACCTGTTAATGTTCACGTGTAGTTTATTAAACATGGCGCCTACTAATTGATACTAAGCATTTTTACTTTAAGAGAGCATTCATATAAAAAATGGTTCATAATATTGTGAACCAGAAAAGCCGGACTGACGATGGAGTAGTTAGAGGCAATGTCCAGCAGGGGGTGGTGTTGTCTTATTTCTAAAGTGTCTGTGAGTTTTTAACAAACCTCCTTAAACTGAAAAGTCCCAAATTTCACCCGAGTTTCATTTGCGCCACAGAAGAAGAAGCTAAACTCAGGGTCAGTGTCAGTTTTTGTTTCATGTGGATTCCACAAATAATAAGTATAAATAATGCTAGAGGAGCACAAAACAAATGTAGTTCCACGAGCAACAACAAAAAAGGAGAAAAGAGTCGTGTGTTGGGCCTTTAGGCAGAACTATCACGGATCTAATGCAGCTGAAACACATCATTACAGTCAAACCCAGCACATATTCTCCCGTTCGGCTTTACCCAAATCGAAAAGCTTCTCGACTGGAGCTCACAGCCTATCATGCCTTATTTGAAAGCTAAGACCTACAAAACTGTAACTTTTGTTGTTGCATTTTTTAAGCGTTTCTGTGTGGGTTTTTAGTCGTGTTTTTGTCACTTTTTTTGTTTGTTTTGTTGCTTTTCTGGCACGTTTTTAGATTTGGGTAAAGCCAAACTGGAGAAAATGTGCTTTGTTCATGTGAAACGAGCGTATTGTGTCCAGTTTGGCTCTACCCAAATCGAAAAGTGTCAAAATGGCGGCGAAAACGCGAGGGTAAGAGGTGAATGTGTTTTGGAGGGCGATGCCTTGAGCCTCTTCAGCCTCAGGGGACGAAGCGTCTGAAAGCAGGTCCGCTCACTCCTGACTTCGCCTGCTGCACCTTACCCAGACTCTATAAATATCTCTCCAAGCTCCTCCCACCCCCTCCTCCGCAGCTCCTCCCCCTCCTCCGCAGCTCCTCCCCCTCTGTGATCTCGTGTCTCTGCACACGTGACCTGCAGAATAAAGATTTAGCCTCTTCAACTTTAACCAGGCTCATTTTCTCCAGTTCAGTTTTAGTGAGTCTGTGTTTCTGCAGGGGCGCTGCTGAGACCCTCGTGGCCTGGGGCAGACGTAGGTGATGATTGATGTCAGGAACTGCGGGGTTAAAGGTTAAAGGTTAAGGCCCGGGGTTAAGAGGTTAAACATCAGGTCCAGATCTCTGAAACACGGGGAAGTCCCAACAGGAAATGGACTTTTTGTCGAGGTCAGCGAGGCCCAGAGACCCATCGATAGGTTTCTCTAAACGTCACATTGTTGTTTTTATTGATTTAAATAAAAAAATATAAATCCTGACTATAACACTGTGTAATAAAGCAAAGGGAGAACATTATTTAACTTAAGTACAGACGAGGACTGCAGATGGACCGCTCCTGTACGACTGAGAGCCTACACACATTATCTCTAACATGGCGGACATGTTTTAAAAGGACTCACCGACTCAAATGAAGTCCTGTTGTAAATGTGGATTCATGTTTTTATGTTTTGTTTTATGGATTAATAATGTGATTCGATGTCATTTAATAATCTGGCCCCGGGAAGACATTAAACAAACTGTTTATATTCTGTCTTCCTCAAAATAGTTTAACGCAGATGCATTTCTTAAATTTTAAATTGTAATATATATGTAATATTAGAATATATCAGATTTAAAGTAACTGTATAATCTGTAAGAACGTTATGTCGAACACGGCTCACGTCGCCCAAAATGGGATTATCTCGATTTCCTGCTCTTCAAATGATTGACAGGAGCGCCATGGTAACGCTCAGGGGCGGGGCTTAGCAGCTGTTTTTAGGTCAAATCTGAAGGAGAGAAACAAGTCTGAGGATTATTGCATTGTTGGTCTGGTCTTCATCTCCTCGTGTCTGACAAACTCAACATGAATATAAGGAAAATCCAAACATCCATGAATGTCGCCTATATCAGTCTAATAATAGCATATTACAGACTCGAACTTTAAAACATGGGGTGTCCCACATTAAAATGCTTTATAGTTCCTAAACTGTGTGTGGCCAAACCAGTTACCTCTGACGTCTCTGCTCCTCCAGGTCTGACGTCTCTGCTCCTCCAGGTCTGACGTCTCTGCTCCCCAGGTCTGACGTCTCTGCTCCCCAGGTCTGACGTCTCTGCTCCCCAGGTCTGACGTCTCTGCTCCCCAGGTCTGACGTCTCTGCTCCCCAGGTCTGACGTCTCTGCTCCTCAGCTCTGACGTCTCTGCTCCCCCAGGTCTGACGTCTCTGCTCCTCAGGTGTGACGTCTCTGCTCCTCCAGGTGTGACGTCTCTGCTCCTCAGCTGTGACGTCTCTGCTCCTCCAGGTCTGACGTCTCTGCTCCTCAGCTGTGACGTCTCTGCTCCTCCAGGTCTGACGTCTCTGCTCCTCAGCTGTGACGTCTCTGCTCCTCCAGGTCTGACGTCTCTGCTCCTCAGCTCTGACGTCTCTGCTCCTCCAGGTCTGACGTCTCTGCTCCTCAGGTCTGACGTCTCTGCTCCTCAGGTCTGACGTCTCTGCTCCTCCAGGTCTGACGTCTCTGCTCCTCCAGGTCTGACGTCTCTGCTCCTCCAGGTCTGACGTCTCTGCTCCTCCAGGTCTGACGTCTCTGCTCCTCAGGTCTGACGTCTCTGCTCCTCCAGGTCTGACGTCTCTGCTCCTCCAGGTCTGACGTCTCTGCTCCTCCAGGTCTGACGTCTCTGCTCCTCCAGGTCTGACGTCTCTGCTCCTCAGGTCTGACGTCTCTGCTCCTCAGCTGTGACGTCTCTGCTCCTCCAGGTGTGACGTCTCTGCTCCTCAGCTCTCTGCTCCTCTATGACCTCACCGTGACGGTTTCCGGCCCGACAGGTGCGACCGGTCCGTGTCCTGACTCAGAGCGGGGCGGGGCTCGGGTGATAAATACCTGTGCTGCGCGTCTCTCCCTCACAGTGAAGAAGCCATGCTGCAGTTCGTGCTCCTGGTGTCGGTGGTGGCCGGGGTTTACCTGCTCCTCAATAAGACGCTGTTCAGACGCTCGCGCTGCAGAGGGAACCTGCCCATGGCCGGCAAGACCGTGGTCATCACCGGTGAGGACCAGCACACGCTTTAGAGCTTCTGTTACGAGAACTACAGTACAAGTCACAGGTTTCCAGTCCTTGTACTTTTAGGAGTCGACCTGAAGTTTTAGGCACAGACTCAAAGTTTAACCCTTGATCTGAGCTTAATGGCCGTCCTGTATCAACACTGTGTGTGTGTGTGTGTGTGTGTGTGTGTGTGAGAGGGAGACATGTGTGAGCCTGTGTTCCCGCTCAGATCTTATCTCCGCTAAAGCAGCTGGCGGAGAAATCCCAGCGTCATTTGAATGAAACGCCCAAACATGTCTGAGGAGCCTCACGAAACCTCCAACCAGGAAATGAGGAGTTGTTTATCAAATATGAGGAAGATTTAAAAAGCTCTATCAGTAACATTAACCTCATTACAGCCGATCCAAGATCACATTTACAGGGAAATAAATAGGCTAATAATAAAAAGTGTTTATTAAATGAGCTGTGGGCCTAAATAGCCTGTATGACATTAGAGCACATTAACAAAGCCTGGCTCTAACGCTGGACTCTGGACCAGGATCTGAACCAGTGACCAGCAGCTCCGGTCAGACCAGAGACGGCGTCACATGGTTTTGTTAAAAACAAAACCATGTGACGCAGTCCAGGTTCTAGAGTCTCTGGTCCAGGTTCTAGAGTCTCTGGTCCAGGTTCTAGAGTCTCTGGTTCTGGCTCATGAGCCTCTGAGCTCGGACCCGTGTCGATGCAGCAACATGGAGACAAGTCTGTCCATAAACATGAACGCTGTTTCAGGTTTAAATCATTAGGAGGATCATCTGTGATTCAAACTGTTTTCCAGCTGTTTAGTGTTTAGTTAAATTGGTGGATCACGTTCCCCCTCCTGACCTGGTGCAGGATCTGAGCTCAGGTTGATAAATGCAGTACGCAGGTTTGATTGAGGGCCAGTGTCTCTAGAAGCTCAGCGCCTCGAGGCCATTGGACGCCTCATTTGAGTTTTTGGTCAGTTTTTGACTTTTTTATGAGCTTTTATGTTCATGTCTCCTTTCGTGGCTTTTGAAGTTTTTGAACTGGAGAAAATGTGCTCGGTTAATGAGGTTAATGAGGTTAATGAGGTTAATGAGGTTAATGAGGTTGATGAGGTTAATGAGGTTAAAGCTGTTGGGGCTGTTGGTCCAGACGGGGTTAAAGGAAGTGACTCATTTGGTTAAAGAGACCCTGCAGGGTTTCTCAGGTTTTAGGTCCTTTTGGTCTCGAGACAATGCCTGCAGTGTCTCCCTTTCAACAAATATTTCCACATCACATTCTAGAGCCTGAAGCACTAGACCAGGGGTTCCCAAAGTGCGGCCCGCAGGCCAAAATTGGCCCGCCAGAGAGTGACCCATTTTTGCGCCGTATCTGGTTAATACCAACTCTCTCCCGCCCATTCATCCCAATGGTAAATATGGATGCAGTACATGGTTTTGGCCACCAGCGACAAATTGGGGGCGCTGTTTCTCTCCTTTTGCAGTTAAGGAAACACTTTGGTGTCTTGGTATTTATCAATCAGATCATCAACGTTCCCAGTTTTCTAACTTTAATTGCAAAGGTTGTTGACGTCAATAATTTGATTTTATGTTGAACTGACACTTTCAAAATGATCCAAAATCTCATTTACTTTGAGGTAAAGTCACTGTAGATGCAGATGCATAAAAATGTCGACAAAAACGAAGATGAAAACGCTTCAAAAACAGGATTAAACCAAACGCTGACAAAGTGACACATGATGAAGACTGTGTGTGTTTGTGGGTCTGCAGCGACGCCTCGGTTAAAGCGGGGGTTAAGAGGTTAAACAGGGTCGTTCGTTGTCATGGTGTTTCTGTGGAGCGGCTCCTCAGGAGCATGTTCGTCATGTTACACAGTGTACCTGTGTATGAAGAGCTCCTGTAGACGGGCTTCAGGGGGCCCCCCCCCCCCCGTATTACTGTGAGACACGGCCCCTTTGAGGTCCAGTTAGAACATGAACCCATTCAGGAGGTTCATGAATACTTGGACATTATCTTAGATAAACACCTGAAGTTCAAAGTAACGTCTGCAGGAACATTGATATTTTCACTTGAGGGGTGATGATGATGATGATGATGATGATGATGATGATCTAAACAGTGTTTGGGGCCGAAATTGTTGACATTAATTCACTGAAAAGTTTCTGTTTTGACTTTGATACTGACCTCCCCTGGTTCCTGTGTTTGTAAATGATGACTTTGACTTTGAGGTCAAAGCGAGGTCGCAGAGCCTGACCGCGGCCTGGGACGTCTTCAGAGTCGTCGTCTTAAATGGTTATCGTGTTTTGTTCCAGGGGGAAACAGCGGCATCGGTAAAGCCACGGCGCTGGGTTTGGCTCGGCGAGGAGCGCGGGTCATTATGGGCTGTCGGAACCAGAGCACGGCGGACGCGGCCATCTTGGAAATCCAACAGGTCAGAGTTAACTCCATTTATTTCTCTGATTTGATCTGGACACGGCTAAACTCGCCTGGAAACAAAACCAATCCCTAATCTTCAGTTTCATGTTTAATTATTTACTCGATGTTTCTCAGATTTATTTGAGAAATTGTAAATTGCATTTTCTCACTTGTATTTTAAAACAAAAAAAAATCCAAAATCCTCTGAAAAAGTCTTTGTAAATAATATGTCTCAAAATACAACCACAGATTTAAAACGGCTCCTTCCATTATTTAGATTTACATTTTGACATTTTTAAGCATAAAAAATTCCCTTGTTTTTTACTCATTAATCGTCCGTGAGAGTAAATCCTACGCTGACAGAAACGACAAAGGGACAGACGGATGTTGTTCATCCAGTTACACAATGGAGGTCATTGTTTTCACTCAAACTTGGCTGTA
This sequence comes from Proterorhinus semilunaris, assembly GCA_021464625.1. NCBI lineage: Eukaryota > Metazoa > Chordata > Actinopteri > Gobiiformes > Gobiidae > Proterorhinus > Proterorhinus semilunaris. Next base: position 31,083,717 of record CM038361.1, on the reverse strand, counting down.
AATACTGTTTAAGTGGTGCTAGCCCGCAGTTAGCTTAGCCCGTTAGCCTGTTAGCTTCTTCTTCATGATATCATTAGTGTGTGTTGGTGACTCCGACCCAGAGGCAGGAAAGTCCCGTCCCATTAACACTTATATTACCCCCAGAGGGACGACACAAAGGGTTTATTAAGAGAATATATATATATTATTTTTTTTATTTTTATTTTTTCCTCATATTTATGAGGCTCTACAGCAAACGTTTCAAATGGACGTCTACATGTGAAGAGTTCCCCTGCAGCGTCTCCTGTCCCTGAAATGTGGACGGATCAGATTTTTGATCAGCTGCTTCTCACGCCCCGGCAGCTCAGAAATGTTTCCCTAAGGCGGCGTTCCTTTTGCTTTCAGGGAAATGTACAGAATGTTCCGCCCAACAGGGACAGGTGTGAGAGGGACAGGTGTGACGGGGACAGGGATTAAACTCATGAGAACACGAGGCAAAAGGAGCCGAGGAACCAGAAAATCCTGCCCCGAAAACAAAGTGTCAGGCTTTTCAAACACATTTATAAACAATGAGGTGCTTTAACCTCACCTTAAACCGAGCAAAGCCCAAATCTAAAAGTGGCTCCACTTGAGAGTTTAGAGCAGGGGTGTCAAACGTACGGCCCGCGGGCCAGAGCGGGCCCGCCAGTGGGTTCAGTCCGGCCCACGGGATAAATATTCATTATTAAAGCAGAATAAACGTCATTTTCTTTAAAATGTGCAGTTCTTATATTGTCCGCTAGGGGCGCTGTGTTTGAGTCTTTCGCTTTACCTGCTGTTGACTCTGGCGCCCTCTTCAGTGAAATGTCTTTGTCAAAAAAGAGAAAAATGGACCTCTTCCTTTATGTATACAGGGATCCTTGTTGAATGTTTGTACATTATTTTATCGATTGATATAATTGATAAATGTTCACTCTAATGAATATGTAGCACTTTGAGAAACTGTAATGAGCTGTCATGTTTTATTTTCCTGTTTACATTATATGTGGCCCCAAAATGAGTTTGACACCCCTGGTTTAGAGGCTCATTTGAAAGCTAAGACCAACTGAGCTGTTTTTTGTCGCCTCCTTTGAAAACTAGACTTGAAACTTAGCTTTGCACAAACTGGTGTCTGGGGTCAAAGGCCACGGAGCTCGACCAAAAATCCAAATCATAATTTAGGCAAATTTGGCAATTTTTATTTTTGTTAAATATAAAAATATGAAATGACAGAAAACTTGTTTTTATTTATTTTCTACGACAGAAGTTTCACATTTAAGAACGATTCTCAATCACCCGCAGCGTCCCGCCTTAAAAGCAAAATTGTAAAGTTGATTTCTTCTCTGTTTAATCTCTTAACCCCCACTTTAACCGTCCACATTTTCTCCAGTTCGGCTTTACCCAAATCTCAAAGTCAGATCTTTGTAAAAGTGTTTGTGGGCGTCGCTGATGACAATGCGGTGGTTGCCTAGGAAACGGGGAGCACGGACGTGGTCTACAGGCGCCTGGATCTGGCCAGTCTCACCTCGGTCCGAGACTTCGCCGAAAACCTGCTGAAAACGGAGCCTCGGATCGATCTGCTGGTCAACAACGCAGGTGAGCGACTCCGCCCACTTCGGTCAGGTGACTCCGCCCACTTTGGTCAGGTGAAAAAATGCATAAAAATATGGAAGAAAATTTAAAAAACTGGGCTATAAAGAAAAAGCTTTTTATTTTACAACAAAAAAACAGGGAAGGAAAAATGTTAAAATAGAGGAAAACTTGGGGGAAATAAATGGTAAAAATATAGAGTGAAAATCTTTTGCAGATTTTCATCATCGTTATAAAGTCCCACAGATATTAATCACTAGTTATTATGGTGATGATAATAAATAGATAGATAAAAAAAAATTTTTATCTACAACACTATGACTACTTAAACAAAGTAAATGAATAGAATGGTGACCAGAATGGTAATATAAGTTTTTTCAATGAGAGAAAAAATCATAAGTAAATACACTCAGAAATCACAAACTTTTCTATTTATATTGTATTTTGAAATTGGGGGAGGCACTTATGAGCTTTGTTGCTTCGGCCTACTCCTTTTGAGTTATTTCTTTTTTTATGAAAATGTAAATGAAATGATGTAAATAATAACGCACTGTAAATAATCAGTGTAACCGTTCTCCCCCCCCCCCCCCTCAGGTTTAGTGGGAGACGGTCGGACGGAGGACGGGTTCGGGATCCAGTTCGGGGTGAATCATCTCGGTCACTTCCTGTTGACGGTTTTGCTCCTGGACAAACTGAAGGAGAGTCCGGCGGCTCGAGTCATCACCGTGTCGTCCATGGCCCACCGCTGGGGGAGCGTGGACTTCCAGGTCAGAGCCGACTCACCCCCCGACTCACCCTCTGACTCACCCTCTGACTCACCAAGCCCCACCCCCTCGACTCACCAAGCCCCACCCCCCGACTCACCCCTTGACTCACCAAGCCCCACCCCCTGACTCACCAAGCTCCACCCCCCGACTCGCTCTCTCAACACTAAACAGATTGTACTGAATTTGTGACTCATATTTTGTTTGTTTTTTAAATAATTTGTATAATTTTTTTTCTTTTATTTACGCGTTTTATTTTTTATTTACAAATAATTATTTTAACTGATGTAAAAAAAAAAATTTTTCTTCATAATTTTTTTTTTACATTTTCTTTTGTTTTACGTGTTTTTTAAAATATTTTTCCCCTTTTTTTATTTTTCTTATTTATTTTTATGAACCATATGAATGTGTGCTGTTTTTCATCTCCTCACGTACCTCCTCGTCTCCTCAGGTCTTGTCTCAGACCCGGGACCTGGGCACGGGTTCGTATTCCTGGCAGTTCTTCGCGGCGTACTGCAACAGTAAACTCTGTAACGTCCTGTTCACCAGAGAACTGAGCCGCCGCCTCCGGGGGACGAGCGTCAGCTGCTTCTGCCTCCACCCAGGTGACCCCCCCCCCCCCCCCCTCTGTGGTTCACACGCAAAACTAACACCGTTCAAATCAAACCAGAATCTAAAGCAGTGGTTCTCAACCTGGGGGTCGGGACCCACAAGGGGGTCGCCAGATCATGTAGATAAAATATATTAGCATTTAATATATGTCATGGTAGCGTGTGTGCGATTTACCAGAGTGCCATTATCTGTTAATAATTTGATACGTTTTATTTTAGCCATTTGTTTTTTTCTTGTTTTTTTTTAAGAATTCTGTAGCGACCTGGGCACGGGGGTCCTGAACCCCTTTAACTGTTATAATGGGGGTCGCGGCTCCACAGGGTTGAGAACCACTGCTCTAAAGGCAGGCGAGGGGCAGATCAGAGTAAATTCTCCTTTGGCCTCATGACCCGAATGTTTTCCAGGAGTCATCCGGACGGAGCTGGCGAGGAACATCTCTCTGTGGCAGAAGGTCATCGTGGAGCCCATTTCACGGCTGTTCTTCCTGAGCCCAGAAGAGGGCGCTCAGACCACGCTGCACTGCGCCCTGCAGGAGGGTCTGGAGGAGCTGAGCGGGAGCTACTTCTGCTGCTGCGGCGAGCAGGACCCGGCGACGCACGCCAAAGACGACAAGGCGGCGCTGAGGCTGTGGGAGGAGAGCGAGCGCTTCTGCGGCCTGGCCTGAGGAGGCGGGGCCGGGGGCGGGGCCTGGGTGCAGCAGGTCGGACTATGTAGACAGAGCTCCTCCTGCTCCTCACTTCTCTCTGTACCCTTGTCAGTTTCCTCCAGGACGTGAAATGAATTTAAATAAAAATAATTTTCTGTAAACGTTCAGTTTTTAAATCTAAAACATTCCATATTAAAGGGCGGTTCCTCTGCTGCTTAAACCCTGGGTTTATTTTGTTATTCCGTTTGTGGGACTGTGTTTTATTTGTTTGATAAATATGTGTGATTTTTGAAATGAATGAGTCCATTTCTCTCGTGGCACATTATTTATACATTATTTTGGTTTGTATTTATTGACAAAGTTTTTATGAATAAACCGGTTCCTTTTTGTAAAAGTCTCATCGTTTTTGATCTGACTCTGAACTCAGTGACGAACCCTTTCACAATAAAACCACAGACACAGCCTTCACAATAAAAGTCACTCTTTTCACATGTTATGAAATGTTCAAATATAAGACATTTTATTTGGAGAAAGAAAAATGTTTTTCTCACATTGTAGCGACGACATCTTGCAGGGTAGGCAACGTCCGGCCCGGGGGCCAAAGCTGGCCCTCCAGCACAAAACCTCCGGTCCCAAAGATGATTAAGAAATAATATGACAGTCGCTCCTACAGACATTTAGGACGTTTAGAAGCTTCATACACAGGATTATATTATGTTTAAATGCTTTCCAGCTTTACCCAAATCTAAAAGCTTAAAGCCTGTAGGCTAGTGTAATGCCTCATTTGAAAGCTAAGGTCTACAAAACTCATCTATACGGATCTTTTTCCGTGTGTTGTTGCAACATTGATTGACATTCAGTTTTGTCGCGCGTTTTACTTTTTTGTCACATTTTTGTTACTTTATTCAAGAAGCTTTTAGATTTGGGTAAAGCCAAAATGGAGAAATGTGCTCGGTTCAGGCGGGGGTTAAGGGGATAAGGAAGGAAACGCATTGACCCGTTTCCATGTTTCAGTCTGAGTTGTTGGAGATAAAGGTCAGGTCTGTCGGAACGGAACGCTCTGGAGACGCGTCTCATTTCCGCAAACGCTCTGCGCATCAGCCGCGTCATCCGCAGCGTCCGCCCGCGTCACCGTCACACACGGACCGGAGCATCACCGAGCAGCAGCAGCAGCATCATCCACCGAGACACCGCCGCTGACCGCCCGTAAACCCGGTACACCCCGTACACCCCGTAGCGATGGACCGGGAGCATCCCGCGCTGGAGCTGAAGGAGGCCGGCGCAGACGCCACGGAGGCCGACGTGAGCGACGCGGCCCTGGGAGAGGCGGAGGAGGAGAAGGCCCTGGACCTGGAGGAGGAGGAGAAGACGCCCATGGCCGCGGGGGACCAGGGGGGGTCCGCGGACTCAGAGGCCGCGCAGGGGCCCGAGCAGAACGGGACCGTGAGGCTGAAGGTCCCGGAGGAAGAGGAGGAAGCTGAGGTGCACTTCACCGGGCTCAACAAAGAGGAGCTGCTGCGCGTGGCGGGGACACCGGGGTGAGTGAAGGGGAGACGGGGGGAGTGATGGGGAGACGGGGGGGAATGATGGGGAGGGAGTGAAGGGGAGACGGGGGAGTGATGGGGAGACGGGGGGAGTGAATGGGACACCGGGGTGAGTGATGGGGACACCGGGGGGAGTGAAGGGGAGACCGGGGGGAGTGAAGGGGACACCGGGGGGAGTGATGGGGACACCGGGGTGAGTGATGGGGACACCGGGGGGAGTGATGGGGACACCGGGGGGAGTGAAGGGGAGACCGGGGGGAGTGAAGGGGACACCGGGGGGAGTGATGGGGACACCGGGGGGAGTGATGGGGACACCGGGGGGAGTGATGGGGACACCGGGGGAGTGAAGGGAGAATGTGTTCGGCCTGTTTTGTCTTTTCTAGGAAATCCGCCTTTGTAACGAGGTCTACCATTTTGACCGTTATACTATTATGTCCTAAATCACCCTGAATTACGTCTAAATGGTTTATTATCCGGCGTCGCGTACGTAAAAACGCTCCTTTGACGCATGTTCTGACTGAAGTTGCACATATTTAATGAAGACGCTGCTCCTCAGAGGCGACACAAGATGGCGCCCGTCCGTTACCTTCGAGCCGGAGCGCGAACCGCGTCAAATCCGAACTCTTCCGCGTGATTGAAATTATTTGACATAATATTATATAATTCACAACCAACGTCTGAGTCTGTTATCGGAGGAACAATGTAGGTTTGGGTCATTGTTAAAAAAAATAATCTATGTTTGAAAGTTTTGAACATGCTAACGGTTAGCCTAGCTAGATGCTGTAATATAAATACATTTCTACTGCACAGAATCAACTGCATTGAACACCTGGCAGCAGTAAAGTGATGTAAGACTATTTTTTCCGATTGTTTAATAATTCCCATGACAAACAGTCTTTTTTTTTTCTTTTTCTTTTTTTTTATTAATATTTTTTTATTATTGCTGAAACAAGTCTATTATGTATACAAATAGTATGCCACGGGGTGTAACATAATAATACAATTATACGTTTACAAATATTCTGTTAGTTGAACAAATACTGATAGTTTTCAGAGCCTTTTTGTTATCAGAACGTTCCAGAATCTTTATATAAGAGAGAGAGTATCACTATAAAAATGTGTAAAGTTGGGTTTCTGCTTGGAATATTTACATTTGTGGATATAAAATTTGGACAAAAGGATAAGTAAGTTAATAACAAAATAAATGTCCTCATTCTTTGATTTTCTAAAGAAACAAAAAACAACATTTTCCCATTTTATGGTAAAGTCCTTGTATAGACGTCCAATTATAAAACTGCTGAAGTCTTTCCAGAATTTCTTGGAGTAAGAGCATGTCCAAAAAAAATGTCTCTGGGTGATCTCCACAAAAAGAACAATTCACATACTCTCGCCCGGAGTCATGCAGAAACAACCCAGTGAATTTACTAACTCTAAGAATAACCTATTTAGTAAAAGTTTCACATTGTGTATAATTCTCAGCTGTGACAGATGAGACTAAATATTGAGCCTAATCAAGTTACACTTGTACTTAAGCAGAAGTTAAAAGTAGTGTACCAAATAATTACTAAAAGTAAAAAGTGCTTTGTGTAAACTAGTGACATTTTGGCACAAAATATGATATAGCCTAACTGTAAAAAAGAACACTAGTCTCCCTCATAAGAATTCACAGTGAAATTAGAAAATAAATCTTGAGTAAAGACACAAGAATTGTTTAAATGAGTCAAAGTTTGGTTCAGGTCCGAGTCGACAGAACTACGAGGAAACCGTCAGCGTTTCTCCGAGCGGGACTGAACTCATCAGCAAACGGCCATTTCCTGTTTTCCTGAAAAGAGGAACTCCAACATTCTGTGTGGTCGAGTCAAATCTGCACAAGCTGGAGGAAAAAACACTAGGTTTGTGATTCCAGCAGGTTTTAGTCCCAGAGCAGCAGGTGCTCGGTCGGAGACACCGTTTTGGAAAGAAATGTCCAAATGTTTGAGTGATTAGATTCACAAACAGATGTTGTCTTCACTTTTGGACTTCCTTATGAGACAGTCATGTGACCTTAGTCCATGTGTGACTGAGATGTGCTGATGTTTTAGATCAGCCAGGACATCTCGAAATATGAGGTGTTTACGTTTTAGAATATGGAGATGTTCTACTAGTGTCAGTTTGAGCAGGTGCCGATACAACTCTATGGGACGAAGGAAGTTATTCAAAAGAAATCTTCAAAAAATAAAATTGACAAATACATCATCAGCATTTGAAAGTGATTGGATTAAAAAACACGCTGGCGCCTCTTGGTGCTCTTCTGGCTCTCCTTCATGGGGCTGATGGTTGTTGTGTGTTGTTACAGATGGGTGAGGACCCGCTGGAGCCTCCTGGTGCTCTTCTGGCTCTCCTTCATGGGGCTGATGGTTGTTGTGTGTTGTTACAGATGGATGAGGACCCCCTGGAGCCTCCTGGTGCTCTTCTGGCTCTCCTTCATGGGGCTGATGGTTGTTGTGTGTTGTTACAGATGGGTGAGGAGCCTCCTGGTGCTCTTCTGGCTCTCCTTCATGGGGCTGATGGTTGTTGTGTGTTGTTACAGATGGGTGAGGACCCGCAGGAGCCTCCTGGTGCTCTTCTGGCTCTCCTTCATGGGGCTGATGGTTGTTGTGTGTTGTTACAGATGGGTGAGGACCCGCTGGAGCCTCCTGGTGCTCTTCTGGCTCTCCATCATGGGGCTGATGGTTGTTGTGTGTTGTTACAGATGGGTGAGGACCCGCTGGAGCCTCCTGGTGCTCTTCTGGCTCTCCTTCATGGGGCTGATGGTTGTTGTGTGTTGTTACAGATGGATGAGGACCCCCTGGAGCCTCCTGGTGCTCTTCTGGCTCTCCATCATGGGGCTGATGGTTGTTGTGTGTTGTTACAGATGGGTGAGGAGCCTCCTGGTGCTCTTCTGGCTCTCCTTCATGGGGCTGATGGTTGTTGTGTGTTGTTACAGATGGGTGAGGACCCGCTGGAGCCTCCTGGTGCTCTTCTGGCTCTCCATCATGGGGCTGATGGTTGTTGTGTGTTGTTACAGATGGGTGAGGACCCGCTGGAGCCTTCTGGCGCTCTTCTGGCTCTCCTGGCTGGGGATGCTGGGGGCTGCAGTCCTCATCATCCTGAATGCCCCCCCGTGTAAAGAGCTGCCGTCTCTGAACTGGTGGAATGAAGGTCCTCTGTATCGCGTCCGGAGCATCCAGGACTTCAGCCCCGCCGGAAACATCAGAGGTACAAAAACTGCACGGTTACAAATATGACCCTCCTCATCGGCCCGGGCCCCGTTAAATATGTTTTACTTTACTTTAACTTCCTTTCATCCTGTCCCTGGACCAACAGCATCAAACTTGGATCTAAAGATATCAGATGTTCTTCGGTTCCTGCGTTAATACTTGAACAGAACCAGCCCTGCTCCTCAGTGTCTCAGGAGGAACCTGTCCTTAGAACCTATAACGTCTTTGGTGTCAGGCTTTAAGGATCTTCGGAGGAGCAGGAGGAGGAACATAAACCTCCAGAAACAGCTTGGTGGACGAGAGTTCAGGAGCAGAATCGTGATCATTCTGACGTGTGTCTGTGTGTGGGTCAGGGGTGGAGCAGCGGCTGGAGCACCTGCTGCAGCTGAAGGTGAAGGGCCTGGTTCTGGGGCCCATCCACGAGGCCCCTAAAGACCAGCCCATGGCCCTGAGCTTCCAGGAGGTTTCAGCCGAGTCCGGGAGCCTGGACCAGATGAAGAGCCTCCTGCAGACGGCTCACAAGAGAGGTATTCCACATCTGCCAATCACTATCCATACACGTAAACATCTGCACTCACATTAGAGAGGTATTCCACATCTGCCAATCACTATCCATACACGTAAACATCTGCACTCACATTAGAGAGGTATTCCACATCTGCCAATCACTATCCATACACGTAAACATCTGCACTCACATTAGAGAGGTATTCCACATCTGCCAATCACTATCCATGCACGTAAACATCTGCACTCACATTAGAGAGGTATTCCACATCTGCTAATCACTATCCATACACGTAAACATCTGCACTCACATTAGAGAGGTATTCCACATCTGCTAATCACTATCCATGTACGTAAACATCTGCACACTCGCATTAGAGAGGTATTCCACATCTGCTAATCACTATCCATGTACGTAAACATCTGCACTCACATTAGAGAGGTATTCCACATCTGCTAATCACTATCCATGCACGTAAACATCTGCACTCGCATTAGAGAGAATCTACTACTGTATAAATCTTTCTGTGGAGTTTCATGCTCTCCCTGTAGGTTTCCTCCGGTTTCCCCATCACTAAAAACATGTACAATAGGCCCGGATGAGTGCCAGTGTTAACCCTTTATCTGTGTCTCAGGTTTGTTCGTGGTCCTGGACCTGAGCCCGAATTACGGCGGTGCAGATGTTTGGTTCAGTAACAGCAGCATCGGCAGCATCAGCGACAGACTCAAGGTCAGGCTGACCTGGAGCAAACGGGCCGGGGCCTGGGGCTGGTCTCCAATGTTGGGAAATGTGTGGGGGGGTCGGGGGCTGGGTCGGGGGGGGGAGATTGTTTTGTAAATGTTCTTGTGTTACAGTCGGCCCTGGTGTTCTGGCTGACTCTGGGAGTGGACGGGGTGAAGCTGGACTCCGTGGACTCGGCTCTGACTCTCGTCCCGTCTCAGTGGAACGACATCAGGGCCATAGTCCAGAACTGGACCGACTCCCGCCCGCACAAGAGGTGAGACTCAAACGTCCCGCAGCTCCTCAGGCTCTCACCCTGTGCTGCGTGTCTCCTCAGGCTCTCACCCTGTGCTGCGTGTCTCTCCTCAGACTCTCACCCTGTGCTGCGTGTCTCTCCTCAGACTCTCACCCTGTGCTGCGTGTCTCCTCAGACTCTCACCCTGTGCTGCGTGTCTCCTCAGACTCTCACCCTGTGCTGCGTGTCTCCTCAGACTCTCACCCTGTGCTGCGTGTCTCTCCTCCCTGTGCTGCGTGTCTCCTCAGGCTCTCACCCTGTGCTGCGTGTCTCCTCAGACTCTCACCCTGTGCTGCGTGTCTCTCCTCCCTGTGCTGCGTGTCTCTCCTCAGGCTCTCACCCTGTGCTGCGTGTCTCCTCAGACTCTCACCCTGTGCTGCGTGTCTCTCCTCAGGCTCTCACCCTGTGCTGCGTGTCTCTCCTCCCTGTGCTGCGTGTCTCCTCAGACTCTCACCCTGTGCTGCGTGTCTCTCCTCCCTGTGCTGCGTGTCTCTCCTCAGGCTCTCACCCTGTGCTGCGTGTCTCTCCTCCCTGTGCTGCGTGTCTCTCCTCAGGCTCTCACCCTGTGCTGCGTGTCTCCTCAGACTCTCCTCCCTGTGCTGCGTGTCTCTCCTCAGACTCTCACCCTGTGCTGCGTGTCTCCTCAGACTCTCATCCTGTGCTGCGTGTCTCTCCTCCCTGTGCTGCGTGTCTCTCCTCAGGCTCTCACCCTGTGCTGCGTGTCTCTCCTCAGGCTCTCACCCTGTGCTGCGTGTCTCTCCTCAGGCTCTCACCCTGTGCTGCGTGTCTCTCCTCAGGCTCTCACCCTGTGCTGCGTGTCTCCTCAGACTCTCACCCTGTGCTGCGTGTCTCCTCAGACTCTCATCCTGTGCTGCGTGTCTCTCCTCCCTGTGCTGCGTGTCTCTCCTCAGGCTCTCACCCTGTGCTGCGTGTCTCTCCTCAGGCTCTCACCCTGTGCTGCGTGTCTCCTCAGGCTCTCACCCTGTGCTGCGTGTCTCTCCTCAGACTCTCACCCTGTGCTGCGTGTCTCTCCTCCCTGTGCTGCGTGTCTCTCCTCAGACTCTCACCCTGTGCTGCGTGTCTCTCCTCAGACTCTCACCCTGTGCTGCGTGTCTCTCCTCAGACTCTCACCCTGTGCTGCGTGTCTCTCCTCAGGCTCTCACCCTGTGCTGCGTGTCTCCTCAGGCTCTCACCCTGTGCTGCGTGTCTCTCCTCCCTGTGCTGCGTGTCTCTCCTCAGACTCTCACCCTGTGCTGCGTGTCTCTCCTCCCTGTGCTGCGTGTCTCTCCTCAGACTCTCACCCTGTGCTGCGTGTCTCTCCTCAGGCTCTCACCCTGTGCTGCGTGTCTCCTCAGACTCTCACCCTGTGCTGCGTGTCTCCTCAGACTCTCACCCTGTGCTGCGTGTCTCTCCTCAGACTCTCACCCTGTGCTGCGTGTCTCTCCTCAGGCTCTCACCCTGTGCTGCGTGTCTCCTCAGGCTCTCCCCCTGTGCTGCGTGTCTCCTCAGACTCTCACCCTGTGCTGCGTGTCTCTCCTCAGGCTCTCACCCTGTGCTGCGTGTCTCCTCAGACTCTCACCCTGTGCTGCGTGTCTCTCCTCAGACTCTCACCCTGTGCTGCGTGTCTCTCCTCAGGCTCTCACCCTGTGCTGCGTGTCTCCTCAGACTCTCACCCTGTGCTGCGTGTCTCTCCTCAGACTCTCACCCTGTGCTGCGTGTCTCTCCTCAGGCTCTCACCCTGTGCTGCGTGTCTCCTCAGGCTCTCCCCCTGTGCTGCGTGTCTCCTCAGACTCTCACCCTGTGCTGCGTGTCTCTCCTCAGGCTCTCACCCTGTGCTGCGTGTCTCTCCTCAGACTCTCACCCTGTGCTGCGTGTCTCTCCTCAGGCTCTCACCCTGTGCTGCGTGTCTCCTCAGACTCTCACCCTGTGCTGCGTGTCTCCTCAGACTCTCACCCTGTGCTGCGTGTCTCTCCTCCCTGTGCTGCGTGTCTCTCCTCAGGCTCTCACCCTGTGCTGCGTGTCTCTCCTCAGGCTCTCACCCTGTGCTGCGTGTCTCTCCTCCCTGTGCTGCGTGTCTCTCCTCAGGCTCTCACCCTGTGCTGCGTGTCTCTCCTCAGGCTCCTCCTGGGGTGCTCCTCCCTCTCGTCTCCCCAGGAGGTCAGCGCTCTGATGTCTGAGTCTGGCGTGGACCTCCTGATGTCTCCGGTCCTCAGCGCTCAGACGGACGCCACGGAGCGCGCTCAGACGGCGCAGCTGCTGAGCTCCGCCCACGGCTCCGCCCAGCTGCTGTGGAGCCTGGAGCCTTTAGGGGGCGCCGGAGAGGAGGAGGAGTGTCAGAGCTCAGACCTCCTGCTGCTCCTCACGCTCCCGGGAACCGCCATGATCCAGAGCGGAGACGAGCTCGGACTCAGAGCGGCTCAGGTACGAGACCCGGGGCGGGGCTCAGGTACGAGACTCGGGGCGGGGCTCAGGTACGAGACTCGGGGCGGAGCTCAGGTACGAGACTCGGGGCGGGGCTCAGGTACGAGACTCGGGGCGGGGCTCAGGTACGAGACTCGGGGCGGGGCTCAGGTACGAGACCCGGGGCGGGGCTCAGGTACGAGACTCGGGGCGGGGCTCAGGTACGAGACTCGGGGCGGGGCTCAGGTACGAGACTCGGGGCGGGGCTCAGGTACGAGACCCGGGGCGGGGCTCAGGTACGAGACTCGGGGCGGGGCTCAGGTACGAGACCCGGGGCGGGGCTCAGGTACGAGACTCGGGGCGGGGCTCAGGTACGAGACTCGGGGCGGGGCTCAGGTACGAGACTCGGGGCGGGGCTCAGGTACGAGACCCGGGGCGGGGCTCAGGTACGAGACTCGGGGCGGGGCTCAGGTACGAGACCCGGGGCGGGGCTCAGGTACGAGACTCGGGGCGGAGCTCAGGTACCAGACTCAGGGCGGGGCACAGGTACGAGACTCAGGGCGGGGCTTAGGTACGAGACTCGGGGCGGGGCTCAGGTACGAGACTCAGGTACGAGACTCAGGGCGGGGCTCAGGTACGAGACCCGGGGCGGGGCTCAGGTACGAGACTCAGGTACAAGACTCAGGGCGGGGCTCAGGGCGGGGCTCAGGTACGAGACCCGGGACGGGGCTCAGGTACGAGACTCAGAGCGGCTCAGGTACGAGACTCAGGGCGGGGCTCAGGTACGAGACTCGGGGCGGGGCTCAGGTACGATACTCGGGGCGGGGCTCAGGTACGAGACTCTGGGCGGGGCTCAGGTACGAGACTCGGGGCGGGGCTCAGGTACGAGACCCGGGGCGGGGCACAGGTACGAGACCCGGGGCGGGGCTCAGGTACGAGACTCAGAGCGGCTCAGGTACGAGACTCAGGGCGGGGCTCAGGTACGAGACTCGGGGCGGGGCTCAGGTACGATACTCGGGGCGGGGCTCAGGTACGAGACTCTGGGCGGGGCTCAGGTACGAGACTCGGGGCGGGGCTCAGGTACGAGACTCGGGGCGGGGCTCAGGTACGAGACTCGGGGCGGGGCTCAGGTACGAGACTCAGGCCGGGGCTCAGGTACGAGACTCAGGGCGGGGCACAGGTACGAGACTCAGGGCGGGGCACAGGTACGAGACTCGGGGCGGGGCTCAGGTACGAGACTCGGGGCGGGGCTCAGGTACGAGACTCAGGGCGGGGCGCAGGTACGAGACTCGGGGCGGGGCTCAGGTACGAGACTCAGGCCGGGGCTCAGGTACGAGACTCAGGGCGGGGCACAGGTACGAGACTCAGGGCGGGGCACAGGTACGAGACTCAGGGCGGGGCTCAGGTACGAGACTCGGGGCGGGGCACAGGTACGAGACCCGGGGCGGGGCTCAGGTACGAGACTCAGGGCGGGGCGCAGGTACGAGACTCGGGGCGGGGCTCAGGTACCAGACTCGGGGCGGGGCTCAGGTACCAGACTCGGGGCGGGGCTCAGGTACGAGACTCGGGGCGGGGCTCAGGTACGAGACCCGGGACGGGGCTCAGGTACGAGACCCGGGGCGGGGCACAGGTACGAGACCCGGGGCGGGGCTCAGGTACGAGACTCAGAGCGGCTCAGGTACGAGACTCGGGGCGGGGCTCAGGTACGAGACTCGGGGCGGGGCTCAGGTACGAGACTCGGGGCGGGGCTCAGGTACGAGACTCAGAGCGGCTCAGGTACGAGACTCGGGGCGGGGCTCAGGTACGAGACTCGGGGCGGGGCTCAGGTACGAGACTCGGGGCGGGGCTCAGGTACGAGACTCAGGGCGGGGCTCAGGTACGAGACTCTGGGCGGGGCTCAGGTACGAGACTCGGGGCGGGGCTCAGGTACGAGACTCGGGGCGGGGCTCAGGTACGAGACTCAGGGCGGGGCTCAGGTACGTGACTCGGGGCGGGGCTCAGGTACGAGACTCAGGCCGGGGCACAGGTACGAGACTCAGGGCGGGGCTCAGGTACGAGACTCGCGGCGGGGCACAGGTACGAGACTCAGGGCGGGGCACAGGTACAAGACCCGGGGCGAGGCTCAGGTACGAGACTCAGGGCGGGGCACAGGTACGAGACTCGCGGCGGGGCTCAGGTACGAGACTCAGGGCGGGGCACAGGTACGAGACCCGGGGCGAGGCTCAGGTACGAGACTCAGGGCGGGGCACAGGTACGAGACTCGCGGCGGGGCTCAGGTACGAGACTCAGGGCGGGGCACAGGTACGAGACTCAGGGCGGGGCACAGGTACGAGACTCAGGGCGGGGCTCAGGTACGAGACTCAGGGCGGGGCACAGGTACGAGACCCGGGGCGAGGCTCAGGTACGAGACTCGGGGCGGGGCACAGGTACGAGACTCGGGGCGGGGCTCAGGTACGAGACTCGGGGCGGGGCGCAGGTACGAGACTCGGGGCGGGGCTCAGGTACCAGACTCGGGGCGGGGCTCAGGTACCAGACTCGGGGCGGGGCGCAGGTACGAGACTCGGGGCGGGGCTCAGGTACGAGACCCGGGGCGGGGCTCAGGTACGAGACCCGGGGCGGAGCTCAGGTACGAGACTCGGGTACGAGACTCAGGGCGGGGCTCAGGTACGAGACCGATCACGCTGTTTTTTACACTGACAGAGTTTAAACTGAGACGTTAAAGAGGAAACTTTATCAAATATTAAATCTAAACCTACACAGTTGTGTAGCTGCTGCCCCCTGTGGTGAGGGCCGGTACTGACTTCTGTGTTTATTTATTTCCAGGGGCAGAAGTTTCCCAGGATGATCTGGGACTCGGAGCAGAACCAGACTCAGGTACGACCTCTGACCTCTGACCTGGGGATGAAATGGCTCTTCTCTGTAAAAGGTCGTTCTTGTGAACAGCTCCCTCTGGTGGCCTTTGGAAGTAAATGCTTTATTTGTAATTGTACAAGTGTACAGTGAAATAGTGTTCAGGTGTTTGTCCTGAGCTGCTGCGACTGAGTCAACCTGACCAGCTCTGATCCTCTGGAACAGTGCAGAGCCTTCTGGGTTTGTCCCTGTTTCAGAGCGTGGTGTCCTGCACTGGTCACACGTGCTCATCTTTAGGCCTCATTTCTGTTTCAGTGACTCGCACAGGAGGTCCGCTCTGAATGGGGCGCCAGTGTAGCCAACCCACACTTCATGAAAGGTTTGGGTGCTCCTTCTGTCCAGTCTTGTAACCCCGCCTCTCTCCTCAGGACTCCTCCTCTGGCTCCTCCTCCTCGCGCGCCTCCTGCCTCCTCCTCGTCTCCTCCCTGTCTGCGCTCAGGTCCAGGGAGCGCTCGCTGATGTTCGGGGACTTCCAGCTGCTCTTTAACTCCTCGTCTGGGCTCGTGTTCGTGAGGTCCTGGGATCAGAGCCCGAGGTTCCTCGCTCTGACCAACAGCAGCCCTGACCGCGCCCTCAGCCTCGGGGCAGAGGGGGGTGCTCTGGGGCGGCTGGGCGGGGCCACGGGGCGGGTGGTCTTCAGCTCCAACAGCTCCGTACTCGCTCTGGACCAAGAGCTGCAGCTCAGAGACGTCACACTGGGACCGAGAGAGGCCGCCCTGCTGAAGCTCCTCTAGGTACTATCATCACGACTAGATACTCCCTCACTACAACTAGGTACTCCCTCACTACGACTAGGTACTCCCTCACTACGACTAGGTACTCCCTCACTACAAATAGGTACTCCCTAGATACTCCCTCACACACACACACACACCATTAGGACTAAACAAATAGATGTCGGTTCAAAGCTAAGCTAAAGGGCGGGTCTTGAGCCGGCTCTTAAATACATAAACATTTATTTCCCAAACGTTCCTCTTGTTTCCCTGTAGGTGCGAGTATTGCGGTAATGCAGAGGTTCCTGTTCCTCTGCAGAGTGTCTCTCCACGTCCTGCAGAGCTCGTTTGGTGAAAACTCCACTGTATCTGTGAAGACGTCCTGACGTTTGTGAATCTGTGTCGAAGCAAAATAAAAACCTAATAAACATAAGACTCGTTTGTGTGATTCTGTCGCCCTCTGGTGTCAGATGCCCTTCCCGTGTCTGCAGTGACCACCTGTGCCCAGCGGGCGGCGCTGTGCCCACACGCAGAGAGAACCCACACAGATGTTTTCAGGCCTTTTATTTTCATTAGAATATCATCAGGAAATATGTTTCAGTAGAATATATCACTAACTATTTCTTATAAAAATACTTTGTTTTTTACACTGGGTTGAAGTTTGAAACAGAAGGAGCAGCGTCGCCGGCCTCAGCCACAGCCCAACGGCATCATGGGAAATATCTGCACACTGAGTAAAACAATAATCAGACGCATGATCACGGCCGGTTTGACTAAGGAGCTAATCTGAGTCTCAGATGAGGATGAACAGATTAGTCACTTTCATTTATTCAGATAAAACTGTTTTTATCATAAAGAAAATCTACAGGAAGTTTCTTCTCCCGGTGAACAGGGGTTCCCAAAGTGAGGGCCATAGAAACCTGGGGGGCCTCAGAGGTACTGCACCCCCCAGTTTGTCTACAAAAGGATGATTGAATAAACAGCCATTGATCCTCTCATTATCCGAGGCCCTGTGATTGTGGATAGAAAATAGACTTTGGGAACTTTAAATAAATCTGTAGAGCTCAGGCGGAGTTTGTTAAAAACTCAAACTGAACTCTTCACGTGAAAGGAAATACAGATTATCCATGTTTTCTGCTTCGTATCATCTACATTAATAATTCGTTCTAACCTCTGCTCTACAACAGCGGTTCTCAACCGGCGGGCCGCGAGCCTCTCCCGGAAAACGAAGTGTAAGAATCGAGCGGCTGAAGCCGACGGCGATCAGGAAACACAATATGACGAACGCCACGGGGTTTTCTTCAAAACAACCGTTTTCAAAAAGGATTTGAGGGACATTTCGATTCATGAGCAGATCGTGTTTTAGGGAGAGACACTTTGCAAAGTCGCAAAACCGAACCTTTAAATGTCATTAAAAGTTTTACATTTGACTCATTAAACTTGAAACTAAACCTCGACTTTGCAAAGTGATTCTTTCGTCTCCAAAATAGTCGATGTTTTATGGCTTCATTCGTCACAGTTTCAGATCTTTTCAAATTATTGAATCTTAAAATCACAAAATACAAAGCGTCCGATTAAAAAGCCGTCGTGGAATCGGGTTCTGCACAGAGGAGACGAACGAGGACACGAGGACGAAGGACAAAAGAAAAGACTTCCCCGGAGTCCAGCAGGAAGTGCTTTTACTCTGGGTTGTTTCATGGCTTCTGTTCGTCTCCACAGTTTCTGCATAAAGAGTCCGATCAGTCCGGGAAAGGCACTTCCTGTGGGTTTCACAATAAAAGTCTCTGTGTACAGTACTGCAGATAAAGGGGCGGGACATTCGCGTCGCAGGTTTCAGAAGATTTCAGTGTTTTTAAATGTGCTTCGATGGAACTGGAACCAAACGCAGCCGCCCCCACACGGCCTGTAGAGGGCGCTGTAGTCCCCACACCGGCCTGTAGTCCACATACCGGCCTGTAGAGGGCGCTGTAGTCCCCTCACCGGCCTGTAGAGGGCGCTGTAGACCCCACACCGGCCTGTAGTCCACACACCGGCCTCTAGAGGGCGCTGTAGTCCCCACACCGGCCTGTAGAGGGCGCTGTAGACCCCACACCGGCCTGTAGTCCCCTCACCGGCCTGTAGAGGGCGCTGTAGTCCCCACACGGCCTGTAGAGGGCGCTGTAGACCCCACACGGCCTGTAGAGGGCGCTGTAGTCCCCACACGGCCTGTAGAGGGCGCTGTAGTCCCCTCACCGGCCTCTAGAGGGCGCTGTAGTCCCCTCACCGGCCTGTAGTCCACACACCGGCCTCTAGAGGGCGCTGTAGTCCCCTCACCGGCCTCTAGAGGGCGCTGTAGTCCCCTCACCGGCCTGTAGTCCACACACCGGCCTCTAGAGGGCGCTGTAGTCCCCTCACCGGCCTCTAGAGGGCGCTGTAGTCCCCTCACCGGCCTCTAGAGGGCGCTGTAGACCCCACACCGGCCTGTAGTCCCCTCACCGGCCTGTAGAGGGCGCTGTAGTCCCCTCACCGGCCTGTAGAGGGCGCTGTAGTCCCCACACCGGCCTGTAGAGGGCGCTGTAGTCCCCACACCAGCCTGTAGAGGGCGCTGTAGTCCCCTCACCGGCCTGTAGAGGGCGCTGTAGTCCCCTCACCGGCCTGTAGAGGGCGCTGTAGACCCCACACCGGCCTGTAGTCCACACACCGGCCTCTAGAGGGCGCTGTAGTCCCCACACCGGCCTGTAGAGGGCGCTGTAGACCCCACACCGGCCTGTAGTCCCCTCACCGGCCTGTAGAGGGCGCTGTAGTCCCCACACGGCCTGTAGAGGGCGCTGTAGACCCCACACGGCCTCTAGAGGGCGCTGTAGTCCCCACACGGCCTGTAGAGGGCGCTGTAGTCCCCTCACCGGCCTCTAGAGGGCGCTGTAGTCCCCTCACCGGCCTGTAGTCCACACACCGGCCTCTAGAGGGCGCTGTAGTCCCCTCACCGGCCTCTAGAGGGCGCTGTAGTCCCCTCACCGGCCTGTAGTCCACACACCGGCCTCTAGAGGGCGCTGTAGTCCCCTCACCGGCCTCTAGAGGGCGCTGTAGTCCCCTCACCGGCCTCTAGAGGGCGCTGTAGACCCCACACCGGCCTGTAGTCCCCTCACCGGCCTGTAGAGGGCGCTGTAGTCCCCTCACCGGCCTGTAGAGGGCGCTGTAGTCCCCACACCGGCCTGTAGAGGGCGCTGTAGTCCCCACACCAGCCTGTAGAGGGCGCTGTAGTCCCCTCACCGGCCTGTAGAGGGCGCTGTAGTCCCCTCACCGGCCTGTAGAGGGCGCTGTAGTCCCCTCACCGGCCTGTAGACCACACACCGGCCTCTAGAGGGTGCTGTAGTCCCCACACTGGCCTGTAGAGGGCGCTGTAGTCCCCTCACCGGCCTGTAGTCCACACACCGGCCTCTAGAGGGCGCTGTAGTCCCCACACCGGCCTGTAGAGGGCGCTGTAGTCCCCTCACCGGCCTGTAGACCACACACCGGCCTGTAGAGGGCCCACACTGGCCTGTAGAGGGCGCTGTAGACCCCTCACCGGCCTGTAGAGGGTGCTGTAGTACCCACACCGGCCTGTAGAGGGCGCTGTAGACCCCACACCGGCCTGTAGTCCCCTCACCGGCCTGTAGAGGGCGCTGTAGTCCCCACACCGGCCTGTAGAGGGCGCTGTAGTCCCCTGTGGTCCTGCCCCTGGACACTTCTTTGCATTATGTCACTTTTTGTGCAGAATAAAGTTAATATTTGTGCGTATTTGACCTTTGGTGACCCTGTGAGGGGCGTCCACATGGACCAATCCCCTCTGGACGCAGATACCGGACTCTTAATACAATAGGCCGGGTTTAACTGCCACGGCACTCATTGTTGAACGTGGTGTTTGTGGTGTTTGTGGTGTTTGTGTTCTTTTGTGTTAAATGTTGAATGTGATGTAAGACACAATAAAGAATCGAATCTAAACGATGTCTCTGTCGTCTTCAGGCCTGTTCACTATAACGGGATTCATCTGACTTTGAGCTGAACACACAGGACTAAGGCTGATTTTAAAAATAAAAATATATGAATTTTGGCTGGAAAAATACTTACATGTATTATTATAATTAGGGTTCCTTTTATTTGTTGTTATTTCAGGAGATTCAGATAGATGGTATTTATTTATGTTTTTCTGTTTGCTGGAACAGTTTGGATTATAGGAACTGTTTTCTCTCCGGTGGAGTTTCAGCTGTGACTGAAACAGAATCCTATGACATGATTGGTTTGTAGGTTTTCTGGATGTATACGTTACCATGGAGACCGTTCCATCAACAGTGAAAACCCACCAGAAACCCCCAACACTACTCGGTCACTGAAAGGTCAGATATGCAGTTTGTTTGTTCCGCCTAAAAAGTCCCATGATGCACCTGTGTTTGTGGCAGTGAACGTTAAAGGGTCTAAACTCACCTCCACAGACACTTTAAAGGTTTTAGGACTCGCTCGTCTCTCTGGGTTTAATAATAACAGTCCAGTCAGTTTTCAACCACAGGACACCCTAAAGCCTTCGGCCCTGTGGACGTTCCTCCCGTCTTTAGCCGCGCTGTCTCCCACACAGGAAATGACCATATTTGGATTACAGCGTGTTTCCTGCTACACGTGGATACCAAACATGTCAGTGTTTGTGAATGAAGGGACATGTTGGAGCGACTCTTCTGTTGCACACGTTTCCAAAACTTTTCAATCCTGTTCCAAAAATTCTCAAAAATGTCCAAAGATTTACAAAACTTTTTGAAATTTTTCCAAAAAATATGCAAACTTTTCAATGTATTTTTTTTTTCATTTTCAAAACCTTTCCAAACTTTCCCAAAACTTTTCAAAACGCTTCCAAAAATGTTTTAAATGTTTTAAATTTATTTTAAAAATGCGCTGCGAAAATTTTTCATTTTTTTCTAAAATTTAAAAAATATTCCCAAACTTTTCCAAATTGTTCTAAAACCGTCTCCCACACAGGAAATGACCATATTTGGATTCCAGCGTCATCTCGGTCACAGCCTTTCCTGCTACACGTGGATACCGAACTTGTCAGTATTTGTGAATGAAAAGCGCGCGTGAAAAAACCTTTAATGCAAAGAGGCGGCACTAAACCAGTCAAATATTCTTTAGTCGTTTTAACTCAGACGTTTTTCTGCCGTCACTCAAATTGTTTTTCGTACAAAGGGCCGTCTCGGATTCTTGAGTTTTAATGGAACATAAAGATTGGATCGGTGGTGATGAATCCAGGTCAGAGTCTGCTGTCCCGGGTCAGAGTCCCGGGTCAGAGTCTGCTGTCCCGGGTCAGAGTCTCGGGTCAGAGTCCCGGGTCAGAGTCTGCTGTCCCGGGTCAGAGTCTCGGGTCAGAGTCTGCTGTCCCGGGTCAGAGTCTGGGGTCAGAGTCTGCTGTCTCGGGTCAGAGTCTCGGGTCAGAGTCTCGGGTCAGAGTCTGGGGTCAGAGTCTGCTGTCCCGGGTCAGAGTCTCGGGTCAGAGTCTGCTGTCCCGGGTCAGAGTCTCGGGTCAGAGTCTGCTGTCCCGGGTCAGAGTCTGGGGTCAGAGTCTGCTGTCCCGGGTCAGAGTCTCGGGTCAGAGTCTCGGGTCAGAGTCTGCTGTCCCGGGTCAGAGTCTCGGGTCAGAGTCTCGGGTCAGAGTCTCGGGTCAGAGTCTCGGGTCAGAGTCTGCTGTCCCGGGTCAGAGTCTCGGGTCAGAGTCTGCTGTCCCGGGTCAGAGTCTCGGGTCAGAGTCTGCTGTCCCGGGTCAGAGTCTCGGGTCAGAGTCTGCTGTCCCGGGTCAGAGTCTGCTGTCTCGGGTCAGAGTCTCGGGTCAGAGTCTCGGGTCAGAGTCTGCAGTCCCGGGTCAGAGTCTGCTGTCCCGGGTCAGAGTCTCGGGTCAGAGTCTGCTGTCCCGGGTCAGAGTCTGCTGTCCCGGGTCAGAGTCTGCTGTCCCGGGTCAGAGTCTCGGGTCAGAGTCTGCTGTCTCGGGTCAGAGTCTGCTGTCCCGGGTCAGAGTCTCGGGTCAGAGCCTCGGGTCAGAGTCTCGGGTCAGAGTCTGCTGTCCCGGGTCAGAGTCTGGGGTCAGAGTCTGGGGTCAGAGTCTGCTGTCTCGGGTCAGAGTCTCGGGTCAGAGTCTCGGGTCAGAGTCCCGGGTCAGAGTCTCGGGTCAGAGTCTCGGGTCAGAGTCTGCTGTCCCGGGTCAGAGTCTCGGGTCAGAGTCTGCTGTCCCGGGTCAGAGTCTGCTGTCCCGGGTCAGAGTCTCGGGTCAGAGTCTGCTGTCCCGGGTCAGAGTCTGCTGTCTCGGGTCAGAGTCTCGGGTCAGAGTCTCGGGTCAGAGTCTGCTGTCCCGGGTCAGAGTCTCGGGTCAGAGTCTGCTGTCCCGGGTCAGAGTCTGCTGTCCCGGGTCAGAGTCTCGGGTCAGAGCCTCGGGTCAGAGTCTCGGGTCAGAGTCTGCTGTCCCGGGTCAGAGTCTGGGGTCAGAGTCTGGGGTCAGAGTCTGCTATCCCGGGTCAGAGTCTGGGGTCAGAGTCTCGGGTCAGAGTCTGCAGTCCCGGGTCAGAGTCTCGGGTTAGAGTCTGCTATCCCGGGTCAGAGTCTCGGGTCAGAGTCTCGGGTCAGAGTCTCGGGTCAGAGTCTGCAGTCCCGGGTCAGAGTCTGCTGTCCCGGGTCAGAGTCTGCTGTCCCGGGTCAGAGTCTCGGGTCAGAGTCTGCTGTCCCGGGTCAGAGTCTCAGGTTAGAGTCTGCTATCCCGGGTCAGAGTCTGGGGTCAGAGTCTGGGGTCAGAGTCTGCTATCCCGGGTCAGAGTCTGGGGTCAGAGTCTCGGGTCAGAGTCTCGGGTCAGAGTCTGCAGTCCCGGGTCAGAGTCTCGGGTCAGAGTCTCGGGTTAGAGTCTGCTGTCCCGGGTCAGAGTCTCGGGTCAGAGTCTCGGGTCAGAGTCTGCAGTCCCGGGTCAGAGTCTGGGGTCAGAGTCTGCTGTCCCGGGTCAGAGTCTGGGGTCAGAGTCTGCTGTCCCGGGTCAGAGTCTCGGGTCAGAGTCTGCTGTCCCGGGTCAGAGTCTCGGGTCAGAGTCTGCTGTCCCGGGTCAGAGTCTCGGGTCAGAGTCTGCTGTCCCGGGTCAGAGTCTGCTGTCCCGGGTCAGAGTCTGCTGTCCCGGGTCCGAGGGACGAGGGTTAAAGGGACACACTCGTCTTCTTCATTAAATGCTGTAAAAAAGGCCCGGTGTGTAGTTCCTCTTGTGTCCTGCGGGGGGCGGCGTCTTTCGTTCCAGTTTCTCTTTGGTCGACTTGGGGGCGGGGTTTAGAGAGATCCAAGGCTGTGATTGGCTCTGTGTGCGAAGGGGGCGTGGCTGAGGGGGAGGGACGCGATTGGCGGTTCGTGTCTGAGCGGGGGTCACCTCTCTCGGCCAATCAGAGCAGCCAGAGTCAGGGACAGGCTCAGCGTCCATATATGGAGGGGAGGGGGCGGGGCCAGGGAGCGTAGATCTGCAACAGGAAATGACATCATCATGAGAAAGAATCGTTTAAGTCACACGTGAACGCGACGGGAACACGGGGCGGTGACTCACTTTTCGGGGGCGGGTCTTTGCACTCGCCCTCTTCGATGGAAATGTCGTCGATGGCGATGTCGCCCTCGATCCCGGCGCCGCGAACGCCCTCGACCACGATCTGGAACGCAGACGCCAGAGCGGAGCGATAAATCCAATCAACCCATGAAACCGTACAATTATAAAAATAAAAATAAAAATAAAAATAAAAATAAAAATAATTTCGAGCCCGATGATGGCGAACTAAAAACTAAACGTGACGTCAGATGTGAGAACACGCCGCTGTACGTCACACTGGGCGTGGACTCACATGCTGCAGGCTCCGCCCCTCTCCCCGCCCCTTCCCCCCCCTTGGTCGATACAGGCCTGAAGATAAATCAGTTCTACTCGGATACAAAGCTGAGTCTAAGCCGAGCAGACTTAATGAGGTGAATAATGTCTGTGGGCGGGGCCTCTCACCTGGAAGGCGGAGCTAGGCTGGATGTCGACTCGAGCTTGTCTCCAGCGGTCGCCTTGGTTACCGCTGAGGCTCCAGACCTGAGTGTCCGTCGGCGAGGGAGACTTCTGCCTCAGGAACACGATCAGAGAACCTGAGGAGGAGAGAAAGACGACGACGAAATGAAAGAAAAGGTCGTTTCAGATTAAACGTAAAGAAAAGAAAAGTTTCAACAGCAGGATTTAAAAATAACAAACGCCGCGGCGTCACGGGGGATTCACGCTCAGATCCAGGGCCAGAGAAACGAAACTCGGACAGAACTCGATCACGTCGCAAAATCCTGGAGGGGCTAATGCATGGTTAATAGGTTGCGTTCACGATTTAGAATTCCATTTCAGTTGGAGGGCAGGTGTCAATACAACTCTATGGGAGAGAAACAGTTTTTGAAAGAAATTTCCAAAAAGAAAATGTCCAAATGTTTTCTCTGATCATGTGACAGTGACTGGATTCACAAACCTGAAAGTCCTTTCTACTGGCCAACATCAAGCACATGTTTTTGAATATTGTCTCCACTTTTGGACGCCTTTGTGAAGAAATAATTAGACATGTGTTCATATGTGCTGGAAGATATGACTTTGAACTTTGTGTCAGTTTTTGTTTCATGTGAATTGGCCTCAGGAATTACAGAGATATTAGCAATGATTTAAGACTATAAATCTGCATTTTGAGCGTTACTATGGTTACGGCCGTGGAATTTTCAGTTGCTCCGCCTCAATGTTAAACTATAGGATCTTTAGAATGTTGTGATGTCACGTGAACGCTACCTACTAAGCCGTAATTAAACATTAGTTAGCATTAGTTAGCATTAGTTAACAGGTTCTTACCTAAATACTTGCCGTACATGTGGAGTCGGTTATAAAGCGTTAATAAAGCGTTAATAAAGCGTTAATAAGGCGTTACTTACCGATGTGTTTGCCGTACATGTGGTAGTAGAAGGAGAAGCAGTAGGCGGGGCTGTTGGGCGGCGCCGGAACATTGGGGGCGGGGTTTGTGTTGGGGGCGGAGTTGAAGGTGGGCGTGAGGAGGCGGGCCTTGTCTCCGGGGACGCGGGGGCGGGACGTCTCGATATACAGGTAGTGCCCGCCCTTGTCGCCGCGGTGATCAGCGCTGGGGCCCGTGTTGGGCGTGTACTTGGAGTCACGTGACGCGGCGCTGTGCCTCGTCCAATCGAACACGTCGCCTCGGTCCTGTGCGCACTGGCAGAGGGCGGGGTCTTCGAAACCGCAGCGGAACTGTCCTGGGACAAAAACACAGGAGTCAGGAACAGAGTATATGTACTCGAGTATTAAGTACTACTTACAAAAGTACAGTCTTTTCAAAAAGTTACCTAAGTACATGTACTTGAGTAAGTGTAACCAGCCGTGTCTGTACTTTTACTCAAGTAACGAATCCAAGTACCGTGACTCTCGAACAATTAAGCGCACTGGACTATAAGCCTCACCCGCTCAGAGCGGCCCATGACGAGGAGGAAGAGACGCCTCATCCCGAGGAAGGTGCAGAGGGAGGCCGGCAGTGATAAACACGGCCAGTGTGGCCGACCTCCATGTGGACGTGTAGAGCCAGCGCACCAGAACACAGCGCGCCGCGTCACGGCTTCAGAGGCTTTACTCAAACCGTGCGGGGCTTCACACACGTATGTGCGTGTTACAGAGAAACTCTGTTTGTAGGTTAACAGCGAGTTGGCGTTGACACGTGTTTCACATGTTTCCCGTCATGCCTGAGCCCATAGTCTGTCTGTCATGACCAGACCATCGTCCATTTTGTTACAATGTAATAATGATTGTTACCGCGGTAACGCCACCATGTTATAACATTAATAACAATCCTTGAACAAAGTAACAGTGAAGCTGAATGAAGCTCTGAGGGAACTGGGGGTGGGATTAAATGAATGATCTTCTTCCCACTCAGGTAGAAACGATCCTCTTGTTTACATACTGTATGAAAATGACCCGCCTCTGCAGGGGGCGTGTTTTCCTCCACGCCGTCGCGTCTGGATTCAGCAGAATGGTGGCGCCGGGTCCAGCGTCGCCACGGTGACCTCGGTGAGCGTTCTCTCAGAGAACATAAAGGAGGCGTTTCGGTGCGTTGGGGCAAAGCCCTTCCACAGTTAGGCTGAAGTGAACCTTCATCATTTTAAAAGTGACTCATCTACCGTTCCTCCGCCAGGAGCAGGTGGGACGTCCCGTCTCACTTTGGCGTTTACGGTTTATCGGCCACAGGGCTCAAAGCTGGGGGGAAATATCGGCGTAGAGGCCGGAATTTACGGAACTTTCTTTTGTAAAAATTTATATATACATTTTTAAATTTTTACTTTTATATTTGTGACAAAAAATAATGGGGGATCGAGCCAGGTTTAAGTTTGTTATTTTTTTTCTCACGTGTGGGATTTTGGATCATGATTTTTTGAATGAATGTGTTTAAAATAAATACACATTTGATCTTGTTTTTTTGGTTCAAAGCTCATTAAATCTGTGAAAAAACCTTCCAAATGGAGCTGACTCAAAGTGTGGGGTCTGCAGATGACGTCCCGGAAAGTAAAGTGAAGTACAGTAACAGTAAAGTAAAGTAAAAGTACTCACTGAGGTGCGGGTTTACGGGAGCTGAGGAGGGACAAAACACACGTTAGTTTAAATATCAAACAGCAGGCCCCGCCCCCCGTGCTGTGATTGGCTCTTACCTGTGTAGGCGATGATGCGCTCGGAGGCGTCGCCCTCGCCGAAGCGCGTGATGGGCGTGAGCCTCACCAGGTACGACTCGGGTTTGACCAGCTCCGTCAGGTTATGGCTCAGCAGCGCCCCCTTCTGGATCGGAGTGATGATGGTGATCTGCTGCTCCCACCAGCGAGTCTGAGACAGCTGCGGGGCGGGGTCAGGGGCGGGGTCAGGGGCGGGGACACACAGGTGAGTACACGTCGCCATGGTAACTGCAGATCAAACTGATCTTATTCAGGCGAGTGTAACTGGTACAGAATAATACCGTAATTACAACATGTGAACTGGGGGGTGATCAGACAAAGAGGAAGACAACCAAAAACATGCACAATAGGGGATTCTGACCAGAGAAATAAAAATGAGAAGTGGCGTCCGATCCAAACGTATCAGAATCAGAGGAATCAGAATTGTTTTGTTATAAACTAGGATTTGTTTTTTGGCGCAACATAAAACATAAAACATAAAACACAGATAAATAATAAACTATACATTTAAACTACGATAAAGACGACAACAATATGACACAGAACAACAGCGTGGGTGTTTTTACAGTGTGCAGACAGTTAGCAAGTCGGCTAAGGAGACTTTTCAGATCCATTAGCATTAGCATTAGCATTAGCTCAAACATCGCTAAATACTTATGAACGATCCAGGTGTTTTCAGCTGTTGTCTGAAACCATTACAGACCTTTGGAGGTTTTACTTCAGATACAAAACAGCGTCTAAAGCAGGGGTGGGCAAACTTTTTGACTCGCGGGCCACAATGGGTTCTAAAATTTGACAGAGGGGCCGGGCCAGGAGCATTTGGAGGGAGTGTTTGGGCCGGATATACTAAAGCATTAAATGTAGTGTGTGCAAACCTCATAGCACAGTAAGAACACTACAACCCAATTTATTAACTGTCTTTCAAATGTGAAAAATAGCCCTTATCAGTTAATAAATTTGTCTCAAGGAATATGCAAGATATGGCATTTACATACTATTTCGCAGATACTGGGAGGAGGAAATGTAAATAGATTAAAATAACATACGCACTGTGATTTATCAAGATTGCGTCTGTTTTTAATAAGTTTCAATCGAAGGTGCAAAGTTAAAGAAATCAACATTTATTGAAAAATTGAATCACTTTCAACATTCAAAACATATTATTACACAACGAAATACTCAAGCTCAATAATGCTGCGTTTACACATAAGCACGATGCGTTACGAATGCCACAAATGCACATTCGTGGCCAAGGATCACGAATGTGATGATTCGGGGTCGAGGTTTCACGCGCCGCCACTAACTGTTGCGACTTGTTACTACGCGTTACGATTAATGGCACGAATTATTACGCCCGGTCGCGAATATGCGTCCCGCGCTGCTGCGTGGCGTCCCGCGCTGCTGCGTGGTGTTGCGCGCTGCTGCGTGGCGTCCCGCGCTGCCACGGGCTGTTACGGGTCACTAGGAATATTCGCGTTCTGTCCGAAATCTGTCAAGAATTGGGCGAATGTGGAGTGATCTTCTTCCACCGGGTTGGAGGCGGAGCAGAGGCCGTGCTCTCCCCTGAGTCATTGGGCTCGTCTGGCTCCAACTCCCGAACATCAGGTACGACCCAGGAGGAAGAAAGGTCGGAGGAACACTTTCAGCACCCCGCGGAGCGGCAGCGCCAGGTGCTGTCCGTGGCTTGGAGCGCGGATTGGCCGACTTTGTGACACTTTTCCTTGGCATAGCTACTGCAGGTACGAACATTTACTTTGGGCGTAGCGTGTGTTTCTGTCAATTTTGAGCGTAAAAACAGTGATTCTGCTACGAATGCTCTACGAATGCTCTCACGCTGTATTACGAAGCGCCACTACTCCTCACGAAAGGACACGTTGCGAACTCCACGAACAGAGGGTGATTCGTGACGTTCGTGGAAGATTTTTTGACAGACAAAAACTTTCTCCACGAACGTCACGAATGTCACGAACTGATGCGTTCTGTTAAGAATCCCATTGAGATGCGTTAAGTCACGTCACGAACGTCACGAATGACGGAAAAATGACATTCGTAACGCATCGTGCTTATGTGTAAACGCAGCATTATATCTACTTGTGTTAAACTCCGCAAAATCATGGATGGATTGTCCTGACCGCGCGCTCTACAAACTCGCCACGGACGCCCTCGCCTTCACGCGCAAACAGTACACGTGTATCGTTGCCAAGCACACAGACATAGGCTGTATTAAATATCCTACCTGCAGCTGAAAATTTAAATTTAAATTAAGAGCGATGTGCGGCGTGTTAATTAAGCTACTGTACCGCTGCTGTGCGTAAATGCGCATTGCTCTTAATTAAAAGCTGTCCACTTTCCTTCTCTTTGGTCCGCTCATTTTCACAGAAGGGCTTAATGGTGACGTGAAACGAAGTGAAAATTAAAGTGAAATAAAGAGAAATACGCGCCACTCCAACAACGGTCAATGTGTTGAGTGCGCCATCTATTGGGGAAACGTGGGCATTGCAGGGAAAGGGAAAAAAAAGGAGGTTTTTACTATAATTTGGACAAGTTCGGCGGGCCGGATTAAAAAGCCTAACGGGCCGTATGTGGCCCGCGGGCCTTAGTTTGCCCATGTCTGGTCTAAAGTGTCTCTGAGCTAAACTGAGCTAAACGCTAACTCAAACTCAAACAAAGTGTTTGCTTTTGTGGGTTTGGATTCACATCCAGACGCCTCTAAAAATCATCTCTAAAAATCATCTCTAAAAATCATCTTATAAGAGGATCTTCCTACGGGGACAATACAGTTATTTATAAACTAGGGGCCTTTTGAGTTAAAGTTGCAGATCTCTGAGTTCAGGAGCGAAGAACAGGACAGAACTAGGACTAAAGTACGAGTCCCAACGACCGCGGGACCAGGACTAATCCGTGTCCCGAGTTGTGCAGGTGCAGAGTTTCCACGGCAACCATTCATCTCCGTCAGAGGAAAATATAACATTATAAAAATACAATGATTTATGAAGAAAGAGGAAAACTGCAGCAAAGAACGAGGTCAGATTTAGACCCTGTTTAGCCCCGCCCCTGACACCCTGCCCCGCCCCTCACCTTTCTGCCCCGCCCTCACCTACCTGCCCCGCCCTCACCTGTCGAAGGCCCAGTCTGCCCCTCACCTGTCGGAGGCCCAGTCTGCCCCGCCCCTGACCTGCCTGCCCCGCCCCTCATCTGCCTGCCCCGCCCCTCACCTGTCGGAGGCCCAGCCTGTAGGCCACGATGCGGTCCACAGAGTCCGGCTCCTGTTGGGTCCAGAGGAGCCTGAAGCCGTAAACCGAGGAGCGACTCTGCCACAGACTGGAGTCGGCGTCGTAATAAAACTCCGGCGCAAACGCTTTCCCTGAAAAACAAACAAACAAACAAACAAACAAATAAATAAATAAATACCTCTGAGGTGAGTCTGAACCAAAGCAACAACAAACAAACGACAGCCCAGGTTTAAATCCTAACTCGAGCTCACGGTGATCAGGAGGAACCTGAGGTCAGAACTTTGCTGTGTTTTTCTATCCCAATCGTTTTGGACGCACTTTGAGGCTAGTTTGATCATTGTTATATTACATTATCAGTATCTATTCATAAAACATGCACAACAGGAGGCAGAGAAGGGTCGCCAAATTGATATTTAAGAGCAGATCGTGAAACAGGTTAAAGTGAGAACGTGGAATCACAGAAATGATATAAATGTCCTCGACACGTCCCAGCGCTCCATCCTGTACTAAAGGGCCCGGGTTTGTGTCGGAGTAAAAACTGTCCAAGTAGGAAGTCTGTCTGACGCGTCTTTAACTCCCGTGAGCATAAACCCCGACAGGCCTCAGGAGGATTTTCGGCGCGTCTAATCCCGGCGTTCCCAAAGAGTTGGAAGTGCGTCTTTAATGGAGTTTAGCGTCAGCAGCGGCGGGATTACCGCGTCACGTGACCAGGACGTGTCCGAGCGCGATAACCACGAGCCGCTGAGTCAGACGCGTTAACAGGAAACGCTTCAGAAGTGGATCCCTCCCGTCAGGAGCTTATTCAGCAGAGTCCAGGGGAACTGAGATGTAGAAACTTCTGCTGCGACACAAATATGATCTGTTGTGTATAAATGTTTGTGTCGTATAAATATTGAGGCACTTTTCTCCTTATGCTGCGTTCAGACGTCCCAGCCTTCAACCTGGCGCCCGAAGCCCCTGGATCGAGCTCCTACTGCTGTTTCTGCTCTGTGCTCCTGCCAGGTCCTGTATCTGTACCTATAGCCCCAGTATTTAAGCCCATGCGCTTCAATAGAGGGACATTATTTGTACCGGTGGCTAAAGGCTAGGTTAGCACGTTAGCTTGTTACAATCGCCTACAGCTCAGTGCGTGATCGTCATAAAGGCTGCGTCGTGTAGTTACCGGGTTTATTGACGTTATTAATGCATAATACTTGTTTTCGATTGGCGCTGGCTGCTAAAGAGCTAGCTAGCTGCTAAAGAGCTAGCTAGCTGCTAAAGAGCTAGCTAGCTGCAGGTCCCACCTGTGACGTTGAAGGTGCAGGTCCCGGCTCCGGCCTCGTTGCTGAGGTCACAGGTGTAGAGGCCGTAGCCCTCGCGGTTCAGCGCTCGGACCTGGTACTGAGTCTCTCCTCGCAGCAGCTGACCTCTCGTCAGTAACCGAGCGCCCAACTTCCACTCGAACCTCAGGCCACGGGACGGGTGGGCCCCCAGGAGCCCACAGGAGAGCGAGAAGGCCCTGCCCAACGCCTGGCGCACCTCAGCGAAGGCAGGTTCTACCACCGGGGGGTCTGAGGGACAGAGGAATACTGTTACTGCAGATACTACTGCAGATACTACTGCAAAGACTACTGCAGATACTACTGCAAATACTACTGCAGATACTACTGCAGATACTACTGCAAAGACTACTGCAAAGACTACTGCAGATACTACTGCAGATACTACTGCAAAGACTACTGCAAAGACTACTGCAGATACTACTGCAGATACTACTGCAAAGACTACTACAAAGACTACTGCAGATACTACTGCAAAGACTACTGCAAAGACTACTGCAGATACTACTGCAAAGACTACTGCAGATACTACTGCAAAGACTACTACAAAGACTACTGCAGATACTACTGCAAAGACTACTGCAGATACTACTGCAAAGACTACTACAAAGACTACTGCAGATACTACTGCAGATACTACTACAAAGACTACTGCAAAGACTACTGCAAAGACTAATGCAGATACTACTGCAGATACTACTGCAGATACTACTGCAAAGACTACTGCAGATACTACTGCAGATACTACTGCAAAGACTACTGCAAAGACTACTGCAGATACTACTGCAGATACTACTGCAAAGACTACTACAAAGACTACTGCAGATACTACTGCAAAGACTACTGCAAAGACTACTGCAGATACTACTGCAAAGACTACTGCAGATACTACTGCAAAGACTACTACAAAGACTACTGCAGATACTACTGCAAAGACTACTGCAGATACTACTGCAAAGACTACTACAAAGACTACTGCAGATACTACTGCAGATACTACTACAAAGACTACTGCAAAGACTACTGCAGATACTACTGCAGATACTACTGCAAAGACTATTGCAAACTAGCAAGTAGTATTTGCAGTAGTTTTTTGCTCTGGGGTACACGTCTATGGGGTGCTCTGGGGTACACGTAGATGGGGTGCTCTGGGGTACACGTAGATGGGGTGCTCTGGGGTACACGTCTATGGGGTGCTCTGGGGTACACGTCTATGGGGTGCTCTGGGGTACACGTCTATGGGGTGCTCTGGGGTACACGTAGATGGGGTGCTCTGGGGTACATGTAGATGGAGTGCTCTGGGGTACACGTCTATGGGGTGCTCTGGGGTACACGTCTATGGGGTGCTCTGGGGTACACGTAGATGGGGTGCTCTGGGGTACACGTAGATGGGGTGCTCTGGGGTACACGTCTATGGGGTGCTCTGGGGTACACGTCTATGGGGTGCTCTGGGGTACACGTCTATGGGGTGCTCTGGGGTACACGTAGATGGGGTGCTCTGGGGTACATGTAGATGGAGTGCTCTGGGGTACACGTCTATGGGGTGCTCTGGGGTACACGTCTATGGGGTGCTCTGGGGTACACGTAGATGGGGTGCTCTGGGGTACACGTAGATGGGGTGCTCTGGGGTACACGTCTATGGGGTGCTCTGGGGTACACGTCTATGGGGTGCTCTGGGGTACACGTCTATGGGGTGCTCTGGGGTACACGTAGATGGGGTGCTCTGGGGTACATGTAGATGGAGTGCTCTGGGGTACACGTCTATGGGGTGCTCTGGGGTACACGTAGATGGGGTGCTCTGGGGTACACGTCTATGGGGTGCTCTGGGGTACACGTATATGGGGTGCTCTGGGGTGCTCTGGGGTACACGTAGATGGGGTGCTCTGGGGTACACGTCTATGGGGTGCTCTGGGGTACACGTAGATGGGGTGCTCTGGGGTACACGTCTATGGGGTGCTCTGGGGTGCTCTGGGGTACACGTAGATGGGGTGCTCTGGGGTACTCACAGTGCACCTGCAGCTGGATGAGCGCCTGCCTCGGCCTCACGTTGAAGCCGTTGAACTGACTCGTCTGGCAGCGATAAACCCCGGACATGTCCCGCGTCACGTTAGGCAGGTGCAGAACCCCGTCCGCGCTCTCCACCAGGGGGCGCTCCGTCTGCACCTCCCCAGGGCCGTCCATCAGGGGGGAGGAGTCCAGGTCCGGGCCCCTGTTAGGGCTGTGCATGGAGGGGGTGGAGTCCCGGACCACTGGGGGCCTCTCCTCGTCCGGCCTCTTCTCTGCCCCCTGGAGGACGGGTTCAGGATCGTTATTGATTTCATGTTTTGCAAATACAATTATTATAAGCGAAGATACAAAGAACAAATATAATGATTAATATTGTTCCAGTTTGGTCAGAAATTCACCCACGATCTTTTTTTATTCTCTGAGTTTTGCGTTTCAGTCGTCCAGGTCAGAAACATCGGAGACTTTGTTACAGTGACGACACTATTGAGTCGGAAACGTCACAGTCACCGTTAGTGGAGTTCATCTCATCTGCTTCACGCTGACGTTTAACGAGTTTATTTGGTTTATTGAAGCTTTACATTTGTCATTGTGAGGTGACACTTAGACCCGCTGCTATCACTTTATACGCCGACACATCTGTAAACACAATCCAGCTGTTGTTCAATGTCAAATTGTTGTTGTCTTACCACACGTCACTTTTATTTTACCTTATTTATTTAATATCTTTTATTCCCCCATAGCCTCATAGTTTAACGTTCTTTAGCTTATTTGTATCTTAACTGTGTGTTATATGTTCTATGTCGAGAAAAAAATCCTAGTTTGTGAAACTGTTCTGAAACAACGGCGATAAAACCGATTTTGATTCTGATTCTGATTCTGATTCTGATTCTGGTTCTGATTCTGATTCTGATTCTTCTCAGGTGATTCACAACTTTCCGATCAGAATTATGGGGCTGTTGAGTCTTCTTGGTCAAAGCTCAGAAGTTCCGACCTCGGAGCTCCAGTGAACTCAGCATCCGTCCCGTGGGTGTTTTGTTGGTGTGATGTTGTGATGTTGTGTTGGACCGAACATGGAGACTGAGCCGTTTCACAGACGTCGCCTCGTGTTGAAAATGAGTCAAAGTGAAGACGAGAGACGAGGACGTATAATAGTTGAGTTTATTTTCCTCTGACCTTCCAGGAGAAGTTTATAAAACCAGCAGCTTCTCTGTCCAGGACCTGCAGTACCAGCCCTTACCTGCGGGGGTTGCTGGTCCGGCGGTGGTGGTGGTGGCCCCTCAGTGCTTTGCTCACTGGCCGCTCTCGCTCGTCGCAGGAGTTGCTGCTCCAGCGGCGGCGGCGGCTCCTCAGTGCGTTGCTCATTGGCACGTTGCTCCAGGACGCGCTGCTCGTCCCGGGGGCTGAGTTTGAACCACAGCACGGTGGGTTTGGGTTTCCCCGACACCACACACTGCAGATCCACAGACTCTCCCTCCTGCACCACCAGCTGAGAGCGCCCCCTAGGCACCGTCAGCTCCGGGGGAACTGCGGAGAGGGAGGAGTTTAAAGACAAATCTACAGTCATTTATTTTTCAGCAAATTTGATAAAAACAAGATTTAAAAAACACTGAATCATCTCCAAAACGAGGCTCTGGTCCGGTCGACCTGAAGAGGCCCCGCCCCGAGAGCGAGCGAGTCTGGTCACTTACTCGATACTTAAGATTACTCTACAGATTACTCTACAGATTACTCTACAGCCATTTAAAAGACAGTAGGAGAACTGTGTGACCTTGTCTCTCAGTCACTCTCCTTAAGTAATATTACTATGAACGTGTGAAATACCACATCATTGCTGATATAATCAACTCTATCAACCAAGTCTATCTGATCTGTATTAAAGGAACTTGAGATAAATTAAAGCATTAAAATGCAGTTATGTTTCCGCTGGTCATTACAAATTAAATAGAATTAGGGCGGGTGAGATGGACCTGTTGTAGGCCCCTCCCCCTCTCAACGGGCTCATAAATCTAGTCTTTTTAAAGCACCTCTCAGTAAAGGATTATAAAGCGGTTCACAACATCAACTAGTTAGGGCAGCAGGGTGGGGGCTTGCTGGGGGGGGGGGGGGGCTACCGCCCTCTACCAGCGAGCCACATAATACCCTGGCTTTTTTTTTTCTGCCGACTCCTTTTGAGTTATTATATTTTATTTTTGTTTTTTATTTGTGATAATGTAAAGGAAATT
Source organism: Proterorhinus semilunaris (assembly GCA_021464625.1). Lineage (NCBI taxonomy): Eukaryota > Metazoa > Chordata > Actinopteri > Gobiiformes > Gobiidae > Proterorhinus > Proterorhinus semilunaris. The sequence goes on along the minus strand of CM038361.1, from coordinate 31,048,266 downwards.
ATGTAAATATTGTAAATATTGTAAATATTTACATCTTTGTAAATAATCGCTCAAATAAATAAATCAAATAAAAAAAAATTCAAAGTAGTATCGAAGCTAGATTAATTTGAGCCGGTATCTACACTTGTTCAGGGGCCCGGGGCCCCAAACCTTAAACGTTACTAAACCCTGGATAAAGTTCTAAAACTAAATCTAGTAAAATGTGGGCTCTGATCCTGCAACTGTTAAAGGAACAGTGTTTTTCAAAACAATTATAGAATTAGCGAGTGCGGCTAATATTAGCTTAGCGGCCTAGTCATTTCTATGGCTTAGCCTAGCCTAGCTGCTTCTATTAATGTACATATATCAGTTAGCACTGGGTATAAAGCAGTTTCTCTTACTTTATATTTTATATACTTTATATTTTATATACTTTATATTTTATATACTTTATATTGTAGTTTAGAGCTGAGAGCAGCTCAGCCTTTGACAAATGCAAAACAAATTAGAACTTTTATTACAACAAACCAAACTAAATAACGTAGAGGTGAGAATTCTGTAAAAATGAAAGTTTACAGCAAATATATTTTATACATATATTTACTTATATGTGAAGTATAGTATTAGTATAATATTATTAGAGGAGATGTTGTATGTGTTTTCCGGAGCTCTTGTACATGTTTTAGACCCACCTGTGGTAGTGGAGATGTTGTACGTGATTTCCGGAGCTCTTGTACATGTTTTAGACCCACCTGTGGTAGAGGAGATGTTGTACGTGTTGTGAGGAGCTCTTGTACATGTTTTAGACCCACCTGTGGTAGAGGAGATGTTGTACGTGTTTTGGGGAGCTCTTGTACATGTTTTAGACCCACCTGTGGTAGAGGAGATGTTCACGTCGATGCTGATCTCCGGGCTGCCTCCGTTCCTCAGCGAGGCCACGCAGCTGTAGGTCCCGAAGTCGGTGAACTTGAGGTCGATGATGTCGAGGCTGGAGCGGGCGGGGCTGAGGGCGGGGCTGAGGGCGGGGCTGAGGGCGGGGCTGAGGGCGGGGCTGAGGGCGGGGCTGAGGGCGGGGTCAGAGTGCGTGATCACCATCCGCTCCGAGCTGCGCAGCGGGCGCCCGTTCTTCAGCCAATCGAACGTCAGCTCCTCGGGGGGCGTGGCCTCCACCTGACACGTGATCTTCACCTCGCGGCCGATCTGGATGTGGTCGTCTCCATGGTACGGGTCCGGCGTGATCCAGAACCGGCCTTTACGCAGACCTGAAATCAGCCAAAATCACCGCCTCAAATCCAAACGTCTCAAAGGCTGTGCACCCTTTAGAAGAACATCTCGTACTAAGGTGGTGTTCTTCTAAAGGTCTGAAGGTCTGTCTGACCTCCTACTAAGGTGGTGTTCTTCTAAAGGTCTGTCTCACCTCCTACTAAGATGGTGTTCTTCTAAAGGTCTGAAGGTCTGTCTCACCTCCTACTAAGATGGTGTTCTTCTAAAGGTCTGAAGGTCTGTCTCACCTCCTACTAAGATGGTGTTCTTCTAAAGGTCTGAAGGTCTGTCTCACCTCGTACTAAGATGGTGTTCTTCTAAAGGTCTGGAGGTCTGTCTCACCTCGTACTAAGATGGTGTTCTTCTAAAGGTCTGAAGGTCTGTCTCACCTCGTACTAAGATGGTGTTCTTCTAAAGGTCTGAAGGTCTGTCTCACCTCCTACTAAGATGGTGTTCTTCTAAAGGTCTGAAGGTCTGTCTCACCTCCTACTAAGATGGTGTTCTTCTAAAGGTCTGAAGGTCTGTCTCACCTCGTACTAAGATGGTGTTCTTCTAAAGGTCTGAAGGTCTGTCTGACCTCGTACTAAGATGGTGTTCTTCTAAAGGTCTGAAGGTCTGTCTCACCTCGTACTAAGATGGTGGTGTTCTTCTTGGCCGGACTCCCCACGTTGTTGGAGGCCACGCAGGTGTAGATGCCTCCATCCTCCGCCGTCACCGCGGTGACCGTCAGAGCGCCGCGATTGGCCGAGCTGTGGGCGGGCAGCTCCGCCCCCCCAGCGCGTAACCAGGCGAGAGTGGGCGGGGGCTCGCCGGCCGCCGGTACACACCCCAAAGTCACGCTCTCTCCGGGGTTCACGAGGACGGGGTCAGGCAGGAGCAGACGCACAGCAGGGGGCGCTGTGGAGCAGAGAGAGGTTATTACAGGCAGGAGGGGAAAGATCTTTAACACAACTCACATTTCTACAGCGCTGAGAGTCCTAGAACTACAGTTACTAAAGTTACTACAGCGCTGAGAGTCCTAGAACTACAGTTACTAAAGTTACTACAGCGCTGAGAGTCCTAGAACTACAGTTACTAAAGTTACTACAGCGCTGAGAGTCCTAGAACCACAGTTACTAAAGTTACTACAGCGCTGAGAGTCCTAGAACCACAGTTACTAAAGTTACTACAGCGCTGAGAGTCCTAGAACCACAGTTACTAAAGTTACTACAGCGCTGAGAGTCCTAGAATCACAGTTACTAAAGTTACTACAGCGCTGAGGGTCCTAGAACCACAGTTACTAAAGTTACTACAGCGCTGAGAGTCCTAGAACCACAGTTACTAAAGTTACTACAGCGCTGAGAGTCCTAGAACCACAGTTACTAAAGTTACTACAGCGCTGAGAGTCCTAGAACCACAGTTACTAAAGTTACTACAGCGCTGAGAGTCCTAGAACCACAGTTACTAAAGTTACTACAGCGCTGAGGGTCCTAGAACCACAGTTACTAAAGTTACTACAGCGCTGAGAGTCCTAGAACCACAGTTACTAAAGTTACTACAGCGCTGAGAGTCCTAGAACCACAGTTACTAAAGTTACTACAGCGCTGAGAGTCCTAGAACCACAGTTACTAAAGTTACTACAGCGCTGAGAGTCCTAGAACTACAGTTACTAAAGTTACTACAGCGCTGAGAGTCCTAGAACCACAGTTACTAAAGTTACTACAGCGCTGAGAGTCCTAGAACTACAGTTACTAAAGTTACTACAGCGCTGAGAGTCCTAGAACCACAGTTACTAAAGTTACTACAGCGCTGAGAGTCCTAGAACCACAGTTACTAAAGTTACTACAGCGCTGAGAGTCCTAGAACCACAGTTACTAAAGTTACTACAGCGCTGAGAGTCCTAGAATCACAGTTACTAAAGTTACTACAGCGCTGAGGGTCCTAGAACCACAGTTACTAAAGTTACTACAGCGCTGAGGGTCCTAGAACCACAGTTACTAAAGTTACTACAGCGCTGAGAGTCCTAGAACCACAGTTACTAAAGTTACTACAGCGCTGAGAGTCCTAGAACCACAGTTACTAAAGTTACTACAGCGCTGAGAGTCCTAGAACCACAGTTACTAAAGTTACTACAGCGCTGAGAGTCCTAGAACTACAGTTACTAAAGTTACTACAGCGCTGAGAGTCCTAGAACCACAGTTACTAAAGTTACTACAGCGCTGAGAGTCCTAGAACCACAGTTACTAAAGTTACTACAGCGCTGAGAGTCCTAGAACCACAGTTACTAAAGTTACTACAGCGCTGAGAGTCCTAGAACTACAGTTACTAAAGTTACTACAGCGCTGAGAGTCCTAGAATCACAGTTACTAAAGTTACTACAGCGCTGAGAGTCCTTGAATCACAGTTACTAAAGTTACTACAGCGCTGAGAGTCCTAGAACCACAGTTACTAAAGTTACTACAGCGCTGAGAGTCCTAGAATCACAGTTACTAAAGTTACTACAGCGCTGAGAGTCCTAGAACTACAGTTACTAAAGTTACTACAGCGCTGAGAGTCCTAGAATCACAGTTACTAAAGTTACTACAGCGCTGAGAGTCCTAGAACCACAGTTACTAAAGTTACTACAGCGCTGAGAGTCCTAGAACCACAGTTACTAAAGTTACTACAGCGCTGAGAGTCCTAGAACCACAGTTACTAAAGTTACTACAGCGCTGAGAGTCCTAGAACCACAGTTACTAAAGTTACTACAGCGCTGAGAGTCCTAGAACCACAGTTACTAAAGTTACTACAGCGCTGAGAGTCCTAGAACCACAGTTACTAAAGTTACTACAGCGCTGAGAGTCCTAGAACCACAGTTACTAAAGTTACTACAGCGCTGAGAGTCCTAGAACCACAGTTACTAAAGTTACTACAGCGCTGAGAGTCCTAGAATCACAGTTACTAAAGTTACTACAGCGCTGAGAGTCCTAGAACCACAGTTACTAAAGTTACTACAGCTTAGTTACCTGTGGCATTAGTCAGCCTGAAGGTGGCGCTCTTGTCCCTGAGGCCACACACCCCTCTCACTGAGGCCACGCAGCTGTACTCGCTGAGGTCCACAGGGCGCAGGTTCTTCAGCTTCAGGATCTTCGTCTCTCCCGGGGTGAAGAGCGGCTCGTAGATGTCCACGCCGCGGTCCGAGCCCTCGCTGAGGGCGGTGCGACCTCTGAACCAGGTGTAGGCGGGGCTGGGGTTGGATCGGGCCTCACAGCGCAGGAACACCGTGCGGTCGGAGTAGAACTGATCCGGCTCCCCCAGGCTCTGGTGAACCGAGATCACGGGGGAGTCCAGGTCTGAGGGGGGGGGACATCGTGAATGGCCGACAGTTTAAACGGAGAATCCTACTGTGGTAAAAAGACTGTGATGTTTATAAAATATTTGTAACGTGTTAAGAATCTTATTTTCTTAGGCCCTGTAATATTATATTAGGTTTGTTTCCGGTCTGACGATAAAGCGAGTTGCACAGCTACATCACTTCCTGTTTTGGTAAAAGACAAGGTCAGACCAATGGCCGCTGACTGCTCTGCTTTGTGACTACGACACTGGAGGCCGCCATTGCTCCACCTTTGCTGTAGTTCCTCCATATGACCACTAGTCCTCCATTGGAATGCATTGGACTTTAGACACGTTAAAAACAACTTTAATGCCTAATGGTTTAGAAGTGGCTAACTTCTTCCTACCCCCTTTGAGCAGCACAGATACTTATGTTGTTAAAAAAAAAATTTTTTATAATAATAATATTTCTGTATTTGACAAGATGTTCCTCCTGTGATTACGCTGGGTTAAAAACAATAAATCTTAAATCTGTTTATGTACAAATATCACTCTTTAGTTCATGGAAATGTTTTATAATTTATGTTTAAAAAGCGCTAATGCTAATCGCAGTTATGCTAATCACAGTTATGCTAATCGCAGTTATGCTAATCGCAGTTATGCTAATCACAGTTATGCTAATCGCAGTTATGCTAATCGAGGCTGCACTATGTTAAAAAGCCTACAGGCAGTTTTCTCTCTGTGCCGTTGTGAAAGGTCAAAGGTCACGACTCCACAGCGACGGCTCATGAGTTCATTCTGGACAGACTTTAGCCTGAGGCTCAGTGTCTCCGAGGCCGTAATCCAAATACAGACGTAAACTTGTAACATATAATGTCAAATATTGTCAAAAGTGTAGTAGTAGTAGTAGTATGTGTAGTATATATGTACGTACAGTACATGGCCACTCTGATGGACCGAACGGCCGGAGAGCCCTGTCCGTTCTCCGCTTTCCAGTATATGTAGTAGTACTCGCAGTACAAGTACATACAGTACATAATGGAGAGTATGGCAGAAGAACACTGTCCGTTCTCTCTTTGCATAAGCAATAATATATGCAGTAGTACTGTCAGTAGTGTGTGTAGTGTAGTAGTGTGTAGTAGTATATCGCAGTAGTGTGTAGTAGTATAAGTACGTACAGTACACGTCCACTCTAATGGAGCGGATGGCGGGGGAACCCTGTCCGTTCTCCGCTTTGCAGTAGTAGCGCCCCCCCTGGTGGCGGCTGATGGACTCGATTCTCAGAGTGTCGTTGGGCGGGGCCGTGTCGCCATGACGATCGGGGACTCCGCCCCCCGCTGTCTTCGTCCACCGGATCTGTGTCACAGAAAAAATAAACTTTATTTAATGAAACGTCTGTCGGTTTGAAAATATTTTAGAAAAATAAAACTTTTGAAAAAAGAATTCGCCCTGAACATTCAGGGGAGGAGTTACCTGAGGTCGGGGGAGGAGTTACCTGAGGTCGGGGGTTACCTGAGGTCAGAGGTTACGTGAGGTCGGGGGTTACCTGAGGTCGGGGGTTACCTGAGGTCGGGGGGAGGAGTTACCTGAGGTTGGGGAGGAGTTACCTGGGGTCAGAGGTTACCTGAGGTCGGAGGTTACCTGAGGTCGGGGGTTACCAGAGGTCGTGGGGAGGAGTTACCTGAGGTCGGGGGTTACCTGAGGTCGGGGGGAGGAGTTACCTGAGGTCGGGGGGAGGAGTTACCTGAGGTCGGGGGTGTCCCGTCACGAGGCACAGCAGCTCCAGAGTCTGTCCTTCTCTGATGGTGTGGACTCGCTCCGTGAAACGCTCCTCGTCCACGTCACACGCCGGCGCCGCGTGCACGATCCGCACCGTAGGGGGCGCTACAACAGAATTACACTGGAGTCAAACCTGAGGCAAAATGCAGGGTCATAATGTCAGGCCCCGTGGGAGACTTAGGTCCATAAACGAGGCCGTGACGGGACGGACTTTAGGGATGAGTTCAGCACCAGGGACAGCTCCGCCTCCGAAACCTCCAACGGACGAAACATCACAAAGTCGGTCGGGAAGGCGGCGATAAATAAAATAATGCCATTTTTAAAAATGGGAACATTTGACAAACATTTGGGGAAAATTGGTAATATATATATATATTGTTTTAATATATATATATGTCTCCTTAAGGACCGGTCTATATATATATATATATATATATATATATATATATATATATATATATATATATATATATATATATATATATATATATATATATATATATATATATATATATATAGACCGGTCTGGGCCTCCTTAAGGATTTTACAAAATATATAATCGAACTCGGCCCCAAATATGGTCATTGTTCCCGTGGTCCGTGTGTTTGTAAAAAAGTCCCAGAGCCTCACGGGGCACATTCGGGACGAGGAGGATGCTGATGCAGCGTGGGGGGGTGGGGGGGGATGGAGGGAGGGGGAGGGGGGGGCAGAGGGGGAGGGGGGGGGGGTGATGGAAGGAGGGGGGGCAGAGAGGGGGGGCGTCCTCTCCTCCTACACTCGTGTGTGGAGTGTGTCCTAGATGAGAGAGTTGTCGTGCTATTTTTATCTCGATTGTGTGATCCTCCTGTGACTGCGCCGGCTCCCCCTGCTGCTCACGTCACACACTGCGCCCCCCCCCCCCCCCCCCCCCCCCCCGCACCGTCAGAGGGACAGCTTTACTCCAAACATTCTCCATAACTCCAGCCAAGTCTCGGCACCGCGTCACGGCTCCACTGAGGCCGAGCGGAGCCAAAACCACGTCTGAGGGTCTGAGGGTCTGAGGTCCGGGACGATCACGAGGCGCTCGATATTTTTAGCACAAACGTCAGATTCCAAAACTGCTTCTCCTCATTTATGACGGGATGTGGATCTAAGGCCTCTGTCCGACACGACTGACACCGTTTTGAATGTTTTGTGTCCTACAGTGAGGAGAATAAGTATTTGAACATCTGACCCTCAGCGGCGCTCGCGTCCGATCAGATCTGAGCGGAGACACAGGTTCATAAATGTCGCCCCCTCTGGTGTAAATCGGAAATGCACCGTTTGTTTACGCCAGTGTGAGGTTTCGTGTCGACCCGCAGTGACAGGTCCAACTGACTGAGGCTGAACTCTCCCCTTCCCTCCCTCCGCTGTGCCCTCATGCTAACGCTCGTCGTTCAGCATCATCCGTGCTGGGCATAGGTGACCCCGGCGGCCCTGGTGTTTGGTGACATTTGCTGAACTCTCGGAGGAGCGGCTTCGGTCTGAGCAAAGGTCACCGTATTCATGAGCGCTTAATGAGATGCAGATTTATGCCACGCCTCCCGCGGCGTCCACGGTGACCACGGTGACCGGCCGCGGAGCGGTTAAACAGGGCGTCGCTCAGAGGCGGAGTTTAACACGTGAGAAAGGGGAGGAGTCAGGCTGCACGATTTTGATAAAAAAGGCGGCTAAAATGAAGTTACTTTTAGACTTTGGTCAAACATCTAAACTCAACACAAACATCTAAACTCAACACAAACATCTAAACTCAACACAAACATCTAAACTCAACACAAACATCTAAACTCAACACAAACATCTAAACTCAACACAAACATCTAAACTCAACACAAACATAAACCTTTGTTTCTGCTCCGTGTTCCTGAGACCAAAGATCTAAAACTCAATATTACCATTTCTCTCAAACATTGTTCACAGATCAGTCCACATGTGTGATAGTGAGACCTTCTGCTCTGCTGAGATGATCCATCCACCTCACAGGTGTGCCACATCAAGATGCTGATCTGACATCATGATTAGTGCACAGGTGTACCTTATACTGCCCACAATAAAAGGCCACCCTGCCACCCTGAAATGTGCAGTTTTTTGCTTTATTGGGGGTCTGGGGACTCAGAACCAGTCAGTATCTGGTGTGACCGAGATACTGTAATAAGTATAAAGTATGTGTAATAAGTATGTGTAATAAGACTCCGGGTCTGACTCCGGGTTTTGACTCCGGGTCTGACTGCGGGTGTGACTCCGGGTCTGACTCTGGGTTTTGACTCCGGGTCTGACTCCGGTTTTTGACTCCGGGTGTGACTCCGGGTCTGACTCCGGTTTTTGACTCCGGGTTTTGACTCCGGGTCTGACTCCGGTTTTTGACTCCGGGTTTTGACTCCGGGTCTGACTCCGGGTTTTGACTCCGGGTTTTGACTCCGGGTTTTGACTCCGGGTCTGACTCCGGGTCTGACTCTGGGTTTTGACTCCGGGTCTGACTCCGGTTTTTGACTCCGGGTCTGACTCCGGTTTTTGACTCCGGGTTTTAACTCCGGGTGTGACTCCGGGTTTTGACTCTGGGTTTTGACTCCGGGTCTGACTCCGGGTCTGACTCCGGTTTTTGACTCCGGGTTTGACTCCCGGTCTGACTCCGGGTGTGACTCCGGGTCTGACTCCGGGTTTTGACTCTGGGTCTGACTCCGGGTGTGACTCTGGGTGTTACTCCGGGTCCGACTCCGGGTTTTGACTCCGGGTCTGACTCCGGTTTTTGACTCCGGGTCTGACTCCGGTTTTTGACTCCGGGTTTTAACTCCGGGTGTGACTCCGGGTTTTGACTCTGGGTTTTGACTCCGGGTCTGACTCCGGGTCTGACTCCGGTTTTTGACTCCGGGTCTGACTCCCGGTCTGACTCCGGGTGTGACTCTGGGTCTGAGGCGCGGGTTTTGACTCCGGGTCTGACTCCGGGTGTGACTCTGGGTCTGACTCCGGGTCTGACTCCGGGTGTGACTCTGGGTGTGACTCCGGGTCTGACTCCGGGTTTTGACTCTGGGTCTGACTCCGGGTGTGACTCTGGGTGTTACTCCGGGTCCGACTCCGGGTTTTGACTCCGGGTGTGACTCCGGGTCTGACTCTGGGTTTTGACTCCGGGTTCAACAATTCCAACTCTAGCTACGACGCTCCCCGAGGCGTGGCCCCCGAGGCGCGGCCCCCGAGGCGTGGCCCCCGAGGCGCGGCCCCCGAGGCGTGGCCCCCGAGGCGTGGCCCCCGAGGCGCGGCCCCCCCGAGGCGCGGGCCTGTTTTTACTGTAAACCTGACGCTCTGGTCTGAACACAGCGTTAGTTTGAACTCCAGACATTTATCCAGGAAGTGACTCCAACACGTCCCTGGTTTTTCCCGCGCTCATTCATTCAGAAACACTGACATGTTTGGTATCCACGTGTAGCAGGACAGGCTGAAGACGGGACACATATACACAGGGCCTCCTCTATAAGACTTTAAAGCAAACGTTCCTTTATCGTCTTTAAAGAGTCTGGAGAGTTTATTTAAGCCGTGAACCTCAGACCCAGCACACTCTCTCCAGTGCGGCTTTACCCCAATCTAAACGTCTCAAAGCAGAGACAAAGCGAGGATGAAAATGAAATTAAAAAAGCAACGAAAATGAAAAAGAGACGCGAGGAAAAGGATCCGTTTTTCTAGTTCTTAGCTTTCAAATGTGTTTTTATGTGTCCCAGAGTCCGGACTGAACGCGGCTCTCGGGGACTTTATGTAACGCTGACATTTCCGTCTCAGTCAGTGGGACGGCTATAAATAGCTGCTGCGCTGTGATTGGAGGAGGGAGACACATGAATGAAAGTCACATGACCCGGAGATTTAACCCAGATTTACACGAGAACGGCCGTCAGCGAAACGGTCACAGGTTCAGATCCCAGAGGCTCTTCAGGCAAAACCATTTCACACATCTTTATACAAATAGTTTGAATGTTTTTGTTTTTTTTACAGCATTTTTTTTCTCACATTTTTTCCAAATTTCCGATAATTTCTTCATATTTTTTTCCACATAAAAAAAAAAAAGGAAATCATTATTTTTTCCCCCGGTTTCTTTTCACATTTTTCTTAATTTTAGCAAATTTCCCCCAAATGGTTTTAATTTTTTCCACGTTTTTCCAACTTTTAGCGGCATTTTTTCCGTCGTAATTTTTTCTCACATTTTGTCCCAATTTCTGATCATTTCTTCATATTTTTTTCTAAATTTAAAACAAACAAACAACATTTTTTCCAATTATTTTCAAATTTTTTAGTAAATTTCCCCCCACATGTATTTCCTGGACAAATAAACATGAAACAAAAACGGTCTCAAAGTGTCTTTTCTCTTTTTGAAAATAATTCCACACGTCAGAGTTGCTTTTCATAATAATAAAAAATAAATAAATAAATAAATGTTTCCGCACAGACACATCTGTAGCAACATCTGCAGCTGGAAATAGAAGAGCTGTTCTCTTCGTGCATCGTCCGATATCATCATCATCCTCATCCTCATCATCATCATCATCCTCATCATCATCATCCTCATCATCCTCATCCTCATCATCATCATCATCCTCATCATCCTCATCATCATCATCCTCATCATCCTCATCCTCATCATCCTCATCATCCTCATCCTCATCATCCTCATCATCCTCATCCTCATCATCCTCGTCTGTTCTCCTGAACGTCTTAGTTTGAACTCATCTTTAACCTCCGCCTTAAACAAGCAGGTTTCTCCAGTTCGACTTTACCCAAATCTAAGCGGGCTCTAGATCAGCTCTGAAGGTCGTAGCTTCAGTCGCTCCCACAGACTCTTCCCTCTGATCCTCCTCATTCACCTGCAGGGCCTCGTCCCGCCGCGGGCCCCAAGCGAAGAGGGACCCGGCCCCGTCACAGATGGAGACGCCTCACGGGTTCAAAGAGACGCTGTTATACCGCCCCCTGGTGGCCGGGGGCGAAACCAGGGACACTGAGTCCAATGGAGACTTTACTCCTAACAAACTCTCGATCTGTTCTAAAGGTCACGGGGTCACGACAGGCTCAGAGGGCGGGGCTTCCTCCTCTGTAGGCGGAGACTGAGCAGCGTCATTAACCATTTAACCCCCACAGTTTGGCTTTACCCAAATCTAAAAGCTTCCAGAAAAAAAAGTCAAAAACGAGGAGGAGGAAAAAGCAACAGAAAAGTGATCAAGTTGTCGTCACGTTGTTGTGTGTTATTTTTGTCATGTTGTTGTGTGTTATTTTTGTCATGTTTAAGTCAATTTTTTCTCGATCCGGAGCTGAACCTGATCCGCTCCAGATGTGGCTCACGTGACGATAACATCTGTCCGTCCGTCCATCTGTCCATCGGGGGAAAGGCTTTTAATCCCGCGTTGTTTCCGGTTACCGTGACGACAGGACGGTGATGTAACGGCGGGATAATCCGCTAAACCGACCTGTGTCCGTTTGTCCTCGGGGACGTTTGGGACCAGTCTGTTCCAGTCGGACGTTAGCCACGTTAGCCACGTTAGCCACGTTAGCCACGTTAGCATCGCAGTAAAACCTTATATTCACACGAGCTCCTTTACAAAGAGGCTTCTGTCAGAGCCGGACACACCGTTTATGTACAATGTAAAAATAAAAAAAAATCTATTGATTTTATGGGAACATTATGTAAAATAAAATAGTTAAACTGAGAAAATTATGTAAATTATTTGACAGTATTTGAAATCATTTAGAAACTCTGTAAAGACAAACTGATGATTTTATATCATGTTTATTGTGCTTCTGACGCCGCAATAAAAGTCAGATTAAAAAGATATGATTCTGTGCAATAAACAAACTATTGAAAATGATAATAATATGTTTATCAGTGTTAATTTCGTCGACTAAAATATTTAGTCTTAATTTTAGTCAAAGTGATTTTTCTGACTAAAATTGGACTAAAACTAAATTAAAAGTTTTTCATGCGACTAAAACTACGACTAACATGTCCAGATATTTTAGTCGACTAAAATGAGACTAAATAAAAATGGAAAGGAGAGACTAAAATCATCCAAACTTCTATTGATCGTCTGAAAGAGCCTCATATCATGTAACTTCACTGCCAAAGGAGCAGCTCCATGAAGCAGGACCTCCATTAAATATGATTATAATGAATATTATTAATACAAAGTCGACTAAATGTGTCTTAATTTTAGTCGACTAAATTAACTTGCAATTTTAGTCGACTAAAACTCGACTAAAATTGAATTACATTTTCGTCAAAAGACTAAAACTAAATTAAAATATGTTGTCAAAATTAACACTGATGTTTATGCGTCACATTGTAATGTTTACACATGGATCACATGTTCTTGTTTCCATGGTTACATGTTTATGTGATTATTGATCTTTCGTTTGTTGGTTCAGTGTCTCTGGATGATCGAGAGCCCGTCCCGTCCTCACACTGTGTGTCTCTGGCCTCTAGGCGGCGCTATAATAACAAAGATGAATGTTTCATGTGTCGGATCGATTATGGCTCCAGGTTTATCTGGAAGTGTTGAGATGAATGTGAGGAGAGAAAGTTTCTGAATGTTTCTCAATGGAAACTTTACGGTTCATTATGAAGTTCTACCGTTAAGAGACACATTTAAACAGAAGTAACTATTTTAAATAGTTACTCGATGAATCTAAATATAAATGTTCAAAGCTGAATGAGCCGAAACGTCTGACGGTCAGATTCATTTCCAATAAAAGCGTTTCTATATTTAGAACGTGAGGTCCTGAAGGTCCAGCTGCTCTTCTGCCCTGGGGCAAAACGGGACTCATTTAAAGCACGTCCCCCCCCTCAGGCCCAAAGCGCCTTACTGTAAGAAACCAGTCCCTCACAGACACTGGGGGTCAGGGGGGGGAGTGTTTGGCCCAAGGACACAACGAGCAGGAGCTAGGACTCGACCCCCCGACCTGACCCGCTCACCTGCACCTCCGCCGCCCCGGGGCAGACTGATGAAGCGAGGCCGTCACTCACACTGAGACTAACCACTGAGCCACCGAGAGTATCCGAGTATCAGAGCAGTTACTATAAATACTTTACTCTGCAGCATCAGGACCAAGTCTCCTCCCCCCGGTGTCCCCCCCCCCCAGCACGTGTCCCCGTGTCCCCCCACGTGTCCCCGTGTCCCAGATGAAGCCAAGGTCACGCTCAAACTCCCGTACCTTCTGTATCCGGAGCGTTATTAACGTCAGTCCCGTGAACAATCCCCCGTGCGCGTGTGCGTGAGTGCGCGCGTGTGTCCGGTGCTTACCGTACACGCCCTGCGCGTGCACGAGGCGCAGGAAGCCGGTGAAGACGAGGCCGAGCGTCAGCAGCAGCGCCATCTCAGAGTCAGAACCGCCTCAGAACCTCCGGGACCACCGGGACCTCCTCCGGGACCACCGGCTCTACGCCTGCCCGTGCGCGTGCACAGCGCTCATATTACGAGCGCGTCTCCTTCATCGTGACACTGAGGCAGAGGAGCCGCAGGAGGAGTCTCCGCGGGGGCCGCATCCTCCGCCTCAAACCGAGCCGCAAATAAAAATAGAATCTTTAGATGTTCCGCGCGGGCACCGGGGGAGCGTAGCACCGGGCTGTCTCCCGCAGAGCGCGTGCCTCCGCGGGAGAATGTGTCACAACCCGCTTCAGTCAAACCTCCATCAAACCCGAACCCAGGACCCGAACCCCGGCTCCGGGATAATCCTCACGGTCCGCTTTAGCCGCGGTGTCCTCCCGCTTTAGTCCGTGCTTCGGCCCCGGTTCAGTCCGTGCTTCGGCCCCGGTTCAGTCCGTGTTTCGGCCCCGGTTCAGTCCGTGCTTCGGCCCCGGTTCAGTCCGTGTTTCGGCCCCGGTTCAGTCCGTGCTTCGGCCCCGGTTCAGTCCGTGTTCGGCTCCAGGGAGCGCGGCGCGTTGCGGCTGCTGTGCCCGGGGAGCGCGGCCTGTTCCCGGGCAGGTCTGGTGAGTCCTGTCCGTGATCCTCCGCTGTGGTTCCGCCGCCGCTGCTGCTGCCGGTGGTGACGTCACTTGCGACGTCAAGCCTCACGCACGAGCCCCCGGTGCCCGTTCCGGAGGAGAAAGTAAAAGCTCCAGATGAAGATGATGAAGATGGTGCTGATGAGAGGCGCCTTAGCAACCGTCGCTAAGGCCCGTGTCCTTCAGGAGAAGCTCTTTCTGTTATTATTATTATTATTAGTAATAGTAGTAGTATTATAATAGTAGTAGTAGTAGTAGTATAGTATAGCAGTAGTAGTAGTATAGTAGTAGTAGTAGTATAGTAGTAGTAGTAGTAGTATAGTAGTAGTAGTAGTATAGTAGTAGTAGTAGTATAGTAGTAGTAGTAGTAGTAGTATAGTAGTAGTATAGTAGTAGTAGTAGTAGTAGTATAGTAGTAATAGTAGTATAGTAGTAGTAGTAGTAGTAGTAGTATAGTAGTAGTAGTAGTAGTAGTAGTATAGTAGTAGTAGTAGTATAGTAGTAGTATAGTAGTAATAGTAGCAGTAGTAGTAGTATAGTAGTAATAGTATAGTAGTAGTAGTAGTATAGTAGTAGTAGTAGTATAGTAGTAGTAGTAGTAGTAGTAGTATAGTAGTAATAGTAGTAGTATAGTAGTAATAGTATAGTAGTAGTAGTAGTATAGTAGTAGTAGTAGTATAGTAGTAGTAGTAGTAGTAGTAGTATAGTAGTAATAGTAGTAGTATAGTAGTAGTAGTAGTAGTAGTATAGTAGTAATAGTAGTATAGTAGTAGTAGTAGTAGTAGTAGTATAGTAGTAGTAGTAGTATAGTAGTAGTATAGTAGTAATAGTAGCAGTAGTAGTAGTATAGTAGTAATAGTATAGTAGTAGTAGTAGTATAGTAGTAGTAGTAGTATAGTAGTAGTAGTAGTAGTAGTAGTATAGTAGTAATAGTAGTAGTATAGTAGTAATAGTATAGTAGTAGTATAGTAGTAGTAGTATAGTAGTAGTAGTATAGTAGTAGTAGTAGTAGTAGTATAGTAGTAGTATAGTAGTAGTATAGTAGTAGTAGTATAGTAGTAGTAGTAGTAGTAGTAGTATAGTAGTAATAGTAGTAGTATAGTAGTAATAGTATAGTAGTAATAGTAGTAGTATAGTAGTAGTATAGTAGTAGTAGTAGTATAGTAGTAGTATAGTAGTAGTATAGTAGTAGTATTAGTATAGTAGTAGTATAGTAGTAGTAGTAGTAGAGTAGTAGCAGTAGTAGCAGCAGTAGTAGTAGTATAGTAGTAGTAGTAGTATAGTAGTAGTAGTAGTATAGTAGTAGTATAGTAGTAGTAGTAGTATTAGTAGTAGTAGTATAGTAGTAGTATAGTAGTAGTAGTAGTAGTATAGTAGTAGTAGTAGTATAGTAGTAGTAGTAGTAGCAGCAGTAGTAGTAGTAGTATAGTAGTAGTAGTAGTATAGTAGTAGTAGTAGTAGTATAGTAGTAGTATAGTAGTAGTAGTAGTATAGTAGTAGTAGTAGTAGTATAGTAGTAGTATAGTAGTAGTAGTAGTATAGTAGTAGTAGTAGTAGCAGCAGTAGTAGTAGTAGTATAGTAGTAGTATAGTAGTAGTAGTAGTAGTATAGTAGTAGTAGTAGTATAGTAGTAGTATAGTAGTAGTATTAGTATAGTAGTAGTATAGTAGTAGTAGTAGTATAGTAGTAGTATTAGTAGTAGTAGTAGCAGTAGTAGCAGCAGTAGTAGTAGTATAGTAGTAGTAGTATTAGTAGTAGTAGTAGTAGTAGTATAGTAGTAGTATAGTAGTAGTAGTAGTATAGTAGTAGTAGTAGTAGTAGTAGTAGTAGTATAGTAGTAGTAGCAGTAGCAGTAATAGTAGTAGTAGTAGTAGTATAGTAGTAGTAGTAGTATAGTAGTAGTAGTAGTAGTATAGTAGTAGTATAGTAGTAGTAGTAGTATAGTAGTAGTAGTAGTAGTAGTAGTAGTAGTATAGTAGTAGTAGTAGTATAGTAGTAGTAGTAGTAGTATAGTAGTAGTAGTAGTATAGTAGTAGTAGTAGTAGTATAGTAGTAGTAGTAGTAGTAGTAGTAGTAGTAGTAGTATAGTAGTAGTAGTAGTAGTAGTAGTAGTATAGTAGTAGTAGTAGTATAGTAGTAGTAGTAGTAGTATAGTAGTAGTAGTAGTAGTAGTAGTAGTATGGTGCACTATTGTTACTTTTACTCTTTATAATCTGACTTTATATATTTTTAATATTTGCATTTTTGTTTTCGTTGATGAAGGTTGTGTTGTTGCCGTAGCGACCGTGTCCTTCAGGAGACGCTCAGAGACACATGTATTTAAACCAGGGGTTCTCAAACAGGGGGTCGCGAGCCTTTTCCAGGACACGTTTCCTAAACATAATTTCAGCTTCATGGTTTGTTAAAGATTATAACCTTTAAAGTTCATAAAAAATGAATAAACTGGAACAAATGTTTTCAATGATTTTATGGCAGAATCTTGTTTTTGACTCAGAAATACGGAACATTTTAATGATTATTATTTGCATTAAAAGACTTTTGAGCTGCTCGTCCGGACCTGCTGTGAGTAAGTGCTTTATTAGTCCTGAGCCGCCTGTTATTGGAGGTCGGGGAAACTCCTCTGAAACCTCTGTTCCTGTTCCAGAGCGTGGTGTCCTGCACTGGTCAGCTCCCCCTGCGCAGCTCGCTCCGCTCCACAACAGCCTGTCACCATCGTAAGAGTTCAGCAGGTCATCTGTTTTATTCTCCAGTGAACGTCCATTAGTCACAACAATAGAGGCCTGTGTGGCTCAGCTGTGAGTGTTGCCTGGATACCTCCTTGTGTCTCTTGTTTCCTGTAGCTCCTCTTGGGCTGATTCCGAAACTGCTAAATTAGTGAGAGGTCTAACGCCAAACGGGAGGTCCGCCATGATA
Source organism: Proterorhinus semilunaris (assembly GCA_021464625.1). Lineage (NCBI taxonomy): Eukaryota > Metazoa > Chordata > Actinopteri > Gobiiformes > Gobiidae > Proterorhinus > Proterorhinus semilunaris. Next base: position 31,031,051 of record CM038361.1, on the reverse strand, counting down.
AGAAGCGTCCGAATACGGCTGTGAGTGAGGAGGAGCCTCCATGTTAACTAGCATAGCCACTTTAGCATAGGGACCTCTGATGCTAACTCCCTGGTGATTAGGAGCCATGTGCCGTCCCAATGGTGCCGTCCCATAAGCCACTGCACCGCATGCCCGCCCCCCCTCGCCCCCACCCTCGAGTGATTCATGCGCAGCCACAGACGCACAATTAAAACAAATATATAAAAGATTCTGCACAAACTTTATGAAAGTGACGAAACACAGCTCAGTCACATGGTTCAGTGAGCGCTTAAAGGGATCAGCTTGTGCTTTTTTCAAATGTTTCTTTTTTGTGTGCCTTAAATGTCTTTATTTGGACACTATGACTATGTTGTTGTTGGACAATATACAGTAGGTGGCGCTATGCGATTTTGTTTGGCCTGCACTGAACTTGAAGAAGAAGAGCTGTTGGTGATGTCACTTCCCCCGGGTCAGGAAGCTAAATGAACTTTTTGGTTTATTCATTTATTCGTTATTATTTAGTTGTGTGTGTATTTTTATTATGTATTTGTCGTATATGAGCTCTCTATTTTCAGATGTCTCGTCTTTGGCGATTGTTGTAAATGGATATTTAAAAAAAATATAATAATAATAAAAAATAAAAAAATTCACTAACTGCACAGAGAGACGAGGGAATCGGCCTTTTGTCTCTTCAGTGTTTCAGAAGAAGAAACGTGAAGGTCTCGGTCTTTAGCTCACGGATACTGACGTGCACATTCAGGGTCACAGGTCACAACGGTTTAAACTCATTTTAAAATAACTTATATTTGAGCATCGGCTCCGTGGCTGTAAGCTAACGCAGCGGCGGAGTGATCTGCGAGAAAATAGTCCCTCAAAATGTGGTAATTCATGTGATACAAGGTCAGTTATATTTCAGAAATGATTCTATTAACACAGACATTTATATGGTTAGTCTGGCGTTATAAGTGATTTGCCTCAGGTGCACTGTGGAGTCAGACTGTTTTTAATGCAGGCTAACTGATACCATAGACATGCACTAGCCTAGCATTAGTCTAGCGCCACTAGACTCTTCAAATATAAGAACTGCATGAATTTAAGAAAAATAACAAGGATAACTAGGAAATGAGGCCCGATGTAAAATAAAATCCTGAAACGTCCCTTTAAGGCGGGGGTAAAGTTCTTGTCCCGCTCTCCCAGGATGAGCTGCTTTTACATCTCCATGAGCTTCTGCTCCGTCTCCGAAATAAACCGTGGTTTTGTTTATAGATCCACGAGCTCCAGGCTCTGCCCACGCGCCTCGTGTCTCTCCTGGAAACATCACCGTCATCATCATCATCAGAACGTCCTCATCTTCATCACGGTGGCGCAGCAGTTAGACGCAGCATGAGGGACGGTCCATCATCCTCTGTTTGAACTAAACATTTAGCTTCACAGGGGTTGTTACAGATCTGACTCCTGAGCTTTGAACAAAAAAAAAACAAAAAACAAGATGTTTTATTTCGTTTATTCAAAAACTAAACCAGATCCAAAGTCCCAGATCAACAAAACCCTGTTCGTGTTTTGTCTGGTTTTATTTTTAACGTTCCTTTTATTGTGAAAATCGGGCCTGAGCCAAACCGCGCGCTCTTGACGTCACTCCCTCGCGCTGATCCCCCGACGTGACTCACGAGACCTCCCCCTCCTCCCCCTCCTGAGTCAGATGCCCTCCCCCTCCTGAGTCAGATGCCCTCCCACCGTCCGGCTGCGCTCAGGAGGCCCAACAAATCTGCTCCGGTTTCATGAGCACGTTCATCAGACGGAGCGCGTTTTCTCCCCTCCAGCTTTACCCAAATCTAAACGGTCACAGCCTATAGGCCAGTGTTACGCCTCATTTGAAAGCTAAGACCTACAAAACGCATTAAAAAAAAAAGTTCCCATTGCTTTTTGTTGCCGTTTCGTCACTTTAAAAAAAACCACATTTTCATTGTTTTTTTTACCCATGATTTTGTTTCATTTTTGTCACTATTTTTACGCTTTTTTTCAGGAAGATTTTAGATTTGGGTAAAGCCAAGCTGGAGAAAATGGGTTTTGTTTCTGTCAAATTTAAGCAGAAAAATATTAGAACAATACGGAGGCCTGGACGTGACATCAGACAAAAACATTTGGGAGCAGGATTTTTTTTTATTGAAATATATTTTTATATATATATATATATTACACATACACACTGTATATCGTTTTCACCCACATATCATCTCGGGGAAATAAGACCCTCTGACATCATCTCTCGTTGCCCCGAGTTACAGTAACGTGCAATAAAATAAACACTTTTATATTTTCCTTGTGATGTCACTTCCAGGGCTCCGTCGGGTCAGAGGATTTTCCCATAAACAGATTTAAAGTCTGTTTGAATCACAGCCTCCTCCCGTCAGTCTGCCCCAGGGCGGCTGTGGCCAGAGCAGTGTGAGCGAGCGCCGCAGGATCAGTTTCAGCAGCTGCTCCTTTCGCTCTCGGCCTTTTCATAATTCATCTGCATCAATAAGAGATGAGCTCAGACACTGAACCGCTGCGGAGACCGATGGAGACTCTGCGGAGACCGATGGAGGAGACACAGTTGCATTAAAAGTAGCCTGCATTAAAAACAGTCTGACTCCACAGTGCACCTGAGGTAAATCACTTATAACACCAGACTAACCATATAAATGTCTGTGTCGATAGAATCATTTTAAAATAACTTATATTTGAGCATCAGCTTTGTGGCTGTAAGCTAACGCCGCGGCGGAGTGATCTGCGAGAAAATAGTCCCTCAAAATGCGGTAATTAATGTGATACAAGGCCAGTTATATTTCAAAAATGATTTTATTAACACAGACATTTCTATGGTTAGTCTGGTGTTATAAGTGATTTGCCTCAGGTGCACTGTGGAGTCAGACTGTTTATAATGCAGGCTAACTGATACCATAGACATGTGTTAGCCTAGCATTAGCCTAGCACCACTAAGCTCTTCAAATATAAGAACTGCATGAATTTAAGAAAAAAAAATATCTCCAGACATCAACAACACTCCTGAACTATCCCTTTAACTGGACTGGGTTGTGGAAACGGTCGACCTAAAGCCGCTCCGAGTCTGGCTGAAACAGGATTCTCGGAGCGTTTGGGTGTGACCTCGGGGCCAACTAGTCTCTCCTTTTTGAAAGAGTGAATAATCGCTGGATTACTGCTCTGATGGATCGACTTTACATCATCCGTTCTTCTCGTTCCTCCTGCAGTAAAACTCTCCATGAGCCGATTAAGCCCCGCTGTATTTACCCACGAGAGGGAGGAGCGACTTCCACACGGCTCCACATGTGTGAAACTACCTTCACCTGTCCAGCAGCTTAAAGTCGTACTCGAGTAAATCTTCCAAACGGCGAATATGTGAAAAGTGAATCTTTAATGGAGTCACAGAAGTGCAGTCTGGTCAAATACACTTTAATGAAGCTAAGCTAACAGTCGGGGGTCATGTGGGGTCAGGCGTCGGGGGCGGAGCTTCTCTCGCTGCTCAGGGCGCTGCTGCTGACGTCCTTCCACGTGAGGATCTGCGTCGACAGCGACTGCAGCTCCGCGGCCAACGCCAGGAGCGAGAAGAGGGAGGAGTTCTGTAAGAGAGCGCACAGGGGCATCGTGGGTAATGGAGTCAGAGTAAAATCAGCCCAAACTCTTTACGAGGTTTATTCTCTGAGATTTATCCAGGAAGTGACTCTGACATGTCCCTGGTCTTTCCCACGCTCATTCATTCACAAATACTGACATATTTGGTATCCACGTGTAGCAGGAAAGGCTGTCACCGAGATGACGCCGTAATCCAAATATGGTCATTTCCTTTGGGTTGGAAAAGTTCCTGACATTCATTGATCTTTGAACCCAAGAAATTTGATTTTTTCACTAATAACTAGTTCATTAAGAAACTAAACCAGATCCAAAATCCCTCTGAGAAAAATGTTGGAACTAATGTGTCATAAATAAACCATTTAGACCCGACTCGACATAATGTCCTAGAGTAACGATTGTAAAGGGAGAGTTTGGTCTCGCCTCTCGCTACGTGACGTTTGACACTGACCATCTGCGCGAGGCGTTCAGGGGCGCTGGGGCGGCTGCGTACGGAGGAAATCTTCTGCTCCAGAGTCTCGATGAAATCAAGGAACATCTGCATCACCTCCACCACGAACCTGAGGAAAAACACGCAAGAAAAGCACCTGTCAAACCATGAGGGGGTTCATGTGTGTGTGGGGTGTGGGGTGTTCGGGTGTTTGTGGCCCAACCCACAAACACCCGAAATACTTCAGAGCCACTGCGGCTCCGATGATGCAAACGCCTCGTTCTCCGCCTGGAACATCAGCTCTGAGATCATGTCAAGAAACAAGACAAATGTGGCCTATTTCACCAAGAAAGCAGGAGGGCGGGGTTTACCTGTGCGGGTTTACCTGTGCGGGTGGGCGGGGTTTATCTGTGCAGGTGGGCGTGGTTTACCCGTGCAGGTGGGCGTGGTTTATCTGTGCAGGTGGGCGTGGTTTACCCGTGCGGGTGGGCGGGGGTTTACCTGTGCGGGTGGGCGGGGCTTACCCGTGCAGGTGGGCGGGGTTTACCCGTGCAGGTGGGCGGGGTTTACCCGTGCAGGAGGGCGGGGTTTACATGTGCAGGTGGGCGGGGCTTACCCGTGCAGGTGGGCGGGGTTTACCAGTGCAGGAGGGCGGGGTTTACCTGTGCAGGAGGGCGGGGTTTACCTGTGCGGGTGGGCGGGGTTTACCTGTGCGGGTGGGCGGGGTTTACCTGTGCGGGTGGGCGGGGTTTACCTGTGCATGTGGGCGGGGTTTACCCGTGCAGGTGGGCGGGGCTTACCTGTGCAGGTGGGCGGGGTTTACCCGTGCAGGTGGGCGGGGTTTACATGTGCAGGTGGGCGTGGTTTATTTGTGCAGGTGGGCGGGGCTTACCTGTGCAGGTGGGCGGGGACAGGCAGGTGAGTTCTCCCGTGCGGCCGCAGTAGCCTCTGGCGCAGAGGGGCGTGGTCTCGCAGCACGTCCTGGAGGTGACCGCAGAACGTCTGCAGCTTCTGGAACCGCGAACCTCAACATCAGACACAGGAAGTTATGAACACGTTAACCAGAAAGACCTTTTGATTCCTCAGCACCTGTGACTGAACCTTCTGACGTCTCATGTGACTCTAATCGCGCTTTGTGCTGCAACATCTTTATACTTTAATACATTTTCATTCACAAAGACTTTTTTTTTTTATGCTCGGTTCATAAAGAAACAATCGAGCAGGATTTGGGGATTTTTTTCCCCAGTGTGACTTTAGAAAGAGCTCAAACCCGTCTGACTCCGGGCGTGACTTTGGAGAAACTGCAGAAGGTCCCGAGAGCAGGTCCAGGAGAAGTTCAGTGAAGGTGAAACTCACTGAGGTGGAAGGGGTGCGTGACGTCTGCACTGCGTCGCTCCATCTGCAGGAGCTCCAGCTGGAACTGCAGCTAAACAACAGGAGACAGAGAGGGCGTGGCTCAGAGAGGGCGTGGCTCAGAGAGGGCGTGGCTCAGAGAGGGCGTGGTTCAGAGAGGGCGTGGCTCATGTCAGAGGCGCTAACGCTTCAGCTGAAACGTTTCTGAATGAAAAGTGTGAATGAACTCTGGGCTGGAGTCGTACCTGGTCCAGTTCTCGCTGAGCTGTGATTCGCTGCTCGGCTCTGGACAGGTGTGAGGAGAAGGCGGGGCTTCTGTCCGAGAGGGCGGAGTCTATGTCCTCCTGAAACAGATTAAAGGGATCAAAAGGAGAGGCGGCGTTTGATCCTAATGTGAGCGGACAGTTAGTAAGTCGGCTGTTCCTTTAGCATTAGCCTCAAACATGAGAGTCTGATCCATCCAGATGTTTCCAGATGTTTCCAGATGTTTCCGCATTTCTGTCAAAGCCTCGTTATAAATCAATCAATGTGCAGACTAGAGGTCGACCGATACGGGTTTTTCTGAGGCTGATTTTTCCAAATGTCAGGTCTAATATAATCCTGTGTGTGAAGCTTCTCTAAAACGTAACCTGTGCTGGTCTGTGACAGCAGGGGGCGCTGCATTAGGGGTGTAGGGCTGATTTATTCAAAACATTGTCTAGTCGGTACTAGAGATGCTTCAGATACTGATACCTGGGGTTTGAGTATCGGCCGATATCCGATATTAACCGATACCGAGAGACTTTCTCTGAGTGAAAACGTTCCTCGTTCCTCCAGAGTCAGATCAGTCTTTGTTTTTCTTACAAACGAGATGTTTCTCTAAATATCCTCGACTTCATGACGAGCTTCAGTTACAAAACTCACCGGATCCCGTTATGCTGGATCATAAAGTGAAACATACTTGGTTTAGCATCAGCGTGTTCTTCTAAGACCTTTGTGTAGATTCAAACTCCAGAGCTTCATGTTCACTGAGGTTTAACAAACTTCTCCTGAGGCCGAGGAAGTTCAGACATCGGCTTTTTATCGGCGTTAAATCCGACATTGTCAAATATCGGTCAATATGTATCGTGACTTTAAACCACCAGACCTGCTCTCGTGTTAAAGACATTAGACCAGCAGTATCTGTACTTTTACTGGAGTAATGAGTACCTGACGCAGAGCTCCGCGGCTCACGCACCGGGACAGGACGCTGGCGGCCGGCGTCACGGAGAACGGCGAGCGCTCCCACTGAAGCATCTGCAGCGACAGGGAGAGCGTTTACACATTTAATGCTTCACTTTCATTCATAAACATTTGCACTTCATCAGACTTCACATTACTGACGTTAAATGTGAGGAATTTTCATTGAAAACGGGGATTTTTGTGTGAAATTAACCCAAATATCAGATACAGTGTTCAAACTTAAGTCATTAAACCATATTTTAAATGTTTTGCCCCTTAAAGGGATATTTCAGGATTTTTGACACAGGGCCTCATGTCCTCGTTATCCAGAGTAGTGTTGATGTCTGGAGATATTTTTTCTTAAATTCATGCAGTTCTTATATTTGAAGAGTCTAGTGGCGCTAGGCTAATGCTAGGCTAATGCTAGGCTAGTGCATGTCTATGGTATCAGCTAGCCTGCATTAAAAACAGTCTGACTCCACAGTGCACCTGAGGCAAATCACTTATAACGCCAGACTAACCATATAAATGTCTGTGTTAATAGAATAATTTTAACCATTTTGCATTTAAAATAACTCAAATTAAATTGTGGCTGTAAGCTAACGCAGCGGCGGAGTGATCTGCGAGAAAATAGGCCCATCAAAATGTGGTAATTCATGTGATACAAGGTCAGTTATATTTCAAAAATGATTCTATTAACACAGACATGTATATGGTTAGTCTGGCGTTATAAGTGATTTCCCTCAGGTGCTCTGTGGAGTCAGACTGTTTTTAATGCAGGCTAGCTGATACCATAGACATGCACTAGCCTAGCATTAGCCTAGCGCCACTAAGCTCTTCAAATATAAGAACTGCATGAATTTAAGAACAAATTAACACTCTGGATAACTAGGAAATGAGGCCCTATGTAGAAAATCCTGAAATATCCCTTTAAATTATAATAAACGCTAAGGACGTTTCACAGAAGCGGGTCCCGAGTCGTTTTGGGGTCGCTGCCTGAAAAGTTTAGGAAAACCTGTTTTTAAACCATCAGTTTGGTCGTTTCAATGAACTAATACAGTAAAAACAATGTCATCATTTTACAAAACATTAGGATTTAAGGCCAGTTTTGAATTTAATGTATTGCCTTTTTGAATGACCTTCACAATTAATGGCATGACTTTAAGGCCACGTCCCGCCCGGTGCAGCTTTAATATTTGAGGTTTTAGTAAAGTCGTTTTTGCCGCAGTCTCGGATGTTCCTTCTGTCCATGTATTTTTAAACACCTGGCTCTGACCTGCCAAATGTTACAGACTCAGCGGAAACTACACCCCGGGTCAGAAGAAACACCTGCAGGAAACGTCCTCAGGGAAAAGCGCCGGAGCGGGGAGGGAGCGCCCTCTGCTGGTGAAGCCGCAATAACCCTTTGTTGCAGGTTTGGATGCGATTTAAGGGAGTTTGTTTATTGTTGTTATTGTTTATTATTAAAAAGGTGTGGTTTGTTTCAACACTTTCTGAAGGAAACTCTGTTCAGAAACGTAAAGTAGCAGGAAAAGCCTCGTGGGAGCAGCAGTTACTCATCAGTGACTCAAATTCCCCCCATTTGTTCTCATATCATTTCTACAAATTTCACAGTAACGAATAAAAGCACAACATCCAATTTATAGCGAAGAAATAAAAAAGAGAGACGGGTTTTAGAACAGAATCGTTCAAAGGAAACAGCTGGTTTCAGCCTCTTACTCCCACAGCGTGCCAGGGCCATCTAGTGGCGAAAAAATAAAATGAAAAGATTTTTGAGTTTAAACATGCACATTTATGAATAAAATAAAATAAAATAAAGCAAATCTGCCTGAAAAAAGTAGCAGATTTATGGAAAAAAGTTTAAAATTTAACCTAGTGTGTTGGAAACAAAGCAGCTGAACTGTAGACTTTGCTCAGAGCGGTGATACTACAACATATCCAGCCTTATGTTCAAATGTGATTTATTTGACACGTGAGCATCATCATAAACATGAGGAGAGGCTTCATACCAGAGCTCATTTCCATCGGCTGTAGCCCTATAGTACAAATGTGAGTTTTCATTATTTATGTTTTAACGTTGGGGTGCCTGATTTTTCCTGTTCAAACAGTGACATTTTTTGTTTTGGCCCAAACTTGTTTCTAGCTCTCACAGGCACTCCCAAGATTATTACACTCATTTAGATCATCCATTGCTCAAAAAATCAGATACCCCCGCTTTAATAAAACGAATTTGTCACGTCATTGTTTTGTCGGCTGCTTTAAGTAGAAGTCTCTAGTCGATCAGTTTCCTCCTCGTGTCTATGATAATGCTCATATGTCAAATAAATCACATGTGAACATGAACAAGATATCCTCGCTCTGAGCAAAGTCTACAGTTCAGCTGCGTTTCTTTTGGAGGCCACACAGTAGGCTAAAATCTATGTATTTTTTTGTGGCAGATTTGCTAATTATATATATATATATATATATATATATATATATATATATATATATATATTGTCACTAGATGGTCGTTGTGTATAAACCTGTTTGTTGCAAATTTTGTCACAATTCTGTCGTGTTTTTGACGTTTATTGTTGTTTCAAGCATTTTTGTCAAATTTTGTGTCGTGTTTTCGTTTTTTTTTTTTTTTTTTACGGTTTTTGTTGCTTTTTCCATTGCTTTTAGATTTGGGTAAAGCCAAACTTGAGAAAATGTGCTCGGTTCAGGCGGGGGTGAAGAGGTTAGAAGTTTAGTAAGAACTGGACGGTGTTTTCAACACCTGTTTTAGAATCACTTTAAACTTGACTAGAAACGCGTGACATTAATATCCGTGTCCCAACTTTAAACGGCTGAGGGTTATTTTAGTCAGTATGTTAATTAAACGGATGTATAATAATTACAATCTCGTTACAACAGAATCCTGCGGTGAACAACTCTAACTAACGACGTACCTTTTCCTTTTAGTCTTTGCTTCTTTCAGCGACAGAAGCTCGTGATTGTGGTGACGTTTCGCTGGTTATTGCGGATTTAACTTGAAGTAAAAGTCGTTTATTTCCCCTAAATAATAATAAAAACAAACGTCTCAAACGGATCCCGCCTCCATTTTGTATCTTCTTCTTCGTCGTCTGTGTGCGGCTTCCTGCGTGTCCACGGCGCCCTCCTCCGGACACTACTGGCACGAGCAAAAACAGAGAGAAACACCTTTTCCCTAAAAATTCGGACACTAATCAGAACTAAGTCACTTGTTTCCTTAATAAATCCTCTCCGTCGTCCCTCTGGGGGTAATACAAGTGTTCATGGGATGATTGGGGGGTCTCTCATCTCCCCCTGGTGTCTCTGGACACAAAACTACACTTGCAACTTCGCTGCCACCGGATCGAAATCACGAAGAAGAAGCTAACAGGCTAACGGGCAAAGCTAACAGTATTTACAGCCAAGTTTGAGAGGAACAAATTACCTCCATTGTGTAACTGGATGACCAACATCCCTCTGCCCCTTGGCCTCTAGGGGCATGAGGTTCTTAGTTCTGCTTTAATAGCAGGGCTGAAAAATACCAGTTTGGTATCAGAAAAAAAAAAAGGTTTCGGTACTTCTCGAATCTAAAAAGTAGAGGTATCGAAAGCAGGAACCGAAAAGAAATCTAAAATCTGTATATTCAAGTTTTTAGTTGGTCATCAACATTTAAAAGAAATAAAAAAGTGAAACACAAGTTGAATTTTGTTGTTGTTGAACAAATCTTGAAAAATTCAATTTTTCCTTCAGAACATTTAGGGACAAATCAGGAAAAACAAGTGGAACAATTGGGGTAAATTGAGAAAAAAATCGAAGAAAACAAACACGTAGTAAATTTTGAAGAAAAAAAGAATTCAGGACAAATGTGGGAAAAAAACGTGGAAAATTTGAGGCAACATTTTTGGGAAAATGTTTAAATTGTAGGATAATTGGGGTGGCGGTGGAGGGGTTTGAGGTCCTAGGTGACGGGTAAGACACAGAGCGGTTCAGATGCTCCTTATGAGAGACCAACAGGCCCGGTTAGAACCATGAGGCCGTCCTTCTGTGGACCCACCTAGGAGGAGCCATAGGGGCTGGTGCAGCTCCAACAGCTGCCCCCACGATCCGGCAACGGACAAGTGGAAGAAGATGAGTGGAAGGAAAATTGGGGGAAATTTAGGAAAACATTTTGAAAAAATATAGAACATTTTGGAAACAAATCGAGAGGAAATTGGTTAAACATGGGAGGGAAAATAATACAAACTTGGAAAGTGTTTTTTCTGCCCTTTTGTCATTAAAATAACTTTCTTGGTTGTTTCACCTCGAACAGAAATGATACAAATGCAAAATAAATTAAATGGAAGGGGAAAAGAATAACTTAACATTATTGTTCTGTTTTTTGGTTCAATATGACAAATATTTTAGTGTAGGTATAGAAAAAAATGTGACGGTACCCAGCTCCACTTAAAGATAACACATGTTTTTTTTTATGTATTTCAATAATGGAATTTCTGTCGGGATTGTTCCAAAACTGTATTTTTTAATAATATATAATAATGTTTTATTATTATACATTTTTTTTTATCATTTTAAATAAGGAATGCCGACAGAATTGTTACAAACTAAAATTTATTTGAGACTATTTGTACAAAGTTTTGTGGTAAAAATAAGAGTTTCTAATTAAAACGTACAGTTTCATCGGCAACAACGACACAGTGCGCATGCGCAGCCTCCGTGGCTCTGTTGTGCTGTTAGCTTCAGGGCGTCCGCGCTTTTCTTCACTTCTATTCACTTTTACTCATTAACACCACAGCATTTGGACATTTAGACGCGCGGACTGAAGTATTCTCTCACTTAAGGGTAAGTGAAGTCACATTGGTCGCTGATTATTGAAGCATTTCGGTGGGAAAAGTGCGGGCTAACGGGACGATGCTAATGCGGTTGGCTTCCGAGCCCCCCCACGCCCAAAACATAAATATTTACCCACAAAATATGAACTTGGAGGTCCGTGTTGTGGTGTTTATACTGTCCACACGCCTCCACGCGGCTGTGGTCTCCGTGTGGGCGCAGTTTAAGAGCTTTGTGGACGTGCCTGAGTTTGTTGTTGTTGATTAAATCTCTCAGGGATCATCATTTCCTGGGCTGATCGCATTAAGCGGACACAGACTGCAGAACCACCCCCCCCAGAGGAGCCTGGAGCGGGCGATGAGCTAACCCCCTGTACACAGGTGGGTACAGTGGCTATGAGCTAACCCCCTGGACACAGGTGGGTACAGTGGCTATGAGCTAACCCCCTGGACACAGGTGGGTACAGTGGCTATGAGCTAACCCCCTGGACACAGGTGGGTACAGTGGCTATGAGCTAACCCCCTGGACACAGGTGGGTACAGTGGCTATGAGCTAACCCCCTGGACACAGGTGGGTACAGTGGCGATGAGCTAACCCCCTGGACACAGGTGGGTCCAGTGGCTATGAGCTAACCCCCTGGACACAGGTGGGTACAGTGGCTATGAGCTAACCCCCTGGACACAGGTGGGTACAGTGGCTATGAGCTAACCCCCTGGACACAGGTGGGTACAGTGGCTATGAGCTAACCCCCTGGACACAGGTGGGTACAGTGGCTATGAGCTAACCCCCTGGACACAGGTGGGTAAGTGGCTATGAGCTAACCCCCTGGACACAGGTGGGTAAGTGGCTATGAGCTAACCCCCTGGACACAGGTGGGTACAGTGGCTATGAGCTAACCCCCTGGACACAGGTGGGTAAGTGGCTATGAGCTAACCCCCTGGACACAGGTGGGTACAGTGTCCACACACAGTACTGAAGGAGGACGATTGTTACCTTGTAGAATATAATGGAAGTAGCAAGAACTATAAATAACTAGTCAAGTGTGTTCTGTTATCACGTACGTTAAAGAAGCCCATTTCTCCCAGGTTTAATTCTGAAATCTTCTTCAAAATGTGCCAAAGTTCAGTTTTAGTCCTGATTTTATTCCTTCTCTTCCATTTTAGCCTCGATCTGGATCTGGTTTAGGGTTTTTAAAGTTTTGTTTTGACACAATCTGACTAAAAAGAGTTTAATTAAGTGGGAATATCAAGTGTTTTCTGATGTAATAAAGCGTGTGTGCTGTTCGTGTACTCTGTGAATGTTTGAGCTCAAAGGCTGAAGAGTAACTCAATAATTTAATAGTGCTGCTACTTAGGAATAATATTCAGGTGGAAGGAAAAGTACCATGAGATGAAGCTACTCCTGCCTTCTACCCACGTCTAGCCCCGGATCGGAGAGTAAGAGGAGGAGAGAGTGAGTGACCGGAGGAGCACCCGAGGGGGAGAGCAGAGCGGAGTCCGGCCCGGGAGAGGAGGACCGAGATGGGGAACAGCGCGCTCAAGTCCCACCTGGAAACCTCGCAGAAAACCGGGGTGTTCCAGCTCACGGGGAAAGGGATTCCGGAGGTGAGTGTTGCCGGTTCTCCCCGTGTCGGTCACGTCACTCCTGCAGCTCGTTACTCCTGACTGAACTGACTCTGGAGATGGTTCCACCGCGAACCTTCGACATAAAACAAACCGGGATTCTGTCGGAGTCATCGGGCGTCGTGAAAGCCAGGACGCTAAAATACTAAATATTCGGGATAGCAAGAAACGGGCTCCTACTGACCACTGTATTCTCCTCAGTTTCCCTGAAATGTATTTCAGGAATAAAACCTTGTCTGCAGTTGTGTATTGTTACGGTCAGGGCTGTGACAGTATATCGATTTTGCGATATTTTGCGGGACGATACCGATACTTTTGATGACATCATGCATATTAATGACCCACCTCATGCATATTAATGAGGTGCAGTGCTCCCCGGTTTCCAGTCAATACAGCCCAATCATGATGAGGAATTCAGTCAGACCAGTAGGGGGCAGCACTTGGACCAAACACTCACACAAATGTGACTTTTAACCGCTTAACCCCCGCCTGAACCGGGCACATTTTCTTCAGTTTGGCTTTACCCAAATCTAAAAACCTCTGGAAAAAGCGTCTAAATAGTGACGGAAACTAAAGGAAAACGAGGATGAAAAGGAAACAAAAAAGCAGCGAAAAAATTTACTAAAAATCGATGAAAAAGTGACAATGATCGAGCTCCAAATAAAGAGTGACAAAAATCTGATGACACGGAAACAATGCAAAGAAAATGATCCATTTAGATCAGTTTTGTAGGTCTTAGCTTTCAAATGAGGCGTTACACTGGCCATCTTCACCCAATGTAAACCCTGAGTAATATATAGTTATTACATTATCGCAGTATCATCGTTATCGTCTCTATACAGCATTTCCAACTATAATCTTTAACAACATCGTGTCATAAACAAATGAACTTATTTAGACTAAATATCTTAAAATTGCATGATCTTGTTGATGTTTCCTCAGCAGTTGTGATGGACAAGGCTCACAATCTCAGGCTTCCTCACTGTTTACAAGAGATGTTTCAAATAATCCAGATGCAACCTCAGAGGAACTGATCTGCTACACACACCCATGGGGAGGAGGTGTTTCTCAGTCAGAGGGGTTGATTTATGGAACGGTTTATCCAAAACTATTAAAGCATTTAAGAAAATTCATCCATCTTCTTCCACTTGTCCGTTGCCGGGTCGTGGGGGCGCTGTTGGAGCTGCACCAGCCCCTATAGCGCCCCCTGCAGGTGGTGGGTCCACAGAAGGACGGCCTCATGGTTCTAACCGGGCCTGTTGGTCTCTCATAAGGGGCTTCTGAACCGCTCTTTGTCTGACCCGTCACCTAGGACCTGTTTGCCCTGGGAGACCCTACCAGGGGCACGAAGCCCCCGACCACAGAGCTCCAGGATCATTCAGGTCAAACCCTCCCCCACGTTAAGGGGGCGGCTCCAGGAGGGGATTTAAGAAAATTTATAAGTTAAACATTATGGAGAAGTATAGAACACTTGAATGAAGATCACTAGAAAAGAAGTTGTACATAAAGTATAAGTTTTTCTTATTGTATAAGATCTTTGAAAAACATGTGACCTAAGATCTAAATGTTCATAATGACCGAAGAAAATAAACGGCCAAATCAAAACTGAATCGGTCCTGAAGATGCACCGTCAGATGGACCTCCTTCTAAACTAGTGGAATAAAAGATCTTGTGCATGTTTGTCTTCAGGCTCGTTGTATTTACTGGAGTTTAATCCCCGTGTTTCCAGTTCCCAGAGGAGCTCCAGCGTCTCACGTCTAACCTGCGCACCGTGGACCTGTCGGGGAACAAGATCGAGGCACTTCCTCCTTCGATCGGGAACTTCCTGCAGATGAAGAGTCTGACGCTCAACGCCAACCGGATCAGTGAGTTCAAACCTGTCTCCAGAGGAAACCTGCAGAGATGTTCACTGTCCTCACGGTCTCTCCTCCCTGTAGCCAGTCTCCCTGCAGAGCTCGGGAAGCTGAAGAAGCTGGAGACTCTGAGCCTGAACCAGAACCAGCTGCGCTCGCTGCCGGGGAGTTTGAGTCAGCTCAAAGCCCTGAGGAGCTTCTCTCTGTCGGGGAACCTCCTCTCAGAGCTGCCCCCGGGCCTCGGAGCTCTGAGGCATCTGGACCTGCTCGACCTGTCCCACAACAAGATCCACTCCATCCCCCCAGAGGTCCAGGAGCTGCAGGTCATCGAGCTCAACCTCAACCAGAACCAGGTAAACCAACTGGACCAGAACCAGGTCATTGAGCTCAACCTTAACCAGAACCAGGTAAACCAACTGGACCATAACCAGGTCATTGAGCTCAACCTCAACCAGAACCAGGTAAACGAACTGGACTAGAACCAGGTCATCGAGCTCAACCTCAACCAGAACCAGGTAAAGAACTGAACCAGGTAAAGAACTGAACCAGGTAAAGAACTGAACCAGGTAAAGAACTCCTTCGGGTAAAGAACTCCTCCGGGTAAAGAACTCCTCCGGGTAAAGAACTCCTCCGGGTAAAGAACTCCTCCGGGTAAAGAACTCCTCCAGGTAAAGAACTCCTTCGGGTAAAGAACTCCTTCGGGTAAAGAACTCCTTCGGGTAAAGAACTCCTCCGGGTAAAGAACTCCTCCGGGTAAAGAACTCCTCCGGGTAAAGAACTCCTCCAGGTAAAGGAACTCCTCCGGGTAAGGAACTCCTCCGGGTAAAGAACTCCTCCGGGTAAAGAACTCCTCCGGGTAAAGAACTCCTCCAGGTAAAGGAACTCCTCCGGGTAAGGAACTCCTCCGGGTAAGGAACTCCTCCGGGTAAAGAACTCATCCGGGTAAAGAACTCATCCGGGTAAAGAACTCCTCCGGGTAAAGAACTCATCCAGGTAAAAGAACACTCGAGTCTGAATAACGAGGATCACCGTAACTCTCGTCAGTGGCCGTGGTTAAAGTTTCTCTCTGAAGTGGATCCTGAGGAGTTGAAAGCTAAGTTTGTTGAATGGTCCTAAACAGAGGAACCCTGCTGTGATGTTGCAGATCTCGAGCGTGGCGCCGTCCATCGCCCAGTGTCCGCGGCTGAAGGTGCTGCGTCTGGAGGAAAACTGCCTGGAGCTGCTGTCGGTGCCTCACACGGTGCTGACCCAGTCCCAGGTGTCGCTGCTGTCGCTGGAGGGAAATCTGTTCGAGGTCAAGAATCTGCGAGACCTCGAGGGATACGAACAGGTACGAATCTGTCCATAACACGAATCTGTCCATAACACCAATCTGTCCATAACACGAATCTGTCCATAACACGAATCTGTCCTTAACACCTTCGTTTGAACTCTGTCAGAGTAAAAACAGCCCAAACTCTCTTCACGATGTTTATTCTCTGAGATTTATCCAGGAAGTGACTCTGACATGTCCCTGGTCCTTCCCACAGTCATTCATTCACAAATACTGACAGGTTTGGTATCCACGTGTAGCAGGAAAGGCTCGAGATGACGCTGTAATCCAAATATGGTCATTTCCTTTGTGGGAGACAGTTTTAGTTTGGAAAGGTTTTGAAAAGGTCTTTTGGGGAAAAAATAGTAAAAACAATTGGAATATATATATATATATATAGTTTTCAATATATTTAAAAAAATATTCACAAAAAATAGGAAAATACTTTGGGAAATTTGGGAAAAATGTCAAAAAACTAAACTAAACAAATAATGACATTTTAGAAGTTGTTAGACATTTGAGTACGTGATTTATGGTTTAGTTTTCACCTCCATCATAGTTCTGATCCAAACCCCTCATGATTACGTGTTTGTTCTTGTTCCAGTACATGGAGAGATTCACCGCCACCAAGAAGAAGTTCACCTGAAGACCACCTCTGACCTGACGCTGAAGAGCAGAGCTGGACAAACTCCGCACGTTATTAAACTGTGACCAGATGAAAGTGAGAAACCGGACCGGAGGATCTGCAGTTTTGTGAAGGACTGACCGTGAGGACCTGATGGAACGCTCGCCCGGACGCGCCGCCGTTTAACCGCCACACGCTTTTACACAGTGTTCATGTTCCCCCGGCAGGACGGGGACCAGGAGCTGTAGAGCATGTTCTCAGTCACTGGGGGGTTTTAAAATATGCAAAACGTTTTAATATTGAAGCCACAGACGAAACCATCCTGACCAATACGAGACCTGAGGAGACTCTTAGGGCGGGGCCGCGTTACATTTATCACCATACCAGTACTTTATCGATACTCGAGTATGAAACAGAACAATGTGTGGAACATCTGCACTTTTACAACATCGGGTTCGTCTCCAATGTCAGGAAATGGGTGAAAAATTAGAAAATGTGTACACTTTATTTTGTTTATTTTTTTTTTATGGGTAAAAAATATGGGAATAAATTGGGTAAAAATGTGAAAATATTGTAATAAAAAGTGGAAAAGTTAGGGGGGGAATTGGGAAAATGAGAAGGGTTTTAAGCCAAAGTAAGAAAATAATGTGTGAAAAATAGGGCAAAAAAAATGACAAAATTGGGAAGAAATTGGCTAAAATGAGGGAAACATATTGGGGCAAATCCAAATTGAAAAAAGGTCAAACTCTGCTTTTGTTTGTTTCTTTAATTTTTTCGATTCCTGCAGAACCTAAACTTTTAATAATAATAATAATAATGCATCAGTTTTATACAGCGCTTGTCTGACATCGGGTTCGTCTCCAATGTCAGGAAATGGGTGAAAAATTAGAAGAAAAAAAAGTGTTTTGTTTTGTTTTTTATGGGAATAAATTGGGTAAAAATGGGAAAATATTGTAATAAAAAGTGGAAAAATTAGGGGGGGAAATTGGGAAAACGAGAAAGGTTTTAAGCCAAAGTAAGAAAATAATGTGTGAAAAATAGGGCAAAAATGAGGGAAACATACTGGGGAAATTTGGAAAAAATTGGGGCAAAACCAAATTGAAAAAAGGGCAAACTCATTAATTTGAGCTGAAAACAAGTCTCTTCCTGTCCCGGGACCAACGGCATCAACACTTGGATTTAAAGAGATTTTTTTTTTTTTTCAGTTCCTGATTTTTTTTCTTTCTTTTATTTTTTCGATTCCGGCAGAACCTAAACTTTCGTTCCGATGCCAGACAGATACGGTTTAACGGCGCCCCGCCCCGGAGCAGAGGAAGTGTCCCGTTTACTGTGTTGGAATGCGGGACGGGGTCGGGAAGTGGGACATCAGGGACAGACTGGACAAATCAAAACTTTATTTTCTCCGCTTGCCCAAAAGCTGCTCAGAATAACACTAAATGTCCGTCCATGAAGTCGGGACGTCCTGTATGTAACACCTGAGTGGATTAAGTGTCATTAACTTTATACGACACAAACTACCTGAATATGTCGAAGGCTCTTCCCCTCGAGGTCCGTACGACGGTTTGGATAAAGCGGTGCTGTTTTAGTCATGGAAAAATGAAACCGATTTAAATATTTGCTTGTCTTAATTTATTCGTGCGACTAAACCTCCTTCACTTTGTCCAGATGTTACTGACACAGATTCACACGACGTTTAATAAACTGCATCAAGTCGAAGTCTTGTCGTGATTCCAGTTCATCCAGTGGAGCAGAAATCACTAAAGCAGCTGTACCGAGAGAGGGGGGGGTTGCTCCCGTTTACACGTTGCCATGACGTCACTTTACAGGGATCACCGTCGCTGTTTGACGCACTTTAACTAAAAACAATAAATATATATATTTACAGTAAGCAGTTACATGTGGGCAGAGCTGTCGCAATGGGGTATAGGCAAGGTAGGCAGCTGCCTAGGGCCCCCGGCTGAAGGGGGGGGCCCCCAATGTCTGTGGCATTATGGGACGTGAAGTTCTTTCCTCCTGTCACTGTAGCTTCTGCAGAGAGAAGCTTTGAAACTGATAAAGTCTGACCTCAGATCATCCATGAGCCGAGAAAGACTGAGAGGACCGGCCCTTATATCAATAGAGCAGAACATTAGGAGGTGATAGAACATGGAGGATCCACAAGCGTTGCTAAACCTCTTAATGTTGGACGGTTATTCCTTGACAAAAAAAATCCTTGTACAATGTTCTTAAAATAGTTTGTGTTGTTCACCATTTTAATACCTTTTTAATTCAACATAAATTGTATAGAAAAAAACACTACTCTGCAAATAAGAGAAAACTGTTCTAAAAAATGATAATATGAATAATTATACTTTCTTACCTTGTTGACAAAAATAACGATGCCTCATTGACGACACCGTAGTGGCCGCTTTGTGTAGCACTACAGAGTAACTCATGATGCACCAGAACACAAGGAATCCCATCTGAATTTAAAACTATTTCCTGAGGGAGGGCTCGGGGCCTCACTTCGCTGTTTTGCCCAGGGCCCCCAAATATCTTGATCTGCATATGGGCGATGGTAGAGCGGGTCGTCTCATGATCGGAGGGTCGGGGGTTCGAATCCCGCCTCCTGAAGGTGCTCACTGTCGTTGTGTCCTTGGGCAAGACACTTCACTTTGCCTCCAGTGTCTGCGCACACTGGTGGGTGAGTGCCTGATGTAGTTTATATTGTTTTAAAATGGAGGGGGGAAAATCTAAGAAGCTCTACACATAATATTGGCCTCAGTGTTTGTATTTGAAACTGTCCCAAAGCGCAGAGGAACTGAGGTCACATGACTCTCACAAAGGCGTCTGACTCACGTGACCACGGGACAGAAACGCCTCTGTTTGAAGGAAACTTTGGAGATGAAATGAGCACAGATCGTTCCGTTAGTGTCTGTGCTGTAGAAGTTTTCTTAACTGTATTTTATTTTTTTGAAAACTTTATTTATACATTTTGTTTAACAATACAAAGTGAACCATACAAAACATTAAATCAAGCCCTCCCTTTAAAACAAACTCAGCCGAACAATTGAACAAGCAGAAAAATAAAAAAATAAATAAAAAAAATAAAAAAAAATGTTTTCTCAACTTTTTTTTTTTTTTTTAAACTTTATTTATACATTTTGTTTAACAACACTTGAGTGGTTTACATAAAAAATGATGTAAACCATACAAAACATTAAATCAAGCCCTCCCTTTAAAACAAACTCAGCCGAACAATTGAACAAGCAGAGAAAAAAAATAAAAAATAAAAAAAATAAAAATAATTTCCTCTGATTTTACTTCCACATCTTCTAAAGTCCCGTGTGAGAATACACCGCGTTGTTTATGTAACGCACGTGTTTCCGTTGCCGTGGAGACGCGTGTGTGTGTGTTGAGGAGATTCCCTCTAAACAACATCACAGGGTTTCCACGGAGACTGGACACGCCCTCCATCCCTCCTCTATCCCCGCCCCCCGTGACCACAGCCACGCCCCCACCGCCCACGCGCAGAGCGGAGTAAGAAGAGGCGCGGCTCAGGGGGAGCTCAGTCGCTGGAGGACCTGGGACAGACGCAGAACCTGCAGCTTCTTCTCCGGTGAGTCGCTTCAGCTTTAAACTTTTACAGTTCGTGAACCTGCGGCCCCCGCGTGACCCCCCCCCCCCCCCGGAGCTGAACCGGGACGAGGCTGAAGGTTCCTCAGACCCGCGGCACTGATGTTTCAATCAGGAAGCTGGGAGTGTGCAGAGAGATGAAGCAGGTCGGGTTGAAGGCCCTGTACCTGGTGTGTCCCCCCCCCCTCAGTGGAAACCATCTGGTCCCGCGCGTCAGTGACGTTAAAAACACTGCGCGTGGAGAAGGCTCTAAACCTGCGTCACATCCAGGAACAAACTCCTCCACGCAGACACTGGACTCTGTGTTGGAACCGCTGAGCAACCCCCCCCCGCGGGTGCGCTTGTTTTGCACACCGCCCCCTCCCAGGAAGTTGTTGTGAGTTCGTTCCAACAATTCAGGGGCCGCTGGTCCTGCGCGTGCGGCACGAGCTGCGCAGAAAGTCCAAAAGTTAAATCCAATGCCCCGGTCACACGTATGGCCGGTCCGGGCTGCGCTCGTGCTCTTTTTCTTGTAGAGATCTGGTCTGGTCTGGACTGGACTCTGGACCAGGCTCTGTTCACTGGTTCCTGCGCCCTGGACAGTTCCAAGAGTTTCCTGTGGGGGCGCTGTTCAGGGCTCTGATACTAACGCATTTTCAACGTTTGTCATTGAGGAACTTATTACAATCAGAGGATCCTGATGTTCTCGTGTCACCATGAGACTTCTGCACCTACGCAGTGCCCTCACCACTTTACAGCCAACACTGATGTAGTTCCACAAATACTTATTACACTGGAATACTCAGACTGTCAAATACAAACCGATGGATTTTAGATTTTAGAGACATCACAATTATTCACACAAACATAATGTGGCCTTTCCCAACAGTGTCTTTACACCGGGTCATCTTTACCCCCATTGAGATAAACTGTGTTTCTGTGACCTTTTACACTTCAGGTCCACAGCCCCTCTGCATGTCCTCCGCTCATGTTCTACTCTTTGATTTTGTAATAAGTTCCTCACAGACAAATGCAATCAGATGATCAGCTTTACTCCACATTAAGGCAACACCTGTAGCTGCTAAATGCACACGTGTCGTTTACAGTGGAGCTCATAAGTTTACACACCCCGGCAGAATGTTTGATTTGTTTATTTTTCAAAGAATATGAAAGATAACGCAGTTTGTTTGTGTGAAGCCATTTCTGGTCAAACAACTGTCTGCTATTTTTATGAGGACACGCCCCAGTTTGTATTACCGTGTGTTTCCCCTTCAGCATCAATGAAGCTCTGAGTCTGTGTGGAAGTTGTGCAGAAGGTTCTGTATTTTTCCTAACGGTAAAGCGGCCTGTTCCTCTCCAGTTCCTGTAAGTTCTGGTCTGTCTTCATGAACTGCACGTGGCCAGTTCACCGTCCCTGCAGTGAAACATGGAGGTGCTCCAGCAGAATATAGTGACGGTCCGGTTAGTTCCATCTGAGTCTGAACCACTGTGGGGAGATCTCACACGTGCAGTTCATGAAGACAGACCAGAACTTACAGGAACTGGAGGATTTTCCCCAAGAGGAATGGGCCACTTTAAGAACCTTCTGCACAACTTCTACAGACTCAGAGCTGAAGGGGAAACACACAGTATTAAAACCTGGGTGTGTAAACTTTTGAGCACAACTGTATATCCATCCATTACACCAGCCTCTTATGGCGCCTCCTACAGGTGGGCCCACAGAAGGACCACTGTATGTTTCTTCTGTTTTGTGTTGAAGTAGTTTTATTTCATTCCCTTTATGGAAAGCGCTTTGGTTCAGCTGAAAGCGCTCTATAGATAAAGGTTGACTGATTGGGGACAAGGAAGGGAAGTGTTCTGCTCAAGGGCACAATGACAGCGCAGACCTGTCGGAGCCGGGATTCTTTTTAGTCGAGATTTAGTGAAATGATTCTCTTCGAGTTTGCATTTATAATATTGTTATGATCATATGTAATCGGGGTCCTCGGCCTCATGTTGGGTCTCCACACACAAAGCTCCGAGAATTTAGTCGATCTGAGGCTCTTTCAAACTGCCAATAACCGATATCACAAATACCCGAATATCGGCCCGATATATCGGTGGGGCCCGAGTGTTTAGGCTTTAAAAAGCATTACATTTGACCCGTGTGACCCCCTGTGATGGGACGACACGCCCTGTTTTTAAAGATCTACCTGGACCCACATGATCCAACACATGACGGTGCACAGGCGTCTGAAATCTCCAGTCACCGCAGGTCATGTGACTTCCCCCTCGGCTGGATCATGTGGGTCAGAGCGAACAAAACGTCAGTGTTCCAAATAAACACACGTCTTTTTTACAAAGAATACACTGGAGGACGGTCTACAGTTAAAAAAGATCAACCTGAAGCTCTTGTTCCTCATGAGCGTGATCTTTAACTGTAACAGAAGTTCTTGATGCCCGTCAGAGGGGAGGGTGTGATCCCGGGCCCCTCCCTGTGGGGCGTGAGGCGTTTATATTAGAGACTGGGCCATTGTTCGCTCGGCCCAGGTTTAATGGCGGTTATGATCCGTAAACACCGGGCCGTGACTCAGGCCCAAACATGAGTCACGAGGCTGTGGTTTTGGGGAACTTGTATTTCGAAACTCTCCATGACTGGAGTCAGATCTGAAGATGTGAGTGTAAAAATGTCCGGCCCCCGGCGGCTCCTGGAAGCCTCTCCTTTTTGAGCTTCGATGGAAACAAAGTTCTGGGTAATGAGGTCCTTCAGCCCGTCGCGTTACTGCAGGAAACAAAGTCCACCACCGAGCTGCTCACTATTGAAACTGTGATCGTCAAACATGCCACAGATGCTACTTTTGGAAAGGTCTTTATAATCCTAATGTGACAAAAATTATCTGGATTTTTATTCCTCATCGAGTCCTGTGTGTGTGGACTCAACGGCGACCAATTTGACTGTAGAATTCCAGAGAAAACTCGAGGGCAAATCATCTGCAATTGTGATAATCATCGAAAATACGACGTATGCTACTTTTGAAAAGGGTTTAAAATAATGTTTTTTTAAGCAACTCAAACTCCCACTGGATTTTCATTCTTTACTATGTTCACCTCCTGTGTACTTGCATTTGTAAAGTCAACATCCTAAACCTACAATTAAAAACATAATCCAAAAGGACATGTGTGCTCCATTTGGAAAAGTCTTATAATAATCACTTTAAATGTGTTGCAGAGGTTTTACTGGATTGTTGTTCCTCATGTTCTCTCTGTGTGGACTCGGTTTACTGTTGAGTTGAGTTTATTTGAGCAGTACACATTCTGCTCAAAAGGAGTGAGCTGAAGCTTATGAGCGCCCACCCCCAAATCCAGTGCAATAACAAAGTACGACACCTGTAATTGCGCTCGTGGCCTCTAGGGGCAAGAGTTACTTAGTACTGCTTTAAGTACAGCTCACAGGCGAACGTTTTAATACAAGTTTAATAATCCTTTGCAATTATTCCCTCGATACACGTCAGTGGCCGAGCTGTTTCAGAATACTGAGTGTTTACAGACGGTCCAACTGGTTCGTGTTTGTGGCCGAGACGGTAATGGAATTTGGAAAAGTTTATTTCTAGGGCAACATTCGGACATGAAGTAACTGCCAGTGCTTTCCAGAACAAGAACAATGTGTGAGGACATTATGCGGCTGATGAAATGAATAAATACTAGAGTGTCGGGCTGTAGGCCTCAGCGAGCTTCACGTGGCTCTGACCGGTTGCAGACCTGAGGACTGAGGTTTCCTTCAACTCGTGTCTGAATTGGTCTGTTGTGTTGCAGCCGACGCCCACAGCTCCTGAAACCTCCTCACCAGCGCTTCACTGCAGCTCCACCCGTCTCCACCACTGCAGCAACATGAATGTGAGTATGCCTCCCCGAGAACCCTCCGAGAACACCCCGAGAACTCCCCGAGAACTCCCCGAGACACAGACATGACTCTAACACCGGGCTCTCCTCGGCCTTTTCTAAGTCGCTCTTTCAGTAAAAAGATAGAAACTCCTTTACGCTGACACTGCTGCGTGTTTTTCTGTACAGAACGAGTCGCTCTCCTCCATCTTGTGTAAAAGTTGCTCGCGGGTTAAAAAAAGGTTGGGGATTGTAACGGAATCTGAACAAGCTCCTGACTCATGCGAGATCAGACGAGATCGGGCGTGTTCAGGGTGTGAAGCTGTCAGGACTTGGTTCTTTTGTTTTTGGATATGGCCAAAGCAGACACTGGAGATGGAAAAGGCTTTTATTGCCATTGTTCCAGTTCCAGAGCAGTAGAACCAGCTGGTGCCTTCAGAGAGAGAGTGAAGTCCAGACCCTCCGTTAACAGTTGCCTTTTATCCTGGTCTTGAACGTCTCTACGCAGAGAGGGCGACTGTTTGTCTGTGTTTGTACTTTATCTGTTATGTTCAGAATGATTCTGAGCGTTTATCAGCTGATCTCACTGACCTGGTCTTCATGTTCTGTAGCGCGTGAGCAAAGCCCGAGTCCGGAGCTTGTTCAGATTTCGTTACAACCCTTACAAGACCTCTGGACTACAGCTGATGGACCAGAACGTTTTATGAAGGACTTTGTTTCCATTTTGAAATGTAGTTTTGCTGACTCGCATCTCTCTCAAACTCTGCTCTTCGTCCACAAAAACATTTAGACACAAACGCCACAAATCACGAGAAAACAAAAACGTGCTATAACTGGTTTTAACATTTAAAGGAATAGGCGATAAATGAATGTTCATAAGGAATAATGTCCACTTTAAAGAAGCTGCATTCATCGCAGCACTTATTCAGGACAGTATTCTACTCTTCATTTGGTCTTCTTGAAACGATGCGAGAGTTTAGCAGCTCATGTTTCAGCCTGAAGTTCCTGAACCTGTTTTAAAACTGGAACCTGAAAATTCAAACCTAATCTCTATCTTCAGGTCATAACATTTTTAATTTGTCAAATGTCAGCTACTTCCTCCGAGTCCCTCCCGTGGAGCTGTTTGTTTAGTGGCTTGATGTTTGATTTCGGAGCACAGGCCTCGCCCTCGGAACATTCCTGAGCGATCAGTCAGTGAACGCACCACGCCCTGTCTGTGCCACGTTCAGGGAACAGCTCCAAACCGGTTCTTCCTCAGGTGCAGAGGAGGAGACACCCAGCCCTCTTTACACACTCTCAGTCATCCAGTTGCGACACACTCTGTGGAATAAAGATGTTTATGGATATGGACGCGTCATACTGGGGGATAAATTAAGTCATATTTTCAAAAGCTTTCAAACCTGTCGTGTGTAGTTTAAAGGCTACAGAAACGATATTAATATTTGGCTCTAAAAGTCAGAAATCACAATTAAACCAAATGTCCTTTTGGTCCAACAGCACGTCCACCAAAAATAAACTACTTTGTCCAAGCAACAAAAACTTTATCTGCTAAAAAAACCTCACTTCTCAGCGAGTGTGAAGCTAGGAATGCTAACCGCTAACGCTAACGGGGTCGGCCCGTTAGTCCGAAAATGTCCCGTTGAGTAGGGGTTGAAAAATCAAATGGACTGCAGTTATGCGTTTAGACCTGAGGTGGCAGTAGTGAGTATAACATGACCAATTTGCATCTAGTCCCTTTTTTTTAAAGGGTTATTTCAGGATTCTTGACATAATTTCCTTGTTATCCAGAGTGTTTCTGGAGATTTTTTTTTTTTTTTTTCATGCAGTTTATTTGAAGAGTTTAGCGGTGCTAGGCTAGTGCATGTCTATGGTAACTAGTAGCCTGCATTAAAATCAGTCTGACCCAAGCATAGAGCACCTGAGGCAAATCACTTATAACACCAGACTACCCATTAAAATGTCTGTCGACTGAATGTTTTAAATGTTTGCATTTAAAAGAACTTATATTTGAGCAGTGGAATTCACAAATGAGCTTTCTACAAATCACATATGGCAACGTTTGGAGGACGACCCCATGATTTTTAATACAGGCTACTAGTTACCATAGACATGCACTAGCCTAGCACCACGAAACTCTTCACATATAAGGACAGCATAAAAAAATTAAATCCATCTATCTCCAGAAATTAACCACGCTCTGGATAACGAGGAAATGGGGCCCTATGTAAACAATCCTGACGTATCCCTTTAAGGTTGGGGCCAGTGGGTGTATCTGGCTCTTTAATCCACAACATGACTGGGTTAGAGAGGTCGGACTAATGGCATGGCACCAACGCTAACAGCGGCTAACGCTAACCGCGGCTAACGCTAACCGGAGCTACAACTTCATGTTTGTCTGAAAACAAAACAATATTTGTCGCAAATATCTGAATATTCAGTTGTATTATCTACTTTCTCCTTTTGGGCAGTTTAATCACAGTCAAGAAGAAGCTCAAATACAGGAGTAGCCAGTAAGATAAAGGCAGTGGATATTTAGCCGGTACCGCTACGCTATGGTTGGTGCTAGTTTTTATTTACGGCCTCGGGGAGGTGGCATGTTCTCCCCGTGTCTGCGTAGGTTTCCTCCAGATTCTCCGGTTAGCACTGTCCTATAATAAATAAATACACATGTTTGACAGTACGATAGTTTTGTTCGTCCTTAAGCGACGTCTGCGGAAAAAGGGAAACGGAAAATGTGTAAAGGAAAGATTTAATCATGTGAAACACAAGACGCCGGTCCTGCTTAGATATCCACTGACTTGATGATACAGACAAATAACCTGTTTAAGTGTTTAAAGGTACTGCTGCCCTGATACATGTTCCTGTGAGTAGAGGCTCAGGGGCGGCCAAACAAATGCATGAATAAAGATCGGGCTTATATCGGGAATCGGTCGATCTTGTAAAATAAACATATTATTGTTGTAACTTCAATCAAGGGCACATAATTTAAAGATGTATCACGTGTTTAAATCCCGTTTGTCTCGATGCAGCTGGAAGACGCTCTCGGTGGTTGGGCACCCGCCCCGAACCAAACACCAGCCGCCGGAGGGGCGTGGCCAGGTACGACTCACCTGTGTGTGTGTGTGTGTGTGTGTGTGTGGTGGTGGGGGGGGGGGCACGGACGCTCCACATTCGGCCTCTTTAATATGGCTCGTATTATTCAGCCGACTGTTTATGCTTTTATAAGCCAAAACTGATCATTTAATCTGCTAAGCTAACGGCTAGCATGAGGCATTCAAGTAACCGTGTGAAATAGGACATTACGTGAGTGCAGATTTTTGTCTGTTTCATGAGTTATGAATCCTCGTGTTGCGTAGCCTCGTATGTTATGGCCGTTATTGTTTGGAGCCCAACACAATCTGGAAAGAAAGACCAAAATAATTTAGTTCAATTTTCTGGTTTGATCCTGTTTTATTTTATTTCCGCCAGCTGAAGAAACTTGAAATGGTTTGGTAAAATATTGCAATAATATAATTATCGCAATAATGCAGTATCACAGTATGGCCAGTTACTTCAGTATCGTGCAGACCTGAAGCCCATCTGGAGGAGAGTCGGTCTGATCTTCCTGTTGTCCTCCTCAGGTCAGCAGCCGCCCAACCCAGCGTGGCCCGGTGGTCCCGCTCAGCCATCAGCTCCAGTGCCTCAGTGGCCCGGTGGCCCCACACAGCCAGCTGCTGGAGGGTGGCCCGGTGGCCCCACACCGCCAGCTGCTGGAGGGTGGCCCGGTGGCCCCACACCGCCAGCTGCTGGAGGGTGGTCCGGTGGCCCCACACCGCCAGCTGCTGGAGCGTGGCCCGGTGGCCCCACACAGCCAGCTGCCGGAATGTGGCCCGGTGGCCCCACACCGCCAGCTGCCGGAGTGTGGCCCGGTGGCCCTTCAGGGCCCACTCAGCCCTCTCCTGCCCCTGGTCCCACTTTCCCCGTGGCGGCTCAGCAGAACCTGGTGAGCTCCACGTTTGTAAAAGTGTCAGATTAAGTTTCACACTGTCCCCTCAGGTTGACCAGTGATGCTAGTAACAAGTTACTCTAATCTGACTTTTTTCAGTAACCTCAGCACTTTAGGGTCAGAGTGAATCTAACCTCAGCACTTTAGGGTCAGTGTGAATCTAACCTCAGCACTTTAGGGTCAGTGTGAATCTAACCTCAGCACTTTAGGGTCAGTGTGAATCTAACCTCAGCACTTTAGGGTCAGTGTGAATCTAACCTCAGCACTTTAGGGTCAGAGTGAATCTAACCTCAGCACTTTAGGGTCAGTGTGAATCTAACCACGGCACCTGCAAGGATAACGCAACAAAGTCAGAAAAAACGGTGGTGAAAAAAATGAAATATCAGTTTTCCTAATGTTGCATATCGTCCAGACAACGATTTCGATAGTATCGTCTAAACGATATCTCTCCCACCTGTAGAGATGGATAATGTTTAAACAGTGAAACCTGTGTCTCCTCAGGCGATGCCACTGAAGCAGCCGGTTCCTAATGGACTGGAGAACAAAACGATCACTGTCCGTGGAACCGTGAAGCCCAACGCCAAATTGTGAGTCAGATGCCCCGCCGTTGTTCTGGAGACTGTGGTGGAGGAGGTTGATTGATCTGTGATGTTCCTCCAGTTTCAACATCGACTTCTGCACGGCCTCTGACATCGCCTTACACTTCAACCCACGCTTCAACGAGGAGGGCGGGAGGAAGGTGATCGTGCGGAACAGCATGATCGCGAAGGAGTGGGGCCGAGAGGAGCGTGAAGGACCCTCCCCCTTCGTCCCGGGGCAGAACTTCGATGTGAGAAGCCAAAGACTCAAACTAACTTTTAAATCTGTATTTAGAGACGCACTGATTCGGCTTTTTGCTGATATTAGGGGTTTGAGTATCTACATTCCACAGATGTCTGATTCCAGGAGACTTTCTGGACCTTTTGCAAAACCCCGCCTCAAAACTGCAGATCTCCTCCCACCGACACAAACGGAGCGAGGCTTGTCTCCGATACACGAGCTCAGAAACAGCGTCTGCAAACGTCAATCATAGATTTAGGAAAAAGGAAACACTTTTTGGATTCGGTCTTAAAGCAGTTTAAACAAGGTCCTAGGCTACATTAGAATCCCGTTTACCATGGGTCTATTTGGACCCCCTGGTGGCCCCCTGGTGGTATTACAGCACGGTCAGCTCCACGAGGACCAAAGAGAGAAGTGCTTTCCTCGCCCAATGGAAAGATAGTTTTAACAGATTCCTTCACGGCACATTTAGAATCGATCTGGAGGAGGGTGCACCAAAGAGACACTAGCAAACATTTTTTAAGGGGGCGGGGCTCTATTTGTCAGATCAGTTTTTTCTTTCCTTGCAAACGAGTTGTTACACATTCATTATCACTTCGAACGGCCCTCCATCACTGCACCTCTGGAACTCCTACATTTTATTGCCCTGATGTGTCAGTAAACATCAGCACTACATTTTAGCCTCTATGTGAATAATGGCTCCAACCTGCAGAGGGCGCCAGAAGTGTATATATTTATTTATTTACTTACTTACTTTTCTTCACAAGCAGCATTGGCCGGGTACAACGGGCCGTACTTCCATGACTGTTTTTTCCTCACATTAAGGTTATTGTTTGTTCTGTTGCAGATAACGGTCGAGGTGACTCGGTCCGGTTTCAAGATCACGGTGAACGGCGCCGTCCTGCCGGAGTTCAGACACAGGAACCTGAACCCGAGGGACATCAAACACATAAACGTCTGCAACGACATCACGTTGTCCCATTTCAGCGTGAACTGACACGTCGGACCAGAACCTGCTTCCAAACCAGGGCGACGGCAAGATGATTTAGAGAAGATTCAATCTGAATGTGGAAATCATACATTTTACCGCCAGAGTCTTTATAGAAATGTATATTTTTTGACACAATGGTTTAGTCTAGACCTTAACTGGGCCATTCGTTTTCTTTTGATGGAGCTATAGCTTTGAATTTACTTTTAAATCACATTAAACACAGATTTTTAGACACATTCAAATGATTCTTGTAACTTTCTAAGCCTAAATTGTACCTGGTTTCTGCAATAAAGATATATTTTTGGGTCAGATCTCGGGAGTTTGTGTGGATTTGTAACTCGGTTAAAGTTTATTTCTATAGCACTTTACACCTGGCAGACCAAAGTGCTCCACATAAAAACCTTCAGTGTAAAATGACAGTTCCACAGTTTAAGCCAAAGCAAAAGCACGATCGCCTCACAGCCTGGACCGAGACCGGGGCCGAGCCAGAGCCAGCTGAGAGGTTCTGGAAGTGCCCAGGTAGGTCAGTGCTTTGTCATTGTACAACTGTGTAATATAATAATAGTGTTCAGGTGTTAGTCCTGAGCCGCAGTGGGCCGACCTGAGCATCATGTTCTTGGAGGTCAGAGAAACTCCTCTGAAACACTGCAGTGCCTCCTGGGTTTGTCCCTGTTTCAGAGCGTGGTGTCCTGCACTGGTCAGCTCAGAGATGCACTTATTACACACGCTGTTTTGTCAGCCTCTGTCTCTCCTCCTGCGCTCTCTCTCTGTTACTCTGAAATTGTATTTAGTTACTGAATACTGAGCCTTAAAGGAGCTATACTTGATTTTACTTTTAGAAATGGAATGAAAATTAAAGCCGCAAGCGGCATCGAGAGGCCCTCGCGGGTCTCGTGGGCCGGTTGACGCCGGTTCCCGCACGCCGCCGCAATAACCGAGAGGCGCTGCCGCGCCCTACGTGGTTATAATGTCGCTGTCACCATAGGTCGAGATTATAAAAGAGCAAAGGCGAGAAATGGCGCCTTCGGCGCTGATTACTCGATTTTTCCCAAAATGGCCGACCACCTGTTGGTCGCCTAGCAACCATGTAATGGATGCCTCCCTTAGTGCCTCCATTGCCGCGCCATAACCCTACCGAGGGCGCCAACGTGGCCACACTACATTTTATTGCCCTGATGAGCCATTAATCTTTGTGAATAAACATCAAAACGAGATTTTTAGCGTCTCCATGTGAATGATGGCTCCAACCTGCAGAGGGCGCTAGCGCGCCCCGAATCTTTTTAATTTCACAAGCGGCATCGGACGGCCTTGACGGCCCGTACTTCAATCACTACTGTCCACAAGCTCCTGACAGAGGGCGCTAACGAGCTGTAATTGTGTATAATGTGTGATATGCGGGTCAGTCCCATTGGAATAACATGGCGAGCCTCGGTCGTCTCCATGGCAACACCGTACAAAATACGGTATGGGTCTCATTGGCTTTTTGGATCGGGATGCCATCAGCTATTATTGTGCCGAATTTTATCCATTTCCGAGAAACTAATTTTTTTCCCATAATGCATATTTTCTTCTCAGCCTAGAGGGGGCGCTATCGCGCCAAATCTCACTTTTTCACATTTGTTGTGTCCGGGGGTGAAAGGTCAATAAAATGTATATTTCCGATTTTTAATCGGAGTTCGTTTGTGCAAATGGGAGCATTTTGTTGTTTTCGGAAAGTCGCAAAAATCTTGGTAAAGATTGCGGCTTCGCCGCAAACAAACCGTAAAACTTAGCCAAAAAATTTGGATAACTTTTGATGCCCCACATCTCGAGATGAAGTGGAGCGATTTTGGGCTCATTTGGTGAAACGCCCTAGGAGGAGTTCGTTAAAATGCGACGTCAGCGAAAACGCTGACTCAGCATTTTCCCGACTTCCTGTCAAAATGGCGGACTTCCGGTTTGTCTGGGGGCGTGGCCACAATAATATATTTTGTTTGTCCTCACAGGACGAATGTCTGTACCGAATCCCGTCGCTCTGCGACAAAGTTTATGTTGGCCCCCTCCCCATAGGCGCAATGTATTTTCACTTTTGTAGGTGGCGCTGTCGCGCCATTTTTTATTTCCCCAAAACGAAACACACATTTTAATTAATTTTTCACCGGATCTGAATTTTGGGCAAAGTTTGGTGAGTTTTTGACTATGTTCAGGGGGTCAAATTCCTGCTCAAAGAGCAGAAGAAAGAAAGAAGAATAAAGAAGAATAATAATATTTCTTGCAAAAACAATATAGTCGCTTTCGCGACTACAACATATTATGCATTTTTTTAAAGCTTTCGACTTCCCCCACACACCCGTGGGGCTCGGAGGTGGATGACGAGCGCTTCGCGCTCGTCATCCACCTCCGTATGACAGTTGGCCATATTCCCCCATTCATTTTGCTGCAATTATAAGTATAAGGGCCCACACCAGAGGTGTGGGCAGTCACTGTATTACACGGTGAGTTTACGTTTGACATGGGGACAGCGCTTCGCGCTGTTTTCGTGCGCTCCGCGCACCTCAGTACAGTGCGCTGCGCGCACTGCGTTGCGATTACAATAGGCCCTTGCTACGGCAGGCCGCTCGGGCCTAATGATTCTTTCCTCTAGTACATTGTAAACGCAAACGTTTGTGGGGAAAACGGCGTGCACCAAATTATAAAACGTGTGTATCAGTTTCATGAACTTTCAGGCTATTGTTCTAGCATTTTTGTGAATGTGACCCTACAAACTGAAATGTGCCTCTAAACCGGTCTCTGTAAAGAATTTGGATGGTACAAATGTATGAGGAAAGTTACGAATGAGTTTGGACCACAACTAACATTTAATTTAGTGGCTTCCCCTTTCATTGTTTGCAATAAAAAAATCAGGTAAAGGGCCTTTAAAATGTATTTTGTAACGTATTCGGTTTGTCTAATCAGAGTACTGTATTCTGAATACTTTTAGATACTTTCACATTGATTGTCATATTGTATTGTACAGTATGATTGTGAAACTTTGGAGAAAGAGAAAATGTTAACTGCTCAAATAAATAAATTAAAAATGTATATAAATTGGTGCATAATTACAAAAATGAAGACTACGATCGTTAGGAACCCTGTTATAAACTCGCCATTAATGAGGAACTCTAACTCTCAAATGCACAGAAGCATCACGTGACACGTGTGCAGTGTTTGTGGTTTTAGGAGGAAAAACGGGTCAACATTAAAAGTTTTTTTCAGGAACAGGCCAGACTGAGATCTGTTCTTACCTGAGCTTAGACGAGTAGATGTGCACCTGTCTGGTCTTTACGCGTGAGCTCAGCCACGTAAACAAAGCACAGACGGCGTTAGCATTTAGCCGTTAGCATTTAGCCTCTCCTCTATGGATCCAAACGGAGGCGAAGTTAGAAGCGACCAAACTGTTCCACGTTTCCCCTATTTAAATACAGCCATGTGAGTAGTTACACAATCCAAGTATAGTTACACAAAATTAAAACATGTCGATTTTCTAAGCGGATAAAAAGGGTGATCTGTTTCCACACTTAGACCCGCTGCTGTCACTTTACTTTTTACTCACACACATCTGTAAATATAATCCCACTGTTGTTCGAAGTCTGTTGTCATTTTACCATATTTTAGTTTTTATTTTGTATATTATTTATTAATATTCCTTATGCATGCCCCCTAAAGCCTTATAGTTTAATGTTTTATAGCTTAATTTGATCTAAATTCTGTGTTATATGTTTTATGTTGCACGTCCGCATCAAGAAAAATTCCTAGTTTGTGAACCTGTTCTCAAACAATGGCGAATAAAATCTATTCTGATTCTGAAATTAGCTTGGTCGCTTCTAACTTCACCTCTGTTTGGATCCATAGAGGAGAGGCTACATGCTAACAACATCTTTGGTCTTTTTGAGTGACTGAGCGCACGCACAGAGACGAGACAGGTACAGTAGTGTTCAAAATAATAGCAGTCCAACATCACTAACCAGATCACCGTTTTTGGTATAAATCATAGAACTACATGGCCAATAATCTACCAGTAGATTCTTCGAACCACAGACAGACCCAGCGTTCATGGCCTGCTCTTCCTTCTGTGTAGAAGGGGTGTGTTCAAAATAATAGCAGTGGGGAGGTCAATTGGTGAGGTCAATCATTCTGTGGAAAAAACAGGTTTGAATCAGGTGGCCCTTATGTTAGGAAGTCACATGTTCTACATTTCACTTTGAAATCCGGAGAAAAAATGAGTCGTTCAAGACGTTGTTCAGAAGAACAGCGTTCTTTAGTTAAAGTTTTGATTGGAGGGGTTAAAACTGCCAAAATGATTTCCGACGCGTTAAAATGGAAAGCAAAAACAGAGACGTGGAAGAAAATGGAAGAAAACCATTGGAATGGATCGGACAAAGATCAGCTCCAGGAGGATCAGAGACAGTCTGAAGTTTCCTGTGAGGACTGTGTGAAGATCATCTACTTACAAGAAGCCCCCGCAGAGTCCCACTGTTACAAAAGAGACATGTGCTGAAGAGGACACAACATCATCTGGCTGAAATAGAAATGGACAAACATTTTGTGGACTGATGAAAGTAAGATTGTTCTTTTTGGGTCCAAGGGCTGCAGACAGTTTGTTAGACGACCCACAAACTCTGAATTCAAGCCACAGTCGACTCTGAAGACCGTGAAGCACAGCGGGGCTTCATGATGGGCATGTTTCTCTAACTATGGTGTGGGGCCTGTTTATCGAATACCAGGGATCATGGGTTAGTTTGAATATATAAAAAATACTTGAAGAGGAAATGTCTCTGAAGTGTGTGTTTCAACAAGACAATGACCCCAAACACACCAGTAACCTAAATCTTTGCTCCAGACAGAGAAATGAATGTTATGGAGTGGGGTGCCCAATCACCGGAACTTAATCCCAAAGAAAACTTGTGGGGTGACATAAAAAATACCAAATCTGATGGAAAACCAAGGAATTGTGAAATGTTGGGCTGGTGACAGATGTCAGAAGTTGGTTGACTCGATGCAACACAGATGTGAAGCAATTCTAAAAACTGTGGTCATACTAAACATTAGTGTATTGATTCACTGGAAAGCTAAATCCTACGGGGAATATTTATTTATGTAGAACATACTGAGCGTGTAAAGCCAAATGCAGACGCTGCTATTTTTCTGAACAGCCCAATGCTCATTTTTTTGTGCAATATTCTGTAAAGTACTTGAAGAAATTCAACATTTCTCTTCATGTTTTCATTTAGAAAACCATGGGCAATGCTCCCAATGCATCGAAATAAAATCCATTATGAACATTATAACGTTTTTGAACACACTGCTATTATTTGACCACAAGTGTACGCACTCAGGTAAGAACATATCTCAGTATGGAGGAAGTGGCCTGCTCCTTTAATAATGTGCAATATGGAGCTAAAATGTAGTCATTGATACTGGGATGTTTTTCCTTGATATTTGGAAAGTAACTGTATTTAAATACTGTCAAATGAAAGAGTAACTTTACTAGAATACTTTACTCAAAAAGTGCATCCGTCTGCTCCGGATGGACAATCTGCTGTGAAAACGTGAGATATCACGACACAAATTAAGGTCAGGACCAGGGAAACGAGTACGGGGACGTTCATTGCATTGGGTGGTCAATGTAAACATTCAAAGCTACTTCCGGTGTGCGTACTGATGACGCCATGACGCCTCCAGCTGGCCGTGCGTCAGTAGTTTCTTCAGCAGCAGCTCAGCGCTGAGTTCGCGAAGCTCCAACACTTTCTGCCTGTTTTTTTTTTTTTTTTCACCCCAGAACCAGCGCTCGGGGCCCGGCTGCGGGACGCTGCCTCGGCCCGGGAGCTGCAGGAGAACTTTGTCCACCGGATTTTACCGGAAAACACCAAGAACACCGAGCTTCCTGGTTCAGGTGAGTGTGACCTGGGCCTGCGCGAGCGGCTAAACACCGAAAATACAACTCAAACCGGGACATGTAACGACCGTCTCACGCCGGGCCTCGCGCCCGACCGGCTGCGTCGGTGTGCGCGTGGTTACGTCGCTGCTGAAGTGGAGTTTGAAGCCGGAATGATGAGGAACGTCCGTGTTTACAGCGAGGCCTAGCAAACTTCAGGACTTTCACAGTTCAGTAAAGCTTTGGCGTTTCGTCCCGAGGGCAGAAGGATCTGGGAGACGCTTCATTAGATTCTTCAGAGTCGCTTCATTATTTCTGAACTACGTGAGAGTCGATGATGCAGAGTCTGAGTTCAGCTGTGAAACTGGTTATGACAAAGTGCCTGAGCCTCCGTGTGGACATCAGCAGATCTTACGGTCTGTGGACGTGTTGCATCCGAGAATTACAAGCTTCTCTTTACGTTTGAGTCCGGGACAAACGTGCGACGTAAACACGGACGTTGGGGACGGGGTTGAGGCTAGTTTTAAGCTAGTTTTAAGCTAGTTTTATGCTACTTGTCCGCTGGTTTCAAGGGTAGCAGTAGCATGTTGAGTTAGCGCCCCCCCCGGACGGAATGCCCAGCCTCTACAGAGTCTGTTTTCACTTCGCGGATGTTTTGGGCTCTTTTCCCCGCGGTTGTTTGCGGTGATTCGGGTCAAACTGGGCCGGGACCGGCGGGGGTTCGGGCCGGGCCGGGCCAGGGGCGGCTGTCAGCGGGGGTTTGTGGAGCTAAAGGCCGCAGAGGGAGCAGGGGACACGGGGTTAGCTGTTTGTTAGCCTCGGAAATGCTAACTCAGCAGTGACTGACAGGACCGGACTCACGGGGGGGTCGGTCTGAGTTTGAGCTGATTCCTCTTCTGTTTTCAGCAGTTTAGTCCTGGGTTTATGTCGCTTCACTCCTTGATCTTGTCTCGATAACTCAAAACTAGGGCTGGGCCATATCGTATCGCATATCGTTATCGTGATAAAATGTTTTGATATCGTTGTGGACACAATATAATTTATGTTTCGCTCCATCAGAGCAGCATAAACACTGATGGTAGAACACGGGGACTCGTGCTGAAAAAGTAAAATGAAATGAAGGATGTAAACTGCTCGAGTAGATCATATTTGTGAGACAATTATGGCGTAAAAGAATAAAATATCACTGAATGAATCTTCCCAATAGGCGTAAGGCTGGGACTTTGAAGTAATTCGTCCATTGTCAATGATATCGTCAAATATATCGTTATCGTGATGTTTATTTTTTCATATCATGATATAGATTTTAGGCCATATCGCCCAGCCCTACTCAAAACCGCACAGTATTTTCCTAAGAAATATCGTATTGACATATCGGGGGACACGATATTATAATGAACTCTCTTCTGTTCTCACCTGAGCTTAGACGAGTGGACGTGTACCTGTCTGGTCTCAGTCACGCACACAGACCAAAGCTGTTGTTAGCATTTAGCCTCTCCTCTACACATCTGGTCCAGACCCCGATGTGCCGCCATGTTGGAGATATCGCTCATGTCCTGTAACAACACGGATGATCAATTTTGGACAAAAAACTCAAGGTTTCTCAATAAACCCTCGATCGGACCCAGAACCTCTCACACAGTCGACCAGTTGTACAAAGAACGTTTTAGTTACAAACTTGAGTTAATTGGATGCAGTTCCAGATGAAATGAAAGCGAATGCCGGTTTGTTTAGTGGCGATTTAACTCAATCCATTTTCTCATCAATATTTGAAATCACGCTCTTTATACGAAGTTGACTTATTAGAATCAGAATCATAATAGATTTTATTTGCCATTGTTTGAGAACAAGTTCTTGATGCAGACGTCATATTACACTCTTACAAATGTGTGTAATATTTAGTTTGGGTGTGTTTCCCAGCTCTAACTAGAGGTCATGTTGGAATAAACGTTACTAAGTGAAAATGTTAAATACACGTTTTTACACAGAGGCCTAACCCTGTTCAACCCTGGGCGCTTCACAGCTAGAAGGTCCCGGGTTCGATTCCCACCTGGACGGGGCCTTTCTGTGGAGTTTGCATGTTCTCCCCGTGTCTGCGTAGGTTTCCTCCGGGTACTCCGGTTTCCCCTACCACCAAAAACATGTACAATAGGCCGGGATGAATGATGTGTGTTGTTGGTCAGAGGGACCGTTGGCGCAGATGTTTCTGTCAGTCTCCCCCAGGGGAAACTGAAGCTACTCACATAGTTTACCATCAGAGTCTGGAATGAATGTAAATGCTCTCATGTAAAGTGCTTTCTACAAAATGAGCTGCTCAGATTCGGATGATCCAGATTTTTCCCGTCCAAATTCTGATTGAGGCTTGTG
Organism: Proterorhinus semilunaris; assembly: GCA_021464625.1. Lineage (NCBI taxonomy): Eukaryota > Metazoa > Chordata > Actinopteri > Gobiiformes > Gobiidae > Proterorhinus > Proterorhinus semilunaris. The sequence goes on along the minus strand of CM038361.1, from coordinate 30,992,701 downwards.
ATCTATCGTCTCCTTTATTGAGATATTTGTTCTGTCTGCTCTCCCTCATTTCTGCAGAGTAGTTTCTCTGTGTGATGTATTGTGACCTCCGAGAACACGACAGTAATGAACCATTTTGCGGTTTCAAACGTGGGGGTGCTGTTTGTTCTGATGGATTAGCATCAAACGCCCTGTGTGGCCAAACGGGGGTGAAGTGAGAAGCGACCGAGCTCTTCCACGTTTCCCATAATTAAATACGGTGACGTGAGGAGTCACATGATCCAAGTCCGGTCACACAGAATCAAACACGTGGATTTCCTGAGCGGGAAAACAGGGGGAACTATATTGTGAGGCGTAGTAACACCGGAGGAGCACTTCCACAGGTAGAGGTAAAGTTCTGAGCCGTTTGACTCATTTCACATTGACTTAACACGGTCGGCACGGCAACAGTTGAACATTGGTTGCCTTCATCTGTGTCACTTCCTGTCCAATAAGGAAGTGAAACTAGAAACGTCACAACAAAGAAAACTGGGAACAATAATTTAATAAAAACTTATTTATTTATTTATTTTTTCTTACCTGTGGTATTCGTGGTACTGATGTGAATGATGGTGCTGCTGATGGTTGTGGTACGGATAGTGGTGGTAGTGGTTGTAGTGGTGGTTATAGAGGCGGTGGTACTAATGGTACGAGTAGTAGTTAGCTTTGTTTTTGCTTTCTCTTGTATTCAAGTATTTATTATTTATTGTAACTGTTTAATATAAAGTTTTTTGTTTTGCTTTTTGCCCTATGTTACACCTCATGTGTGTTGTATTGTTTGTATCTTTTCTCTATACCTTTTTGTAAATATGCACTTCTTGCAATAAATAATTTTTTTTTTTAGAAAAAAATTAACTGGGAACAATCTTTAGCTGAGTGAGGCGAGAGTGAGGCGAGAGTGAGGCGAGGGTGAGGCGGGGGGGGGGAGAGTGAGGCGGGGAGTGAGGCGGGAGTGAGGCGAGAGTGAGGCGGGGGGGGGGGAGAGTGAGGCGGGAGTGAGGCGAGAGTGAGGCGGGGAGTGAGGCGGGGAGTGAGGCGGGGAGTGAGGCGAGAGTGAGGCGAGGGGTGAGGCGGGGAGTGAGGCGAGAGTGAGGCGAGGGTGAGGCGGGGGGGGGGAGAGTGAGGCGGGGAGTGAGGCGAGGGTGAGGCGGGGGGGGGGGAGTGAGGCGGGAGTGAGGCGAGAGTGAGGCGGGGAGTGAGGCGGGGAGTGAGGCGAGAGTGAGGCGAGGGTGAGGCGGGGGGGGGGAGAGTGAGGCGGGGAGTGAGGCGAGGGTGAGGCGGGGGGGGGGGGAGAGTGAGGCGGGAGTGAGGCGGGGAGTGAGGCGGGGAGTGAGGCGAAAGTGAGGCGGGGAGTGAGGCGAGAGTGAGGCGGGGAGTGAGGGGGGGGTGAGGCGAGAGTGAGGCGGGGAGTGAGGGGGGGGGTGAGGCGGGAGTGAGGCGGGAGTGAGGCGCTTTAACGAGGCTTCAGGTGGAATATTATGGAGGGACAACTCGACTCTGCTTAAGTCAGGCTCAAGGGATTCATCGCGGACTCGGCTCTGCAGCTCTAGAGCGGCGCAGACACCGGGAACTGCGCCCAGGCGTCTGCGTTGGGTCAAATGTTGTATTTAATATATTTTCTATAATCTCTCCATGTTTTTTACAGTTTTTTACAATGTGGCCGATGGAAATTATTTTTACCGGCCATTTTCAAACCGGCCAAAAGCTACAGCCGGCTAGCAGAAACCGTGCGCACACGCACGCACGCACACACGCACGCTGTAAAGAAGCTTTTAGATTTGGGTAAAGCGGCGCTGGAGAAACTGCTCGGTTACAGTTCAGGGTTAGCAGAGCTCCTTGACTGAAACACGACGAGATGAAAATGTGAGAAAGTGGTTCATCAATAAATCAATATCACGACCGGAGTTTCCACCAAACATTAAAACAAATCAGATGTAAAGTTTAAAACTGGACTGAAGCCTGAGTGAGTTTATGTCATAAACATTTATTTAATTTGGAAACGACTAAAACTAAGACGGCGTCAAAAACTACCTTTATCTGTGATGGGCCTGACCTTCCGTCCTGATCACATCTTGTCTGAGTGACGTCATCAAAGCGATGCATTTACATACGGCGTCTAACCACTGAGCCCCGCCTCCAGTGACGGCCAATCAGGACGCTCTCATTTACATACGGCGTCTAACCACTGAGCCCCGCCTCCAGTGACGGCCAATCAGGGCGCTCTCATTTACATACGGCGTCTAACCACTGAGCCCCGCCTCCAGTGACGGCCAATCAGGACGCTCTCATTTACATACGGCGTCTAACCACTGAGCCCCGCCTCCAGTGACGGCCAATCAGGGCGCTCTCATTTACATACGGCGTCTAACCACTGAGCCCCGCCTCCAGTGACGGCCAATCAGGGCGCTCTCATTTACATACGGCGTCTAACCACTGAGCCCCGCCTCCAGTGACGGCCAATCAGGACGCTCTCATTTACATACGGCGTCTAACCACTGAGCCCTGCCTCCAGTGACGGCCAATCAGGACGCTCGCATTTACATACGGCGTCTAACCACTGAGCCCCGCCTCCAGTGACGGCCAATCAGGACGCTCGCATTTACATACGGGGTCTAACCACTGAGCCCCGCCTCCTGTGACGGCCAATCAGGAAGCTCTCATTTACATACGGAGTCTAACCACTGAGCCCCGCCTCCTGTGACGGCCATGGAGTTTTCAAAGCGTTTGGTTTTATCCTCTGGTGTGATTGAACCGTCTCCATGGAAACCCAAGGGGAAAGGGGCGGAGTATAATGTTGTCTCTGGGAGAGTGCTCTGGATCAGACTGGAGGAAACTGTTTTAGTAAAAGAAAACTCCATCGTGCACTCCAAAAACACGCGGCCTTTGAAGCAGCAGAGGTCCTCAGAAAGTCTCTGGGTCCGAAGCCCCTGAAATGCTGCTGAACCGGCCGCATGTGGACGGGGAGGGGCCACATCGTCTGTTCATCATCCAGCCTCATGTTCTGAACTCCTCGTTCTCTTCTGTTGCAGAGAGGCCACAGTGGGAGGAGCCTGAGGAGTTGACTTCCTGATTCTGTTTTTTTTTTTTTTTTTTTTTTTACTTGTGTCGGCGGAGTCGAGGTGAGCTTCCGAAATGTGAAGCTGCCAACCAATCAGGACCAGCCTGAACTCCAGCCAATCAGCAGCAGAGCTCTGGAGGTAAGATTCGTCTGAAATGTTTGGTTTTATTCATGTGGAGTCTATAAGTCTATAAGTTTATACGTCGAGATGCTAAAGGGGAAAACGTGGATCTTTCCTGCAGTGGTCATGTTAGGATTTGTGTCTAGTTTCCTCCTGAACTTAGTTTTAACTAAAAACAGCCCAAACTCTCTTTACGATGTTTATTCTCTGACGTTTTGAGATTTATCCAGAAGAACTTTTCTTTATGAAGCGCCTTTCACATGAGAGCGTTTACATTCAAGTGACTCCAACATGTCTGTGCCTGGTCTTTCCCACGCGTATTCATTCACAAATACTGACAAGTTTGGTATCCATGTGTAGCACGAAAGGCTGTGACCGAGACCAAATATCGTCATTTCCTTTGTGGGAGAAGCAGCGGCTAAAGATGGAAGAAATATAGACTTGTGCAGACAAAGACTAAACTTTAACAACATCTACACTTTAGGCAAGGCAAGTTTATTTGTAGAGCACAATTCAGACACAAGGCAATTCAAAGCTTCACAGTTGCATAAAATTACAAGAAAACAGATAAAACATCAACATAAAATTAATCAATGACAGTAAAAGGCAAGAGTGCAGATAAAATACTTTCAGTTTTCATCTGCTCGGGTAAAAAGAGCTGTTTTCAGCCTGGATTTGAACATTGTCAGAGTTGAGGCCTGTCTCACATCCTCATGAAGACTGTTCCAGATTTTAGCTTTAGCCTCAGCGTGTTTAGTCCTGACTCTGGGAACCACCAGGAGACCCCTCCCTGAAGTTCTCAGGGCCCGAGATGGTTCATACGGCTCTAACATGTCAGAGATGGACTTTGGTGCTAAACCATGAAAAGACTTGTACACAAGCAGAGCCGTTTTAAATTCTATTCTCTGAGTGACAGGAAGCCAGTGCAGAGACCGGAGCACTGGACTAATATGGTCATATTTCCTGGTTCTTGTCAGGACTCGAGCAGCAGCGTTCTGGATGTTCTGCAGCTCTAACAGCTCGTTTAGAAAGGCCAGTGAGCAGCCGTTACAGTCGTCTAACCTGCTGGAGACAAACGCACTTTACAGTCGAACAGCGAGACTACATTTGGAAGGAACAATGGTCATGGTCTCCTCCTCCTTTATAAGGAGGAGGAGACCATGACCAATTTTTGAAGAAACGAGAAGCCACTGGATTGAAACTTTACACCCAAGGGATTAAATGATGAGCCTGTTTTGAATGTTTTTCTACAGAGGTTCCAATGCCATGTTATGTGTATAGGCTGTGTTCACTTCCCTGGTGTACATGTTGATTTGCATATATTTAGATCTTCTCTATCTTTGAGCTGTATATCCATTTCCCATATGTATTTCATGTGCCACTAATGTTTTTATTGTATATATATGTACATATGTATATTTTATTCACTGTATCCTGGCTTTGTTTGTTGTGTGTGGATGTGTGTTGTACATATGCTGCCTACGTTTTGCCATAGGCCATTATGACATCATCCTGTGATGCAGCAGGCCACGCCCTCTTTAAGGATGGCTTCTCATTCATAAAAAACATTTATTCACCAATAACATGAGTTTCATCCACAGACTGTATAAAGAATAGACTCCTCCCCGTTTACCACAATGACCACGTGGGGGAAATCATGGCGGATTTACAGGCTCCTCCTCTCTTGTTCCTAAAAAGGGCATAAGGGCGTGGTCTTGACTGTAGACCCTGCCCTGCTTGGCCCTCGCGGGGTGTGTAATGGGCGTGTGTTTCTGTTGTAATCCCGCCCATGGCCAGGCAGCGACGTAAACGGCCTGTCAATCAAAGCCAGGCCCTCATTAATTATGCAGGATTTCTAAAATGTCTCCTACGATAACCAGCCCGGTGCCCCAGAGTGTTTTTAACCCAGCGTAATCACAGGAGGAACATCTCGCTCTAGACACTTCTAAACCATAAGGCATTAAAGTTGTTTTTAACGTGTCTAAAGTCCAATGCATTCCAATGGGGACTAGTGGTCATATGGAGGAACTACAGCAAAGGTGGAGCAATGGCGGCCTCCAGTGTTGGCCATTGGGTTCATCGACTCACCCGGGTTAGTTTTACAGTTCTGTGAAGAGTTCAGTCAGACTTCACAGGAAACAGGAAGTGGAGAGCGTGAGGTCTCTGCTGATTGGTCAAATGCCACAGACGCGGGATCTGTGATGTAGGGTGATCTCTTCTGATTGGCTGAGTGAGGGTCACATGCTTCTTTACCTCCACACTGATGTGCTCCATTAACCCGTCTGTCTCTCCATTAACTCGTATGTCTCACCATCGACTCATCTGTCTCACCATCGACCCGTCTGTCTCTCCATTAACCCGTCTGTCTCTCCATTAACCCGTCTGTCTCACCATCGACCCGTCTGTCTCTCCATTAACCCGTCTGTCTCACCATCGACCCGTCTGTCTCACCATCGACCCGTCTGTCTCACCATCGACCCGTCTGTCTCTCCATCGACCCGTCTGTCTCTCTCCATCGACCCGTCTGTCTCTCACCATCGACCCGTCTGTCTCTCCATCGACCCGTCTGTCTCTCTCCATCGACCCGTCTGTCTCTCACCATCGACCCGTCTGTCTCACCATCGACCCGTCTGTCTCACCATCGACCCGTCTGTCTCTCCATCGACCCGTCTGTCTCACCATCGACCCGTCTGTCTCACCATCGACCCGTCTGTCTCTCCATCGACCCGTCTGTCTCTCCATCGACCCGTCTGTCTCACCATCGACCCGTCTGTCTCTCACCATCGACCCGTCTGTCTCACCATCGACCCGTCTGTCTCACCATCGACCCGTCTGTCTCACCATCGACCCGTCTGTCTCTCCATTAACCCGTCTGTCTCACCATCGACCCGTCTGTCTCTCCATCGACCCGTCTGTCTCTCCATCGACCCGTCTGTCTCTCCATCGACCCGTCTGTCTCTCTCCATCGACCCGTCTGTCTCTCCATTAACCCGTCTGTCTCTCACCATCGACCCGTCTGTCTCACCATCGACCCGTCTGTCTCACCATCGACCCGTCTGTCTCTCCATCGACCCGTCTGTCTCTCCATCGACCCGTCTGTCTCTCCATCGACCCGTCTGTCTCTCCATCGACCCGTCTGTCTCTCACCATCGACCCGTCTGTCTCACCATCGACCCGTCTGTCTCACCATCGACCCGTCTGTCTCACCATCGACCCGTCTGTCTCACCATCGACCCGTCTGTCTCACCATCGACCCGTCTGTCTCACCATCGACCCGTCTGTCTCACCATCGACCCGTCTGTCTCTCACCATCGACCCGTCTGTCTCACCATCGACCCGTCTGTCTCACCATCGACCCGTCTGTCTCACCATCGACCCGTCTGTCTCACCATCGACCCGTCTGTCTCACCATCGACCCGTCTGTCTCTCACCATCGACCCGTCTGTCTCTCACCATCGACCCGTCTGTCTCACCATCGACCCGTCTGTCTCACCATCGACCCGTCTGTCTCACCATCGACCCGTCTGTCTCTCCATCGACCCGTCTGTCTCTCCATCGACCCGTCTGTCTCTCCATCGACCCGTCTGTCTCTCTCCATCGACCCGTCTGTCTCTCCATTAACCCGTCTGTCTCTCACCATCGACCCGTCTGTCTCACCATCGACCCGTCTGTCTCACCATCGACCCGTCTGTCTCACCATCGACCCGTCTGTCTCTCCATCGACCCGTCTGTCTCTCCATCGACCCGTCTGTCTCACCATCGACCCGTCTGTCTCTCCATCGACCCGTCTGTCTCTCCATCGACCCGTCTGTCTCTCTCCATCGACCCGTCTGTCTCTCACCATCGACCCGTCTGTCTCACCATCGACCCGTCTGTCTCACCATCGACCCGTCTGTCTCCATCGACCCGTCTGTCTCACCATCGACCCGTCTGTCTCTCCATTAACCCGTCTGTCTCACCATCGACCCGTCTGTCTCACCATCGACCCGTCTGTCTCTCCATTGACCCGTCTGTCTCTCACCATCGACCCGTCTGTCTCACCATCGACCCGTCTCTCTCGTCACAGATGCATCTGAAGTCGTGTGCGAAGCTGGTGCGCTCGGAGCTGCGCCTGGACCTGGGTCACCAGCAGGGGGCGCTCCTGAGGCGGGGCCAGAGTAACCGCCTGCCTTTGGCCCCGCTGTCCACCAACACGCTCCGCTGCGGGCCACACGGGGGCGCCACTCACGGGGGGGCGTCCCGGGCCAAAGGGACGGAGAACCACGCGGCGCTCATCGAGGACGAGGCGTCGCCGCTGGACGTCTGGACCGTCATCAGACCGGGACACGTCCGGGAGAAGATCGCCCTGTTCGCCCTCGACAAAGACCGCAGTGTGAGTGTTTTACCCAAATCTAAACGCTTCTGGGCTGGGGTTCAGCCTATAGGCCAGAGGAAGGTCTCAGAGGTAAGGTCTCAGAGGAAGGTCTCAGAGGTAAGGTCTCAGAGGTAAGGTCTCAGAGGTAAGGTCTCAGAGGTAAGGTCTCAGAGGTAAGGTCTCAGAGGTAAGGTCTCAGAGGTAAGGTCTCAGAGGTAAGGTCTCAGAGGAAGGTCTCAGAGGTAAGGTCTCAGAGGTAAGGTCTCAGAGGTAAGGTCTCAGAGGTAAGGTCTCAGAGGTAAGGTCTCAGAGGTAAGGTCTCAGAGGTAAGGTCTCAGAGGTAAGGTCTCAGAGGAAGGTCTCAGAGGTAAGGTCTCAGAGGGAAGGTCTCAGAGGAAGGTCTCAGAGGTAAGGTCTCAGAGGTAAGGTCTCAGAGGTAAGGTCTCAGAGGGAAGGTCTCAGAGGGAAGGTCTCAGAGGTAATGTCTCAGAGGAAGGTCTCAGAGGTAAGGTCTCAGAGGTAAGGTCTCAGAGGTAAGGTCTCAGAGGAAGGTCTCAGAGGTAAGGTCTCAGAGGTAAGGTCTCAGAGGTAAGGTCTCAGAGGAAGGTCTCAGAGGTAAGGTCTCAGAGGTAAGGTCTCAGAGGTAAGGTCTCAGAGGAAGGTCTCAGAGGTAAGGTCTCAGAGTGTAGGTCTCAGAGGTAAGGTCTCAGAGGAAGGTCTCAGAGGTAAGGTCTCAGAGGTAAGGTCTCAGAGGTAAGGTCTCAGAGGAAGGTCTCAGAGGTAAGGTCTCAGAGGTAAGGTCTCAGAGGTAAGGTCTCAGAGGGAAGGTCTCAGAGGGAAGGTCTCAGAGGAAGGTCTCAGAGGTAAGGTCTCAGAGTGTAGGTCTCAGAGGTAAGGTCTCAGAGGAAGGTCTCAGAGGTAAGGTCTCAGAGGTAAGGTCTCAGAGGTAAGGTCTCAGAGGTAAGGTCTCAGAGGAAGGTCTCAGAGGTAAGGTCTCAGAGGTAAGGTCTCAGAGGTAAGGTCTCAGAGGTAAGGTCTCAGAGGTAAGGTCTCAGAGTGTAGGTCTCAGAGGTAAGGTCTCAGAGGTAAGGTCTCAGAGTGTAGGTCTCAGAGGGAAGGTCTCAGAGGTAAGGTCTCAGAGGTAAGGTCTCAGAGGAAGGTCTCAGAGGTAAGGTCTCAGAGGTAAGGTCTCAGAGGTAAGGTCTCAGAGGTAAGGTCTCAGAGGAAGGTCTCAGAGGTAAGGTCTCAGAGGTAAGGTCTCAGAGGTAAGGTCTCAGAGTGTAGGTCTCAGAGGTAAGGTCTCAGAGGTAAGGTCTCAGAGGAAGGTCTCAGAGGGAAGGTCTCAGAGGGAAGGTCTCAGAGGTAAGGTCTCAGAGGTAAGGTCTCAGAGGAAGGTCTCAGAGGTAAGGTCTCAGAGGTAAGGTCTCAGAGGTAAGGTCTCAGAGGTAAGGTCTCAGAGGTAAGGTCTCAGAGGAAGGTCTCAGAGGTAAGGTCTCAGAGGTAAGGTCTCAGAGGTAAGGTCTCAGAGGTAAGGTCTCAGAGGTAAGGTCTCAGAGGTAAGGTCTCAGAGGTAAGGTCTCAGAGGAAGGTCTCAGAGGGAAGGTCTCAGAGGGAAGGTCTCAGAGGTAAGGTCTCAGAGGTAAGGTCTCAGAGGAAGGTCTCAGAGGTAAGGTCTCAGAGGTAAGGTCTCAGAGGTAAGGTCTCAGAGGTAAGGTCTCAGAGGTAAGGTCTCAGAGGTAAGGTCTCAGAGGTAAGGTCTCAGAGGTAAGGTCTCAGAGGTAAGGTCTCAGAGGTAAGGTCTCAGAGGTAAGGTCTCAGAGGGAAGGTCTCAGAGGGAATGTCTCAGAGGTAAGGTCTCAGAGGGAAGGTCTCAGAGGGAAGGTCTCAGAGGGAAGGTCTCAGAGGTAAGGTCTCAGAGGTAAGGTCTCAGAGGTAAGGTCTCAGAGGTAAGGTCTCAGAGGGAAGGTCTCAGAGGTAAGGTCTCAGAGGTAGGTCTCAGAGGTAAGGTCTCAGAGGAAGAAAAAAATAGAATATCACCATTTTTTTATTGTAAACTTACGATTTCGATTTTATCACGATTTTTTTATAATGACAAAAATAACTGAAATTACAAACTGAAGAAGAAAAATACTTTACTAATTTATTCAACTTTGCGATGATCAACACAGCAAACATAGACTTAAAGCAAACTCACTTTATGAATGAAAAACACAATAAAACTCCAGATAAGTAAAGTAAAAGTAAAAGAGTAAGTTTGGTAAAGGCTTTTCTGACGTCTCTCCCATCGAGCTGCTGTAGATGTAACGCTGTCGCACCCTTTCACAATAAGAGTCTTACTGAACCCATAACATGCAGCGACTTTTATTGTGTAAAACTCAAACAGGAAGAGGTTTGTCACTGTTGGGCGATTTTAAAATAATGAAGTCACAGTGTTTTTGTGGAACTTTTATATTTTCAAAGACGGCGCATTTGTGAACGCGGAGCAGGATTTGAATTAAACAAATGAGAAGATGCGGCGCCTACAGAACTGTGAGGGCGAAGGACACGCTTGCACATGTGTCGCCGGGTAAATAAACACAGGCTGCGATCCACGCCGAGCCGGGGCGTTAGGGGAAAAAGACACTGAAACAGAACGCCGGGTTTAAAACCTTTTAAAGCTCCAGAACAAAGTGCTGCTACGGAGCTGCGGAACCCGACACCTCGAGTCTCTCTCTCTAAAACCAAAACATCAGGTTAGAAATCTAGGAGTAATCATGGACTCAGACCTGAACTTAAACAGCCACATTAAAGCAATAACATCATCAGCTTTTTACCATCTGAAAAACATTAAGATCAGAGGAATAGTGTCAAAACCAGACTTGGAGACACTCATCCATGCGTTTGTCTCCAGCAGGTTAGACGACTGTAACGGCTGCTCACTGGCCTTTCTAAACGAGCTGTTAGAGCTGCAGAACATCCAGAACGCTGCTGCTCGAGTCCTGACAAGAACCAGGAAATATGACCATATTAGTCCAGTGCTCCGGTCCCTGCACTGGCTTCCTGTCACTCAGAGAATAGAATTTAAAACAGCTCTGCTTGTGTACAAGTCTTTTCATGGTCTGGCACCAAAGTCCATCTCTGACATGTTAGAGCCGTATGAACCATCTCGGGCCCTGAGAACTTCAGGGAGGGGTCTCCTGGTGGTTCCCAGAGTCAGGACTAAACACGCTGAGGCTAAAGCTAAAATCTGGAACAGTCTTCATGAGGATGTGAGACAGGCCTCAACTCTGACAATGTTCAAATCCAGGCTGAAAACAGCTCTTTTTACCCGAGCAGATGAAAACTGAAAGTATTTTATCTGCACTCTGGCCTTTTACTGTCATTGATTAACTTTATGTTGATGTTTTATTGATTGATTTGAAGCACTTTGTCTAACCCAACAAATAAACTTGCCTAAAGCCTGATTTGAAAGCTAAGACCTACAAACGTTCACGCTCCCGGTTTGTGTCTCAGGTCAAAGGGAGCTGGGATGTCGGCGCCAAACGGAGGAGAAGAACCAGCCAAATCCAGCCCCTCCCCCAGCCCGCCTCCGTGATGGTGACGCTGCAGGCCGCGCCCCTCTCGGCCCCGCCCCCCGCCTCCCCGGACGCCGTGGTTGCCGAGGACGACCCGAAGATGTCCGTGGTGGAGATGGTGGCGTTCCTGGAGCAGCGCGTCACCTGCTCGCCGCACGCCAAGCTCCGCAGCTCCGCCTCCATCACCTTATCCCGAGCCCCGCCCCCTCCCTCCACGCTCAGCCCCGCCCCCGCCGCGCCCCCGGACCCCCGGCCAATCGAGGAGCCCGAGAGCCTGAGCGTGTCGGACATGGTCGCCAAGCTGGAGAAGCTGGAGACGCGCTGTTTACGGAGGCGCGGCCACGGCGAGCACAGGGTGGTCGGCCGCGTGCTATTGGCCGAGCAGCAGCCGATCAAGGCTCCGCCCCCTCCCTCCTCCTCCTCACTCATCACCGTGGAAACCAGGAGGAGCTCGGTCGCCGTCTGTAAACCGCACGCCAGAGCCACGCCGAGTTTCTCCGCCAAAGTCCTCGCCACGCCCACTTTGCACGGACGCAGGACAGAAGCCCCGCCTCCTTCGCGAGCTCCAGAACCAAAACCTGAACTTCGTAAAGCGGAGGAAACGACCAGCGCCTCGACCAACGCCGCGGGAACGCAGAAACCGGAGGTGAGCTCGAAAAATTGGGGAAAGTTTTGAAAATGTTTGAAAGGTTTGGAACATTTTGAAAATTGTCCAAAAAATGTGGGAATTTTTAACGTTCAGTGACGTCACGCATAGTTCCGGCGGCCATTTTGAATACCGAAGTAGAATTATGCAGAACTACAACATGTAACGGTATCGCTACTCAGGAGAAAATGAAAGACGACGGATCATTGTTCAAGGAGATAAAAGTAAAAACAGTAAAAACTCGGCCCCAGAGACGTAGCAGCTCAGTCTGTGGAGCTACAGCAGGATTTACTAAAGATCTGCTTCACTCTGAAGACTAAATTAACTCATCAAAGCGGAAACAGAAAACCTTTCACTGTGATTTTTACAGTTTGTTATGTCCATGGAGTCTCAGTCTGAGTCAGTGTTTAAAGGGACTATACATAAGTTTAACCACCAATAAATGTATACAAATGTAAAATGTGTTCCTCATACCTGCTCCAGCTCCTGGTGAGCAGAACGAGCCCTTTCCTGTAAAGTCTCTTAAATAGTCTCTGCTCGGGTCGAACAAGCAAACAGCGTCATGACGTCATGCGCGTTCACGCTCAGCTGTAGCGTTAGCTATAGCGTTAGCCGTAGCGTTAGCTGTATCTCCTCTATACTGACGCTGCCGAGCGAGTGGGAACTTCGGAAGGAGGGATTTAGCGGAGAATAAAAGGAGACCGGCTTCAAACACCATCGACCCCAGCCCAGACCCGACTAACGAAAAGAAACCAAGAGTTTATTCTAGTCTGACAAAAAAGGCGAAAGTCGAGTCTGATCGGCGTAAACATCGGAAAATGTTGAGAGAATCTCTGAAAAGACCCGCAGCTTATTTTTGCTTGAAAGGTTAGAAATTCTGACTAAATCCGTGTTGATGCTTCAAAACAAGTGTCCGACTGTCCGTGCATGTTGTACAAACTTCACTGAAACGAGCCATAAAATCATCATATTTGGAAGTTTCCAAAATAGTGGCTCTAATAGTTTTATACCTACAGAGAAGTTGTGTAGTATTAGTAGCAGACGAGTAGTGTCAGTAATTGTGCTGAACCTACAAAACATTTGAGTAGTAATGGTGCTGTATTTACAATGGCTAAAATAATGCTGCTAATGTTAGCTTAGACTGTTCACGGATTTATAAGTGAAACGACTACAGAAAGTGGACATGTGCCGTTTACGCTAACTTTCTGCCCAGGGAATTGAAGAGACGATTTAGGCTTTTCCTGGTAGCATTTCTACCAGTGGAATTATTTTATTATTACAATTAGGCGTTTATGCACAAAGTACACGAGTTTGTTTGTTCTCCTTCAAACGTCAATTATTCGTTTATCTGTATTATTTGGCTTCTTCGCTCGATTCACTGCATTTGCTCAAGTATCACATCTTGGAAAATATTCACTCAAACTGATTTGGTCTAAATATTTTACAAAACAGTAACGTTTCTCACCTCAGTTGAAGCCGCGCCTCAGGACGGGCCTGAGCGCCTCATGCACGAGCTCATCATCGAGGCTGCAGTTACGCGTTTGGCCTGAGGGGGCAATTGCGAGCACAAAACTGTCAAACTCCACAAGACGTTAGCATGCTACCGGTTAGCATTTAGCTTCAACACGTTAAACACATGTGTGGCTCACATGTATGAACACTGAGGAAATACAGTAACAGCTCTGACCTCTGACCTCTGTCACATGTCGTATCCAAGGCTCGATGTTTGTGGTTCAGGGCTTTCTGTTGGAGAGGTCAGAGCTGAGCTGTTGAAGCTAAATGCTAACCGGTAGCATGCTAACGTCTTAAACCCTGACTCACTGGTTTCTTTAAGTAAAGGTGCGTCTCTGGGGTTTACTTTTATCTTCTTGAGCAATGATTACGAGGACATAAAAATGCCGCTGTCAATTGTCTTTCATTTTTATCCCGAGTTTAGATATTGTTGTAGTACTGCATAATTCTACTTCGGTGTTCAAAATTGCCGCCATAACAACAAAAGTCACATGACTGAACGGCCTGTATAATGTTTGTGTTCAGGACAATCATCTTTTTGAGCGATGTAAATGTTTGCAGCACATTTTTACAAATGTTTCTCTCTCGCCCAGGTCTCGAACGCCTCACAAACGTGTGTCTCCACGGAGACGGCGGCGGCGAGTTTACACGCGGCTAAGTCGAGTCTGGGCGTCGCCTCAGCCGCTCGCGTCGGAGCGGAGGCGGGACACGCCCCTAAACTGTCTCGAACGCCACAAAACTCGACACTTTCTTCACCGAAACCGGAGAAGCCTTCGCCGCACGAGGAGCCACTTCCTGGTTTACTGTTCCTGACCCCGCCCCCTAAGCCCTGCATCCAATCAGAGCAGAGAACCCCCCTCAGCCCCGCCCCCCGTCGGGAAACCGCAGCTTCGTTTGTGGTTTTGTCGCTGGATCTTACCGTCCAATCGCGAATGAGGAGGCGGCGGTCTCCCTCGCCAAATCCCGCCCCCTCCTCCCCTCCCGGCCAATTGGAAAAGCGGAGACGGCAGCGTCGTGAGGATAGCGAGCCTGTCGGCCAATCACAGCTCGGCACCACTTCCCTCGGCCAATCGGAGAAGAGGAGGTCCTGCCCGGTGACGGAGGCGGAGCTCAACGATAAAGGTGGGCGTGGCCTCGTCTTAAAGATCGAAATATCTGTTTATAAGATCGAGTTCATCTCCAACGTTCTGGGGGGGGGGTTAAATAGTGGAAGAATGTGGAGGGGGTTTAGAATTTATGAAGTTTGTAGAAGTTATGAACATTTTGGTCAAGGTTTTATTTTATTTTTTTGAGCTGGGCAATTCTTTAAAAAAAAATAACTGCGAACTATAAATATATTTCAAAAATATATATTTATTGTATTTAATTAAAGTGAACCAACATAAACAACATTTGGGGGTTGCCAGATCTTGTAGATAGAAAACATATATTTTATTAGCATATAATATAATATTTTACTGTAGCATGTGTGTCCTATTTGACCAGAGAGCCATTATTTGTTCTTAATTTGATTCATTTTATTTTAGCCATTTTATTTTTTTCTTTGTTTTTTAAGAATCATATAAAGTGGGGTCCGGGGCCCCCTGGGGGGCCTCAGAGTCACTACAGGGGGCCCCCAAAGCTTGTCTGCAAAACAAATACAATGAAAAAAGTTAATTCTGAAAGGAAAAATACATTTATCTGGACAAATGCACCAGTAACATTATAACACATTCCTTTGAATGGAGTAAATTGTTATAATTTACCCCCCCCCCCCCCCCCCCCCCCCCCCCGATTTTCTAATCAATAAGGGGCCGTGATGTCCCGGACTTTGGGAATGGCTGATCTAGGTTAATGTCCCGAGTAGGGCCTTTAACTGTTATAACGGGGTCGCGACTCCAAAGGGTTGAGAACCCCTGCTCTAAGCAGAGAGCTAAAAATAAAATAAATATCTCACAAAAAAATAATAATAAAAAATATATATGAATCGATTTGACCTACCAACTCGATTTTTAAATCAAATCGATTTTTTACCCTAGGTTTTCTTTTACAATTACAAATCGGGGGAAACACATTTTTTTATATTTTGTAAAAAAAAAAAAAAAAAATAGAAACAACTATTGGAGTCGGGGAATTGGGAACAAAAATGGAAGAATGTGGTAAAAATGTTTTAGCAAAATTTTGGTAAAAGTTTAAATATTTGGGGGGGAAATTAGGGATAACGATTAATCGAAAACCTCGGCGCTGAAACGATCCCGAAAGTTAAAACATTGTGATTAATGTTTGTCTCTGTCGCTCAGCTCTACTCAGCGTCCAATCAGAGGCCAGGATCGAGCTGTTGCCGCCCGAGAGCCAATGGCAGCGGAGGAGACTAAACCGCATCGGCCAATCGGAGAAGAGGAAGTCCTGCCCGGTTCCCGTCTCCGATTGGACGAACTCTCAGGATGAGCCCGCCCCGGCGCCTGCCTCCGATTCGCTGGAGCTCCCGCCATCGTCGGACTCCGGCCAATCGGAGGCGAGCATGAGGATATCCCGCCCGGCGACCGGCCTTGACCAATCGGAGGCGAGGGTGGGCGGGGCCGTGCTGCTGCGCTCCACGTCGGACGTCTGCGCCGACCGCCGGCGGCGGAGGAAAGCGACGCGAGCCTTCAGCCTGTGCTCCGCGGAGGGGGCGGGGCGATACGGCGAGGGGCGAGTGGCCTCAGAGGACTTCCTGCTGATGCGGCGCCGCGTGCAGAGTCTGCTGGAGCCGCGCACGCAGGTGAGGAAGAAATATTCAAACTCCTCAAAGCTCAATAAATCTGTAAAAACCTTCAAATGTGGTCGAGTCTATAAAACAAAACATGTATAATATAAATACTGTATTGAGCTTTGAACCACAAACACAAGGAGGAATTGGAACTAGTTTATTCTAAAACTCCCCCTGAGCAAATGTTTGGAACTCATTTAAACCGTTGTTTATTATTCTGAACATTTGGCCGTCGGTAAAAAACGGCACAAAGTTTCTAAACGCCGTTAAAGTTTAACGTTTATTCTATTCGTGAATCTTTAAGCCGTTTGTTTATACCGCGGTCAGAGAGAATTCTAACGCACATCACGCTCTGTATCGCTGCAGCCGTTTCCATGGTAACGACAACGACAATTGAGCTGGAAAAAACTCCGGCTCAGGAACAGTTTCAGTTTGTGGATCCGGGCGTTAAACCGTTTTAACGCCCGGATCCTCCTCGTTTCGTCCTTACAGTTTGTTTTCCTCACGTGTTTTACCTGTGACACGGAGGTTATATATAAATATATTTTATTTTCCCCAGGGGTCGTACCTGTTATATATAAATATATTTTATTTCCCCAGGGGTCGTACCTGTTATATATAAATATATTTTATTTTCCTCAGGGGTCGTACCTGTTAAATGTTGGTTATATATAAATATATTTTATTTCCCCAGGGGTCGTACCTGTTAATGGTGGTTATATATAAATATATTTTATTTCCCCAGGGGTCGTACCTGTTATATATAAATATATTTTATTTTCCTCAGGGGTCGTACCTGTTATATATAAATATATTTTATTTCCCCAGGGGTCGTACCTGTTAATGGTGGTTATATGTAAATATATTTTATTTCCCCAGGGGTCGTACCTGTTAATGGTGGTTATATATAAATATATTTTATTTCCCCAGGGGTCGTACCTGTTATATATAAATATATTTTATTTCCCCAGGGGTCGTACCTGTTGTATATAAATATATTTTATTTCCCCAGGGGTCGTACCTGTTAATGGTGGTTATATATAAATATATTTTATTTCCCCAGGGGTCGTACCTGTTAATGGTGGTTATATATAAATATATTTTATTTCCACAGGGGTCGTACCTGTTATATATAAATATATTTTATTTTCCTCAGGGGTCGTACCTGTTATATATATTTTATTTCCCCAGGGGTCGTACCTGTTAATGGTGGTTATATATAAATATATTTTATTTCCACAGGGGTCGTACCTGTTGTATATAAATATATTTTATTTCCCCAGGGGTCGTACCTGTTATATATAAATATATTTTATTTCCCCAGGGGTCATACCGGTTATATATAAATATATTTTATTTCCCCAGGGGTCGTACCTGTTATATATAAATATATTTTATTTCCACAGCGGTCGTACCTGTTATATATAAATATATTTTATTTCCACAGCGGTCGTACCTGTTATATATAAATATATTTTATTTCCACAGCGGTCGTACCTGTTGTATATAAATATATTTTATTTCCCCAGGGGTCATACCGGTTATATATAAATATATTTTATTTCCCCAGGGGTCGTACCTGTTATATATAAATATATTTTATTTCCACAGCGGTCGTACCTGTTATATATAAATATATTTTATTTCCCCAGGGGTCATACCGGTTATATATAAATATATTTTATTTCCCCAGGGGTCGTACCTGTTATATATAAATATATTTTATTTCCCCAGGGGTCGTACCTGTCGCTCCTGCCTCACCACCTGCTGCTCCAGATCCTGCTGCTGTTACCGACGGGCGCTCTGGCCGCGCTCAAGTGTTCCTGCCGTTACCTGCGTCTGATCATCGACACGTACGACCCGCGGCCGCGTGACGCGCTGTGGGTGTGCGACCCCCGTTACCGTGACGACCCCTGTAAGCAGTGCAAGCGGAGGCATCGCCGTGGCGACGTATCGCTCTGCCGCTGGCACCACAAGCCCTTCTGCCAGGCCATGCCCTACGGCCCCGGGTACTGGATGTGTTGCCACGGCGACCGGCGGGACGCGCCCGGCTGCAACGTCGGGCTCCACGACAACCGCTGGGTGCCCGCCTTCCACAGCATCGACGCCCCGCTGTACAGGCAGCGGGCGCGAGAGGAGAGTCAGGACTAACGCCATGACAGACTCATAACGCCAGGAACACTAAAGATGGACGCCCCGCTGTACGGGCGCGAGAGGAGAGTCAGGACCAACGCCACCATAAACTCCTCATTAACTGAGCGTTTACAAAGAGTCACAAACGCTCAGCACTAACAGGCCCATGAACACCATGAACATCATTACGGTTTGTGGCCCCACGCCGCTCCTTCTGGTCATTTCCTGTTGAGGGAAGTTGGAACGATCTGCGTTTCGTCGACAAAACGTTTCACAATCAGCAGAAGAAAAAAACCTTTTAACTTCTCACACTTTTAATGAATCATGTGACGGAGCGGAACACGTCGGTGACTCTTTTATAACTTCCACAAACTCATCAAGTCCGTTAGAAACAAAAGCCTTTTCATGAGCAGCAGCGTTTTCCTCGTTTAAACCCTCAGACTCGCTCCTTCCTGTGGACTTTAAACGTTATTAACCTGATCCGTGCCTTACCCCCCCCCCCCCCCCCCCCCCCCCTTCCCAGTCCTTTACTTTTCATTTGCTCCATGAATCCCTTTAATATCTTTGACCCTCCAGAGTCTCAGCCAGGGCTCTTTACGTGGTTCGTCCGGTTTCGTTCTCTCATTAGGAGTTTAAAGATGGAAGGAAACGACTCGGTTTAGATCGAGGAAAATGCTTTTGTAGAGATCGGAGTCGATGTCTATGGGGAAAATGAACTGGGATTTGACTTCCTGACTCCCTCTCCTCTATGTGGGCGTGGCTCCTCTGTGCGTGGGCGTGGCCTGAGCGGGGCGTTCGCTGCACCTTGTTCGTTTTTCGTGTTTACATTTGTACAGAGAGAGTTTATATCAAAGGGATTCTGTCTCGTCCAATCAGATGCTGCGTGATAATCACATGACTTTGTTTGTTTAATTTTATTATTATTATTATTGTTGTTGTTTTTGTGGGAGTGGCCTTTGAGACGATGCAATATGTGAGAAAATATCGGAGAAAATGACGTGTTTTTTTTATTTTGGGATTTTCCGATTTTTGCTTTAAATAAAGAGCTTTTCTTTGGTTCGGGTTAAAACGTCTGCGACTCGTTATTTCTCTGTGTTAATGAACTCCCGTCTCAGGGAGGAATAATTAACGATAATGGCGGGAAATACAGCAAGAGGGGCTTTGTCTTCGCTGTACCTGACCCGATCTTATACAGAAAAAAATATTATAGATTTGTGTCCCTCCAAACGTGCAAACGGAAGCTTATTTCAGGATGTTTAACCTCTTCACCTGAACCGGGTATATTTTCAACAGTAAGAGCTTTTTGAAATACGTTTAAGTGTGACGTCACGACTTCCGCTTCCGGGTCCAAGCAGACGGGTAAAATATGCGAGATAAAAACATAAAAAACTCTTAAAATCAACCATCAATATTTCTGAAACTCAACAGAGAGTTACTGAAGCCACTTATTTCTTATTTCATGAGCCAAAAACTCCGAACCTACTGCTAAAAAAGTAATATTTACTAAAGTCGCTACTTCCGGGTTAGCGGAGCTGCGGCGGTGTTAGCATTTTTCTCCGCTAACCCGGATGTAGCGATTTTGGTAAATGTGACTTTTATAGCAGTAGTTACAGCATGTTTGGCTAATGGGTCTGAGAAATAAGTCTGTTCAGTAACTCTGAGTTTCAGAAATATTGATTGTGGTATTAAAGAGTTGTTTGTAGTTTCTCGCACATCTGTCGACCCGGAAGTAGAGCTGTGACGTCACCACTGAACAAACGTATAAAAGCAACAATAATGCAATAAAAAAGTGACAAAAACACAGCAAATAACAGACACAAAAGCAAAAATCTAAAATCAGGCCAACAGGCCCGTTTAGAACCATGAGGCCGTCCTTCTGTGGACCCACCACCTGCAGGAGGAGCCATAGGGGCTGGTGCAGCTCCAACAGCTGCCCCCACGACCCGGCAACGGACAAGTGGGAGATAATGGATGGATGGATGGATGAATAATCAAAACAAAAACACGTGCCACCACGTTTGGTTTAGTGTAAGTATTCTGCCTTTACTATGTTGCAGATAGCTAACAGTCCAATGAAAACCAAGAAGCGTCTTGCTGTATTTGTGTGATTTACTGAAGTACTTTAAAACTGTAACATACAGTTACACAAATAATGCATATTACTATCTCAATTAGGTAAATGTACAATGCAACTAGAAAATAAGTAGCTTAGAACCTTCAAAAAACGACCGCATTAGCGAGCGATTAGCACGATGCTAAATTAGATGGGAAAAGCCATAAGGGTGCTAACGGTATTAGCGCCGAATATTTTCTTCCTAATTACGAATAGGAAACTTGCTAAAATTACTAAATTTGGTATCTAATGGAAGCTAAGATCGCTATAATTTGAATACTTACAGACAGATATTGTTGAAACACTGTGGAGTTTGACTTTATGTGGGACTGTTGAGCATGACTGAACTAGGTAGCACTAAGTGGACAAAACACAAGAAACACAAAACACAAATAACTATTCCCACAAGGGGCCAGTACAGTAGGCCAACAGCTACTAGCTACATTTGGCGGGGTCAGCCCTATGTTCCCCGGTACCTATGTTCCCCCACTTCTATTGATTAAGATTAGGCACCAGCCCACTATCATTAAGGTTAGTGGCTAGGGCAGGGTCAGGGTTAAGCTGATTGATATATGTATGACATTTCACTCCTTTATGAATTGTGATTGGGTGAAGTACCAACTCACCTACGGGAAAAAAACATCGCACCCGGGGAACATAGGTACGCACCCCATTTGGCAGCAGACTAGATTACGGCAAATTATAGAGGAGACCCTAAATAATGTATATAGCTGGGTTACATTTATGTGGCAACAAACTGGAATGTCTTCCCTGTAGCTGAGCCTTTAACCAAATCAAACTTACACTAGAGTGTTGCTAACAAGTTGAAGGGCAGTAACTCTGCTATTTTAAGCGAGGAACGAGCATACAGGAAATTAGGAATATATCGCACTAAAACCATAAAGTGGCTACAACTGAGGGCCACCTTAGCATAACAGTTCACAACCTGTGTTTTTCTCCACACGGTGCGGACTCGAGTGTGTCTGAAGATCCAAGTGTGCTACTGGTGCTGTAGTTAGAAGGTATGTCATGTCACTGTCTGAATCGGCTCCGCATTAACTGTGACCGACCAAGAGCAGCCCGTTTTTAAAGTAACATTAGCCTACTAGCGCTGGACGTTTAACTGGCTAGCCATCAAGTGTTTTCTAAAAAACAACACGCTTCTATACTTACATAGAACCTTAGAGTAACTTGGAATCTTCATGAAGGGTGATCTGTTACTTCCAATCCGTCGTGACAGCATTTTCTTCCAGCAAAAATCAACAACACAGCGCATCTAGCTAGGAGGATATAGACTCGTCTCTGATTGGCCGAGAGCGGACCAGGGCCCGCCTTCCCAGGGGTCAAGAACTGCATAGCATATTGAATAAAGGTGCACTCACACCGTGTGGTAATTTGCAATATAATCCAGAGGGAGGTGCCGTTTCACAACACATTAAATGAAACTTAACATAGTGAAATGTGGAATAGAACATTACAAGTCAAAATAAGATATGACATTCAACTTTGCCAAAAGCAACTCCAAACTAAATGCCATTTTAAGAATGAATAGAACAATAAATAAAGAGGCCACATTTTCATGTCAGTATGCTATTCATTTCAAAATCTCGTAATTTGAAAAATGTAAAGACATTCTATTGACACTTTACATATTGAATTGCCGTTAGAACTTTTGGAATAGAACATTGAATGACAAAATTGGATATAACATGCAACTCATAAACAACTCCAAAATAAATACTAAACTAACATAATGCATAGCCATTTGACAAATGAATAGACAATTGAATTAAGGTGCCAATAGTCTGATCTGTGTTTGACGACAGAACACATTTATAACCCGGGAAAAAGCGTAATGATGATGAATGTGCAGCGATAACACGAGCAGGAGAAGTTCGTCCATCACATCTGGTCCAAGACCACGTCAGTGCGTTCTTCTTCTTCAGGGCGGGCTCTGCGTCTCCTGACTCTCCGTGCCCCCTCGAGCCCCCTGGTGGCCTGAAATGACACCGCACAAAAGAATTAGGGTTCGGTTTGAATGACGCTCACGGTTTCCCAGTGTGTAACCACGGTAACGAGGAAACGAGGGGCTCGTACCCGGCGGTAGAAGAAGTACAAGATGACGGCCAGCATCATCATCAGGAGCAGGACCAGCGCTTGGATGAAGAACTCGGAGACAGACCCTGGAACACATGGGACAGACGTCACTGAACCGGGACAAACCGGGACAAACCGGGTCAAACCGGGTCAAACCGGGACAAACCGGGTCAAACCGGGTCAAACCATGACTGCAGTTCAGTGAGATTCAGGGGGTGTACTTACTTATTCCATGCTGTCCTGTGAATGTTTACATGTTATGGCCAATAAAAATATGATGTCCTGGTGTTATTAGTTTAATACCACCCGTTTAAGAATGTTTAATCATTATTATGAATTTAATAAAGATCAGACCACATTTAGTGACCGATTTAGGCAGAAATGTGAGAAATTCCAAACGTCTTCTGACAGTGACTGATGGGGGCGGGGTCTCAGCTAAAGTTCCCGGATGTTGCTCCCGTCTATCGTCCACGTTACAGAGAAGTGTGAGAAGAAGAAATGTGTTTTACAGAGAACTAGTGTGTGTGATTATGGTCTTAACTGAGTCCCAGACGGCGCCTCCATGGCCTTACCTCCTGGGTGGATGTAGATGGAGCTGTTTAAACACAGGTGTAGTTCCTCTGTGGCCTTACCTCCTGGGTGGATGTAGGTGGAGCTGTTTAAACACAGGTGTAGTTCCTCTGTGGCCTTACCTCCTGGGTGGATGTAGATGGAGCTGTTTAAACACAGGTGTAGTTCCTCTGTGGTCTTACCTCCTGGGTGGATGTAGGTGGAGCTGTTTAAACACAGGTGTAGTTCCTCTGTGGTCTTACCTCCTGGGTGGATGTAGGTGGAGCTGTTTAAACAGGTGTAGTTCCTCTGTGGCCTTACCTCCTGGGTGGATGTAGGTGGAGCTGTTTAAACACAGGTGTAGTTCCTCTGTGGTCTTACCTCCTGGGTGGATGTAGGTGGAGCTGTTTAAACACAGGTGTAGTTCCTCTGTGGTCTTACCTCCTGGGTGGATGTAGGTGGAGCTGTTTAAACACAGGTGTAGTTCCTCTGTGGCCTTACCTCCTGGGTGGATGTAGGTGGAGCTGTTTAAACACAGGTGTAGTTCCTCTGTGGTCTTACCTCCTGGGTGGATGTAGGTGGAGCTGTTTAAACACAGGTGTAGTTCCTCTGTGGTCTTACCTCCTTGATGGATGTAGGTGGAGCTGTTTAAACACAGGTGTAGTTCCTCTGTGGCCTTACCTCCTGGGTGGATGTAGGTGGAGCTGTTTAAACACAGGTGTAGTTCCTCTGTGGCCTTACCTCCTGGGTGGATGTAGGTGGAGCTGTTTAAACACAGGTGTAGTTCCTCTGTGGCCTTACCTCCTGGGTGGATGTAGGTGGAGCTGTTTAAACACAGGTGTAGTTCCTCTGTGGTCTTACCTCCTGGGTGGATGTAGGTGGAGCTGCTGGAGGTGAAGTTGTGGTTGAACACCTCCAGGAGGTAAACACAGGTGTAGTTCCCTTTGTGGGCGCGGCCTACGTCAGTAAACAGGAAGTGGGCGGAGTGATTGAGGGCGGGCAGGGTGCGGTTGAGAGTGGGAGAGAGCAGCTGGAAGGAGCCTCCCGGGTACTGCGGCTCCACGGAGCATTTGACCCGGAAATGTGCCCCCATCTGCACCCAGACCCCGCCCTCTCCCGGCGACGCCCAGTCACCCTCCTGTGCCCACGCCCCCCAGAGCTCGCCCTCTGCCCGCGGAGCCCACACAGACACCTCCGGGACGTTCAGCAGATCTGAGGAACAGAGGTCACATTAACCAGAAACTCTTCATCATTTACGGAATATTTTTAGCTCTGACGTAAACGAGTATTTGTGACCTCTGACCTCGCCCTAAAGCTCAGAGGTCACTCTGTCTCTGAGCGTGACCTCTGACCTCGCTCTAAAGCTCAGAGGCCACTCTGTCTCTGAGCGTGACCTCTGACCTCGCTCTAAAGCTCAGAGGCCACTCTGTCTCTTTGGACCCGAGTCCAAATTATCTGTGTTAGTTCTGCACGCTCTGTGTCCTCCTCTAGGGGGCACCACCACATTCAATGAACTGACCCTGAGCAGAGATTGTGAGAAGAAGAGATTCTGATTTAACCCAACCTGAACAAACCACGAAGAAGAGGCGGTTGGAAGAACCATAGCGACCATGGAGACAGTTTCTCACAGCAGAGTTCTTCTTCACACAGTCAGTGCGGGCCCACCACACTTTACTGCTAGACCCGTCTCTCTTTTCTGTAGAAACAGTCGAGCCACAGTCCAGGTCTCGACACACGGCGGCTCCAGACTCCAGGTCCCAGGAATCATAGGGGTCATAGGTCATCACTGGTCTCCACTCTCCTCTGAGCTCCGCCTCCAGCGTCCCCTCACAGCGACTGGCCCCTCCCACCAGCCTCAGAGGCTCTGGACACAAACACAGGTGAGCCCCGCCCCTCTACAGGCCCCGCCCCTGGCCCCGCCCCTTTACCTGCACAGGTGAGGTTGAGAGTGGGGCAGGTCTCTGGGCCGGTCCTGGTCTGGGGACAGTCCATCAGCTTAGTCTCGTTTCCCTCACAGTGGAACGTCTGCCCCAGAGGAGAGAGCGCCCCCTGGAGGAGAGGAGCCCCACAGCCCAGCTCCCTGCACAGCACCTCTGCCCCGCGACGGTCCAAGGCCCCCTCACAGACCCCGGCCCAGGACTGGCCCAAGGACTGGTCCTGGATCTGAGGAGATCCTGAACACAGGCTCCGCCCCCCGACCAGCCGCACCGAGTCTGAGGTAGACACATGAGGTCACAGTCTGAGGGCACACACATGAGGTCACAGGGCACACACATGAGGTCACAGGGCACACACATGAGGTCACAGTCTGAGGTCACACACATGAGGTCACAGTCTGAGGTCACACACATGAGGTCACAGGGTACACACATGAGGTCACAGTCTGAGGTCACACACATGAGGTCACAGTCTGAGGGTACACACATGAGGTCACAGTCTGAGGTCACACACATGAGGTCACAGGGTACACACATGAGGTCACAGGGCACACACATGAGGTCACAGGGCACACACATGAGGTCACAGTCTGAGGTCACACACATGAGGTCACAGTCTGAGGTACACATGAGGTCACAGTCTGAGGGCACACACATGAGGTCACAGTCTGAGGGCACACACATGAGGTCACACACATGAGGTCACAGTCTGAGGGCACACACACGAGGTCACAGTCTGAGGGCACACACATGAGGTCACAGTCTGAGGGTA
This sequence comes from Proterorhinus semilunaris, assembly GCA_021464625.1. Classification (NCBI taxonomy): domain Eukaryota; kingdom Metazoa; phylum Chordata; class Actinopteri; order Gobiiformes; family Gobiidae; genus Proterorhinus; species Proterorhinus semilunaris. Next base: position 30,967,109 of record CM038361.1, on the reverse strand, counting down.
CACACATGAGGTCACAGTCTGAGGTCACACACATGAGGTCACAGGGTACACACATGAGGTCACATGATGATCCGAGAGAAACGACTGCTGTGGAGACAAAGGCTGATGTGGATCTGTCCAGACCGTATGGTCATGTGACTAAACTGACCAATGGGCCGGGGCCACAATATTCACTGGAATAAGAGTCAGGGAGAAAGTAAAAGTACTGACCCAAACAGCTACTCCAGTAAAAGTAAAAGTACTGACCCAAACAGATACTCCAGTAAAAGTAAAAGTACTGACCCAAACAGCTACTGCAGTAAAAGTAAAAGTACTGACCCAAACAGCTACTCCAGTAAAAGTAAAAGTACTGACCCAAACAGCTACTGCAGTAAAAGTGTGATGTTTATAAAATATTCGTAACGTGTTAAGAATCTTATTTTGTTAGGCCCTGTAATATTTAGTTTGTTTCCGGTCTGACGATAAAGCTAGTGGCACAGCTACATCACTTCCTGTTTTGGTAAAAATAAACAAGGACAGACCATGGACCTATTATAATAATCAACGTCGTAAGTAGTTGTGTGGCATAAATCTGTTGTTTATGCGCAAATATCACTCTTTAGTTCATGGACATGTTTTATAATTTATGTTTAAAAATGATGTTAAAAAGCGCTAATGCTAATCGCAGTTATGCTAATCGCAGTTATGCTAATCGCAGTAATGCTAATCGCAGTTATGCTAATCGCAGTAATGCTAATCGCAGTTATGCTAATCGCAGTAATGCTAATCGCAGTTATGCTAATCGCAGTTATGCTAATCGTAGTTATGCTAATCGCAGTTATGCTAATCGAGGCTGCACTAGTGCTGCATTGTCATGTTAAAAGCATACAGGCACTTCGTGTTCAGTAATATTCTTTATTTGACAGTTTTCTCTCGGTGCCGCGGTGAATGAACCAGTAAAGTTCACGACTCATGTTCATTATGGAGTTTAGCTGATGTTTGGTCTCCAGTTCCCACAGATGAGAACATTATAAAAGTACATAAGTACTTGGGGAAATACTCGAGTAACTGTTGGAGTAAAGTGTGATTCATGTTTCAGTTTCATGTTAATGGACAAAACAACAAATAATGTGAAATTCTTTTGTTTCCAAAGAATAATCCATAAACTTTAGCCGAAGGAAAGTAAAGTAAGATACGAAAAAATAAGATCTAATGAGTTTTTATGTGTACTGTTACTTTAAAATAAATGACTGCAGTAGAAGTAAAAGTACTGTGTGATACTCTACGTGCAGTTAGAGGAAACAGTTACATAAAAGTACTTAGTAAAAGTAACTGAGTACTCCCCGCCTCGGCCAATGGGAGCAGAGGGTTATCTGTGTTGGTTCTGCACGCTCTGTGTCCTCCTCTAGGGGGCACCACCACATTCAATGAACTGACCCTGAGCAGAGATTGTGAGAAGAAGAGATTCTGATTTAACCCAACCTGAACAAACCACGAAGAAAAGGCGATGGGAAGAACCATAGCGACCATGGAGACAGTTTCTCACAGAAGAGTTCTTCTTCACACAGGAAGGTCTGACCATCCACACTTTACTGCTAGACCCGACTCTATTTTCTGTAGAAACAGCCGATCCACAGTCCAGGTCTCGACACACTGCGGCTGCAGACTCCAGGTCCCAGAAGTCAGAGGGGTCATAGGGACCAGAGGCCGTCACTTGTCTCGATTCTCCTCGGAGCTCCGCCTCCAGCGTCCCCTCACACCGACTGGCCCCTCCCACCAGCCTCAGAGGCTCTGGACACAAACACAGGTGAGCCCCGCCCTTTACAGGCCCCGCCCCTGGCCCCGCCCCTTTACCTGCACAGGTGAGGTTGAGAGTGGGGCAGGTCTCTGGGCCGGTCCTGGTCCGGGGACAGTCCATCAGCTTAGTCTCGTTTCCCTCACAGTGGAACATCTGCCCCAGAGGAGAGAGCGCCCCCTGGAGGAGAGGAGCCCCACAGCCCAGCTCCCTGCACAGCACCTCTGCCCCGCGACGGTCCAAGGCCCCCTCACAGACCCCGGCCCAGGACTGGGCCAAGGACTGGTCCTGGATCTGCAGAGATCCTGAACACAGGCTCCGCCCCCCGACCAGCCGCACCGAGTCTGAGGGCACACACATGAGGTCACAGTCTGAGGTCACACATGAGGTCACAGTCTGAGGGCACACACATGAGGTCACAGTCTGAGGGTACACACGTGAGGTCACAGTCTGAGGGCACACACATGAGGTCACAGTCTGAGCTCCTTTGCAGTAAGTCTCTCCTAATAAAGTACTGTTGTTTAAATCCTACTGTAGCCTCAGCACAGCTTTGTGTTAAAGAAATCTGTATTTTTATAACATTACGTTTGTTGAATCTGTGTTTTGTAGACGGTGCATTTGTTGTTCATTGAAGCTCGTCTTGGTGAGTAATAATCTGACACTCACGCTTGAAAAGCCAGAGGCCACGGGTAAACGATGACCTGTTTTGGTCATTTCAGTTTGAGTCATAAAGCTGTTTAACCAATGTCTATGAGCACAATTAACCCCCCTTGGGTTTTAGGGGAGAGGGACAATCCCATGCTCTTTTGACCCACCTTTCCTGGGCTCAAGGGAGGAGGAGTTAATTATTAGTCCCGCTGATGTGGTGAGAGGAAATGTTTGGTGTGTGTTGTTTCAGTCTGAGGTCGGAGGGATTGAGCAGAAAGACAGTTGAAGCTGCCTGAAGGTCTTCCTCTCATCTCCCGGATCCGATAAGAATAAATCTAATGTCTGAACTCGTGTGTTTAATCTGTTGTTCTGTGGCAGAACTTACAGAGCGTTTCCAGATCTGTTGTGCCAAAAGCTAAGCAGGAAACATTCCCTAACACTTGTGGTGGAAGTATAAAAACGGAAGTTTGCAAAGGTCACAGTTGGCCTTTGCAACTGTGTACTGTTACTTTAAAATAAATGACTGCAGTAGAAGTAAAAGTACTGTGTGATACTCTACGTGCAGTTAGTGGAAACAGTTACATAAAAGTACTTAGTAAAAGTAACTGAGTACTCCCCGCCTCGGCCAATGGCAGCAGAGGATTATCTGTGTCCTCCTCTAGGGGGCACCACCACATTCAATGAACTGACACTGAGCAGAGATTGTGAGAAGAAGAGATTCTGATTTAACCCAACCTGAACAAACCACGAAGAGGCGGCGGTGGGAAGAACCATAGCGACCATGGAGACAGTCTCTCACAGCAGAGTTCTTCTTCACACAGTCAGTGCGGGCCCACCACACTTTACTGCTAGACCCGTCTCTCTTTTCTGTAAAAACAGGAGATCCACAGTCCAGGTCTCGACACACGGCGGCTCCAGACTCCAGGTCCCAGTGGTCAAAGGGGTCATAGGTCATCACTGGTCTCCACTCTCCTCTGAGCTCCGCCTCCAGCGTCCCCTCACAGCGACTGGCCCCTCCCACCAGCCTCAGTGGCTCTGGACACAAACACAGGTCAGCCCCGCCCCTCTACAGGCCCCTCCCCTGGCCCCGCCCCTTTACCTGCACAGGTGAGGTTGAGAGTGGGGCAGGTCTCTGGGCCGGTCCTGGTCCGGGGACAGTCCATCAGCTTAGACTCGTTTCCCTCACAGTGGAACGTCTGCCCCAGAGGAGAGAGCGCCCCCTGGAGGAGAGGAGCCCCACAGCCCAGCTCCCTGCACAGCACCTCTGCCCCGCGACGGTCCAAGGCCCCCTCACAGACCCCGGCCCAGGACTGGGCCAAGGACTGGTCCTGGATCTGAGGAGATCCTGAACACAGGCTCCGCCCCCCGACCAGCCGCACCGAGTCTGAGGTAGACACATGAGGTCACAGTCTGAGGTCACACATGAGGTCACAGTCTGAGGTCACACACATGAGGTCACAGGGCACACACGTGAGGTCACAGTCTGAGGTCACACACATGAGGTCACAGTCTGAGGTCACACACATGAGGTCACAGTCTGAGGGCACACACATGAGGTCACAGTCTGAGGGTCACACACACGAGGTCACAGTCTGAGGGCACACACATGAGATCACAGTCTGAGGTCACATTTTTTTCACTTTTTCCAAGTTTTTTCCACCTTTAACTTCAAAACTTCCAAACGGATCAATCAATGAAATCAAAGTTTATTTCTATATCACTTTACAACAACACCAGGAAGAAACACAAAACTATAACATCCTAAACTCTTTACTTTGGATACTCACTGGATTCAAAGTCTCTGTCCACACTGACCTCTGTGACCTCTCTGTGACCTCTGTGTGTCCTCTGTGTGACCTCTGTGTGTCCTCTGTGTGACCTCTGTGTGACTTGTGTGACCTCTGTGTGTCCTCTGTGTGACCTCTGTGTGACTTGTGTGACCTCTGTGTGTCCTCTGTGTGACCTCTGTGTGACTTGTGTGACCTCTGTGTGTCCTCTGTGTGACCTCTGTGTGACTTGTGTGACCTCTGTGTGACCTCTGTGACCTCTGTGACCTCTGTGTGACCTCTGTGTGACCTCTGTGTGTCCTCTTTGTGACCTCTGTGTGACCTCTCTGTGACCTCTGTGTGACCTCTGTGACCTCTGTGTGACCTCTGTGACCTCTGTGTGACCTCTGTGTGACCTCTGTGTGTCCTCTGTGTGACCTCTGTGTGACCTCTGTGTGACCTCTGTGTGACCTCTGTGTGACCTCTGTGACCTCTGTGTGACCTCTGTGTGACCTCTGTGTGTCCTCTGTGTGACCTCTGTGTGACCTCTGTGTGACCTCTGTGACCTCTGTGTGACCTCTGTGTGACCTCTGTTACCTCTGTGTGACCTCTGTGACCTCTGTGTGTCCTCTGTGTGACCTCTGTGTGACCTGTGTGACCTCTGTGTGACCTCTGTGTGACCTATGTGACCTCTGTGTGACCTCTGTGTGACCTCTGTGTGACCTCTGTGTGACCTCTGTGACCTCTGTGTGTCCTCTGTGTGACCTATGTGACCTCTGTGTGACCTATGTGTCCTCTGTGTGTCCTCTGTGTGACCTCTGTGTGACCTGTGTGACCTCTGTGTGACCTCTCAGTAAAGTGGATAAAGTCTGAAGTCCTAAATCCTGTCTGAATGTCCTCACTCCTCAGTGATCATATCGTGGTTTTATTTGTCGGGGCGTCTGAACGTCCAGAGAGAAGAAAGTATTGCACTCAGAATTTCCCACAATGCATTCTGAAAAGTCGTGAGCAGCGACGGTCACTACACGGGTCAATCTGGCCCACAATGCACTGGGAGAGTCTGAGGAGCACCGACAGAGACAGGTCTTTGAACTCAACACGACTGAGTGAAATGTTTCAGTCACATGTGGAGCATTTGTCATGAATGAACCACTGGAATATTAATGTTTACGGGTAAAGATGCTAACGTTAGGGATATATATATATATATATATATATATATATATATATATATATATATATATATATATATATATATATATATATATATATATATATATATATATATATATATGATTTGTTATTGTAAGATGATTTGTTATTGTAGGATGATTTGTTATTGTAGGATGATTTATTATTGTAGGATGATTTGTTATTGTAGGATGATTTGTTATTGTAAGATGATTTGTTATTGTAGGATGATTTGTTATTGTAAGATGATTTGTTATTGTAGGATGATTTGTTATTGTAGGATGATTTGTTATTGTAAGATGATTTGTTATTGTAGGATGATTTGTTATTGTAGGATGATTTGTTATTGTAAGATGATTTGTTATTGTAGGATGATTTGTTATTGTAAGATGATTTGTTATTGTAGGATGATTTGTTATTGTAGGATGATTTGTTATTGTAGGATGATTTGTTATTGTAGGATGATTTGTTATTGTAGGATGATTTGTTATTGTAAGATGATTTGTTATTGTAGGATGATTTGTTATTGTAGGATGATTTGTTATTGTAAGATGATTTGTTATTGTAAGATGATTTGTTATTGTAGGATGATTTGTTATTGTAGGATGATTTGTTATTGTAGGATGATTTGTTATTGTAGGATGATTTGATATTGTAGGATGATTTGTTATTGTAGGATGATTTGTTATTGTAGGATGATTTGTTATTGTAGGATGATTTGTTATTGTAGGATGATTTGATATTGTAGGATGATTTGTTATTGTAGGATGATTTGTTATTGTAGGATGATTTGTTATTGTAGGATGATTTGTTATTGTAGGATGATTTGTTATTGTAGGATGATTTGTTATTGTAGGATGATTTGATATTGTAGGATGATTTGTTATTGTAGGATGATTTGTTATTGTAGGATGATTTGTTATTGTAGTGTTTCAGACTCACCTGAACAGTTGAGCTCCAGACTCCGGTCCGAGCGTTGTGTCTTAGAGGCAAAACAGTCGATGGCTGAGTCGAAACAGCTGTAAGTATAGAAATAAACGACTTCTCTTTCTGAAACTGTTTTCTCCTCCAGACTCAGAAAAGAACCACAGTCCAGCTCAGCACAGACTCTGTTTCCAACCCACAGCGGGAGGGACCACGACCCCACGTCAAACCAGTCCTGCCCCGCCCTCTGCCCCTGCAGGCGCCCATGGCAACGACTGGTACCATCGACCAACCGGAGAAACGGCTCTGAAACAACAGGCAGTGGCAGAGTGGTTAGCTGTGTGTCAGTGGCAGAGTGGTTAGCTGTGTCAGTGGCAGAGTGGTTAGCTGTGTGTCAGTGGCAGAGTGGTTAGCTGTGTCAGTGGCAGAGTGGTTAGCTGTGTCAGTGGCAGAGTGGTTAGCTGTGTGTCAGTGGCAGAGTGGTTAGCTGTGTGTCAGTGGCAGAGTGGTTAGCTGTGTATCAGTGGCAGAGTGGTTAGCTGTGTCAGTGGCAGAGTGGTTAGCTGTGTCAGTGGCAGAGTGGTTAGCTGTGTCAGTGGCAGAGTGGTTAGCTGTGTGTCAGTGGCAGAGTGGTTAGCTGTGTCAGTGGCAGAGTGGTTAGCTGTGTGTCAGTGGCAGAGTGGTTAGCTGTGTGTCAGTGGCAGAGTGGTTAGCTGTGTCAGTGGCAGAGTGGTTAGCTGTGTGTCAGTGGCAGAGTGGTTAGCTGTGTGTCAGTGGCAGAGTGGTTAGCTGTGTGTCAGTGGCAGAGTGGTTAGCTGTGTGTCAGTGGCAGAGTGGTTAGCTGTGTCAGTGGCAGAGTGGTTAGCTGTGTGTCAGTGGCAGAGTGGTTAGCTGTGTCAGAGTGGTTAGCTGTGTCAGTGGCAGAGTGGTTAGCTGTGTCAGTGGCAGAGTGGTTAGCTGTGTGTCAGTGGCAGAGTGGTTAGCTGTGTGTCAGTGGCAGAGTGGTTAGCTGTGTCAGTGGCAGAGTTGTTAGCTGTATCAGTGGCAGAGTGGTTAGCTGTGTCAGTGGCAGAGTGGTTAGCTGTGTCAGTGGCAGAGTGGTTAGCTGTGTCAGTGGCAGAGTGGTTAGCTGTGTCAGTGGCAGAGTGGTTAGCTGTGTCTGTGGCAGAGTGGTTAGCTGTGTCAGTGTCAGAGTGGTTAGCTGTGTCTGTGGCAGAGTGGTTAGCTGTGTCTGTGGCAGAGTGGTTAGCTGTGTATCAGTGGCAGAGTGGTTAGCTGTGTCAGTGGCAGAGTGGTTAGCTGTGTCAGTGGCAGAGTGGTTAGCTGTGTCAGTGGCAGAGTGGTTAGCTGTGTCAGTGGCAGAGTGGTTAGCTGTGTGTCAGTGGCAGAGTGGTTAGCTGTGTGTCAGTGGCAGAGTGGTTAGCTGTGTGTCAGTGGCAGAGTGGTTAGCTGTGTGTCAGTGGCAGAGTGGTTAGCTGTGTCAGTGTCAGAGTGGTTAGCTGTGTGTCAGTGGCAGAGTGGTTAGCTGTGTGTCAGTGGCAGAGTGGTTAGCTGTGTGTCAGTGGCAGAGTGGTTAGCTGTGTGTCTGTGGCAGAGTGGTTAGCTGTGTGTCAGTGGCAGAGTGGTTAGCTGTGTGTCTGTGGCAGAGTGGTTAGCTGTGTGTCAGTGGCAGAGTGGTTAGCTGTGTGTCAGTGGCAGAGTGGTTAGCTGTGTCAGTGGCAGAGTGGTTAGCTGTGTGTCTGTGGCAGAGTGGTTAGCTGTGTGTCAGTGGCAGAGTGGTTAGCTGTGTGTCAGTGGCAGAGTGGTTAGCTGTGTCTGTGGCAGAGTGGTTAGCTGTGTCAGTGGCAGAGTGGTTAGCTGTGTGTCAGTGGCAGAGTGGTTAGCTGTGTCAGTGGCAGAGTGGTTAGCTGTGTCAGTGGCAGAGTGGTTAGCTGTGTCAGTGGCAGAGTGGTTAGCTGTGTGTCAGTGGCAGAGTGGTTAGCTGTGTGTCAGTGGCAGAGTGGTTAGCTGTGTATCAGTGGCAGAGTGGTTAGCTGTGTCAGTGGCAGAGTGGTTAGCTGTGTCAGTGGCAGAGTGGTTAGCTGTGTCAGTGGCAGAGTGGTTAGCTGTGTGTCAGTGGCAGAGTGGTTAGCTGTGTCAGTGGCAGAGTGGTTAGCTGTGTGTCAGTGGCAGAGTGGTTAGCTGTGTGTCAGTGGCAGAGTGGTTAGCTGTGTGTCAGTGGCAGAGTGGTTAGCTGTGTGTCAGTGGCAGAGTGGTTAGCTGTGTGTCAGTGGCAGAGTGGTTAGCTGTGTGTCAGTGGCAGAGTGGTTAGCTGTGTCAGTGGCAGAGTGGTTAGCTGTGTCAGAGTGGTTAGCTGTGTCAGTGGCAGAGTGGTTAGCTGTGTCAGTGGCAGAGTGGTTAGCTGTGTCTGTGGCAGAGTGGTTAGCTGTGTCAGTGTCAGAGTGGTTAGCTGTGTCTGTGGCAGAGTGGTTAGCTGTGTGTCAGTGGCAGAGTGGTTAGCTGTGTCTGTGGCAGAGTGGTTAGCTGTGTATCAGTGGCAGAGTGGTTAGCTGTGTCAGTGGCAGAGTGGTTAGCTGTGTCAGTGGCAGAGTGGTTAGCTGTGTCAGTGGCAGAGTGGTTAGCTGTGTCAGTGGCAGAGTGGTTAGCTGTGTCAGTGGCAGAGTGGTTAGCTGTGTATCAGTGGCAGAGTGGTTAGCTGTGTGTCAGTGGCAGAGTGGTTAGCTGTGTGTCAGTGGCAGAGTGGTTAGCTGTGTGTCAGTGTCAGAGTGGTTAGCTGTGTGTCAGTGGCAGAGTGGTTAGCTGTGTGTCAGTGGCAGAGTGGTTAGCTGTGTGTCTGTGGCAGAGTGGTTAGCTGTGTGTCAGTGGCAGAGTGGTTAGCTGTGTGTCAGTGGCAGAGTGGTTAGCTGTGTCTGTGGCAGAGTGGTTAGCTGTGTGTCTGTGGCAGAGTGGTTAGCTGTGTGTCAGTGGCAGAGTGGTTAGCTGTGTGTCAGTGGCAGAGTGGTTAGCTGTGTCTGTGGCAGAGTGGTTAGCTGTGTCAGTGGCAGAGTGGTTAGCTGTGTCCACAACATAACGTTTTAAAGGAGGCTTAAACAAATGTCTAATTCTTCACATTTTAGAATTTAACCCAAAAAAAACAAGGAGAAATGTTAATGTTTCCAGATGTTTGTTTCTTCACTTACAGTTGTGAAGTTCACATACCCTGATATTACATCATATTGACAGTAGGGCAGGGCGATATGGCCTAAAATCTTTATCATGATATGAAAAAATAAATATCACGATAACGATATATTTGACGATATAATTGACAACGGACGAATTACTTCAAAATCCCAGCCTTACGCCTATTGGGGAGATTCATTCAGTGATATTTTATTCTTTTTTTTTTTTTTTTACGGCATAATTGTCTCGCAAATATGATCTACTCGAGCAGTTTACATCCTTCATTTCATTTTACTTTTTCAGCCCGTGTTCTACAGTCACCGTTTATGCTGCTCTGATGGAGCAGAGCGTAACATAAATTATATTGTGTCCACAACGATATAAAAAATTACAACGATATCAAAACATTACATCACGATAACGATATGCGATACGATATGGCCCAGCCCTAATTGACAGAATTTTAGATTTGTTTTGACTATTTTTCAAAAAATTTTAAGTTTTTCTTCTCTCATAGTTAGTGCTTGTGTGAATTCATTTATGTTCAAACAACGGAGTTTATTGTTTTTAACTTCTTAACCCCCACCAGCACATTTCCTTTACCCAAATCTAAAAGCTTCCAGAAAAAAAAGCGACGAAAACGAGGATGAAAGTCACAAAAACCAACAGAAAAGCAACAACAAAAGTGACAGCTTTCAAATGTACCCTTTTAGATTTGGGTAAAGCTAAAAGGGTTTCCCCAAAAACCGGGGTAAATACACTCGGCGGGCGTTAAGAGGTTAACATGTAACTAGGGACGTCAAGATGAACCGGTTTTACGATCACCACGATTATAAAAGGACGCGGTAGTTTATCCGTAAGACTTTCAGACGCCACGGTTTACCGCGGACATGTTTACCGTGGACATGATTACCGCGGACATGTTTACCGCGGACATGTTTACCGCGGACATGATTACCGCGGACATGTTTACCGTGGACGCTCGAGCCGCTGCTCGCCTCAAACCGCGTAAACTCACCGGTAGTTGAGCGAGGCAGAAGGACGCTCTCCTCCAGTGTTGTATCCACACAAAAACGATTGAGGTCAGCAGAGTGGGACCTCTTTAGGATCCAGAACATGACCACGACGTTGTTGTTGTCGATGGACGTCCGTTATGCAAACCCTGTCGTCAGGAAGTTGCCGCAAAAGGCGCTGATATCGGCTACGTCGAATATAAACTACATCTCTGAGATAATCCTTCGCTGTAAATGTCCAGGTCAAGGGAACGAACTGCTTAATTCCCAAAAAAGTCCAAATGTTCGGAAATAACCACAACTGGCTGTTACTGGGTGTAACAAAAAGCTAATGCTAACGCTAACGCTCCGCTCGGCTTCAGCGTAGCAGAAAGGAAAGTGAAACCGCACACATGTGGAATCAGCTGAGTCTCCTTAGTCACTTTGTAAACATGTTTCATTCTCTGTTCATCAAAATAATTAACAGCAACAGCTTAACTTTTGAGAGCATAAAACCGAGCCTAGCTTAGCATAATAACATATAGTAAAATAATTATGATAATTATGGTCATTATAAAGAAGTAAAGTTGACATTGTTTTGTATTATTCAACGTAGGCCTATTTATTTTAATGCAAAACAATCTTAAAGCATTTTTCATTTTTAGAAACAGTGAAAGTTTACAAGTATTAAAAAGCTTTTTAAAGACGAAAACTAAAAATATCAGTTCTTTCCTTTCATTCGGGGAATAATCGTGAATAATCGTAAAATTCTTCACAGCTAGAAGGTCCCGGGTTCGATTCCCGCCTGGACGGGGCCTTTCTGTGGAGTTTGCATGTTCTCCCCGTGTCTGCGTAGGTTCCCTCCAGGTACTCCGGTTTCCCCTACCACTAAAAACATGTACAATAGGCCAGGATGAATGAGAGTGTGTTTGAGGGTGAGCATGGGGGACGACGGACGCAAATTAGCCCAAGGCTACAATCGGGTGTGTCTTGTTCAATAACTTGCACTGCCCCGACCAAATAAACCAATATGATCAAATATTCTCAAGTATTTTTTTAATTAAATATGATACGAATATATAGTAGAATATAAAACATATGCTTTTAATATATTTGCTTTATGTAAAATAAAAGTTACATTTAAATGTTCTATAAGATCTAAATTTAATACATAAAACCCAATATACTATAAATAGATTAAGTATGCGTAAAATAAGTCCACTTTAGCAAAAGTATATTAAATGCTCTTGGAATTGAATTTTATTGCAACTTCAATTTAACTTAAATAGATTAAAATATAATTAAAAAGAAATGGTGCTTAAATATACCTTTAGAATATAATTTTAGTTTCATTTGAATTTGCTTATATTAAGTACACTTAGTTGAAATACATTTTAAATGTATTAGAGAGTAAACTTAACCTGGGCTCGGTTCCTCAAACGGACTTCCCCTCACGCCTCGTGTGACGCTGCGTAATGTTTCACGTTCACTTTGAGTTCTATAAAAACACCTTTGGTGCAGAACAGTTCGTATGGAAGGTTTTGGCCTCTGTTCGTACCTGAGCTTTAAAACGAGACTCCTGAGCTTTGTTCATGTGGGAGAAGCTCCATGAAGCAGAGGACTGCGATTAAATATGATTATAATTAATATTATTAATGCAAAGTCGACTAATTTTAGTCGAATAAACCTAGAATAACATTGAAGAGAATTTTTTGACTAAATATCGACTGAAATGAAATTATATTTTCGTCAAAAGACTAAAACTAAATATGTGTTAAAATGAACCTGATTCCATTTGGATGTGCCATTAGGAAAGGCGGCTCTTTAATCCCTTACCGCATGTGCAGCCGGACCACAGCATGAGAAACACCAGGACAGACATGTTGCAGCCGGACCACAGCTTGAGAAACACGAGGACAGACATGTTTCAGCCTCATCAGCAGAGACACTGAAGAAGGAACGCTCTGAACATCCTGTTTTACACTTTCTTATTGCTTCATCTCCTGTGGCTTCTGCATTTCCTTGTACCCAGAGGCTGAGGCTGAAACCGTTAAATAAAGCCTAACGGTTTCACTGATTGAGGTCATTGAGATTAATGACCTCAATCAGTGAGGTCATTAACATACAGTCAATCAAATAAAGCCTCTATGTCCTAACCCTAGCCCCTGACCTTTAACCTTTCATGTTAATGGTCAGGGGCTAGGGTTAACCTTTTTCGGATAGCGTCCATTTAAATAGAATTTTATCCTGTGGATTAGTATAATCTTCGATTAGGAACTTGAACGTAATTAGAAAATGGTCAGAAAGTGCGGGATTCTGAGGGAGAACGTTTAGGTCGCTAATTTCAATCCCATATGTTAAAACCAGATCAAGAGTGTACCGGCCAGAATGCCTGCCTGGCCTCTAGGTGTCACTGTGGCTGATTCCTCCTCGTGCTACCTGCCCTGGCCCTATTAAAGCCTGGCAGTCAGTGGTGCCAGGTGTTGCAAAGTGAGGAGGAACAGTCTTTTGACCGTGCTGAGCTCAAGTACATAAAGTACTATTTTGAAGATTACTTGGCTTATTCTTTTGGAACACGCGTCTGAAACCCTTCAAACTTCGCTTCCTAGTGGGTTTGTGTGGCACAGGCCACACGGCCTCTACAAAGAGTGTGTTTATGACAGTGACTAGGTTTATTCACATTCACACTCCAGCACAAACTAGGGGTCATCATGACGCTCAGACATGGAGCTAAAGAGGTGCTACCAGTGCAGAAGGAAAGACCAAAGAGGAGCAACATGTCCAGAGAGCCCTCTCAGACTGTGGCTCCTCACTGGTCTTTCACTAAAGCACAACGGGCAAGAAGACCCAAAGAACCAGACAGACTCCAGAGCCCAGAAGAAAGGGAGGTAGTGCCGTATGTAGCCGGGGTCTCAGAGAAACTTCAGAGAATCTTTAGGCAGCACAGGATTCCAGTGAACCACAAACCGGTGAACACACTGAGACAAACATGAGTTCATCTCAAAGACAAAACTCCGAGCCACAAACAAAGCAATGTGGTTTATTCTATTCAATGCAAAGAAGAAGAATGCAAACAACATTATATTGGAGAAACTAAACAAGTTTTACAGAAGAGACTTTATCAACACCGAAGAGAAAGCACAAGTGGCCCTCAGTCGGTGGTGCACCTCCACCTCAAAGCCTCCACCCACTCCTTTGAGGACGGGGAGGTCAACATTTGAGCTAAAGAAGTAATTTAAAATTCAATTAAAACAGACATTATCCGAAAAAGCTGTGTTAAAGTTTAAAGAAATGATTCAGCCAGTCTTTAATACTGTGTCTACAGAGAATAGCTCGCTTATTGATTTAAATAAAAGTGAAGTTGTTCGGCCTCGGTGCGTCGCTCCCTGGTTCAATAGTATAGTATATAGATAGTGTTATGATAGAGCTACGATAGAGTTACGATAGAGTTATGATAGAGTTACGATAGAGTTATGATAGTGTTATGATAGAGTTATGATAGAGTTACGATAGAGTTACGATAGAGTTATGATAGTGTTATGATAGAGTTATGATAGAGCTACGATAGAGTTACGATAGAGTTATGATAGTGTTATGATAGAGTTATGATAGAGTTATGATAGAGCTATGATAGAGCTATGATAGAGTTATGATAGAGTTATGATAGAGCTACGATAGAGTTATGATAGAGTTATGATAGAGTTATGATAGAGTTATGATAGAGCTATGATAGAGTTATGATAGAGTTATGATAGAGTTATGATAGAGCTACGATAGAGTTATGATAGAGTTATGATAGAGTTATGATAGAGCTATGATAGAGCTATGATAGAGCTATGATAGAGTTATGATAGAGTTATGATAGAGTTATGATAGAGCTATGATAGAGTTATGATAGAGCTATGATAGTTATGATAGAGCTATGATAGAGCTATGATAGAGCTATGATAGTTATGATAGAGCTATGATAGAGCTATGATAGAGTTATGATAGAGCTATGATAGAGCTATGATAGAGTTATGATAGAGTTATGATAGAGCTATGATAGAGTTATGATAGAGCTATGATAGTTATGATAGAGCTATGATAGAGCTATGATAGAGTTATGATAGAGCTATGATAGAGCTATGATAGAGTTATGATAGAGTTATGATAGAGCTATGATAGAGTTATGATAGAGCTATGAAAGAGCTATGATAGAGTTATGATAGAGTTATGATAGAGCTATGATAGAGTTATGATAGAGCTATGATAGTTATGATAGAGCTATGATAGAGTTATGATAGAGTTATGATAGAGTTATGATAGAGTTATGATAGAGCTATGATAGTTATGATAGAGCTATGATAGAGCTATGATAGAGCTACGATAGAGTTATGATAGAGTTATGATAGAGTCATGATAGAGCTATGATAGAGTTATGATAGAGCTATGATAGAGCTACGATAGAGTTACGATAGAGTTATGATAGAGTCATGATAGAGCTATGATAGAGTTATGATAGAGTTATGATAGAGTCATGATAGAGCTATGATAGAGTTATGATAGAGCTATGATAGAGCTACGATAGAGTTACGATAGAGTTATGATAGAGTCATGATAGAGCTATGATAGAGTTATGATATCAAATCAAATCAAATCAAATCAAACTTTATTTATAGAGCGCTTTTCATACAAAATGTAACACAAAGTGCTTTACAGTGCTTAAAAATCATTAAAAATAATAAAAATCGTCCCCACCAGTAAATATACATAAATAACTACAACCCCACCACCCACCACCCGCACACACAGACACACAGACGTACAGACAGCCCAGCAGTTAAAAGTCTTAAATAAAAATGGACATAGAGTTGAGTACGTAAGGCTGGGTACAGATGGACCGAAAGAGGAAACATCATCCAAGGAGCCGTCTGCACCAGGAGCAGCCCATCGCCCACAGCCACAGAGCGCCAACCCAGGGGGCCCGGAGTAGGTGTAGGAGAGACGTCCTACCTCCATCCAGGCACCCCCAGGAGAGCGCCCGCACGGCCACAGCCAACCAGCACTCCCGGGGCAGAGGGCTCCCTCAGAGGAACCACTAGGAGAACATAAAAAATAAATGAATAAAATAAATAAAAATAAATAAATAAATATTTAATAAGAGATACATTAAAAACAGCTAAAACTGTGCGTGAAATAGCACAGGATAAAAGAGGGAAAATAAAGAAATAATAGAACTAAAACCGGTAAATAAGGTTAATATAAGTAAATATTAGTTAAAAGCTAAGCTAAAAAGGCGGGTCTTGAGCCTGCTCTTAAAAACATGAACGTTCTCTGCGGTCCTGAGCTCCTCCTCAGGTCGTTCCAGAGGCGAGGGCCATAGTATTGGAAAGACGCCTCGCCGTGAGTCTTTCTGTTGACTTTAGGAATAACTAGGAGACCCCTGCCAGAGGAGCGAAGGGACCGCGAAGGCTCATATGGTAAAATCAATTCTGAAAGATAAGAAGGACCAAGACCATTAAGACATTTAAAAACCATTAAAAGAACTTTAAAATGGATCCTGAAACACACGGGGAGCCAATGCAGTGACTCTAAAACCGGTGTAATGTGGTCCCGCCTCCTGGTCTTCGTCAGGACACGAGCTGCTGAATTTTGTAAAAGTTGTAAACCTGAGAAACTCTTTTTGGGAAGACCAGAAAGCAGGGCATTACAGTAGTCGATACGACTGGTGATAAAAGCATGCATTAGCGTCTCCGTGTTGGCCCGAGAGAGAATGGGGCGGACTCTGGCTATGTTCTTTAGATGTAAAAACCTATCTTTGTGATATTCTTAATGTGTGGAATTAAAGTCAGCTCAGAGTCAAAAATCACACCCAGGTTCTTCACCTGTGAGGAAGGATTAAAAGACAATGACTGTAGTTTGGGTAAAAGTTTCTCTCTCTGGGCCTGAGGACCGATGACTAAAACTTCAGTTTTGTCCTGGTTAAGCTGGAGAAAGTTTTCTGCCATCCAGGATTTGATATCTAAAATGCAGTTAAAAAGTGCATCCATTGGCCTGGTGTCCTCAGGAGACATGGAGATGTACAACTGTGTATCGTCAGCGTAACTATGAAAGTTGACTCCATGTCTCCTGATGACATCACCAAGAGGGAGCATATACAGGTTAAAAAGCACTGGGCCTAAAATCGAACCTTGAGGCACACCACATGTAATATTATGGACCTTGGAGGAGCAGGTATCCACACTTACCATGAATGTCCTGTCTGTGAGGTAGGATGTAAACCATTTGTGGACAGCACCAGAGAGGCCGATGTGTTTTAAACGAGTTAAAAGAATAGTATGGTCGACTGTATCAAAGGCAGCGCTCAGATCCAGTAGAACCAACACTGTCAACCTTTTGGAATCATAATTTAATCTAAAATCGTTTAAAATCTTTAAAAGGGCTGTCTCGGTGCTGTGGTTTACCCTAAAGCCAGACTGAAATTTCTCAAGGACGTCATGTGCATTTATAAAGTCGCTAAGTTGGGTAAAAACAAGTTTTTCTAAGATTTTGCTTAAAAATGGTAAGTTGGATACCGGTCTAAAGTTGTTAAAATCATTACGGTCCAAATTGCTCTTCTTCAGCAGAGGCCTCACCACCGCCCCCTTAAAGGCAGCAGGGAAGACCCCCGTCTGAAGGGAGCAATTCATCATGTGTAAAAGCTCGTCTCTAAGAGATCCATAGAAAGTTTTAAAAAACGGGGTTGGGACCGGGTCTAAAGGACATGTGGTGGGCCTCACTGAGGAGAAAACTTTATCAAGCATCTCAGCATTAACCTGGACAAAACTGTGCAGTGTTTCCTCTGGAACAAGTAGACAACCAGATGTATTTAAAACCGTGTTACTTTGAGTAGATAAAATATTACATCTGATAGTGTCTATCTTAGAGTTATGATAGAGCTATGATAGAGCTATGATAGAGTTATGATAGAGTTATGATAGAGTTATGATAGAGTTATGATAGAGCTATGATAGAGTTATGATAGAGCTATGATAGAGTTATGATAGAGTTATGATAGAGCTATGATAGAGCTATGATAGAGCTATGATAGAGCTATGATAGAGCTATGATAGAGCCATGATAGAGCTATGATAGAGTTATGATAGAGCTATGATAGAGCTATGATAGAGTTATGATAGAGTTATGATAGAGTTATGATAGAGCTATGATAGAGCTATGATAGAGTTATGATAGAGCTATGATAGAGCTATGATAGAGCTATGATAGAGTTATGATAGAGCTATGATAGAGTTATGATAGAGTTATGATAGAGCTATGATAGAGTTATGATAGAGCTATGATAGAGCTATGATAGAGCTATGATAGAGTTATGATAGAGCTATGATAGAGCTATGATAGAGTTATGATAGAGTTATGATAGAGCTATGATAGACTTATGATAGAGCTATGATAGAGTTATGATAGAGTTATGATAGAGTTATGATAGAGTTATGATAGAGCTATGATAGAGTTATGATAGAGTTATGATAGAGCTATGATAGTTATGATAGAGTTATGATAGAGTTATGATAGAGTTATGATAGAGCTATGATAGAGTTATGATAGAGTTATGATAGAGTTATGATAGAGTTATGATAGAGCTATGAATGAATGAATGAATATTTTATTTAAGTGTCATGCACGTATGTGCCCAGCCCACATGGGCTTATAAGACACTACAAACATAATTTAGAAGACGACCGTTTAAACAATATGTTCAATATGCAATATACATTTTACAGAAAAAAAAATAAAAATAATCAAGCATCTGGATACAAAGCTTTCAATCTCATTGCCCACGCTTTCTCCACATATCTTGCCAAGCAAAAAACTGTATTTCTAAATAACCAACTCAACATATCACCTTCTGCCAACCAAAATAGATCAGGATTATTACATTCAACTCTTTCAAACAAAACTGTTCTCAAATCATTATACAATGGACAATAGAACATAAAATGGAATTCATCCTCCACCAAACATAAATCACAAACATTGCAAAGTCTATTTTCTTCAGGGATCCCTCTGTAACGACCCACCTCCACCTCTAGAGGCAGCACTCCTGCCCTGAGCTGAGCACACAGAGACCTCTGTGCTCTTTTCAAATTACATTTCAAATACATCTCTGTTGAAAAACATTCTTTAATCTGGATGTAAGTTCTTAATTTTGGTTTGGTTAGCAATTCAATTTTCCACTGCTCTTTGTAATGATCAAATAGTATCTGCCTGTGGTTTGTTATTTTACACTGTAAATTATTCCAAAATGATGATTGTGAATTTATTTTTGTAAATATTTGAAGGACCTCCTGAGACCAAGGACATTTATGAGTTTTGTCCCAATTAAAGACTTTCCTAGTGAGTCTATCCTCTGGTAATTGAACAAGACGGTTCCAAAGTCTTAGCATTTCAGCCCACTGTTTCACCACACAGGGTTCCCAGCCCATGTCTCCCTCTATGGCTGCCTTAGGGGTGAACTTATGGACGCCAAGGAAATATCTCATAGCTCTGCTTTGGACAGAGTTGCTCTCTGCAGCGTCCTGAAAACCCCATACTCCTGCAGCATAGAGCAAAACAGGAGCTACCATTGAGTCATACAGCTGAGTGTAAGTAGTGAAACTCAAATCAGGACATAATTTCATCTTACTGATAACTGCACCCAGAGCCCTCCCAGCAGAATCTGCTAGTACTCTTCTACCATCAGAAAAAATCATATTCTCATGAAAAACAAAACCAAGATACTTATAAGTTGCAGAATACATCAACAATGTTTGACCAAAAT
Source organism: Proterorhinus semilunaris (assembly GCA_021464625.1). Taxonomy (NCBI): domain Eukaryota; kingdom Metazoa; phylum Chordata; class Actinopteri; order Gobiiformes; family Gobiidae; genus Proterorhinus; species Proterorhinus semilunaris. Next base: position 30,947,852 of record CM038361.1, on the reverse strand, counting down.
AAAATTCATACTCACTTTGACAAACATAAGGCCTTCTAAAATTAACTATTTGAGTCTTATCACAATTAATATCAAGTCTCCATTTAGTACACCAATCATTCAAGATATCTAACATTTTTTGCAAATTAATTTCATTCTCGGCGACCAAAACAATATCGTCAGCGTACAATAAAATGCTGAGATTCAAATACCCAATGTCTATTCCCAGGTTTGCTCTCTTGACTTCTTGGGCCAAATCATTAACGTAAATTGCAAATAGAGTGGGAGAGAGAATATCTCCCTGTTTCACACCAAATGGTGTAGAAAACCAATCGGTCCTCAAATCGTTCACCTGCACACAGGCTACTGGTTGCTTATACAGAGCTTTAATGGATTTAAAGAAATCGCCATCAATACCATACTTAAGGAGTTTATATTCCAAAAGATCTCTGTTTATCCAATCAAAAGCTTTTTTGAAATCAACAAAACATACAAAGGTACCTTTACCTTCCTGCATTCGTGCTCGGACTACAGAGGACAGTACATAGATGTGATCTATGCATGCCCTGCCTTTCCTGAAGCCATTCTGCTCATCCACCAGTATTTGATTAATTTCTATAAATTCACAGAGCCGGCTATTCAGGATAGCAGAGAACAACTTGTAAACGGTACTTAACAAACTTATGCCTCTATAATTGAGAGGGACTCTAGGATCAGCTTGCGAGGACTTGGGGATAGGCTTTATAATAGATTTATACCATCCTGATGGAATAATGCCACTCTGAAAGCAATGTTTAAACAACCTGTACAGAGGATTCAACAACCTAGGACTTCCAAGAACCTCGTTAGACAATCCATCCAGTCCCACAGCTTTATGTGGTTTAATCTTTTCAATGACTTCCCTCACCTCCTCCACAGTAATATCTCCATTTAACAAATCATTACAGCAAGAAGGATAAAGATTTCCCTCAAGTAGTATTTTTGCACTACACATTTCTATTAGAAACTGGTCATCAAACTGGTGGTTACTATTACAAGCAAACAGGTTTCTGTAATCCGTTTCCCACCGGTTTAAAACCTGATCAGTTTGAAATAAAGATTCCCCACTTTCAGTAACTATTTCAAATGGAATTGTCTTTTTTCTTTTTGGTCCAAGCTTATTGATTTCTCTCCAGAACTGTTGTGAATTATTGCTTTGCAAACGTTCCAACTGAAGGGCTTTCCCCCTCTTATAACGTCTTTTATAGAATCTGAGTTTTTTATCAAAATTTTTTTGGCAACTTTTAAAGGTATTGTTTAACTCTCTCCTTAAGATCTGATCTTTACATTTCAAAAAATATTTCTCAGCCAAACGAAGACTCAACCACATAGACTGTAATTCATCATTCCAATATGGCTGCTTGATTTTGTGTTTTCTTCCGTGCTTTTTTATATTTGGTCTATATTTACTCATTTCCTTATCCAATAGTGTACAAAAACAGTCATAGCAGTAGTTTAAATTTTCCTGCGTTTTCTCGCTGCTTTCTAATTGCTCTGTAATATCATTAAGAGCTGTATTACAGGCCTCAGAGTCAAGGAAATGTCTATGCAACTTTCTTAATGGTCTTTTATTCTGCAAAGCAAAATCATTCCCGTTTACTGGGCGCATTTCCTCTGTCTGAAAACGCAAATAAAGCACAGAGTGATCAGGAAGTCTACATCTGTCATCTATCATATTTATAATAGGTTGTTCAGCTCTGTCCACTAGGTCATGTGGAGTAAAAACTCTAAATTCAACACATGTCTTCAGGTCCACATGTGGTACCACAATATAATCAACCACTGCCTTACCCTTTACTGATATAGAAGTAAAATCATCTTTCGCAGGGCTTATCCTTCCATTCAGAATACAACATTTAGAATCTTTAAGAAAATGTACAAAACTTTCCCCATGTTTATTTAGGACCGAGTCCAACCCAACTCTAGGGGGGATATCGTCTTCTTCAACAAAATCTTTAAGGTACGCAATGCGACTGTTTAGATCTCCACATATATAAACTGAATCAGCGTCTGCCGCATATATTAATGATAATAAATGAGCATAGAAAAGATCAGCATTGCGACCCCATGTAGAATTTTCTGGAGATAGATAACAGGACATTATGATGAATGAATATTGTGACACCACATGCTCAAAGCGCACAGACAGAATTCCATCATATGTTTTATCAATAACTTTAATAGAGAAATTGTTCAGAAAACTATTTCTAACGAAAATACCCACACCCCCAGACGCTCTTATAGCTCTCTTATGAGCAATGCGGTTATGGCCAATCCAGGTAAATCCATCAAGTTCAGGTATAAGATTAGATAAATGAGTCTCATTCAAAGAAATAATGTCTGGCTCAAGCGAGAGAAGGAGATGCGCTCTCAGTTTATAATTGTTAAGCGTCCATCCGTTCACGTTCCAATTAACCAAAACAACATAGTCAGTACTTACAGGCTGGGCATGATCTCGTCAAACCCGTGGCCCACGTCCCGCTGCCTCACCATCACGTTTAACCAATCTCCCGTTTCCAGCTAAGTAATAATCCTTAGCGGCCGGGATCTCTCTAAGAAGAGTCCTAAAGTTGATCTCCATCAGCCGCTCCGCGTGTGATTTCGCAGATGATACAAAAACCCTTTGGTAGCTGTCGATATCCTTGAGTTTAGCCTTCCTCCGAAGCACCGCCACTTTGTCCTGTACCGTCTCGAGCTCCACTTTAACGAGCCCCGGCTTCTGTCCCCGTGCCCTCACGCGCTCCGTGGCCACCAATTTAGGCACCGGGTCGCAGCGCAATCCCTCGCGCAACAGGTGATTCACTTCGGCCTCTAGGTCTTCATTCTCCGTCTGAGGCAGCCCGACGATAACCAGGGAGACATCCGGGTCAAAGGGCTTGCCACGCATTTCATTTTTGTTCATTTTTGTTTCAATCATTTCCATTCTGGAGCTCATAATGCTTACTTCCAGATCCAAATTCTGGCGCATTTCCTGAGCCACTTTCTCCAACTCACTTTTAAATACAGCCTGTCCCTCTGAGATCAGTTTCTCTAGACAGTCACGGAGATCATTTATTTTCACGTCCATTTGCGCTTGCATTTTATTTGGCATATCATCCATTGTGGTTTGCATTTGATCCATTTTAGCACCAAGAGCGCGCAGTTCATTGATCAAAGCAGCCTGATCCGACTCGGCGTCCTTCTTGCTGCGATTTCGCGTACTATCAGCCATAATGACGCACAAACGGTGCAGGTTATCAGAAAACACCAAGGCAGACTTTTTGTGAACCACATATAAAGATTTTGAGTAAGTTGGTCTCTCGGATCACAAGTTATATCACGATTTGTGCAGCAAGGTGAATGACAATTACACCCACGCGGCCATCTTCAAACAGGAAGTACGATAGAGCTATGATAGAGCTATGATAGAGTTATGATAGAGTTATGATAGAGCTATGATAGAGTTATGATAGACTTATGATAGAGTTATGATAGAGCTATGATAGAGTTATGATCGAGCTATGGTAGAGTTATGATAGAGTTATGATAGAGCTACGATAGAGTTATGATAGAGTTATGATAGAGTTATGATAGAGCTATGATAGAGCTATGATAGAGCTATGATAGAGTTATGATCGAGCTATGATAGAGTTATGATAGAGTTATGATAGAGCTATGATAGAGCTATGATAGAGTTACGATAGAGTTATGATAGAGTTATGATAGAGTTATGATAGAGTTATGATAGAGCTATGATAGAGTTATGATAGAGCTATGATAGTTATGATAGAGCTATGATAGAGCTATGATAGAGCTATGATAGTTATGATAGAGCTATGATAGAGCTATGATAGAGTTATGATAGAGTTATGATAGAGTTATGATAGAGTTATGATAGAGCTATGATAGTTATGATAGAGTTATGATAGAGCTATGATAGAGTTATGATAGAGCTATGATAGTTATGATAGAGCTATGATAGAGCTATGATAGAGTTATGATAGAGTTATGATAGAGTTATGATAGAGTTATGATAGAGCTATGATAGAGTTATGATAGAGTTATGATAGAGCTATGATAGAGCTATGATAGAGTTATGATAGAGTTATGATAGAGTTATGATAGAGTTATGATAGAGTTATGATAGAGCTATGATAGAGTTATGATAGAGTTATGATAGAGCTATGATAGAGCTATGATAGAGTTATGATAGAGTTATGATAGAGCTATGATAGAGTTATGATAGAGTTATGATAGAGTTATGATAGAGCTATGATGGAGCTATGATAGAGTTATGATAGAGCTATGATAGAGTTATGATAGAGCTATGATAGAGTTATGATCGAGCTATGGTAGAGTTATGATAGAGTTATGATAGAGCTACGATAGAGTTATGATAGAGTTATGATAGAGTTATGATAGAGCTATGATAGAGCTATGATAGAGCTATGATAGAGTTATGATCGAGCTATGATAGAGTTATGATAGAGTTATGATAGAGCTATGATAGAGCTATGATAGAGTTACGATAGAGTTATGATAGAGTTATGATAGAGTTATGATAGAGTTATGATAGAGCTATGATAGAGTTATGATAGAGCTATGATAGAGCTATGATAGTTATGATAGAGCTATGATAGAGCTATGATAGAGTTATGATAGAGCTATGATAGAGCTATGATAGAGTTATGATAGAGTTATGATAGAGTTATGATAGAGCTATGATAGTTATGATAGAGCTATGATAGAGCTATGATAGAGTTATGATAGAGTTATGATAGAGCTATGATGGAGCTATGATAGAGTTATGATAGAGCTATGATAGTTATGATAGAGCTATGATAGAGCTATGATAGAGTTATGATAGAGCTATGATAGAGTTATGATAGAGCTATGATAGAGCTATGATAGAGTTATGATAGAGCTATGATAGAGCTATGATAGAGCTATGATAGAGTTATGATAGAGCTATGATAGAGCTATGATAGAGTTATGATAGAGCTATGATAGTTATGATAGAGTTATGATAGAGCTATGATAGAGCTATGATAGAGTTATGATAGAGCTATGATAGAGCTATGATAGAGCTGAAGAGATAATATTTTTATACGATGTTTTGTTCCTTTGGCTATTTAGCAAACTAACCAAAAGTTTTCATTCAGTGCAGTAAAAGGTGTGGTTTTCCCCAAAAAAGTTCTTTGTTTCAGGGAAGATTGAGACACAGCGACCCCCACCCAGTCCACTGGCCACATGGTCAATAAAGGGTTCAAATTACAAGGGAGACCAAGGTGGAGCTGAATGCACAGCTGTGGGAGCCAATGGGAACGATGAAAACATTACATGTGGTCTTAGACTCATAAATCTTGTAAACAATGGAATGTGTAAAAATACTGTGCTTCCCCAGGGAAGAGTCAGTATGCCCATTGGGAACGGCTGCTGACAGACACATTTGATAGGGCACTGGGAAAGACAGAATTCTGTATTAAGATGACATGTTAGGGAATAAAACGTCTAAGTTGAACTCCTTGATTTGTCATCAATTCCTGGTATGTATTTTTATTAGTTTTACGTAGCGTAGAATTTTGACGGTTCTGAACTCCTTTTTCAGTTTGAATGCGCAGTGTTGTCAATTAAAGGTAATGTTTAAAATAGGGGAAAAGTAAACTCGTCGTAGTGATACTATTTATTGTGTACAAGGACAACACAGGAAAACGGCTGTTTTTCTTCATTTGGTGACCGCGACGGGCTGAAGGGGGTGCTGAAGAGCCGTCAAACGGAGACGCGACGAGGTTCGGTCTTCGAGAAAAAAAAAACCCACTTTTGCGGCAGGCATACCAGGTCCTTATCATTCCACATCATACAACAACAATTTCATGGACGTCCATCTAGAAAAGGTAAGACTGCTTTTGACCCCTACTATTGTGTGAGTCTCAAAGTACGTCTATTTGGCATATTTTTCCAAATTTTAGATTACTTTTTAACGGAGTTGTCTGTTGTGTGGTGTAATCTGTGAATTGATGGTGGAATTAAGGAAAGAAACGTTATAATTTGATATCTTAGATACCACAAAAAAAAAGTGGGATAAATTGAAATTACGAGTAATTAACGGGCTGCGCGTTGGGGTTTTACCCCTGTAAAAGCTGAAATGCACGTAGGCAGAACCACCCAAGGCCGTGGACGCACGGTCTGAAATAAAACGTTGAAATATGGTCGTTGACAGATTTGGGGTCTGTCTAAAATAAACGGTTGGAGGCCGTTAGGGTCGGGGATCCTATAAATTTTACATAGAAACAGGTTTGAGGCCTTTAGAACGGGGTTCTATAAATTCTAAAAAAAATACGGGATTAAGTGGTATAAAAAAATTAATTAATAAAAAAAAAAAAAAAAAAAAAAAAACGAGAAAAAAAACCCATAGTGAATTCGGTGAATTTATGTTTGGTTTTTGGAAATCATAAACGGTATTAAGGTGAGTTGGAGTGGTGGTAAGTATAAACTTGTGTGACGCGACAAAGAAGGTAAGAAAATGCTGGAATTAATGGACTGTGAAGGTTGGGGGAAGGCAGTCACGGAGGCGTCGCCTCTCTTAACAAAGACCACGCGAAAAGACTTGAACAAGGCGATTTTGGCCTGTATTCAAGGCTTTGAGCTGCTTCAGAGGGACCCCACGGTCCCACATTCACTGGAGTTTTTCTGCGGGGTTTTGACTGGTGCAGTGGAGTTCTGCACGAGGGAATTGCAGGACGAGGACAAATTAAAGGGGAGTAATGGACTCTCGAAGAGTGAGAAGAAACTGCTGAAACTCACGATCAGTAAGTATCAAAAACTGAGAAAACGCATCGACCCGGTCCTTGCACTTGCTTCAGCACAATGGTTGAAAGAGAGACAGGTTTTTTCCCCAACTCAAGGGGGAGGGGTTCAAAAGTCCCTCCCGAGAGGAGGGGCTCTCACCGTGGAGCCGAAGGCCCCTGCTACAATCTCCCCCACTTCAGGGGGAGGGATTCAAGAGCCCCTCCCGAGCGGAGGAGCTCCCGCTTTGGCCCCACAGGCCCCTCCTCCGTATGACCAGAGCGGAGCGTGTGGGTCCTCTCTATACCCACAGTTAACCCTTCATGGACTGGTGGACGTGGACGTGGCGGCTTCGAACTTGTTATCAGCGGACGAGCATAAACATGTTAGGTCCTTGATAACACGCGCTTACACTGACTCCAAGACAATACCAAGGGATCCAGGCGGACAGTTGTGGGGGACAAAGGTGGTGGAACAAACAGAAAAATGCGCCAAGGAAACAATGCAAGCCCTTGAAGAATTGAAGACACACTCGCTGTCTCAGACACAGAAGGTGACTGAAGATCATCTAAAAGCGCAACAACAATTAATGGAAAGATTTAATGAAGAGACGGAAGCAAGAAAGGCTGAGGTTCACGAGCTGACTGAAAGGCTACAGGAACTTGCGCTTAAGGCCAACGTGGCCCAGCCGGCCCCAGTGGTGAAACAAAAGAAGACAGTAACTGAAAAGATTAGTCTTTCCCAGTTCTCGGATGATAGCGAGGACGAAGGCCACTGTCGGGCCAATGTGGAGTCATACAAAATATCGGATGAATTAAGCGCACTTTACACCGAAAAAAGAGGCGCTTTGGATCGCGTATTTGAACTTAAGAATAGAGACTATGAGGAGGATGAGGAGGAGGACTGGAAAGTGGAGCTGAAACAGGCAAAAAAGGTGGTAGCGGACCTACAGGTGAAAATTGAAAAAAAGACTAAGGAATTGGCCAAGCTCCCACAAGGAGCTACATATCGAGGTACTTATCCTCTTATTCAGACGGGACCCCCAGTAAATGCAGGGGGCCCGGTCCCTGTGGCCTATAAACCACTGAGTAGTATTGAATTACGACACCTTAGGGACACCTTACCCCCCCTACAAGAAGGGGGCAAAAAATGGTTTAGCACATTAAAGCTACAATGCGCCAACGCGCAGCTGGCGGTCGGCGATATCAAGGGCCTGGTGTCCGCGTGTGCAGCCCCTCACGCTGTAAGCCACCTACTGAGAACCGCGAACCTGCACAACGCGCAGGTCCATGAACCCTTTGATCCACTGGCAGAGAATTTCCTGACAGTGGTGGATCTTATGTATCCACCACCATCCCCCCAACCTCCCACATTCCCATCATTTGTACCGGGCACCTGCCCTACCCAATTTCTGGATAAATGTATCCAACTTTACATTGCATCCATGCATGTACACCCGTACAGACACCCACAGACATCCTGTCTGTTCCTTCAGAACGTGCTGGACGTTCTTCCAGAACCTATTAAGACCTGTCTGACCAATGTCCCAGGACTGACTTCAGACTCAACCACATTTCTGACTCATTTCAAACATCACGCTGAAATTTTCAACAAAAAACACAGTGCCAGACAAAGTAACATTGAAATCATGCAGGAAGAGCTGCTGAAGAATCAGCTTAACCAGACACGGCAGCAATTAACGGCTGCCAAAAAAGATAACAAAAAGACACAAATGGTGGCAACAACTCCCACACACACACCCCTGACACCTGTCCCTACACCAGCAAGCTTCCTATATACGCCTCCCAGAATCAGCCCTTAGGGCCAACATCACAAATGCACATTCATGTTCATAGCATAGGAGGAAACTCAGGGGGTAGGGGTAGAGGCAACAAAAGGGGACGATCAAGAGGCAGGGGGTCCGGCGGTACGGGCTATGGGGCTATTGGAGCTGGGCGGGGCCAAGAGCACAACCAGGCCTGCTTTCACTGTGGGGCGCAGGATCATTGGGCCAGAGACTGTACCCAAGGTGGCCTACAGGCGGGCTGCTTCAACTGTGGGGACCCCAGTCATTGGTCTAGGGATTGTCCCAACCCACCTGCTCGTGTGCCTTTGGGAGGAGCGCGTGGGGCACCACAGCTCCGACATCCGGCAGGGGGACCTGGCCGTTCTGGACCAGCCCCGTGGTTTCGTGGGGGCGGTGGTGGCAACTATCCAGTACACGACACTCATGGTTGCCTCCCATACGGTCAAGAGGACTTCTACTAGGGGTGCCCAGTGAGTCCTGGACCCACCCCAGAACCATTTGTCCCAGTAGAGGTGGGTGGGGAAACGTTGATGATGCTCGTGGATACGGGAGCTACTCATTCCACGACTAGAAAAGCAACACCACACATGCTAAGTGACAAAAGCATTAACCTTTCAGGACTCACGGGAAAGGCAACCCCTCTACGCATGACCAAAGAACTGACTTTCAAACTGGCTGGACAGACTTTCAAATCGTCATTGATATATTCACCCCAGACTCCGGTGAATCTGCTTGGTCGAGACATCCTTCAAGCTATAGGAGCCATTATTAACTGTTCCCCTGACGCCATGTATGTTACGTGGCCAAACGGATATTCCATCACCTGCACACCGGCACGGTCGCATGGACTTTATGTTTTTCGGGAAGAGCGTATGGCTGAGGGAGTGTCAATCTATTGGCTACTCCTAGAGCCAGGGACTCCTGACATGACTGGACTCTACGCAAAGATGCTCGAATGGAAACCATGGTTCACTATGCTCCACCCATATGCCCCTCCAATTGATCCACTGCACTGCACTCTCTTCTATGACAGAAGTGCTGACGCCCAATACCAGTTGGCTTTTGATAGTGAGGTTAGAGGTAATACATATACTATCACATCCACACATTTGTATGTACATGAATCAGGTGTTGTTGCCCCAGTTGTTCTGCCGGAAAACATAAAATGTTTCTATAAAAGAGACACTCTAACTGACCCACACGTGTCACTGTTCTTAGGCCCTGGCCATGAGGCCAGGGAGTTGGGTCCCCTAACACATAAACTTAACAAGGTTCTGGACTGGGAGCAGACTGGTATGGATGGGGTAATGTACAGTTCCAGTACACAGGCATACAAGGTCGAGTTAGGTTTAGCGATAGACGAAACAATGGCTGAAGAAGAGATTCTTTCTCGGTCTCATGGCCGCGAGTTGACCGACCATGAAGGTGCGGAGGACATGTTAAAGCGCTTCTCAGAGGACTTGTGGGCGAGGGGCCCATCGGACATCGGTTATTGCACGAAAGTGGACCCGGTAACTTTGGATGTTGCCCCGGGGTCTCGTGTTTATGTCCCGCAAAGACCTTTTCGTAAAGAAAAACAGCGGGAGGGCATTGAAACTGCCCTGACAGACTTATGGGAAGCTGGGGTATTAGAGCTTTCTGATTCTCCTTGGAATACTCCTTTAAACCCAGTGCCAAAGCCTGATGGCACTTTTAGACCTGCACATGACCTAAGAAAGGTAAACGAAGTCACAACCACACCTCTCTTGCCTGTTCCAGACCCTCACAAATGTCTCTCTATCCTGACTCCTGTGATGAAGTACTTTACAGTCATTGACCTGAAACATGCATTCTTCACCATTCCCTTGGCTAAGGAGTGTAGATATCAATTTGCATTTACATATGGTGGAGTGAAATTGCAGTACAAGGTCTTACCTCAAGGTCATCGGAACTCACCAGGAATCTTCAATAAAGTTTTGAAGGACTGTTTGTCCCCTATTGAAGTACTTCCCGGTGCTGTTGTGTCACAGTACGTTGATGATATTTTAATTGGCGCTGAAAGTGCCAAAGATTGTTTGGACGTGACGGCCGCTGTCCTGTCACGTCTCCTTGAATGTGGCTTTAAGGTCTCAAAGGAGAAGCTACAATGTTGCCGACCCCAAGTTCTCTTTTTGGGTAAGGTTATTTCGGCTGGTCATATTACCCCTAGTGCCACCCAGAGGCAGTCCATTCTTACGGCCGACCGTCCGGATACGGTACGGTCCCTTCTTTCCTTTTTAGGGTTGGCGAATTACTCCAGACACCATGTCTTGGACTACACAGGTAAGACTGCTCCCTTGCGAGAAATCATCCGCGCAGCTGGGGTTCGAGATCTCCGAGCCTCCCTGTCTTGGACGGAGGAGGCTGACAAAGCCTTTACTGACCTAAAGGCAGCTTTGGCTTCCTGTGCGGACCTTGCCATTCCTGATTACGGTAAGCCTTTTCATCTTGATACCACCATCACCAATTGCTCCGGACATGCGGTCTTGTGGCAGAAAGGAGCGAGTGGTCAGCGTAATATCATACTTTACGCATCCACCTTGTTGGACCCAATTGCCAAGAAGGCCACTGATTGTGCGCTGTTTGCTGATACATTGGCTTCCTTATTGAAGAAGGTGGCTCATGTAGTGATGGGTCATCCATTGGTGGTGTATACCTCTCACTCGGTGGTAGCTTATGTACAATCTAAAACCTTTGCCCTGACTCCTCAAAGACAATTGAGACTTGCAAGGGAACTGACTGCCCCAAATTTAACTTTTGCTGCCGATGACGCTCCTAACGTTTCGGCAGGGCTGACCCTTACTGGCTCCCCACATTGCTGTGAGTCTTTCTCTCAATCTCAGGTTCGGATTAGGCCTGACTTATCAGACCAACCTTTACCGGGCTCTCGTTTGCTTTTCACGGACGGACATTGTCACAGGCTCCCGGATGGGTCCCTGTCAGCTGGGGCTGCGGTTGTTGAACTTTCGCCACCGAACCACACTCGCACAGTTTCCAGCTGGGGCCCCTATGGTGGCTCCTCCGCCCAGTTTGCGGAGTTGATGGCGCTGAAATTGGCGTTGGAGCTTGCTTCGGGTCAGCGTGTCACGATTTACACCGACTCGGCTTATGTGTGTGGCCTAGTGTTGCGTGATTTGTCGTCTTGGAAAAGGAACGGCTTTTTGACCGCTAAGGGCACTCCTGTAGCCCATAAAGAACTTTGCGAAGAAGTAGCTGACAGTCTGTTGCTCCCTGCTGCTGTGGCGGTAGTGAAGGTTCCTGGTCATTCTAAGGCGGACACAATGACTGCCATTGGCAACAGGGCGGCGGATGTTGCGGCGAAAATGGCGGGTGATTATCATTTTGACTCTCCCGGTGAAGGGGAGTGTAATCCTTTGATGTTGGTAGGACTTGTTCAGGCTCCTTTGTTGGAGTCCTTGCAGCTGGTCTCGGATGTATGGGTCAGTATTTCTACAATTGACGGTCATGATGTTGCTCTGACTGACTCAGGTCATCTCTGGATGCCCATGGAAGTGTGGGATCGCTTGGGAACCTTGGTGGAGAACTTGCCGCCAGGCAGGGCGCACAGCCTTAAATTTCATTTAGACACCTTTTGGAAGCCCCACTTAACGCCTGTTGCTTTTCAGGGACTTCTGAGTGTCGACGAGTGCCGTTCTTATCATGATGAATACGGTGAGGACTTTTGGTCACGAAATCGCCTTGCTGACGCGTACGTTGATGGGGTCTATCGTGGCCCTAATGGCCTGCCATTCTTGACGCCATCAATGGAACAACGTGTTCTAGAGGAAATACATGGTTTGAATCACCTTGGTCCGAAGGGCATGGCCAGCATCTTGGAACAGTTCTACTACCATAAGATGCCTCTCTTTTTGTGTAAAGACTTTGTACGTGGGTGTCAGACATGTGGTGCCTTTAATCCTCACCCACACCACAAACGAGGTGCGGTGAAAACTGGACGCTACCCTGGTGATGTGATCCAGATTGATTTCACGGACATGATCGTGCCTCACCAAGGTAAGCGATTTCTGTTGGGTATTGTAGACACGTTCTCGGGATGGCCGGCGTTCTTCCCATGCAAAAGGGAAAGCTCAGCTGAGGTCATGGCTGTACTTCTGAAAGACTGGATCCCTCTCTTTGGGGTTCCCTCGGAGTTACACAGTGATTCCGGGACCCACTTCACGGCCCATGATGTTAAGACTCTCTGTGGTCTCTTGGGTGTTCACAAATCGTTCTCCTGCGTATATTACCCTAAAGGTAACGCTAAAGTGGAGAGAATGAATCGGTCACTGAAGAGTGTTCTTGCCAAAATGCTGCGAGACAACCCTAAAGCCACTTGGTTGTCCTCGCTCCCCGCTGCGTTACTTCACCTTAGGTCCACTGTGAATAACACGACTCATTTCACCCCATTTGAACTTGTGTTTGGCAGGGCCATGCCCGGGTGCCTGCCTAAGTCTAACTCAGCGACCTTGCCTGAAGTTACTAACATCTTCCAGTTCAGACCGTATTTTGAGGCTCTCAATACACTTTTGAAGGAACTAACACCCATTGTGGCGACTGACACCACTGTTTCTGATTACACAGCGGACTTACCATCGAGGGTCTACATTAAAAACCACACCAGGACCTGTTGGAACGCTCCCAGATACTTAGGACCTTTTGAAGTGACTCAAAGGACTGCCACCGCAGTTAAGGTTGAGGGGCGTGACAACTGGTACCACTGGTCACACTTGAAGCCCTGTTCTGAGAAAACTGGCTTACATTGGACTCATACGCATCCCAGACGGTTGACACATCCTGCTGAATATGATAGTGGGTCTAACAGCCCCACTGAAGGGGGTGGGGGACACCAACCCCAACCCAGACGATCACAAAGACATAAAAAAGACTAACAAATATGGACTTAAGGCCTGGGTTTTAAAACCAGGACCTTTAAGGTGTCCATACGGGGTGTGGGCCCTGACACTTGCTCTTTGCTTGCTCATCATACCAACAGTAATAAAAATAGATGATCCACATAGTTGTGAGGGACGGGTCAGAGGACACCCTATCAAAGAATTGAAATTGGCCCTCTACAAGGTATGCAAAGAAGTAGGTAAAACACCTGGAGAAAATCTGGTCATCTACTGCAACAATGCAGGTACAATGTTGGTGAAAATGAGAGAAGCAGTGTCGGACCAACACACCCTAGACTGGATCACCCATTGTACAGAAAAAATGATAAAAACATGGGAAAACAAAGAAGGAACAAATGATGCTGTATTGAAACCTGTGATTTATGATGTATCTAACATGTCTGTTTCCACAGAGGGAGATGGATCTAGGAAGCGACGGTCTTTCGATACGGGGGGTCATAAGCCAGGAGAGAATACATGGGTAAAATTAGCTAAGCACACGCCCATGATTACCAACTCAACCCCGCCCTGTTGGGTGTGCTCCCTCAGGCCCCATCATGCTGCAGAAGTGCCGTCCACTGTCCCAGTCCCGATTTCGGTAAGGGCCTCGGTGTGTCTATTGTGGCTCTACCATTGGTGGAGGTGGACTGATAGGGTCCTACCGGGGTGCGAGCCATACAAAAAGTATGCTAGTCCCTTACAATGGGTCTGGCCAGGGAATTGGACGACCGGAACCAATGACACCTTGAGGAAGGGGATACGGTTTGCTGGCGTGACACATTTTAGGAAGGAGCTAGTAGCGCCCCTCGGGTTTAAGCGGGAATGTGGGCAGGGGGACAGGTACTTGGGTAAAACATCGTGCTTAGATTACATAGGTGATGGGTTTTCTGTAAGAAACCAAACATGGGCCGAGAGAGTAGTGAAATTCCACAGTGACCTCGTAGAAAAAAGCGAGATAAAACATAGAAGGCATCCGTTTTTCGGACAAACATGGCCGTTGAACCGAACCACTTGGGCTAGGGTAGTGGAAATGACTCCCCTAACCTACTCCGCGGTAGTATCAGTCCCACTGAGAGGGGGATTTCCCACCCCGGTCGGACACATCTGGCTATGCGGCGATAATAGTTATTTGACCCTGCCGCGGGGGTGGTGTGGGACCTGCACTCTGGCTCGTTTGAAGCCCTCATCTATTGTGGTGTCAGATGCACTAATGCAAGACGCCGTACGAGAATATAGACACCATAACCTACATAAGCACGGCATGAGAAAAAGGGACACCCTGAAGGTGGGAGATCGTACCCTCGGTCAATCATACGTACCTTTCTCTGATAACGGCGGACGTAAGCCCCTGTTCGGAGATGGGAAAGGATTTATCGCCACGCTGATCCCTATGATCGGTGTGGCGGCCTCCATGCAGCGTCTAAATGAGGTATGGTGGATCCTGGAGGACCTAACTGAGGTAATAGGCGACATCTTGGACCAAATGGAACGGAGTCCAGAACTTAAGGCAGTGGCTGTTGTGGCTATGCAAAATAGAGTGGCGTTAGACGCGCTGTACGCTGAACAGGGTGGTATGTGTACAGCAGTTGGCCTTGACCACTGCTGTACTTATATTCCCGACGACACTGGCAATTGGACAGCCATTAAAAATAAAGTAAAGGAACTCAAAGACTTCCTCGCGTCTCAAGAAGACCAGGGTCCTCAGTGGACCTGGCTAAATTGGTTGAATTCCGGTTCCTGGATCCATATCCTTCAAAAGGTGGGTATTCTTATAGGTGTAATACTCTTGTTTTGTTGTGTTTTGTTTTGTTGTGTTGTGCCTCTCATTCGCAGCATGGTCTCCAGGGCTCTGGGTTCCACTGGGGGCATCTATACCATGGGTGATGCGTCCCAGGGGGACACGGAGCTCAGGACAAGGGAAACGCAAGAAGGGGGTGGTCCCAGCCTGTACTTGGAAAGAGTACGGCAGGCTTTGAAATATGAATGGAACGACCCCCGACAAGGCTGTGATGGAGAATATTGTGGTGGAGATAATATCTAAACAACACTGTTCGGTGTTGTTGTGCTTGTTGTGTTTTGTGTTGCAGGAATGTTTATTTTTGTGTCAAACAGAGACGGTCCCAGGGGGACGTAAAAGGTGAAATGTACCGTTGACACGGAATAAAAACCAGCCAAGTTCCGCTTGGAAGGATAAGTAAGCGGAAGTTACACATGGGAAGAGAGAGATGATTTTGTAACCACTCAGCGGCTGGTTGAGTATGCCCTACATAAAGTGAACATGTTTATTTGGTGTTATAATATGTGAAATTGTACTGTGATTTTTGATACAGGCTGTACTTTTGTGAACTTGAAAATATTATGGTTTTGTTGACCTCCTTTTAGAGGTCAGAAAGGGGTCTGAAGAGATAATATTTTTATACGATGTTTTGTTCCTTTGGCTATTTAGCAAACTAACCAAAAGTTTTCATTCAGTGCAGTAAAAGGTGTGGTTTTCCCCAAAAAAGTTCTTTGTTTCAGGGAAGATTGAGACACAGCGACCCCCACCCAGTCCACTGGCCACATGGTCAATAAAGGGTTCAAATTACAAGGGAGACCAAGGTGGAGCTGAATGCACAGCTGTGGGAGCCAATGGGAACGATGAAAACATTACATGTGGTCTTAGACTCATAAATCTTGTAAACAATGGAATGTGTAAAAATACTGTGCTTCCCCAGGGAAGAGTCAGTATGCCCATTGGGAACGGCTGCTGACAGACACATTTGATAGGGCACTGGGAAAGACAGAATTCTGTATTAAGATGACATGTTAGGGAATAAAACGTCTAAGTTGAACTCCTTGATTTGTCATCAATTCCTGGTATGTATTTTTATTAGTTTTACGTAGCGTAGAATTTTGACGGTTCTGAACTCCTTTTTCAGTTTGAATGCGCAGTGTTGTCAATTAAAGGTAATGTTT
The DNA here is from genome assembly GCA_021464625.1 of Proterorhinus semilunaris. Classification (NCBI taxonomy): domain Eukaryota; kingdom Metazoa; phylum Chordata; class Actinopteri; order Gobiiformes; family Gobiidae; genus Proterorhinus; species Proterorhinus semilunaris. The sequence goes on along the minus strand of CM038361.1, from coordinate 30,931,397 downwards.
AAAATAGGGGAAAAGTAAACTCGTCGTAGTGATACTATTTATTGTGTACAAGGACAACACAGGAAAACGGCTGTTTTTCTTCAGAGCTATGATAGAGTTATGATAGAGCTATGATAGAGTTATGATAGAGTCATGATAGAGTCATGATAGAGCTATGATAGAGTTATGATAGAGCTATGATAGAGCTACGATAGAGTTACGATAGAGTTATGATAGAGTCATGATAGAGCTATGATAGAGTTATGATAGAGTTATGATAGAGTTATGATAGAGCTATGATAGAGCTATGATAGAGTTATGATAGAGTTATGATAGAGTTATGATAGAGCTATGATAGAGTTATGATAGAGCTATGATAGAGTTATGATAGAGCTATGATAGAGCTATGATAGAGCTATGATAGAGCTATGATAGAGCTATGATAGAGTTATGATAGAGCTATGATAGAGCTATGATAGAGCTATGATAGAGCTATGATAGAGTTATGATAGAGCTATGATAGAGCTATGATAGAGTTATGATAGAGCTATGATAGAGTTATGATAGAGTTATGATAGAGTTATGATAGAGCTATGATAGAGCTATGATAGAGTTATGATAGAGCTATGATAGAGCTATGATAGAGCTATGATAGAGTTATGATAGAGCTATGATAGAGTTATGATAGAGTTATGATAGAGCTATGATAGAGTTATGATAGAGCTATGATAGAGCTATGATAGAGCTATGATAGAGTTATGATAGAGCTATGATAGAGCTATGATAGAGTTATGATAGAGTTATGATAGAGCTATGATAGAGTTATGATAGACTTATGATAGAGCTATGATAGAGCTATGATAGAGTTATGATAGAGTTATGATAGAGCTATGATAGAGTTATGATAGACTTATGATAGAGCTATGATAGAGTTATGATAGAGCTATGATAGTTATGATAGAGCTATGATAGAGCTATGATAGAGCTATGATAGAGCTATGATAGAGTTATGATGGAGCTATGATAGAGCTATGATAGAGCTATGATAGAGCTATGATAGAGCTATGATAAAGTTATGATAGAGCTATGATAAAGTTATGATAGAGCTATGATAGAGTTATGATAGAGTTATGATAGAGCTATGATAGAGCTATGATAGAGTTATGATAGAGCTATGATAGAGCTATGATAGAGCTATGATAGAGCTATGATAGAGTTATGATAGAGCTATGATAGTTATGATAGAGTTATGATAGAGCTATGATAGAGCTATGATAGAGTTATGATAGAGCTATGATAGTTATGATAGAGCTATGATAGAGCTATGATAGAGCTATGATAGTTATGATAGAGCTATGATAGAGCTACGATAGAGTTATGATAGAGTTATGATAGAGTCATGATAGAGCTATGATAGAGTTATGATAGAGTTATGATAGAGTCATGATAGAGCTATGATAGAGTTATGATAGAGCTATGATAGAGCTACGATAGAGTTACGATAGAGTTATGATAGAGTCATGATAGAGCTATGATAGAGTTATGATAGAGTTATGATAGAGTTATGATAGAGCTATGATAGAGCTATGATAGAGCTATGATAGAGTTATGATAGAGTTATGATAGAGTTATGATAGAGCTATGATAGAGTTATGATAGAGCTATGATAGAGTTATGATAGAGTTATGATAGAGTTATGATAGAGCTATGATAGAGTTATGATAGAGCTATGATAGAGCTATGATAGAGCTATGATAGAGTTATGATAGAGCTATGATAGAGTTATGATAGAGTTATGATAGAGTTATGATAGAGCTATGATAGAGTTATGATAGAGCTATGATAGAGCTATGATAGAGCTATGATAGAGTTATGATAGAGCTATGATAGAGCTATGATAGAGTTATGATAGAGCTATGATAGAGTTATGATAGAGTTATGATAGAGTTATGATAGAGCTATGATAGAGTTATGATAGAGTTATGATAGAGTTATGATAGAGCTATGATAGAGTTATGATAGAGCTATGATAGAGCTATGATAGAGCTATGATAGAGTTATGATAGAGTTATGATAGAGTTATGATAGAGTTATGATAGAGCTATGATAGAGTTATGATAGAGCTATGATAGAGCTATGATAGAGCTATGATAGAGCTATGATAGAGTTATGATAGAGTTATGATAGAGCTATGATAGACTTATGATAGAGCTATGATAGAGCTATGATAGAGTTATGATAGAGTTATGATAGAGTTATGATAGAGCTATGATAGAGTTATGATAGAGTTATGATAGAGTTATGATAGAGCTATGATAGAGCTATGATAGAGTTATGATAGAGTTATGATAGAGTTATGATAGAGCTATGATAGAGCTATGATAGAGTTATGATAGAGTTATGATAGAGTTATGATAGAGCTATGATAGAGCTATGATAGAGCTATGATAGAGCTATGATAGAGTTATGATAGAGCTATGATAGAGCTATGATAGAGTTATGATAGTGTTATGATAGAGTTATGATAGAGTTATGATAGAGCTATGATAGAGTTATGATAGAGTTATGATAGAGCTATGATAGAGTTATGATAGAGCTATGATAGTTATGATAGAGCTATGATAGAGCTATGATAGAGCTATGATAGAGCTATGATAGAGTTATGATAGAGCTATGATAGAGCTATGATAGAGCTATGATAGAGTTATGATAGAGCTATGATAGAGTTATGATAGAGCTATGATAGAGTTATGATAGAGTTATGATAGAGTTATGATAGAGCTATGATAGAGTTATGATAGAGTTATGATAGAGCTATGATAGACTTATGATAGAGCTATGATAGAGTTATGATAGAGTTATGACAGAGTTATGACAGAGTTATGATAGAGCTATGATAGAGTTATGATAGAGTTATGATAGAGTTATGATAGAGTTATGATAGAGCTATGATAGAGTTATGATAGAGTTATGATAGAGCTATGATAGAGTTATGATAGACTTATGATAGAGCTATGATAGAGTTATGATAGAGCTATGATAGTTATGATAGAGCTATGATAGAGCTATGATAGAGCTATGATAGAGCTATGATAGAGTTATGATAGAGCTATGATAGAGCTATGATAGAGCTATGATAGAGCTATGATAAAGTTATGATAGAGCTATGATAAAGTTATGATAGAGTTATGATAGAGCTATGATAGAGCTATGATAGAGTTATGATAGAGCTATGATAGAGCTATGATAGAGCTATGATAGAGCTATGATAGAGCTATGATAGAGTTATGATAGAGCTATGATAGTTATGATAGAGTTATGATAGAGCTATGATAGAGCTATGATAGAGTTATGATAGAGCTATGATAGTTATGATAGAGCTATGATAGAGCTATGATAGAGCTACGATAGAGTTATGATAGAGTTATGATAGAGTCATGATAGAGCTATGATAGAGTTATGATAGAGTTATGATAGAGTTATGATAGAGCTATGATAGAGTTATGATAGAGCTATGATAGAGTTATGATAGAGCTATGATAGAGCTATGATAGAGTTATGATAGAGCTATGATAGAGTTATGATAGAGTTATGATAGAGCTATGATAGAGTTATGATAGAGCTATGATAGAGTCATGATAGAGCTATGATAGAGTCATGATAGAGCTATGATAGAGCTATGATAGAGTTATGATAGAGTTATGATAGAGCTATGATAGAGTTATGATAGAGCTATGATAGAGTTATGATAGAGTTATGATAGAGTTATGATAGAGCTATGATAGAGTTATGATAGAGCTATGATAGAGCTATGATAGAGTTATGATAGAGTTATGATAGAGCTATGATAGAGCTATGATAGAGTTATGATAGAGCTATGATAGAGCTATGATAGAGCTATGATAGAGTTATGATAGAGCTATGATAGAGTTATGATAGAGTTATGATAGAGTTATGATAGAGCTATGATAGAGTTATGATAGAGCTATGATAGAGCTATGATAGAGCTATGATAGAGTTATGATAGAGCTATGATAGAGCTATGATAGAGCTATGATAGAGTTATGATAGAGTTATGATAGAGCTATGATAGACTTATGATAGAGCTATGATAGAGTTATGATAGAGTTATGATAGAGTTATGATAGAGCTATGATAGAGTTATGATAGAGCTATGATAGAGCTATGATAGAGTTATGATAGAGCTATGATAGAGTTATGATAGAGTTATGATAGAGCTATGATAGAGCTATGATAGAGTTATGATAGAGCTATGATAGAGTTATGATAGAGCTATGATAGAGTTATGATAGAGTTATGATAGAGCTATGATAGAGTTATGATAGAGTTATGATAGAGCTATGATAGAGCTATGATAGAGTTATGATAGAGTTATGATAGAGCTATGATAGTTATGATAGAGCTATGATAGTTATGATAGAGCTATGATAGAGCTATGATAGAGCTATGATAGAGCTATGATAGAGTTATGATAGTTATGATAGAGTTATGACCCCCTTAGGGCAGGGGTCCCCAACTAGCGGACCTGGGTCCAGATCCGGACCTCCAGAGGCTTTTCATTTTCTCAATATACCAAATTTCTATGGCTGAATTAAAACTGATGGAATCAATGAAAGAAACTCTGATTCCTTCATCAGTTCTGCTTTACTCGCTGTCCGGACCCTGGACATATGTCCAAAGTTACCACAGAAAAGTTTGCGGACCTCAAGCTGTGTGGGATCCCTGCCTTAGGGGGGTCACGAAGCCTGGGTGGGGGTCCCCAGATGATATAAAAAGAAAAATACTGTTTTTAGTATATTTCTGAGAGTAAAACAGCATATAATTTGTTTAATCCATTAAAATATTCAAACTAAACAGTTTAAATACTTACTGACTTGTTTTTAAAATGTATTTCTGGCCTAAAGTAGCATTAGAGGCAATAACTTTATACATCGGGGGTCCCGAGTGGTTTGCGTGTCAATTTTTGGGGTCCCAGCCAAAAAAGTTTGGGAAGCCCTGGTCTAGGGTGACCAGATTTCTGGGTTTCAAATCTTCTCCCACACTGAAGGGACGAAATGTAACAATTTAGATTTTTTATTAATTCATAATCTCACTCTGTCAACAAGACAAACCGTTTCCATGTTTAATGAGCTCGTCTCTACAGTTAATACTATTAATACTATTAATACTATTACAATGAGTTCTATTTTCCGAGGACAGAGCTGGGCCTCGCTCTTGGCCCTTATGTACAGTATGCTTTGCCTTTTCTTGTGCCACACCCTCCTGTGCCTCGGTCCAATCAGGAAAAGCCAAACCAGGAAAACTCTTTATTTTTTACTTGCAATAAAAGAACAACTTACAAATATGGATGAAACAAAAAATCCCTAAAACGAAAACTAAAGGTTCCAGAACAGAGTGAGTTCAGAACTGATCATCATCGTCACCGTCGTCGTCATCGTCATCGTGATCGTCATCATCGTCATCGTCGTTATCGATATCGTTGATTTCGTTATCAGTGTTGTGACTCAGAGTCTGCAGCTCTGAAACCACTCTGTCCTTTAACCGGATTAAATGAATGACTTTGTGTTCATGCAGGTATAGAGGCGTATGTGAGGTCATGGGGTCATGGGGTCATGAGGTCATGGGGTCATGGGGTCATGAGGTCATGAGGTCATGGGGTCATGGGGTCATGGGGTCATGGGGTCACGGGCGTCCGAAGTCTTTCTAAAGTGTGGGGAACATTTCAATCATTCCGACATGATTTCCAACATTCTGGTGCTTTTCAGATAATAAATAATACTTTCAGATGATCCACTTTAATTTACACGACCTTTGAACCTGCCACATGTAGAACAATGTGCTGTAACCATGTGTAATAACATATGTGTTACACACACGATGGAATCATGTGTCTTTGTAGTTTGGAGGTTCATAATGTAACAAGACATAGGCCTCGAACCCCATAACCCTAAACCCTAAGGGTCTTACGTCTCATTACAAAAGTACCTCTAAAAGTACTAATACTCATGATCCCATTGTGTAAGTACAACAGGTACGAGTTATTACAGATCGTTACAGTATTTAAGTTACACTTTATCAGGTTCATGTCAAATACAGAATGAGCGTTGGATTCCGCCTCATATCTTTCACAAACGTTGTTGGATTGAAACATTCAGCCCGGGAAGTAATGATCAGTAAATACTTTACTTCACTTCAGTAAAGTATTTACTGAAGTAATGATCTGAAAATACTTTACTTTCTCATCACTTTCACTTCAGCATCTTCCACACTTTCCCGACATACAAGTCGCTCTAAAGTTTCATCCCTTGGCTTGAAGAACCTTCTGCAGCTAAAGAGAGAAACGGACCTGAAGCGCAGGTGTGTTGGCGGTCCAGCAGAGGGCAGCAGAGATCAGAGTATCTCATATTAAAGAGCAGGTCAGAGGATCCTTCACTCATCACAGGGTCTGCGTCTGGACGGAGGAGAATCGGCCTCTGAGCCTGAGGACACACAGAACGTCCCAGATGAAGCTTCAGAGGTTTTTAAAGGTGCAGCTAAACTCCAAACACACCTTTATCTGCTCAGTTATTCGTTCACCCGGAGGTCTGAGGAGTTTTCTAATCGTCATATTCACACAACGTGTTTCTTATTTATCTTTAAAGTGACGCTTTTGAAAATATGACTTATTTAGAAGAATAACTTCAGATGCATAATTATCACTTTATTTATGACGAAGACGTGAAACAGGAAGTGAAACTATAAACATGTCGTGTATGAGACCATGTGACCTGAATATTTCTGACAAAAACAAATAAATAAATAATAATAATAATAATAATAATAATAATTTGCTTTCAGAGGAGATTTCATGGAGTAAAAAAAAAAAAACTTTCCAGTTCAGTTTTACCCAAATCTCACAGCGTAACGCCCCATTTGAAAGCTAAGCCCTACAAAACTGAGCTAAGCTTCTTCCTTGCGTTGTCGTCTCATTTTTGTCGCTATCTTGACACTTTTTTTTCCCGGAAGCTTTTAGATTTGGATAAAGCCGAACAGGAAAATGGGCTCGGTTAAATCAACACAAGAGCGACGGGAAAAAAAAGGATGAAAGTGACAAAAAAAATGAGAAGAAAAATAAAGTGAAAAAAAGACCAGGAAAAAGATCAGTTTTGAAGGTCTTAGCTTTCAAATGAGGCGTTACTGTGGCAGCTGTAAGCTCGGGATACTTTTAGATTTGGGTAAAGCCGAACTGGAGAAAATACACTGGGTTTAAAATGTTAAAACGATGTATTTTCCTCCAGATGTTCCAGCCGTGTCCTGATGTGCAGAATGAGCCCAGACCTGAAACCCCGCCCCTCAGACGGCGTTTAGCCCCGCCCCTCAGACGGCGTTTAGCCCCGCCCCTCAGACGGCGTTTCCACGTCACCAGGAGCGAGGGTCATTAGCCCCGCCCCCTTAACACAAACAAACACAAACATCTCACCCGTTGCGTCTCCTCTGCCGCCAGGTGGGGGCGCTCCTGAACCCGTGACTCGCCGAAACAGACGCTCTGAAAGAAACAGAACTTCATTCATGCTTTAACCGAGCACACCCTCCCGTTCGGCTTTACCCAAATCTAAAGCTGCTTGGAAAAAAACGTGACGACAGAGTTACAGAAAAGATCAGCGTAAATGAGTTTTTTAGGTCTTAGCTTTCAAATGAGTCATTACACTGGCCTGTAGGCTGTGAGCTTTTAGATTTGGGTAAAGCTGACCTGGGGTTAAGAGCTCGTACTCACTGGCGACGCTGAGCTCGGATGAATCGGTGTGATTCGGCCTGGATCCTGTGGAGACAAAAGCATTTTAATGTGAAATCAGAACAAAATGGTGGATTCATGTCACTACTCGAGTAAAAGTACCCGAGTAAAAGCACAGATACTACTGATCCATAAAAGTAAACGTTGCCTGTCCTGTTATTGAGGAGTTGTTACTCGAGTAAGTAAATAAGTAATAAGTGAATCTTTGTAGAAATTAAAACTGAAACAATAACCAGAGAAAAACAAACTTCAATCTTTAGATCAAGTTTTGATTTGGTTTTTCAGCTCAAATAAATTATGACATTATTTGATTATTTCTGACCCACTTTTATTTCCCATTTGCATTATTAATATCATTAATATCATTAATATCATTAACATCATCCCCATGTGTTGTTGTCTCTTCACTATTTTACTTCTTTTTCTGGAATATATATTTGAATATTGGGAAAAGTATTGTTAGAGTACAAGTATCGAGCCGTAGTACTCCTGCCCTGAGCGAAAGTCGTTTTTGTCTTGTCGACTTTAGCTGCAGATGTTCTTCTCCAGAAAACACCTGGATTTGCTGCGTGTCATTTGTAATCGTTTCGTAATAAATATTCCAGTTACTGAAACTCGTTACTCTTGTAATACGTCGTCAACACAAATACTCGAGTAAAGTATCCAGATTTACTTAGTTACTGATGCCGAGTCTCAGGGCGACGCCCATAGATCTGCTGCATCACTGCTTCGTTTAGACAGGGGCCAAACCCGGCCCTCCAGCAGAACCTTTGGGCCCAGGATGATTATGAGACTTTTTAAAAACGCAGGAAATACTTCCAATATACTTTACTATACTTTACTATACTTTACTATACTTTACTATACTTTACTTCCAAACTCTGGATCTGGAGACGCTGGACCAACAGGGAGGGGCCATTGTTCTCCTTCCCAAAAATAAAAAATATTAAAAAGGGGCAAAAATACTACTACTACTACTACTACTACTACTACTACTACTACTACTACTACTACTACTACTACTACTACTACTACTACTACTACTACTACTACTACTACTACTACTACTACTACTACTACTACTACTACTCTGGAATAATTTGAGAGAACTTGAGAAAAATACCAGTAATAAAAACTGAGGGGAGAAAAATAAAAATAAATTGTGCTCCAGGGCCGACGTCGTCCCATGTGGAGCCGCGCCCTGTTCCCCGTCCCGTCTCTTCAAACACGTTACCGTTAAAGCTGAAATATTCCAGACTTTGGGACGTCCTGACTCAGACACATGTTTATATAATAATCTGAATAGGACTCACCTTCTGATGTGTCGCTGGTCCTTTGGCCTCCAGGCCTCGTCCTCGTCCGAGAGGTCCATGTTTGTCCTGCAGATACAGGAGTGACTCTGCTCCTCTGAGCTCAGGTTATATTACTTTCACTTTCCCCCCTCCCCCCCTCCCGTCACAGAGATCACTCCATCGTCATGATGGGCATTAATGTATTAGATTAAACGAAAACCCCTCCTCCTAAACCCCACCGTCCCCTGTAACGTTAGATCGAGTTTAACCAATGAAAGAACAGGATTCAGAGCATATTTGCATATGTTAATGAGCAGGAAACGTTCTTCTCTGGAGGCTTTAACACGAGTTGAACAGTGAGTGAAGAGGAGAAGGTTCTGGAGGACACAGTAAACCTGCTCCTCTCTTTTCTCACAGACGTTTGTATCACATTTAGTGTGTTTTCCACAGAGCCCGGTTACTCCAGGATGAAGACTGTGCAGAATCATCTCTGAGCAGGGGCGGATCTGAGCATACAGGGGCGGAGCTGAGCATACAGGGGCGGAGCTGAGCATACAGGGGCGGATCTGAGCATACAGGGGCGGATCTGAGCATACAGGGGCGGATCTGAGCATACAGGGGCGGATCTGAGCATACAGGGGCGGATCTGAGCATACAGGGGCTGGGGCGTCGCAGGGGAACCCCAGACTCCCAGACTGTCAGAATAAACAAAAACAAAAACATTATTTTATATTAATATTAAAGACGGCAGGAAAAGCAGCTCATGTACCCATACCTCACACACACATTTACACACACACATACACACACAGTTACACACCCGCACAATTTTCTGCCAAGTCTGGGGAGTTTTCAGCGACGTTTAGCGGCTCAAAAATGTGGTCGTTGACGGAAAAAGAAGAAACCACCCGAGAACAACAGTCCGGGGACTGCGTACGGCTCGGGCCTAATAATAATAATAATAATAATAATGATGATAATTAATCACAAATTAATATTATACTGAAGATGGAAATGACAGCTGGGAAGTAGCAAGATCACGAAGTATAATATAAACTGCATTTACCATATACTGCATAGTAACTTATACTGCATAGTAACTTATACTGCATTTACCATATACTGCATTTACCATATACTGCATAGTAACTTATACTGCATTTACCATATACTGCATTTACCATATACTGCATAGTAACTTATACTGCATAGTAACTTATACTGCATAGTAACTTATACTGCATAGTAACTTATACTGCATTTACCATATACTGCATTTACCATATACTGCATAGTAACTTATACTGCATAGTAACTTATACTGCATAGTAACTTATACTGCATAGTAACTTAGTGCCTTTATGTTACTCGGGTTTGGCATTGGCTGAAATATATTATATATTATATTAAGGGTTTCCTTTTGTTTCGTGCTTTGTACTAACCCTCGTACATGAATCGAGATCGTGGTCGTTCTGTTTCTATATGAACATTTCAAACAATACTTTGTAATTTGGTCTGTTTTAAAAAAAATGCTGTGAAATGAAACTTAAAATATGATTCTGCTGATTGTGTGATCGATGACGTCATTACAATAAGATAAAGTTATTATTATAGTTCTGTTTATGTAGATGCTTTATTGTAAATGTTGTATTGATTTTGGGGGCGGGGCTTATTAGCTCTTGGTTCCGCCCCTCCTTTAGAGCAGATCATAAACTAAACTAAACTAAACTAAGCTGCATGTATCTTTTACAGTCGGGGAAACACTTATTACAGTGAGGGCTGAAGCAAAGCTAATGTCTCAGACCGCTGTCTTTAAAGTATGAACTTTGACTGTGTGTGTGTTGGGTGGCACAGTGGTTAGAGCTCGTGCTTCACAGCTAGAAGGTCCCGGGTTTGATTCCCACCTGGACGGGGCCTTTCTGTGGAGTTTGCATGTTCTCCCCGTGTCTGCGTAGGTTTCCTCCGGTTTCTCCTACCACTAAAAACATGTACAATAGGCCAGGATGACTGATGTGTGAATGTATGGTGCTGGTCAGAGGGACCGTTGGTGCAGATGTGACAGATCTTTATATAAATAAAGCTCTTCTTAACAGCTCAGCTGATCAGGCCAAACGATAAGAAGCTTTACTTCCTCTGAACCCGAGGTGTGAACTTACAGACGCACTATAGCTTTAACTTCCCTATAATGCTGTGAGTACATCGTTACAGTTTCTGCCCGTTGCATAGACCAGGCTCAGACCGGCTCAGACCGGCCTGCAGTTCCCCCAGAGCACCTGCTCGGACAAAGAGCTACAAAAACATCGCCTCAAAACAACACTTTAAAAACTATTATTCAAAGCCCTGCTTTAACCACGTTACAATGAAAAGCATTTATTTATTTTAAAAGATTTTGCTACCTTCTTTTCTTCCATTTAACATATTTTATAGATTATGAATAAGAGAAAAATACACACAATGTAATCATAAATAGAATATTGGTACATTCAACGATTCTCCTCTTATCAAGACTAAACACAGACTTAGGCCGAGTCCAGGGCTATTCAGTTACATTTTATACTGGGCCAGTTTGTTCATAATAATAATAAACCAGGACTATATCAATAGTCTATACTACAATATCAGGGCTAGAGCAGGACTAACCCACACCTGGACCAGCCAGGGCAATATAGAAGAACACATGTGAGGAGCTTCTCAAACACGAGACTCCTCACAGCTGAGCAGACCCCTGTGGAGCCGGTTCTCATGTCCAGACCTCGCGCTTCAGGAGAACCCTCAGTAAATGCAGCTCCTGTGAGAGGACGCGCTCACGTTTGTTCAGCTTCTACTCATAACTCCTGCCATCGCAAAGAAGCATCTCTGCACTTGTGTCTTTCCCACAAACGCGGATTGAAAAAAGTCAACGGAGAAAAAAAGCTACAAAATGCACCTGTAATGCAGGTGTTTACCGGTTAACAACACGGTGCAGTTTTGCCTCAAACACATGTACTGTAATGTCAGAAATATATTTCTAACATGTACTAGTCATTGTGTAACAGCTGAAGTGAATATTTGTGCTCTGACCTGAATCTCATCTCAGGACACGTCACAGATAAAGGCTCGGCCTTGAGGTAGGACGTATACAGAGATACAACAAATGTGTTGACGTCAGGGTGTCGTCTCTTGTCACTCTGATGTGAACAGATGACGGTATAAATATGCCTGAGTGTCAGAGGCAGAACATTCTGTGTTTAAGACCACTTGATTCAGACTTCTCTTCTTTATGGTTTTTACGTTATTATATATATACCAAATTCCATTACAATTGGCGTCGCGAACAGGACACGTGTGATCGTTCCAGAAGGGACCCGGTAGGTCGGCCGACCTGGGGGAGAGCCTCCACCTCTGGACCTCGCTCTAAAAGTCAGCTGGAGAAGGGAGGGCTGGGTAACTCTTCTGGGACCTGAGTTATGAGTGTTGTGTCTGAGATCAAGTGTGTTTTAAACCAGGTCTGTTTGTTAAACATCTAAGTGATAACAAGGGCAGCTGTGGCCACAGTTCTCGCTCAGGCAGCCGGTTGTGTGTGTTTTGTTTTGTGTTTCTCCTTTCGCTCTTAGACGGTACAAAGGAGGGGAGAGCACGATTTTGGGGCTAGGTCAGTGATCTAGAGAAATCTAAACACGGGTTGTTTAGTGTCTTCTACCTGTTAGCATATTCGCTAGAGAAGAGCAAACAGTCTCTAGGGGAAACTGTAGGCGGGGGTAGTTGTCCACGGCGGGGGTAGTTGTCCACGGCGGGGGTAGTTGTCCACGGCGGGGGTAGTTGTCCACGGCGGGGGTAGTTGTCCACGGCGGGGGTAGTTGTCCACGGCGGGGGTAGTTGTCCACGGCGGGGGTAGTTGTCAGGTGTTTTTGTTTACAAACATGTTTACAAATATGGCTGAAGTCAAGCAGCTCTTCATAACACCCCTTGTGGGGGATATACTGACCCGGGGTGTAGGTGTGTCAGCAGATGTTGGGACAGTGTGGGGGATATACTGGCTTGGGGAGGGGTGTAAGGGTGTTGTAGGTGGGTGTTGGGGGATATACTGGCTTGGGGTGGGGTGTAAGGGTGTTGTAGGTGGGTGTTGTGGGATATACTGGCTTGGGGTGGGGTGTAAGGGTGTTGTAGGTGGGTGTTGGGGGATATACTGGCTTGGGGTGGGGTGTAAGGGTGTTGTAGGTGGGTGTTGGGGGATATACTGGCTTGGGGTGGGGTGTAAGGGTGTTGTAGGTGGGTGTTGGGGGATATACTGGCTTGGGATTGGGGTGTAAGGGTGTTGTAGGTGGGTGTTGTGGGATATACTGGCTTGGGGTGGGGTGTAAGGGTGTTGTCGGTGGGTGTTGGGGGATATACTGACCCGGGGTGTAGGTGTGTCAGCAGATGTTGGGACAGTGTGGGGGATATACTGGCTTGGGGAGGGGTGTAAGGGTGTTGTAGGTGGGTGTTGGGGGATATACTGGCTTGGGGTGGGGTGTAAGGGTGTTGTAGGTGGGTGTTGTGGGATATACTGGCTTGGGGTGGGGTGTAAGGGTGTTGTAGGTGGGTGTTGGGGGATATACTGGCTTGGGGTGGGGTGTAAGGGTGTTGTAGGTGGGTGTTGGGGGATATACTGGCTTGGGGTGGGGTGTAAGGGTGTTGTAGGTGGGTGTTGGGGATATACTGGCTTGGGGTGGGGTGTAAGGGTGTTGTAGGTGGGTGTTGGGGGATATACTGGCTTGGGGAGGGGTGTAAGGGTGTTGTAGGTGGGTGTTGGGGATATACTGGCCTGGGGAAGGGTGTAAGGGTGTTGTCGGTGGGTGTTGGGGGATATACTGGCTTGGGGTGGGGTGTAAGGGTGTTGTAGGTGGGTGTTGGGGGATATACTGGCTTGGGGTGGGGTGTAAGGGTGTTGTAGGTGGGTGTTGGGGATATACTGGCCTGGGGAAGGGTGTAAGGGTGTTGTCGGTGGGTGTTGGGGGATATACTGGCCTGGGGTGGGGTGTAAGGGTGTTGTAGGTGGGTGTTGGGGATATACTGGCCTGGGGAAGGGTGTAAGGGTGTTGTCGGTGGGTGTTGGGGATATACTGGCTTGGGGAGGGGTGTAAGGGTGTTGTCGGTGGGTGTTGGGGGATATACTGGTCTGGGGAGGGGTGTAAAGGTGTTGTCGGTGGGTGTTGGGGGATATACTGGCTTGGGGAGGGGTGTAAGGGTGTTGTAGGTGGGTGTTGGGGGATATACTGGCTTGGGGTGGGGTGTAAGGGTGTTGTAGGTGGGTGTTGTGGGATATACTGGCTTGGGGTGGGGTGTAAGGGTGTTGTAGGTGGGTGTTGGGGGATATACTGGCTTGGGGTGGGGTGTAAGGGTGTTGTAGGTGGGTGTTGGGGGATATACTGGCTTGGGGTGGGGTGTAAGGGTGTTGTAGGTGGGTGTTGGGGGATATACTGGCTTGGGGAGGGGTGTAAGGGTGTTGTAGGTGGGTGTTGGGGATATACTGGCCTGGGGAAGGGTGTAAGGGTGTTGTCGGTGGGTGTTGGGGGATATACTGGCTTGGGGTGGGGTGTAAGGGTGTTGTAGGTGGGTGTTGGGGGATATACTGGCTTGGGGTGGGGTGTAAGGGTGTTGTCGGTGGGTGTTGGGGGATATACTGGCTTGGGGTGGGGTGTAAGGGTGTTGTAGGTGGGTGTTGGGGGATATACTGGTCTGGGGTGGGGTGTAAGGGTGTTGTAGGTGGGTGTTGGGGGATATACTGGCCTGGGGTGGGGTGTAAGGGTGTTGTAGGTGGGTGTTGGGGGATATACTGGCCTGGGGAGGGGTGTAAGGGTGTTGTCGGTGGGTGTTGTGGGATATACTGGTCTGGGGAGGGGTGTAAAGGTGTTGTCGGTGGGTGTTGGGGGATATACTGGCTTGGGGAGGGGTGTAAGGGTGTTGTAGGTGGGTGTTGGGGGATATACTGGCTTGGGATTGGGGTGTAAGGGTGTTGTAGGTGGGTGTTGTGGGATATACTGGCTTGGGGTGGGGTGTAGGGTGTTGTAGGTGGGTGTTGGGGGGATATACTGGCCTGGGGAGGGGTGTAAGGGTGTTGTAGGTGGGTGTTGGGGGATATACTGGCCTGGGGAAGGGTGTAAGGGTGTTGTCGGTGGGTGTTGGGGGATATACTGGCTTGGGGTGGGGTGTAAGGGTGTTGTAGGTGGGTGTTGGGGGATATACTGGCTTGGGGTGGGGTGTAAGGGTGTTGTAGGTGGGTGTTGGGGGATATACTGGCTTGGGGAGGGGTGTAAGGGTGTTGTAGGTGGGTGTTGGGGGGATATACTGGCCTGGGGAGGGGTGTAAGGGTGTTGTAGGTGGGTGTTGGGGGATATACTGGCTTGGGGAGGGGTGTAAGGGTGTTGTAGGTGGGTGTTGGGGGGATATACTGGCTTGGGGAGGGGTGTAAGGGTGTTGTAGGTGGGTGTTGGGGGATATACTGGTCTGGGGTGGGGTGTAAGGGTGTTGTAGGTGGGTGTTGGGGGATATACT
The DNA here is from genome assembly GCA_021464625.1 of Proterorhinus semilunaris. Taxonomy (NCBI): domain Eukaryota; kingdom Metazoa; phylum Chordata; class Actinopteri; order Gobiiformes; family Gobiidae; genus Proterorhinus; species Proterorhinus semilunaris. The sequence continues at coordinate 30,915,821 of CM038361.1, read as the reverse complement.
GGCTTGGGGTGGGGTGTAAGGGTGTTGTAGGTGGGTGTTGGGGGATATACTGGCTTGGGGTGGGGTGTAAGGGTGTTGTAAGTGGGTGTTGGGGGATATACTGGCTTGGGGTGGGGTGTAAGGGTGTTGTAGGTGGGTGTTGGGGGATATACTGGCTTGGGGTGGGGTGTAAGGGTGTTGTAGGTGGGTGTTGGGGGATATACTGGTCTGGGGAGGGGTGAATGATGTGAGTGAGTGGTTGGTGGTGGGAGGGGCCGATGACGCAGATTGGCTGCCTTGCTTCCGTCAGTCTACCCCAGGGCAGCTGTGGCTACAACAGTAGCTTACCACCACAGAGTATGGAGTTAATGAATAATGACGACAGTGCAGCGCTTTGAGAAACACTTGGTAATACAGACTTGTAAAGCACATTTTAATAATAAGGCATTATTATTAGGCCCGAGCGGACCTGGCAGGTCTCGGGCCTCTTGTAATTGTACAAGCAGTGCGCGGAGCGCACTGAAGAAAGACGTGCGCGTAGCGCACGTCCCACGGGAAAAGAGCGCGGAGCGCTCAAAACCCATGTATGAGACAGTAATCAGGGGACTCCCGGCACCAACACCTGTCCGATGATATAGGCGTGTGCCGCGAAAGCGGCACATTTGTTGCTGCTTTTAAAAAAAAAAAGGTGAAAACCACAGTGAAGGCGCAACATGGACAAGAAAGTGGTCGATGACGAGCGAAGCTCGTCATCGACCAAGGCCACTCACCAAAGCCCAAAACACTGATACAGTGACTCGGGGCATCGAGCCCTATCTGGTGATATAAGTATTTGCCGCGAAAGCGGCAAATTTGTTCTTGTACTCACAAAAATACGCAAAAAAAATCCCATAGAGAAACATTGACAAAGAAGAGGTAAAATACGAGCGCAACGCGCTCGTATTTGATAATAAACCTTACGGTTGGATTACTGGACGTGAGACCTTTCCGAATATATAAGGTTGGCCGCCGGAGGCGGCGCTATATTGTTATTGTACTGGTTTTTCTTATTAGGCCCGAGCGGACCTGGCAGGTCTCGGGCCTCTTGTAATTGTACAAGCAGTGCGCGGAGCGCACTAAAGAAAGACGTGCGCGTAGCGCACGTCCCACGGGAAAAGAGCGCGGAGCGCTCAAAACCCATGTATGAGACAGTAATCAGGGGGCTCCCGGCACCAACACCTGTCCGATGATATAGGCGTGTGCCGCGAAAGCGGCACATTTGTTGCTGCTTTTAAAAAAAAAGAGGTGAAAACCACAGTCAAGGCGCAACATGGACAAGAAAGTGGTCGATGACGAGCGAAGCTCGTCATCGACCATGGCCACTCACCAAAGCCCAAAACACTGATACAGTGAATCAGGGCATCGAGCCCTATCCGGTGATATAAGTATTTGCCGCGAAAGCGGCAAATTTGTTCTTGTACTCACAAAAATACAAAAAAAAAAACGGATAGAGAAACATTGAGAAAGAGGAGGTAAAAGACGAGCGCAACGCGCTCGTATTGGATAATAAACCTTACGGTTGGATTACTGGACGTGAGACCTTTCCGAATATATAAGGTTTGCCGCCGGAGGCGGCCCCATATTGTTATTGTATGGGTTTTTCTTATTATTATTATTATTTTTCTTCTCCCCCCCTAAATCCACTTTCCCACTGACGAAAAGTCCTGAATTTTTGCTCAAAATTCAAGCACGTGATTCTAAGAACTTTCACATTTAGAAAATTGAAAAATTCAAAAAAATGGCGCGTCAGCGCCCCCTGGAAAAACCACGTTAACATTGCGCCCTATGTAAAACACCCCCAAAATACCGCAAAACCTGAAAAACGTACTTTGTCGTAGACGAAAAAAATTCGGCACAGTGATTGGTCACGTGAAGCCAAACAAAAAAACACATTACGCGGTTGCTAGGCAACCAACAGTATGGCGGCCATATTGGCCCGAAGAGGGACTTGGCGCCGAAGGCGCCATTTCATGCCCACGCATTTGAACGAACTCGTCCTAGGGCTTTTAACGCAGCGACTCCCCGTTCGCTCCAGATCATCTCCACATGTGGGAGATTAAAAGTTATTAAAAACTTTTTAATAGCATTTTTGGTTTTGCCGTGGCAACGCCATGAATTTGGCGTCCGTTTTCGCCGCTCGCCGCCGTGTTCAAACAGCCGTAACTCACACATACTTTGGCCGATTTGAGCGAAACTTGAATCGTTGGTCGAGTCGTCGACCCCGGATGTTTTGATATAGGAATTTTGAAAATTGCCGCAATAGCGCCCCCTGCAGAGCACAAAATAAAAATGAATGGAGCCAAAAATTAAACTTTGTCGTAGATGCATGAAATTTGGTACAGACATCCGTCACGTGATCCCGAATAAAAAATATATTGATGCCCCGCCCCTTTTCCCACCGTGTTGCCATGGCAACGACCCAATGTCAACTTTGCCGCAGCCAAACCAAAATTGGTACACGCGTGCGTCATGACTGTCCGAACAAAAAAGTACATTACATGGTTGCTAGGTGACCAACAGGAGGTCGGCCATTTTGGGAAAAATCAGCGCCGAAGGCGCCATTTCTTTTGCCAGCTCTTTTATAAACTCCACCGAGGGTGGCAGCGACATTATAAGCAGGTAGGGCGCGGCAGCGCCTCCCGGTTATTGCGGCGGCGTGCGGGAACCGGCGTCAATCGGCCACCGCGGCCCGCGAGGGCCTCCCAATGCCGCTTGCGGCTTTAATTATTATTATTATTATTTTTCTTCTCCCCCCCTAAATCCACTTTCCCACCGACGAAAAGTCCTGAATTTTTGCACAAAATTCAAGCACGTAAATCTAAGATCTTTCACATTTAGAAAATGTTAAAATTCAAAAAAATGGCGCGTCAGCGCCCCCTGGAAAAACCACGTTAACATTGCGCCCCATGTTAAACACCCCCAAAATGCCGCAAAACCCGAAAAACTTACTTCGTCGTAGACGAAAAAAATTCGGCACAGTGATTGGTCACGTGAAGCCGAACAAAAAAACACATTACGCGGTTGCTAGGCAACCAACAGTATGGCGGCCATATTGGCCCGAAGAGGGACTTGGCGCCGAAGGCGCCATTTCATGCCCACGCATTTGAACGAACTCGTCCTAGGCCGTTGAACGCAGCGACTCCCCGTTCGCTCCAGATCATCTCCACATGTGGGAGATTAAAAGTTGTTAAAAACTTTTTAATAGGATTTTTGGTTTTGCCGTGGCAACGCCATGAATTTGGCGTCCGTTTTCGCCGCTCGCCGCCGTGTTCAAACAGTCATAACTCACACATACTTTGGCCGATTTGAACAAAATTTTAACCGTTGGTCGAGTCGTCGACCCCGGATGTTTTGATATAGGAATTTTGAAAATTGCCGCAATAGCGCCCCCTGCAGAGCACAAAATAAAAATGAATGGAGCCAAAAATTAAACTTTGTCGTAGATGCATGAAATTTGGTACAGACATCCGTCACGTGATCCCGAACAAAAAATATATTGATGCCCCGCCCCTTTTCCCACCGTGTTGCCATGGCAACGACCCAATGTCAACTTTGCCGCAGACACACCAAAATCGGTACAGGCGTGCGTCATGACTGTCCGAACAAAAAAGTACATTACATGGTTGCTAGGTGACCAACAGGAGGTCGGCCATTTTGGGAAAATCAGCGCCGAAGGCACCATTTCTTTTGCCAGCTCTTTTATAAACTTCACCGAGGGTGGCAGCGACATTATGAGCTGGTAGGGCGCGGCAGCGCCCCCCGGTTATTGTAAATTACATGGTTGCTAGGTTACCAACAGGAGGTCGGCCATTTTGGGACAATCGGCGCCGAAGGCGCCATTTCTTGCCTGTGCTCTTTTATAAACTCCACCAAGGGTGGCAGCGACATTATAAGCAGGTAGGGCGCGGCAGCGCCTCCCGGTTATTGCGGCGGCGTGCGGGAACCGGCGTCAATCGGCCACCGCGGCCCGCGAGGGCCTCCCAATGCCGCTTGCGGCTTTAATTATTATTATTATTATTAAAATCTGAAAGAAATATATTAAGGATCACATTTTTTTACTTGCTTTGTGCTCGACATCGTACATGAAACGAGATCGTTGTTGTGCTTTGTTTCTATTAATTATATACAGTTCATATATTTTGTTTGTAAGTTGGTCGGGGGGGGGGGGGGCAGAATGTATACTGCTCAAATAAACAAACTAAGATCTAACAGTTGACCCCATGACAGGTTAGGGGTCAGGGGCTAGTGTTAGGACATAGAGGCTTTATTTAACGGTTTCAGCCTCTGGGTTCAAGGAAATGCAGAAGCCACAGGAGATGAAGCTGATAAGAAAGTGTCAAACAGGATGTTCAGAGCGTTCCTTCTTCAGTGTCTCTGCTGATGAGGCTGAAACATGTCTGTCCTGGTGTTTCTCAAGCTGTGGTCCGGCTGCAACATGTCTGTCCTCGTGTTTCTCAAGCTGTGGTCCGGCTGCACATGCGGTAAGTGATTAAAGAGCCGCCTTTCCTAATAGCACATCCAAATGGAATAGTGTTCATTTTAACACATATTTAGTTTTAGTCTTTTGACGAAAATATAATTTCATTTCAGTCGATATTTAGTCAAAAAAATCTCTTCAATTTTAGTTTAGGTTTATTCGACTAAAATTAAGACAAATTTAGTCGACTTTGCATTAATAATATTAATTATAATGATATTTAATCACAGTCCACTGCTTCATATTTTATTCTCAAAAATTCTATTTTAAAAGGTATATGTAAGCACCAGTTATTTTTAATTATACTTAAAATACACTTGTGAAAAATACACTTAGCTTTAATATATTTCTACCGAGGTGAATTTCTTTTGGTTGAAATGTAATATAATAAATACATTTTCAATGTCCAACTTAAATGTACTTTTAGTGTGCTTATTTTGTTTTTAATCTATTTAAATTCATGTTAATGAACAAGCCATTGTAGCCTGTAGTTGACAGTATTTATTTCTATATTTTTTAAATATTATTGTCATATATTTTCAAAGATTTATTTAAAGTATCTAGTTGAATTAAATATTTGAAAATAAATACTTTTAAGGTATATAATGCATTCACCTAGAGGGGAGGTCAGTGTTTGGGTGAGGGGAGGTCAGCGTTTGGGTGAGGAGAGGTCAGTGTTTGGGTGAGAAGAGGTCAGTGTTTGAGTGAGGAGAGGTCAGTGTTTGGGTGAGGAGAGGTCAGTGTTTGGGTGAGGAGAGGTTAGTGTCTGGGTGAGTAGAGGTCAGCGTTTGGGTGAGGAGAGGTCAGTGTTTGGGTGAGGAGAGGTCAGCGTTTGGGTGAGGAGAGGTCAGCGTTTGGGTGAGGAGAGGTCAGCGTTTGGGTGAGGAGAGGTCAGCGTTTGGGTGAGGAGAGGTCAGCGTTTGGGTGAGGAGAGGTCAGCGTTTGGGTGAGGAGAGGTCAGTGTTTGGGTGAGTAGAGGTCAGCGTTTGGGTGAGGAGAGGTCAGCGTTTGGGTGAGGAGAGGTCAGTGTTTGGGTGAGTAGAGGTCAGTGTTAGGGTGAGGAGAGGTCAGTGTTTGGGTGAGGAGAGGTCAGTGTTTGGGTGAGGAGAGGTCAGCGTTTGGGTGAGGGGAGGTCAGTGTTTGGGTGAGGAGAGGTCAGTGTCTGGGTGAGGAGAGGTCAGTGTTTGGGTGAGGAGAGGTCAGCGTTTGGGTGAGGAGAGGTCAGCGTTTGGGTGAGGAGAGGTCAGCGTTTGGGTGAGGAGAGGTCAGCGTTTGGGTGAGGAGAGGTCAGTGTCTGGGTGAGTAGAGGTCAGTGTTTGGGTGAGGGGAGGTCAGTGTTTGGGTGAGGAGAGGTCAGTGTCTGGGTGAGGAGAGGTCAGCGTTTGGGTGAGGAGAGGTCAGCGTTTGGGTGAGGAGAGGTCAGTGTTAGGGTGAGTAGAGGTCAGTGTTTGGGTGAGGAGAGGTCAGTGTTAGGGTGAGGAGAGGTCAGTGTTTGGGTGAGGAGAGGTCAGTGTTAGGGTGAGGAGAGGTCAGTGTTTGGGTGAGGAGAGGTCAGTGTTTGGGTGAGGAGAGGTCAGCGTTTGGGTGAGGAGAGGTCAGTGTCTGGGTGAGGAGAGGTCAGTGTTTGGGTGAGGAGAGGTCAGCGTTTGGGTGAGGAGAGGTCAGTGTCTGGGTGAGGAGAGGTCAGTGTCTGGGTGAGTAGAGGTCAGTGTTTGGGTGAGGGGAGGTCAGTGTTTGGGTGAGGAGAGGTCAGTGTCTGGGTGAGTAGAGGTCAGTGTTTGGGTGAGGGGAGGTCAGTGTTTGGGTGAGGGGAGGTCAGTGTTTGGGTGAGGAGAGGTCAGTGTTTGGGTGAGGAGAGGTCAGTGTTTGGGTGAGGAGAGGTCAGTGTTTGGGTGAGTAGAGGTCAGTGTTTGAGTGAGGAGAGGTCAGTGTTTGGGTGAGGAGAGGTCAGTGTTTGGGTGAGGAGAGGTCAGTGTTTGGGTGAGGAGAGGTCAGTGTTTGAGTGAGAGGTCAGTGTTTGAGTGAGGAGAGGTCAGTGTCTGGGTGAGGAGAGGTCAGTGTTTGGGTGAGGGGAGGTCAGTGTCTGGGTGAGGAGAGGTCAGTGTTTGGGTGAGGAGAGGTCAGTGTTTGGGTGAGGGGAGGTCAGTGTTTGGGTGAGGAGAGGGGCGGGGCCTGTAAAGGGGCGGGGCCTGTAGAGGGGCGGGGCTGACCTGTGTTTGTGTCCAGAGCCGCTGAGGCTGGTGGGAGGGGCCAGTCGCTGTGAGGGGACGCTGGAGGCGGAGCTCAGAGGAGAGTGGAGACGAGTGACGACCTTTTACCTCTATGACTTCTGGGACCTGGAGTCTGCAGCCGCCGTGTGTCGAGGCCTGGGCTGTGGATCGGCTGTTTCTACAGAAGAGAGAGACGGGACTGGCAGTAAAGTGTGGAGCGTCGACACTTCCTGTGTGAAGAAGAACTCTACTGTGAGAGACTGTCTCTCCGATGAATTCCATTTTTTACTCCGCCTCCGCCGCCGCCTCTTCGTGGTTTGTTCAGGTTGGTTTGAATCAGAATCTCTTCTTCTCACAATCTCTGCTCAGGGTCAGTTCATTGAATGTGGTGGTGCCCCCTAGAGGAGGACACAGAGCGTGCAGAACTAACACAGATGATCCTCTGCTCCCATTGGCCGAGGCGGGGAGTACTCAGTTACTTTTACTAAGTACTTTTATGTAACGGTTTCCAGTAACTGCACGTAGAGTATCACACAGTACTTTTACTTCTACTGCAGTCATTTATTTTAAAGTAACAGTACACATAAAAACTCATTAGATCTTATTTTTTCGTATCTTACTTTACTTTCCTTCGGCTAAAGTTTATGGATTATTCTTTGGAAACAAAAGAATTTCACATTATTTGTTGTTTTGTCCATTAACATGAAACTGAAACATGAATCACACTTTACTCCAACAGTTACTCGAGTATTTCCCCAAGTACTTATGTACTTTTATAATGTTCTCATCTCAGTGTGGGAACTGGAGACCAAACATTAGCTAAACTCCATAATGAACATGAGTCGTGAACTTTACTGGTTCATTCACCGCGGCACCGAGAGAAAACTGTCAAATAAAGAATATTACTGAACACGAAGTGCCTGTATGCTTTTAACATGACAATGCAGAACTCGTGCAGCCTCGATTAGCATAACTGCGATTAGCATAACCGCGATTAGCATAACTGCGATTAGCATTACTGCGATTAGCATTACTGCGATTAGCATTACTGCGATTAGCATAACTGCGATTAGCATTACTGCGATTAGCATAACTGCGATTAGCATTACTGCGATTAGCATTACTGCGATTAGCATAACTGCGATTAGCATTACTGCGATTAGCATAACTGCGATTAGCATAACTGCCATTAGCATTACTGCGATTAGCATTACTGCGATTAGCATAACTGCGATTAGCATTACTGCGATTAGCATTACTGCGATTAGCATAACTGCGATTAGCATAACTGCGATTAGCATTACTGCGATTAGCATAACTGCGATTAGCATTACTGCGATTAGCATAACCGCGATTAGCATAACTGCGATTAGCATTACTGCGATTAGCATAACTGCGATTAGCATAACCGCGATTAGCATAACTGCGATTAGCATTACTGCGATTAGCATAACTGCGATTAGCATAACCGCGATTAGCATAACTGCGATTAGCATAACTGCGATTAGCATAACCGCGATTAGCATAACTGCGATTAGCATAACCGCGATTAGCATAACCGCGATTAGCATAACCGCGATTAGCATAACCGCGATTAGCATAACCGCGATTAGCATAACCGCGATTAGCATAACCGCGATTAGCATAACTGCGATTAGCATAACTGCGATTAGCATTAGCGCTTTTTAACATCGTTTTTAAACATAAATTATAAAACATGTCCATGAACTAAAGAGTGATATTTGCGCATAAACAACAGATTTATGCGACACAACTACTTACGACGTTGATATGTCAGTCCTGAGTGGAGGATGCCAACAGATTGTGCTGCTGCTTCTCAAAGCCTGATGGCTTCTCCGTCTGTCCTTGTTTATTTTTACCAAAACAGGAAGTGATGTAGCTGTGCCACTAGCTTTATCTTCAGACCGGAAACAAACTAAATATTACAGGGCCTAACAAAATAAGATTCTTAACACGTTACAAATATTTTATAAACATCACACTTTTACTGCAGTAGCTGTTTGGGTCAGTACTTTTACTTTCTCCCTGACTCTTATTCCAGTGAATATTGTGGCCCCGGCCCATTGGTCAGTTTAGTCACATGACCATAAGGTCTGGACAGATCCACATCAGCCTTTGTCTACACAGCTGATCTGAACACAAATGTGTTTGAACTCGTGCGTAAAAGTCTCAGAGGAGGACGACTTCTTCAGAGCATCATCTGCTCCTCAACATCAACTCTATTCAACTTTATTATGGACTCGGGTCCAAAGAGACAGAGTGGCCTCTGAGCTTCAGGGCGAATCAGAGGTCACGCTCAGAGACAGAGTGGCCTCTGAGCTTTAGGGCGAGGTCGGAGGTCACGCTCAGAGACAGAGTGGCCTCTGAGCTTTAGGGCGAGGTCGGAGGTCACGCTCAGAGACAGAGTGGCCTCTGAGCTTTAGGGCGAGGTCGGAGGTCACGCTCAGAGACAGAGTGGCCTCTGAGCTTTAGGGCGAGGTCGGAGGTCACGCTCAGAGACAGAGTGGCCTCTGAGCTTTAGGGCGAGGTCGGAGGTCACGCTCAGAGACAGAGTGGCCTCTGAGCTTTAGGGCGAGGTCAGAGGTCACGCTCAGAGACAGAGTGGCCTCTGAGCTTTAGGGCGAGGTCGGAGGTCACGCTCAGAGACAGAGTGGCCTCTGATCTTTAGGGCGAGGTCAGAGGTCACGCTCAGAGACAGAGTGGCCTCTGAGCTTTAGGGCGAGGTCAGAGGTCACAAATACTCGTTTACGTCAGAGCTAAAAGTATTCTGTAAACGATGAAGAGTTTCTGGTTAATGTGACCTCTGCTCCTCAGATCTGCTGAACGTCCCGGAGGTGTCTGTGTCTGAGGGGGTGTGGGCTCCGCGGGCAGAGGGCGAGCTCTGGGGGGCGTGGGCACAGGAGGGTGACTGGGCGTCGCCGGGAGAGGGCGGGGTCTGGGTGCTGCTGGGGGCACATTTCCGGGTCAAATGCTCCGTGGAGCCGCAGTACCCGGGAGGCTCCTTCCAGCTGCTCTCCCCCACCCTCAACTGCACCCTGCCCGCCCTCAATCACTCCGCCCACTTCCTGTTTACTGATGTAGGCCCCGCCCACAAAGGGAACTACACCTGTGTTTACCTCCTGCAGGTGTTCAACCACAACTTCACCTCCAGCAGCTCCACCTACATCCACCCAGGAGGTAAGGCCACAGAGGAACTACACCTGTGTTTAAACAGCTCCATCTACATCCACCCAGGAGGTAAGGCCACAGAGGAACTACACCTGTGTTTAAACAGCTCCACCTACATCCACCCAGGAGGTAAGACCACAGAGGAACTACACCTGTGTTTAAACAGCTCCACCTACATCCACCCAGGAGGTAAGGCCACAGAGGAACTACACCTGTGTTTAAACAGCTCCACCTACATCCACCCAGGAGGTAAGGCCACAGAGGAACTACACCTGTGTTTAAACAGCTCCACCTACATCCACCCAGGAGGTAAGGCCACAGAGGAACTACACCTGTGTTTAAACAGCTCCACCTACATCCACCCAGGAGGTAAGACCACAGAGAAACTACACCTGTGTTTAAACAGCTCCACCTACATCCACCCAGGAGGTAAGGCCACAGAGGAACTACACCTGTGTTTAAACAGCTCCACCTACATCCACCCAGGAGGTAAGGCCACAGAGGAACTACACCTGTGTTTAAACAGCTCCACCTACATCCACCCAGGAGGTAAGGCCACCGGTTTGTCCCGGTTTGTCCCGGTTCAGTGACGTCTGTCCCATGTGTTCCAGGGTCTGTCTCCGAGTTCTTCATCCGAGCGCTGGTCCTTCTCCTGCTGATGATGCTGAACTTCATCCCGTACTTCTTGTACCGCCGGGTACGAGCCCCTCGTTTCCTCGTTACCGTGGTTACGCACTGGGAAACCGTGAGCGTCATTCAAACCGAACCCTAATTCTTTTGTGCGGTGTCATTTCAGGCCACCAGGGGGCTCGAGGGGGCACGGAGAGCCAGGAGAGACAGGAGAGCCCGCCCTGAAGAAGAAGAACGCACTGACGTGGTCTTGGACCAGATGTGATGGACGAACTTCTCCTGCTCGTGTTATCGCTGCACATTCATAATCATTACGCTTTTTCCCGGGTTATAAATGTGTTCTGTCGTCAAACACAGATCAGGAGTGTTTAGACCCACTCGCGCAGCTTTGACTCCTCTTTGAATCTTTAATCTGACAGATGTTGTAAATAGCAAACGTTTAATAATGAGTTCATTTGAAGAAGTTATTTGATGTTTTTTTGTTTGTGTTTAGAGCAGGGGTTCCCAAAGTGGGGCCACATTAGTCCCGTTGGAACTTTTCCTTTGACCCACCAGAGAGTGCCCTTTACTTAATACCAACTCTCTCCCATTCATTCTCAATAGTAAATATGGATGCAGTACACTTTTTGTCCACTGACGTCAAATTGGGGGCGCTGTTTCACTCCTTTCGCAAAGTTAAGGAAATGATCTAATGTGGCATTTTGTTTGAGTGAACAAATGAATGAGATGAAGTCACTGCAGGGGCTGTAGACACAGGTGTTGTTGTTTATGGCTGTAATTGTTAATGATGTTCGACTAAAACTAGTTCCATAGTTAACATTAACATGTTATTTGCATAGATAGAATCAAATGCAAATATATACCGAAACATCAAATAAAGTAACTATTATTATTTGCAGTTATACGTTTCACGCTCGACATCGCCGTGTTTGGCCCACAGGCACATTTTCATTTTGTTCAGTTTGGGCCCCCCTGGCTTAGAGACGGTCCTTATGTTAACCCAGAATTTGTATTTTTGTATTTCTTACTGATGTATTTCCTGCTGTAAACGCTTTGGTGATGATGAAATGTAACAGAAGATAAAAGACAGACAGATCGATGGACGCTTTGGCAGATTCTACTCCTGTTATCGTTTTACTTTTATGTGTTGATTCATGTATTAGACAAAAAAAAAAAAAAATCTCAATAAAATCTCACAGTGGCTTTGACTCTTTCCCAGAACAGGCTGGATACAGTGGCCCCGTGTGATTCAGGAAAGATATAGGTGTGAGGTACAGAGGGTTTACTGGTTTGACAGGGACAATAAAGTGTTTTTAGAAATGTTATTCACAATAATTGATGTTGTTTATGACGCCTGTTTCATTCCATTTAAGTAACTGTAAAGCATGTTCATGACGTGGGACAAAATGAGCTCCTATGTTTTATAAAGTTCTTGCGAGATAAAACTGCCATGAGATTTCTCGTCACGGAGAAAAGTCATCTTTGATTTTATTTTATTAGGCTGCCATTTAGATCAGACCCATTTACTGTAGACATCTTAAAGGGCTTAAGTGTGTCGGGGAGACCGGGGCGATTTGTCACTTTTTTCCTACACTTTGCTTCTCATCCCCAGAAAACTAGAGCTGCATTAAATTAAATGAAAACCCCTCCTCCTAAACCCCACCGTCCCCTGTAACGTTAGATCGAGTTTAACCAATGAAAGAACAGGATTCAGAGCATATTTGCATATGTTAATGAGCAGGAAACGTTCTTCTCTGGAGGCATTAACACGAGTTGAACAGTGAGTGAAGAGGAGAAGGTTCTGGAGGACACAGTAAACCTGCTCCTCTCTTTTCTCACAGACGTTTGTATCACATTTAGTGTGTTTTCCACAGAGCCCGGTTACTCCAGGATGAAGACTGTGCAGAATCATCTCTGAGCAGGGGCGGATCTGAGCATACAGGGGCGGAGCTGAGCATACAGGGGCGGAGCTGAGCATACAGGGGCGGAGCTGAGCATACAGGGGCGGATCTGAGCATACAGGGGCTGGGGCGTCGCAGGGGAACCCCAGACTCCCAGACTGTCAGAATAAGCAAAAACAAAAACATTATTTTATATTAATATTAAAGACGGCAGGAAAAGCAGCTCATGTCTCATATAAATTTACTAAAATTCAAAATACATGAGCTTAGGATGAATAAAGTAAGAAACTAGTGAAAAGACTTAGATCCATAACGGGTGAAGATGAATTTAGTTTAAAATAAATTAACATAAAACAAAATGTATTATACATATATAATACTGAAATGTATGTTAAAATCAATTCTAAATACATGCTTACTTTTATTTATTTGATTAGTCTAAAAAAGATGTCATGATGATGTTTTACTTACAAAAGTCACAGAGGTTCAGAAACATTTTCTCAGTTTTTCAGTAAAAGTTCATTCTCACTGAAATGATCGAATGAACAAAGGAAGTGTCAGAAGGATCATGTGACTAACCCAGATGCCCTTCCCCGGGTCATCAAGACTCAAAAAACACTGGATTTAAAAAAAACTTTTATTCACTGAAATGTCGCTCTTTACAACTCGTCAAATCAGAGAAACGTGAAGTTAAACACAGAAGAGCTCATTCTTCAGGAGGTTTTAAATTCACGTCTCTGGTTAAAGTGCTGCGTTCAAAGGCTTCCGGTCGTTTCAGAACCGCAGATAAAACGGTTTCTTTAGCGACGCCACAGTTTTAGTTCAAAGTTTCACAGTTTGTTCAGAAACAGACGTGATCGGCGTAAGGCCACGTTCCCACAGGCACCAGGAGGGGGCGCTGTTGCTTAAGGAGCTGCAGGGGAAACTATAACCCTAAAGCACCTTCATGTTTTTGTTTTCAGGGCTCTTAGTGTTTGGATTTTGGAATGAAACTGTATAGCAACTGCAGTGGTTTTTTTACAGCCTTTCCTGCTACACGTGGATACCAAACATGTCAGTGTTTGTGAATGAGCGGGAAAAACCAGGAGCCACAGACGTGAGTCACTTCCTGGATAAACATCGGAAAGATTTTACTCTGAGTTAAATCTGCAGCGTCTCGTCTTAAAGTAATAAAGTAATAAAGTATTAAAGTAATAAAGTAATAAAGTACTAAAGTAATAAAGTACTTAAGTAATAAAGTATTAAAGTACTAAAGTAATAAAGTAAAAAGTAATAAAGTAAAAAGTATTAAAGTAATAAAGTACTAAAGTACTAAAGTATTAAAGTACTAAACAGTTCCTGCTCAGAGGAAGTGTGTCTTGAGTTTGATGGCGGGGCTGCTGGGGCCCCGCGGGGGGGGCCCGGGGCCGGGTTTGGACCGGAGCCGCTCCTGGTTCACTCGCACTGCGGCCTCCAGGCGAGACTTCAGCTCCGGACACGAACCCATGACCGACCTGAGAGACAAAGGTGAGGTCAGAGACACAGATGTTTGTTTGGGCAGATGTTTGGACAGATGTTTTGTTTGGGCAGATGTTTGGGCAGATGTTTGTGCAGATGTTTGTTTGTTTGGGCAGATGTTTGGGCAGATGTTTGTGCAGATGTTTGTGCAGATGTTTGTTTGGGCAGATGTTTGGGCAGATGTTTGTTTGGGCAGATGTTTGTTTGGGCAGATGTTTGGGCAGATGTTTGTTTAGGCAGATGTTTGTTTGGGCAGATGTTTTGTTTGGGCAGATGTTTGTGCAGATGTTTGTTTGGGCAGATGTTTGTTTGGGCAGATGTTTGTTTGTGCAGATGTTTGTTTGGGCAGATGTTTGGGCAGATGTTTGTTTGGGCAGATGTTTTGTTTGGGCAGATGTTTGTTTGTGCAGATGTTTGTTTGGGCAGATGTTTGTTTGGGCAGATGTTTGTTTGGGCAGATGTTTGTTTGTGCAGATGTTTGTTTGTGCAGATGTTTGTTTGGGCAGATGTTTGTTTGGGCAGATGTTTTGTTTGGGCAGATGTTTGTTTGGGCAGATGTTTAGGCAGATGTTTGTTTGGGCAGATGTTTAGGCAAATGTTTGGGCAGATGTTTTGTTTGTGCAGATGTTTTGTTTGGGCAGATGTTTGTTTGGGCAAATGTTTGGGCAGATGTTTGTTTGGGCAGATGTTTGTTTAGGCAGATGTTTGTTTAGGCAGATGTTTGTTTGGGCAGATGTTTGTTTGGGCAGATGTTTTGTTTGGGCAGATGTTTGTGCAGATGTTTGTTTGGGCAGATGTTTTGTTTGGGCAGATGTTTGTTTGGGCAGATGTTTTGTTTGGGCAGATGTTTGTTTGGGCAGATGTTTGTTTGGGCAGATGTTTGTTTGGGCAGATGTTTGGGCAGATGTTTGGGCAGATGTTTGTTTGGGCAGATGTTTGGGCAGATGTTTTGTTTGGGCAGATGTTTGTTTGGGCAGATGTTTGGGCAGATGTTTGTTTGGGCAGATGTTTGGGCAGATGTTTGTTTGGGCAGATGTTTGTGCAGATGTTCGTTTGGGCAGATGTTTGGGCAGATGTTTGGGCAGATGTTTGTGCAGATGTTTGTGCAGATGTTTGGACAGATGTTCGTTTGGGCAGATGTTTGTTAGTTCCTCGTGTGTGACCTGAAGAGCGCCGGGTGTCGGGGTCCGATCCTCATCAGGTCGCTCAGCGCCGAGTCGTGCAGCGAGCGAGAGGCGGCGGGGGCGGAGCTTAGAGCGTTCTCGTCCAATAGGAAGGAGACGAGCAGCGGCAGCAGCAGCGACAGCAGCGGCGCTTCTGCCACAGACGAGACTCAGACTTTAACATCTGGCCTGAAGATAAAACTCACATTTATTTAAACCTCTGGAATTCATTCGTTTCATTTTTACCCAATTCTCCCAAAAAATCCCCCCTTTTTTAAAAACCATTTCAGGACCATCTTCTTCCACTGGTCCGTGGCCGGGTCGTGGGCACCAGCCCCTCATGGCGCCCCCTGCTGGTGGTGGGTCTGGAGTTTGTTAATTTCTTAATAAAACAGACGATATATCGCTCAATCTCAGATGTTTGTTAAGTTCCTTTGATGGAACAGAACATTTAAAGCTTCGTTTCTGTTCTAAAGTAAAGCCACAAACGCGCCGGAAACACCAGAAAGAAGTAAATGCGTTTCTCACGGTGCTGAGGGGGCGCCGCCTGCACCAGCGTCTCCATGGCGACCACGGCGTCCTGAACGGCCCGGAGCTCGTCCTGGGTCTGAGGCCGCTCTCGCTCCACTCTCTGCAACCACAGCGTCAGTTACTGCCCGGGACGGACGCCTGCGAGGGGGGCGGGGCTACTGGGCTCACCTGCAGATACCTGACGAGGGCGGGGCCTAACGCACGGATGTAGAGCGCGGAGACGGCCCCCCCGGCGACGGCCCCCCCGGCGACGGCCCCCCCGGTGACGGGCCCCGGGCTCCGGAACAGCGCGGACAGCAGCTGGAAGGAGACGCCGCTCACCTGAAAACAGGGACGTTTCAAAGTTACCGGCTAAAATAATGCCCGTACATCAGTACCCAGGAACCTTTTGCACTAGTTACTCGTGGGACCGGTTAGAGAAGGAACCACATCCGGGTCACGGGAGCTACTTAGCGGAAATAGCATTTCTGCAAATCGAGGCTTCGATTAAATCTTCAAATGTAAGTTGTGCTAAAATAAAATGATGTAACTGCTCAACGTTTCCATCTTTAGTTTATTTATTGGAATGAACTTCGTGTGATGGACATTTTTTTGTTACTTGATTTAGGGACGTCGCAAATTAGCGACATCAGGCCATAATGGAAAACTGCTATAGCTCCATCTGGTGGCCACAGTGACCGCATTTTAGTAGTATTTAGATCAGTGTTAAAACGTTTTTAGAACATGCCATTCTAGTGAATTTCTATAAATGTAACAATAACTTACAAGGATATATAAAAACATGGATCCCTTATTTTACACGGAACAAAATGAAACCGTTTACATTATAGGCAAAGCGACCACAAGGTGGCGCTATTGGACCACAAAGAGTTCCACCGTCTGAAAATAATGTGTAATGGTAAATGGAAGTTTCTTATGTACAATGAATAATAAAACCTCAGAAAAGGGAGTAAAATATGATAATTAGTAATAAAGATGGTGACATGTCTGTGTTGTGTAGATAAATTGTCTGCACTTTTCTAAAGCAGCAGCAGCTGATGTATTTATGTCTGTTGTCGACACAACTAAAACTATATCTGCACTATGTGCTACAGATAAATTAACAATCTTACTTTAGCATCAGCTTGAAAGCAAAAACACTGATAATATATTTGTTTCTATAATTGGAAATTAATTCAGCGTTAAGGGGTTGAAGCCATTTTGTCAAATACTACAGTTTAAAGCCACAAAAGGAAGTTAAGATTTACAAACATTTCATCAACAAAACGAGAAACTTTTGACCTCAGCCCAAACTGCAGCTGAACAAGAAAAATTATCTTTTTTTTGTTGATCAATGTTCACACCGAAACCTGCCGCCACGTTTGGACCAAACACACTCATTCATTAAAGTCTTTATTTAAAGCTGCATTATGCAAAAAAAAAAGTTTGACCTTGTACTGGCGAATGGGCTGTCTGAGTGGTCCGCAGGGCGCCTTTACTTTCCATCATGGCGGTCTCTTAGAGAGTCCGTCAGCCGTGAAAACCTTCCAAACAAATGATCCTGGAGCGTTAGAGACCACTGTGATCAAAAGTAAAGGCGCCATGCTGACCACTCAGACAGACACTAAACAAACAATTATATAAACGTAAACACATTATAGCGTCGTGATTTCAGTTAAAACACTGACAAAGTCCTTTAAGAAACATTTAAATTGAGGATCAGACACCAGTTCTTTAACCTGCAGCTCCTCCTGAAGCCGATTCATGCAGACGCTGCAGCAAAGTTAAAGCCACAGAGCGTAAGATTTAAAGCCAGTTTGAATCTAATTTCATGCTTTTCAATCACATTTAAGGCCTTGATTTAATGATTCATGATTTGACCAAATTGATTTAATGATTTTGAACGCTCTTTAAAGCCCCGTGGAAATCCTGACCACATATTTGATCCCCACATTTTACCCTAAATGTTTCTTGCATCATTTCTTTTTTCGCTCACATTATTTCTGATGATTTTTTTTTTAAAGAACATTTTTCCAACACATGTCGTGGTGCTCCTGGCGTTTTAGGAGGCGTGTCGTTACCTGCGGGTCTTTGGAGCTCATGGTGGAGCTGAACTTCTCCACACACAGCGGCTGCAGAGGCAGCACAGAGCAGACGTCAGCCCCACACGAGGAGCTCAGGAACAGGGTCAGAGCTCTGAGGAGAGTCCCCTGGTCCACCTCCACCTGCGGGCCGCCTGCAGTTACACACACACACACACATTACACACACACCACACAGTTACACACACACACACACACACACACATTACACACACTTACACATTTACACAAACAAACACGGCTGAAAGACATGAAGTGATGAAGCTTTCACTGATATAAAAGATCAGAAAAACCCCTGTGGATTCTTGTAGGTTTCAACAGCAGTAATAGTGTTAGTAGTAGTAGTAGTAGCAGCAGTAGTAGCAGCAGTAGTAGTAGCAGCAGTAGTAGTAGCAGTAGTAGCAGCAGCAGCAGTAGCAGCAGCAGCAGCAGCAGCAGCAGTAGTAGTAGTAGTAGTAGTAGCAGTAGTAGCAGCAGTAGTAGTAGTAGCAGCAGTAGTAGCAGCAGCAGCAGCAGTAGTAGCAGCAGCAGTAGTAGCAGTAGTAGCAGCAGTAGCAGCAGCAGCAGTAGCAGCAGCAGCAGCAGCAGCAGCAGCAGCAGCAGTAGCAGTAGCAGCAGTAGTAGTAGCAGCAGTAGCAGCAGTAGCAGCAGAAGAAGCAGTAGTAGTAGTAGTAGCAGTAGTAGCAGTAGTAGTAGCAGCAGTAGCAGTAGTAGCAGTAGTAGTAGCAGCAGTAGCAGTAGCAGCAGCAGTAGCAGTAGTAGCAGCAGTAGCAGCAGTAGCAGCAGAAGAAGCAGTAGTAGCAGTAGTAGTAGCAGTAGCAGCAGCAGCAGCAGCAGCAGCAGCAGCAGCAGCAGCAGCAGTAGTAGCAGTAGTAGCAGTAGTAGTAGCAGCAGTAGCAGTAGTAGTAGTAGTAGCAGCAGTAGTAGCAGTAGTAGCAGTAGTAGTAGCAGCAGTAGCAGTAGTAGTAGTAGTAGCAGCAGTAGTAGCAGTAGTAGCAGTAGTAGTAGCAGCAGTAGCAGTAGCAGCAGTAGTAGTAGCAGCAGTAGCAGTAGCAGCAGTAGTAGTAGCAGCAGCAGCAGCAGCAGCAGTAGTAGTAGTAGTAGTAGCAATAGCAGTAGTAGTAGTAGTAGTAGTAGTAGTAGTAGTAGTAGTAGTAGTAGTAGTAGTAGTAGTAGTAGTAGTAGTAGTAGTAGTAGTAGTAGTAGTAGTAGTAGTAGTAGTAGTAGTAGTGTTAGTAGTAGTAGTAGTAGAAGCAGTAGTAGCAGTAGTAGTAGTAGTAGTAGTAGTAGTGTTAGTAGTAGTAGTAGTAGCAGTAGCAGTAGCAGTACCGTTGTCCCACAGAGACAGGACGGAGCTCAGAGCCGACTGCAGAAGTTGGATCCAGGACTCGCGGCTTTTCTCCTGGCGACTCATGGGGCTGGACAGGACGGCTCTGAGCGACTGGAGACAGGCCTCCACCAGAGCGGCAGGCGCAGGGGGCGTGGCGGCAGGTGCAGGGGGCGGGGCATCGGCAGCAGACGCAGCAGGAGCTGGGAAACAAACATGGATTGATTGTATATTTATTTACAACAGCAGCCAAATCACATAAAACATCAAAAATAATAAATTATGTTTTTCCCAATTTATTTATTACTAATATTTCCCAAATTTTTGCCCCAGTTTATTCCACATTTTTATTTATAATTTTTTCCCAATATTATTCCCCAATTTCTTTGCACTAATATTTTTTGTATTATTATTTTTGCCCCTGCATTTCCCCCCAATTTCTTTTTTCCATAAATACCCCAAATGTTTTCGTCGTTTTAAGTTCAGAGGTCGTTTTAAGTTCAGAGGTCGTTTTAAGTTCAGAGGTCGTTTTAAGTTCAGAGGTCGTTTTAAGTTCAGAGGTCGTTAGCTAAACAGAGGTCGTTTGCTAAACAGAGGTCGTTAGCTAAACAGAGGTCGTTAGCTAAACAGAGGTCGTACCTGTCAGCGAGGTCGGCCGGTGCACCAGCTCCCGCAGCACGCCCAGCAGCAGGTACAGGACCGTGGGCAGGATCGAAACACTTCCTGCGTTGAAACAGAACAACCAATCAGAGGATGTAAGGATGGACCGGAGTGTGAATGTGAGGTGTGACCTTCGGGGGAGCAGAGGGACGGCAGCTCGGAGAGGACAAACAGAGCGGAGGAGACCAGGCTGCAGTCTGAGAGCGAGAGGCTCCACACGGCGCCCACTGCTGGAAACAAACAATACAGCCCATCGTCAGACGCAGAAATATTTAAATATGTCTGAATATGGCTACATTGCGCTTTGCAGATCTTAAAGGTTTCTCGGCGCTAGTCTTTCTGCAAAAGGTCCCGACTGGAGCCTCCTGATCATCTGAGGTTGAACACTTACACAGTCAATAAGAACGTTTCACAATCGTGCACTATCAGTTAAAGCTGCCCTCAGATATGTCTTTTTGAATTGTTTTTGTCAGTAGGTGTCAATAGTGACCCCTGTTCTGCCTCCTCCCCTCACCTGGCTTTTAACTAAAAAGCTCTCATTAGATGATAAAAGAATAGATCAACTGGTTTCCGCCTCAGGCGTCGGGAAGCTTGTTTTGACCCGAGTTCCTCAGTTGAACAAGAGTTCATGTGTCATTTCCAGAGGAGCACACGATCACAGCATAAAACTAAGAGGAGATACTCTGAAGACCTCACCTGCAGACGTGGCCCCGCCCTTGGCCCCTGACAGTGTGGGGCTGAGCTGGGGCAGGTTTCGCACCAGGACACACAGACAGATCTGCAGAGCGGAGAAGACCAGGGAGTGTCCCGGGACGAGTCCACCGGTGTCTCTGCCCTCGCCGAACACCGGGAGCGTCTCCTTCTCCGCCGCGCCGTCGTCCACTGCCACAAAACCCATAAGACAGTTAGAACCTCCTACCTTTACTCTGATCCACCTGCCACATCTCCAGCCTCCGTGGAGTGTTACCTTCAGCAGAGTGACGTTTCTCCCTGACGTGCTCCTGAGCCGCAGACACGATCTGTTTAAGTAAATCCAGCACAGACTCCTGGACAGAGCTGCACTCTCGGGTCACCATCAGACGCAGCAGCACGGACAGCAGCTCCACACACAGCGGCTGGAACACAGGACATGTGAGGACAGCAGCTCCACACACAGAGGCTGGACCACAGGACATGTGAGGACTAGAGCTGGGCGATATCATCGGCAAGATCATATCGAAATGGCTGTTTGGCAATAAACTCAATATTGTACATTTTGCTTCAATTATATCTTCCAATGTGGAAAAGATGAGTTATTCCCCCCCCCCCCCCCCGCTTTTTAAATAGATGAAAAATAGAGAAAATGTCAGGGAAAATTGTGGGACAAAATTGTGGGGAAAAAAGCTAAGAAAAAATGAGTAAAACCCTAACCCATTAGCACAGACCTCCCTTTAGCGCCCCCCGTGGACAGACCTGGTCGGTGCAGATGCGGCTGCGGGGCCACGGTGCGTCCAGCAGAACCTGCAACGCTCTGAGGCACGACTCGATGTTCTCCATCTGGTTCTCCGAGTGAGGAGCGCACAGGAACTGCACCGCCACGCCTTAAAGACACACGGCAGGTTAGAGACGACCAGAGGTTAGAGACGACCACAGGTTAGAGACGACCACAGGCTAGAGACCACAGGTTAGAGACGACCACAGGTTAGAGACGACAGGTTAGAGACCACAGGTTAGAGACGACCACAGGTTAGAGACGACCACAGGTTAGAGACGACCACAGGTTAGAGACGACCACAGGTTAGAGACGACCACAGGTTAGAGACGACCACAGGTTAGAGACGACCACAGGTTAGAGACGACCACAGGTTAGAGACCACAGGTTAGAGACGACCACAGGTTAGAGACGACCACAGGTTAGAGACGACCACAGGTTAGAGACCACAGGTTAGAGACGACCACAGGTTAGAGACGACCACAGGTTAGAGACGACCACAGGTTAGAGACGACCACAGGTTAGAGACGACCACAGGTTAGAGACGACCACAGGTTAGAGACGACCACAGGTTAGAGACGACAGGTTAGAGACCACAGGTTAGAGACGACCACAGGTTAGAGACGACCACAGGTTAGAGACGACCACAGGTTAGAGACCACAGGTTAGAGACGACCACAGGTTAGAGACCACAGGTTAGAGACGACCACAGGTTAGAGACGACCACAGGTTAGAGACGACCACAGGTTAGAGACGACCACAGGTTAGAGACGACCACAGGTTAGAGACGACCACAGGTTAGAGACCACAGGTTAGAGACGACCACAGGTTAGAGACGACCACAGGTTAGAGACGACCACAGGTTAGAGACGACCACAGGTTAGAGACGACGGGTTAGAGGTACTGCACCGCTGTATCACAAATTGCTTCAGTATCGTTCAGCCCTGGTTCTAAGTTGATTTTGCTTCTTACAATGATAGTTCTTAAAACAGTGCATTCGATTTCTTCTCTTCAAAAGGAGCATGAACCTGCGTCTCACCCAGAAGGAGGTTCAGTCTCTCGGCGCCGATGTCCTCGGGGCTGGCGGCTCCGCCCCCTGAGCGCCCTAAGGAAGTGGGCGTGGCCGGGCGGGACAGGTGCAGAGGCGTGTCCTCTGATGGGACGAAGCCTGGAGATAAAGGAGCTTTAGTTTAAGTCTCAGTGAGAATGAAGAGTGTTTGTGCAGCACAGACCGGTGCAGTGGAGCCACAGCGCTGCGGCGTGGAGGATCGGCCCCCAGGAGGCGCTGTAGTGCGGCCGAGCCTGGTCCACCGTCTCGGAGGAGAAGAAGGAGCCGCCTGGAACAGATCAGTCACAGATTCACATCCTCACGACAAACGGAAACATCATGACACAGTTCCTCATGTTAGTTTTCCACAAAGGACAGATTATTTATTACTTCTGTTCAACATTTATCTTTAAAAAAATGTTATTTATTTTTGTGGTCAGTAGGTGTAGGTAGAGCCCAGCTGCTCCCTCCCCTCACCCGCCCCCAAGAACTGTTGCTGCATCTGCTGCAGTTTATAAAATGTACAGTTGAAAAAAGTTGGATTGGATTTTGTCAATTTAATATAAATATTAATCGACCAAAACATCTGCAGGTTTTAGTTACAGAAACATATCCCCATCACCTGCTGAGGGTTGGTCCTGACTCCCTCCAAGCGCCGCGTGGTCCTGCAGCGCTGCCAACCACAGGCGGCTCAGAGCGGGCACATCTGATTGGACGAGCCGCAGGAGTCCCGCCTCTCCAGACTCCTCGTTGGCCGACGCCTCGTCTCCGCTGCTGCTCTTCTGCGCCGCCACGATGTAAACCTGCGCCCAGGCCTTCAGCACGGCCAGCGTCTCCATGGTGGCCGCCGCCTCGTTGTAGAGCTGCGAGTGCGATTCCCGCGGCTCGTGGATCTTCGACAGAGACGAGACGAGCAGCTGGTGGACTCTGCGGAGGTCACGGAGGTCACGGACGACGCCCGAGGAGATCCAGGCGCTGCAGACCTGAGGAACAAGGAAAACTGACTCTAACGTCGACTTAAAGCGGAGATCCAGGAGCTGCAGACCTGAGGAACAAGGAAAACTGACTCTAATGTCGACTTAAAGAGGAGATCCAGGCGCTGCAGACCTGAGGAACAAGGAAAACTGACTCTAATGTCGACTTAAAGAGGAGATCCAGGCGCTGCAGACCTGAGGAACAAGGAAAACTGACTCTAACGTCGACTTAAAGAGGAGATCCAGGCGCTGCAGACCTGAGGAACAAGGAAAACTGACTCTAACGTCGACTTAAAGAGGAGATCCAGGCGCTGCAGACCTGAGGAACATGTGTAACCGTGTCGTACCTCACAGGCTTTGGCCGTGACGTCTGGCGGGGCATCAGGAGCGAAGGCCGGCCTCAGAGCCGCTCCCACCTGCAGCAGCACAAGAGAAAACCCGTTATCTCCGCTGTTCCACGGGAATGAGGCGACGTACTGATATTCTTCTGTCTGACTCTTTCACAGTAAAACGCTCCCTTTCGGCTCGAACATTGGCAGATTTTATTTTGTAGGGACAGCAGGAAGCGTTAGCAGCTGTTAGCATCGATGTCAGAGCTCAGAAGGTTTGAAAAGTGGATAAAAGACCAGCTTTCCCTCTCGGCCTGTGCTCCCGTTTGTTTACGTTTATCTTTTTATCTTTTATCATTTACATCGGTATGAGACAAATATTCCTACCGGTGCAGTTAAACTATCGCCCAACCCTGGTACGTAGTGCTTGTGGCGTGTGGTCGTACGTTTGCCTGGTACTGCTCCAGCAGGAAGTGTCCGGGAAACTCCGGCTCCTCCACGTGTCTGAAGGCGGTGATGATCTCCATGAGCGTGTGCAGCCCCGCCAGCCTGAGGGGGGCGCTGTGGTCCGTAGACGCCATGAACGCCATTCGGACCAGGTCTCCGAGCCGCGGCAGCAGCAGCTCCACAGAGCAGCTCTGAATCACAGCGCAGACAGACTCCACTGCAATGCGGCGAGTCGACCAGCGGAGGGCGCTGAAGGGAGACACGCGCTCTGAGCGAGAGCCGAGAGACGACCACGCCTCTTTGTCCTCGTCCTCGTCCTCAGGTGAGTCGGGGCCGCCGTCTGAGAGAGGGAGGAGTTACAACAACGCTCTGAGGAACAAGCTCTTCATCGCTTTCATTTCACAAAGTTCAGCAGATACAGCACGTCTCTGCAGAGCCGGAGTACTGCAGTATTATAGTATTTGTACCTGTAGTAGCAGACAGCACGTCTCTGCAGAGCCGTAGTACTGCAGTATTTGTACCTGTAGTAGCAGACAGCACGTCTCTGCAGAGCCGTAGTACTGCAGTATTTGCAGTATTTGTACCTGTAGTAGCAGACAGCACGTCTCTGCAGAGGCATAGTACTGCAGTATTTGCAGTATTTGTACCTGTAGTAGCAGACAGCACGTCTCTGCAGAGGCATAGTACTGCAGTATTTGCAGTATTTGTACCTGTAGTAGCAGACAGCACGTCTCTGCAGAGCCGGAGTACTGCAGTATTATAGTATTTGTACCTGTAGTAGCAGACAGCACGTCCCTGCAGAGCCGTAGTACTGCAGTATTTGCAGTATTTGTACCTGTAGTAGCAGACAGCACGTCTCTGCAGAGCCCTAGTACTGCGGTATTTGCAGTATTTGTACCTGTAGTAGCGGACAGCACGTCTCTGCAGAGCCGGAGTACTGCAGTATTTGCAGTATTTGTACCTGTAGTAGCAGACAGCACGTCTCTGCAGAGCCGTAGTACTGCAGTATTTGCAGTATTTGTACCTGTAGTAGCAGACAGCACGTCTCTGCAGAGCCGTAGTACTGCAGTATTTGCAGTATTTGTACCTGTAGTAGCGGACAGCACGTCTCTGCAGAGCCGGAGTACTGCAGTATTTGCAGTATTTGTACCTGTAGTAGCAGACAGCACGTCTCTGCAGAGCCGGAGTACTGCAGTATTTGCAGTATTTGTACCTGTAGTAGCGGACAGCACGTCTCTGCAGAGCCCTAGTACTGCGGTATTTGCAGTATTTGTACCTGTAGTAGCGGACAGCACGTCTCTGCAGAGCCCTAGTACTGCGGTATTTGCAGTATTTGTACCTGTAGTAGCGGACAGCACGTCTCTGCAGAGCCGGAGTACTGCAGTATTATAGTATTTGTACCTGTAGTAGCGGACAGCACGTCTCTGCAGAGCCGGAGTACTGCAGTATTATAGTATTTGTACCTGTAGTAGCAGACAGCACGTCTCTGCAGAGCCGGAGTACTGCGGTATTTGCAGTATTTGTACCTGTAGTAGCGGACAGCACGTCTCTGCAGAGCCGGAGTACTGCGGTATTTGCAGTATTTGTACCTGTAGTAGCGGACAGCACGTCTCGGCAGAGCCGGAGTACTGCAGTATTATTATTATTATTTATTTTTTATTATTTATTTATTTATTTGAGCAGTTTGTCTGCTCAAAGGGAGTGGGCCGAAGCCAAAGGCTTATAAGCGCCCATCCCAGAATAAAACAATAACATATACATATAACACATCACAAACAAGGGAACATGGGCAAGGCAAGAACAAGCAACAAGAACAACAATTAAATAAAGAAACAACAGCAAAAGAATGCAAAACGAGATCTTGATACTTCCCAGTTGTCATTACCATCCTCAGTATAATTTTAATTTGGGTTTAAATTATCATCATCATTATTATTATCATTATCATTATTATTACCATTTCCACCATGGTGAGGAATTTCCCAAATCCCTCACCCATTCTTCACAAGTTTTTAATTCACACATTCTCTTACCTTCGTTTCGTCCTTTATTCATTGTAAACTTACGTGCTTTTCCTCATGAAAGTATACTGTTTATTTGGGTCCGCGACCCTTTAAATACTCTTTATTTGGGTCCGCGACCCTTTAAATACTCTTTATTTGGGTCCGCGACCCTTTAAATACTCTTTATTTGGGTCCACGACCCTTTAAATACTCTTTATTTGGGTCCACGACCCTTTAAGTACACTTTATTTGGGTCCACGACCCTGGGTCCACGACCCTTTAAATACTCTTTATTTGGGTCCACGACCCTTTAAGTACACTTTATTTGGGTCCACGACCCTGGGTCCACGACCCTTTAAGTACTCTTTATTTGGGTCCACGACCCTGGGTCCACGACCCTTTAAGTACTCTTGTGGGTCCTCGACCCTTTAAGTTCTACAGTCCCCAACTCTGTAGTATTTGTTCCGTGTGTCCACGGATCTGGGAGGTCCTAGCCACGTACCTTACGGCTTTTAGAGGGATGAACCCAACGCGTAGTCCTATAACTCTGTTACCTTAACTCTTCCGTTATTTTTACGACTCTTCTATCTTCCACCATCAATTCACAGATTTAAACCATTCAACTTATATATTTATTTAATTGAATTATATGTGAAGTATGATGTAAGCCCTGCATAGTGTAGTGCATTAAAAAGCCAGAGTGTAGAGCGGGCCAGTTGAAGAGGGCAGTAGCTCCCCACTAACAAACCCCCACATGACTGCCCTAACAGCTGATTTTGTAAATGATGTTCCTATGCTGAGTGGTGCATCCGCCAATGTTCCTTTTTGACTACAATAGATTACCAAGTTTCCGCCTGGTTTTGTGCCTCTTTGACGACACACTCTCAGGTATTCCGCCTTTAGCTGGGGAAAGGGATGTCCCCTTACTAGCCCCTCACAACTGTTTTGGTCATCCACCCTTATCATAATTGGTATCATTGTCATTAAAAGACAAGGTTTAGAGCCTGTTGGGAGGATTCCTCTCAACAGATCCATAACCTGCCAACCCTAATTCTCCATTTGTAATTTGAGCGATAGAATGACAACCGTTCCAAGTAGCAACCCTCTTTGATTATAGAGGAACAATCTTAATTATATCTGACCTTTACAGCACTTTGTAGCACCCATTAGCAATCAAGTCAAGTGCTCATTTCCTCCTTCTGGTACTTTGACCATACAATTTTTTTATATCTTGATTTGAAATTATGAATATTTGGACATTGTTTTAATTCTGCCCCCAATTTGTTCCAGAGTTTAACTCCACATACAGACACACACATACAGTATAGTATTTGTACCTGTAGTAGCGGACAGCACGTCTCGGCAGAGCCGGAGTACTGCAGTATTATAGTATTTGTACCTGTAGTAGCGGACAGCACGTCTCTGCAGAGCCGGAGTACTGCAGTATTTGCAGTATTATAGTATTTGTACCTGTAGTAGCGGACAGCACGTCTCTGCAGAGCCGGAGTACTGCAGTATTTGCAGTATTATAGTATTTGTACCTGTAGTAGCGGACAGCACGTCTCTGCAGAGCCGGAGTACTGCAGTATTTGCAGTATTTGTACCTGTAGTAGCGGACAGCACGTCTCTGCAGAGCCCTAGTACTGCGGTATTTGCAGTATTTGTACCTGTAGTAGCAGACAGCACGTCTCGGCAGAGCCGGAGTACTGCAGTATTTGCAGTATTTGTACCTGTAGTAGCGGACAGCACGTCCCTGCAGAGCCCTAGTACTGCAGTATTTGCAGTATTTGCAGTATTTGTACCTGTAGTAGCGGACAGCACGTCTCTGCAGAGCCGGAGTACTGCAGTATTATAGTATTTGTACCTGTAGTAGCGGACAGCACGTCTCTGCAGAGCCGGAGTACTGCAGTATTTGCAGTATTTGTACCTGTAGTAGCGGACAGCACGTCTCTGCAGAGCCCTAGTACTGCGGTATTTGCAGTATTTGTACCTGTAGTAGCAGACAGCACGTCTCGGCAGAGCCGGAGTACTGCAGTATTTGCAGTATTTGTACCTGTAGTAGCGGACAGCACGTCTCTGCAGAGCCGGAGTACTGCGGTATTTGCAGTATTTGTACCTGTAGTAGCGGACAGCACGTCTCGGCAGAGCCGGAGTACTGCAGTATTTGCAGTATTTGTACCTGTAGTAGCGGACAGCACGTCTCTGCAGAGCCGGAGTACTGCAGTATTATAGTATTTGTACCTGTAGTAGCGGACAGCACGTCTCTGCAGAGCCGGAGTACTGCAGTATTTGCAGTATTTGTACCTGTAGTAGCAGACAGCACGTCTCTGCAGAGCCGGAGTACTGCAGTATTATAGTATTTGTACCTGTAGTAGCAGACAGCACGTCTCTGCAGAGGCATAGTACTGCGGTATTTGCAGTATTATAGTATTTGTACCTGTAGTAGCGGACAGCACGTCTCGGCAGAGCCGGAGTACTGCAGTATTTGCAGTATTTGCAGTATTTGTACCTGTAGTAGCGGACAGCACGTCCCTGCAGAGCCGGAGCCAGGGGCCGACTCGGCCGGAGCTCAGGCTGCAGCTCATGATGAAGCCGAGCGTCTCCTGAAGGTCCTTCCTCAGGTCACTGTCCCACTCTCTGTCCAGGAGAGAGAAGAGAGCGCCCCCTAGGCCCAGCTCACGCAACGTCAGCTCTGACACACAACAACAACAAACGCCTTTCACCATTTTATTCACTCAATAACATAAAGGACACAATGAGAACTAAAATGGAGCTAAAATTGTAGCAAGAATCATGTATCCAATGAGTCTCGGGCCAGTTTTTCTATTTCTGATGAATTTAAAAAACAAAAACAAAAAATCAAAGTCATGCTTTTCAAAAGGATTACAGGTCTCGGACTGAGTACTGTTAAGTGTTTATGTTCTACTGGCATCGGAAAAAAAGTAACGGTACCTCAGGCTGCTTCTTTTCGATACCGGTACTTTAACAATAATTTAGTACAGATATTGAAAAAAGTATTTGTCATAATGTTAATTTATTCAGTTTCCTTCCATTTCATTATTTTATATTTGTATAATTTGTTTGAGGTGAAACAACCAAGAAACTTCCTTTAACGAAAAAAAGGGCAGAAAAAAATAAAAATAATTTAACACTTTTATACCAGATGTGGTTTAATGCCCTATAAAGGTCTAATTCCGGTTTAAAGCTGTTTAAATGACATTTAAGGCCTAATATTTCCATATTTCCCTCAGATCTGCACCAGGACTCACCCAGAGACGAGGGCTCTTTCTGCGGCTGCTCTTTGACCAAACTCACGGCGAGTTCAGAAACTTCCAGAGCTTCTCTCTGGACCATCTGCCTCAGACACGAGACGACGGAGCGACGCAGAACCAGGCTCTCGCTGCTCAGGGTCAGCTGCAGACAGGAGGTACATAAATGAAGCTGGAAATACGGGACGTTTCCACTAGTTATGCAGATTTCATATTGGAATCTTTGATTGCAGATCACACAGTAAACTTCCATGTGGATCAATAAAGTTTTATTTTTTTTAAGAATAGAACTTACCGACTGGGAGTTCTCCAACAGAATCTCCTGCAACGATAAAGACATGAACTTCATTACAGCTGGAGTTCAGAGACACAAACACGTCTGAGATGTAGAAGGTTCTTGTTGTCCTTTAGCAGTTCATAGTAAGCCTCAGAGTGGGTCAGAGTCTGGTGGGTCAGAGTCTGGTGGGTCAGAGTGGGTCAGAGTCTGGTGGGTCAGAGTGGGTCAGAGTCTGGTGGGTCAGAGTCTGGTGGGTCAGAGTCTGGTGGGTCAGAGTCTGGTGGGTCAGAGTGGGTCAGAGTCTGGTGGGTCAGAGTGGGTCAGAGTCTGGTGGGTCAGAGTGGGTCAGAGTCTGGTGGGTCAGAGTGGGTCAGAGTCTGGTGGGTCAGAGTGGGTCAGAGTCTGGTGGGTCAGAGTGGGTCAGAGTCTGGTGGGTCAGAGTGGGTCAGCGTCTATGGGGCAGAGTGGGTCAGAGTGAGTCAGAGTCTGGTGGGTCAGAGTGGGTCAGAGTCTGGTGGGTCAGAGTGGGTCAGAGTGGGTCAGCGTCTATGGGGCAGAGTGGGTCAGAGTGAGTCAGAGTCTGGTGGGTCAGAGTGGGTCAGAGTCTGGTGGGTCAGATTGGGTCAGAGTGGGTCAGAGTGGGTCGGGACTCACACAGAGCGTGGGCACCAGGCTCCGCAGCTCGACGTGAGTGGGAGAAAACATGTGGAGCTGCTGCAAACACGACACGGCTTTGGACTGAACCAACGGCTCCTGAGACGTCTGCAGAACCAGACTTCCTACAGAGATACTGGCCCTGAGGGACGCAGCGCTGCCCCCTGGAGGAGACATCCGTCATTACAGAGAAGGGAAACAAATGTGGAGATATCAGTGTGAAACCTCTGCTGTAGATTAATGGCATAATTAAGGAAAAAGAGTTCTTATTTAATCTTCGTACCCTGCAGGTCGGGGCCCAGGCAGGTGATGAGGGCGTGGAGACACCTGCCCAGACTCAGCAGCACCTCCTGGTGGTGAAGAGGCGTTGAGAAGAGCAGCCTGAGAACCAGCGTCACACACGGCTCACAGTGAGGTCTGAACAGGCCTCCAGAGAGGTCCACGACGAGGGAGAGGCTGTGGAGCGCCCAGGCCTGAGGGGGGAGAGGGGGAGTTAGAGAGGCGGTGGAGCGCCCAGGCCTGAGGGGAGAGGGGGGGGGGAGTTAGAGAGGCTGTGGAGCGCCCAGGCCTGAGGGGGGAGAGGGGGAGTTAGAGAGGCGGTGGAGCGCCCAGGCCTGAGGGGAGAGGGGGGGGGAGTTAGAGAGGCTGTGGAGCACCCAGGCCTGAGGGGAGAGGGGGGGGAGTTAGAGAGGCTGTGGAGCGCCCAGGCCTGAGGGGAGAGTTAGAGAGGCTGTGGAGCGCCCAGGCCTGAAGGGAGAGGGGGGAGAGTTAGAGAGGCTGTGGAGCGCCCAGGCCTGAGGGGAGAGGGGGGAGAGTTAGAGAGGCTGTGGAGCGCCCAGGCCTGAAGGGAGAGGGGGGAGTTAGAGAGGCTGTGGAGCACCCAGGCCTGAGGGGGGAAGTTAGAGAGGCTGCGGAGCGCCCAGGCCTGAAGGGAGAGGGGGGAGTTAGAGAGGCTGTGGAGCACCCA
The DNA here is from genome assembly GCA_021464625.1 of Proterorhinus semilunaris. Lineage (NCBI taxonomy): Eukaryota > Metazoa > Chordata > Actinopteri > Gobiiformes > Gobiidae > Proterorhinus > Proterorhinus semilunaris. Next base: position 30,884,698 of record CM038361.1, on the reverse strand, counting down.
GGCCTGAGGGGGGAAGTTAGAGAGGCTGCGGAGCGCCCAGGCCTGAGTGGAGAGTTAGAGAGGCTGTGGAGCGCCCAGGCCTGAGGGGAGAGTTAGAGAGGCTGTGGAGCGCCCAGGCCTGAGGGGAGAGTTAGAGAGGCTGTGGAGCGCCCAGGCCTGAGGGGAGAGGGGGGGGTTAGAGAGGCTGTGGAGCGCCCAGGCCTGAAGGGAGAGGGGGGAGAGTTAGAGAGGCTGTGGAGCGCCCAGGCCTGAGGGGAGAGGGGGGAGAGTTAGAGAGGCTGTGGAGCGCCCAGGCCTGAGGGGGGAGTTAGAGAGGCTGTGGAGCGCCCAGGCCTGAAGGGAGAGGGGGGAGTTAGAGAGGCTGTGGAGCACCCAGGCCTGAGGGGGGAAGTTAGAGAGGCTGCGGAGCGCCCAGGCCTGAGTGGAGAGAGGGGGGAGTTAGAGAGGCTGTGGAGTGCCCAGGCCTGAGGGGGAGAGGGGGGAGTTAGAGAGGCTGTGGAGCGCCCAGGCCTGAGGGGAGAGAGGGGAGTTAGAGAGGCTGTGGAGCGCCCAGGCCTGAGGGGGGAGAGGGGGGAGTTAGAGAGGCTGTGGAGCGCCCAGGCCTGAGGGGAGAGGGGGGAGTTAGAGAGGCTGTGGAGCGCCCAGGCCTGAGGGGAGAGAGGGGAGTTAGAGAGGCTGTGGAGCGCCCAGGCCTGAGGGGGGAGAGGGGGGAGTTAGAGAGGCTGTGGAGCGCCCAGGCCTGAGGGGAGAGGGGGGAGTTAGAGAGGCTGTGGAGCGCCCAGGCCTGAGGGGAGAGGGGGAGAGTTAGAGAGGGTGTGGAGCGCCCAGGCCTGAGGGGAGAGGGGGAGAGTTAGAGAGGCTGTGGAGCGCCCAGGCATGAGGGGAGAGAGGGGAGAGTTAGAGAGGCTGTGGAGCGCGAGGTGGTGTCCTGTGGGGGAGGAGTCTCATCTCACCTGTACGGTGGGGGAGGAGTCTCATCTCACCTGTACGGTGGGGGAGGTGGTGTCCTGTGGGGGAGGAGTCTCATCTCACCTGTACGGTGGGGGAGGAGTCTCATCTCACCTGTAAGGTGGGGGAGGTGGTGTCCTGTGGGGGAGGAGTCTAATCTCACCTGTACGGTGGGGGAGGAGTCTCATCTCACCTGTACGGTGGGGGAGGTGGTGTCCTGTGGGGGAGGGGTCTCATCTCACCTGTACGGTGGGGGAGGGGTCTCATCTCACCTGTACGGTGGGGGAGGTGGTGTCCTGTGGGGGAGGGGTCTCATCTCACCTGTACGGTGGGGGAGGTGGTATCCTGTGGGGGAGGGGTCTCATCTCACCTGTACGGTGGGGGAGGTGGTGTCCTGGCTCAGGGTGAAAAGGACGCTCACGCAGCTGCACAGATGTTGATTGGAGCTGATTCCGCCCACGTATCGGTACAGCGCCCCCAGAGCCAGAGACACGCCACTGCGAGAGGCGGCGTCCCGGGACGTCTTCAGCCTGAGGGAAAGGAGACGCTCGTCATCATTTCTGGATTATTACAATCTCTGACATGTTAGAGCCGTATGAACCATCTCGGGCCCTGAGAACTTCAGGGAGGGGTCTCCTGGTGGTTCCCAGAGTCAGGACTAAACACGCTGAGGCTAAAGCTAAAATCTGGAACAGTCTTCATGAGGATGTGAGACAGGCCTCAACTCTGACAATGTTCAAATCCAGGCTGAAAACAGCTCTTTTTACCCGAGCAGATGGAAACTGAAAGTATTTTATCTTGTGTCTGATGTGTCAGATGGGCTTAATATAAATATATATATATATATTTATATATTTATTAACGCCGGGTCTGAATCCCCTCCTGGACGTTGGAAAGACATGACTTGTTTCTAAGTGTTTAAATAACGTGTTACCGGTCGAAGCACAGCAGCGCGTTGGACACCGTAAACCCCGAGTCGTCGACGCTCTGCACGAGTCGGGCCAGTCCCTCTGCAGCAGCGCAGCGGAGCGCGGCCGAGGGGCTCTCCAGCGCCCCCCACAGGAGCGACAGGGCGGGCGGGCGCAGCTCCGAGGGGCCCAGGGCGCAGCGGGAGCCCGAGTGCACCTGAGGGGGACAGACTGTGGTAAGGAGGAGGGTCGGGCCCGAGGGCATGTGGGCAGCAGTACCTTCAGCACCCAGCAGAGGGCGGCGCACACGTGGGTCTGCACCGTCTGCTGCTTCTGCCCCTTCAGCTGGTTCACCGCGTCCACAAACTGCTCCAGGACCTTCACCCTGAGACACAGACTCCCTTTAACCAAGCGCATTTTCTCCAGTTCGGTGGTACCCAAATCTAAAAGCTTCTCGATGCCTATTGCTGGGTTTCAGGTCACATCACAGCGTTCTAAAGGCCTATATTATTATATAGAGGAAACATTATTTAGTTTTTGAGGACAATGTTTATCTTGTACAGATCATGGACTCAGTGACTGATATTAATGATCATTTTTGTAATTCATACATTTTTTTTTGATGCAGTTAAGAGGAAAAACTGGCTCCTCCCCCCACTGGGTCCGGTGACATCATCACAGTCTCATTTGAAAGCTAAGACCAGCATAACTGATAGTAATTTTATCACCACATGTTTTCGTCTCTTTTTCATGGGATTTTTTCACTTTTTGGGTTTTTTTCTGTCACCTTTGTCAGGGTTTCGTCTTTTTTCCAAGAAGCTTTTAGATTTGGGTAAAGCCAAACTGGAGTAAGATATTAACCAGATAATATTTGCATTTATTTAGTATTGAAATAATATATCGCAATGTGGTTTTCCAACCTGGAACAAACGCAACTGAGATCAGGCAAAAACAAATATTGGAAATATTGGAAAAAATTTGGAGAAACTGGAGAAAATATTAGTCATAAAGAAATGAGCAAAAATGTGGGGGGACATTTGTAAATAAAAAAATAATTGGGCTTAAAAAGTTTGAGGTGTCTCACTTGTGGGCGGAGCCGGCGTGTGATTGGCTCGTGTCTCACCTGTGGGCGGAGCTAACGTGTGATTGGCTCGTGTCTCACCTGTGGGCGGAGATGACGTGTGATTGGCTCGTGTCTCACCTCTGGGCGGAGCTGGCGTGTGATTGGCTCGTGTCTCACCTGTGGGCGGAGCCAACGTGTGATTGGCTCGTGTCTCACCTGTGGGCGGAGCCGGCGTGTGATTGGCTCGTGTCTCACCTGTGGGCGGAGCCGGCGTGTGATTGGCTCGTGTCTCACCTGTGGGCGGAGCCGGCGTGTGATTGGCTCGTGTCTCACCTGTGGGCGGAGCCGGCGTGTGATTGGCTCGTGCCTCACCTGTGGGCGGAGCTAACGTGTGATTGGCTCGTGTCTCACCTGTGGGCGGAGCTAACGTGTGATTGGCTCGTGTCTCACCTGTGGGCGGAGCTAACGTGTAATTGGCTCGTGTCTCACCTGTGGGCGGAGCTAACGTGTGATTGGCTCGTGTCTCACCTGTGGGCGGAGCTAACGTGTGATTGGCTCGTGTCTCACCTGTGGGCGGAGCCGGCGTGTGATTGGCTCGTGTCTCACCTGTGGGCGGAGCCGGCGTGTGATTGGCTCGTGTCTCACCTGTGGGCGGAGCCGGCGTGTGATTGGCTCATGCCTCACCTGTGGGCGGAGCTAACGTGTGATTGGCTCGTGTCTCACCTGTGGGCGGAGCTGGCGTGTGATTGGCTCGTGTCTCACCTGTGGGCGGAGCTGGCGTGTGATTGGCTCGTGTCTCACCTGTGGGCGGAGATGACGTGGGGGAAGACGTTCCCGAACAGCCTCACGGTGACGTCCATCAGAGCCTGGGCGGCGGGGGGCGGGGCGGGGGCGTGGTCTGATGCCAGCGTGAGGCAGAAGGGGTCGTTGTCCAGACTGCCCCGGGAGCAGGGGTCGTGGAGGGCGGGGCCGAGCAGACTCAGGTCGTCAGGGCAGCAGAGGGAGGGCATCAGGGTTAGATCTGAGCAGGGCTGGTCCGGAGAGCACAGGTCTGACACCAGCTGGTTCATGAGGAGGCCAAAGCTCTCTGAGGGACACACAGGAGGGTTAATGGGCCATGAAAGGGAACTATCCCTGCATTCATTTCAGAACCACTTTCTTCAGGCATAATACGATTCTGAACTACTGCTTTAACGGGCAAAGTCATCGTCTTAAAGGGATATTTCAGACATAGGGCCTCATTTCCTAGTTTTTTCTTAAATTCATGCAGTTCTTATATTTGAGGAGCTTAGTGGCGCTAGGCTAGTGCATGTCTATGGTATCAGTTAGCCTGCATTAAAAACAGTCTGACTCCACAGTGCACCTGAGGTAAATCACTTATAACACCAGACTAACCATATAAATGTCTGTGTCGATAGAATATCTTTTTAAATATCACTGACCATGTATCACATGAAATACTGCATTGTGAGGGACTATTTTCTAGCAGATCACTCCGCCGCTGTTTTAGCTTACAGCCACAAAGCTGACGCTGCTCAAATATAAGTTATTTTAAAATGGTTAAAATTATTCTATTAACACAGACATTTATATGGTTAGTCTGGTGTTACAAGTGATTTATCAGGTGCCCTGTGGAGTCAGACTGTTTTTAATGCAGGCTAGCTGATACCATAGACATGCACTAGCCTAGCATTAGCCTAGCGCCACTAAGCTCTTCAAATATAAGAACTGCATGAATTTAAAAAACATTACTCCAGACATCAACACCGCTCTGGATAACCAGGAAATGAGGCCCAATGTCAAAAACCCTGAAATATCCCTTTAAGCTCTGGGCAAAATGGAGATGATGAGGCGTGTTTTTATAGTTTCTATGTTCAGTCAGAGGGAATTTACCCTGGTAGGTGTGTGTGTTTACCCTGGTAGGCGTGTGGCGGCAGCTCCGTCAGCAGCTCGTACACTCTCAGTCTGTAGGTGACGGTGAACGGACACAAGGGGGCGCTGTAGGACCGCAGCAGCGAGCCCAGTCTGAACACAGAGCATTAGACTCATCAGCCACGCCCCCACAGAGCATTCGACTCATCAGCCACGCCCCCACAGAGCATTCGACTCATCAGCCACGCCCCCACAGAGCATTCGACTCATCAGCCACGCCCCCACAGAGCATTAGACGCATCAGCCACGCCCCCACAGAGCATTAGACGCATCAGCCACGCCCCCACAGAGCATTAGACGCATCAGCCACGCCCCCACAGAGCATTCGACTCAGCCACGCCCCCACAGAGCATTAGACGCATCAGCCACGCCCCCACAGAGCATTAGACGCATCAGCCACGCCCCCACAGAGCATTAGACGCATCAGCCACGCCCCCACAGAGCATTAGACGCATCAGCCACGCCCCCACAGAGCATTAGACGCATCAGCCACGCCCCCACAGAGCATTCGACTCAGCCACGCCCCCACAGACACATGTAAAGTCTGGTAAGAGTTACTTGTTGAGCAGAGCGGCGGCGCAGTTGAGCGGCGTGAGGAGGCGAGCGAGCGCGGCCTCCGTCATCAGCTCCTTACAGCACAGCAGCAAACTCCGCAGCACTAGACACACACACACAACAGTTACACAACAGAGATAATAATGAGCATAATAACCAGGACTTCCTCAGAGGAACCGTACTGACCGGAGAGCGCGCCCGAGCGTCCCTCCAGCGTGACCTGCCACGTGAAGAAGTCCCCGCGGCGAAGCTCCGCCTCCTGCTCCCTTAGCGACGCCGGGAAAACACATTTGCAGAGGAGCAGGAGGCGCGAGAGGAGGCGCTCCACCACCGACGGGCCTGAAACACAGATACCAGTGAATCTTTTAATAAATCCATAATGTCCTGTACATGTAAAGCACAGCTAGGAACCGTTTATTTAGATACCAGTACTTTAACGATACTTGGTTTATTCCGATACTGATACTAAATAATTTTTCATCTAGAAACAGAGAACAGAACAATAATGTGAGGAGGATCTGCACAACACTATCAGGTTCATCTCCAATGCAAATGTGGAAACAAATTTGTAAAAAAAAAAAAAAAAAAAGGCCAAAAAAGGGAAAATATTGGTGATTTGAAAAAGGTCCAAAAACAAGGGTGAAAATAGTTTTTAAAAAAAGTACAAAATAATTGGGGGGAAATAGTAAAAAGAAAAAAAAAAAAATATATATATATAGTAAACACAATTGGGGGAATAATTGTGTAAAAATATTCATAGTAATAAATGGGCAAAAATTAGAAGAAAAAATCATGTTTTTGAGATGAAAAAAACAAGTCACTTCCTTTAATCCTGTCCCTGGACGGAAAACAAAATAAGTCGTTTTTCGCCCCCATGTGTTAATAGCCAAAAAACAAAACACAAATCGTTTTTGACTTTGTAATCACAAAACTAGACACTCTAATACACCTTATGTGTGATTTTGGGAGCTCTGTGATGGACTGAACTGAAATAAATAGCGATCAAAGCCACGATCAATCAGACACTTTCGCGGGTTTGCCATTAGGGGGCAGTCTCGTCAAGCCTTTCTCGAAGGTTTCACGTCTGGAAGGGAAAAGGACAAGTTGTCTGCGTTTTCACCAGACAACGCTGGATGAGTCCACCTTTCTAATAAGACCTGGTGACTCGGATCGTCACGGAAACCAGGGGAGGGAAGTATCAGAAGCGTGAGAGGCTCTAATGGCACATGTTTCATAAAACACGCGATATCTCCGTTTCTGGACAAAAAACTGTGATTTTGATCAAAACTTGCCTCTGTTTAGCTTAGGATTCCTCGGGAACTGAGGCACGTAGAATTAAACTGTTTTCACCTACGCAGAGCTTAGAGTCTCACCTTTCAATGGAGCCATAGCATGTGTCTATAACTATAACATAGAATACGCTGTGGTGCTACGCATATCATGAAAATGGTCTGGATTGTTAGCACTCTAAATCCCCAGAACAGGGCAAGGCACTCGGTGTGTTACGAGAGGAGATTTTATTCGGTTCCTGCTTTTGATAATTGTATTTTTTTTAGTACCAGTCCCAGTCTGAAGTAAATGTCCTGTAGTTCTTAGACATCGTGCCTCATGTTTGTTCGGGCCACAGCCGGTGTTTAATCCTCGGTACCTAACGTGGTGAGTGCGGTCAGTAACATCCAGCCGACCCGAGTCCTCTGCAGAGAAATACGACTGTTCTGGGACGCCGAGCGCAGAAGGTCCTCGGCCAAACACAGCACCGCCTGAAACAGGAGAACACGGGTTATACAGCAGTAACGCACATGACCTTCCCTCTGCTGTGGGGCGGTCCCGTACCGACCTCCCCTCTGCTGTGGGGCGGTCCCGTACTGACCTTCCCTCTGCTGTGGGGCGGTCCCTCACTGACCTTCCCTCTGCTGTGGGGCGGTCCCGTACTGACCTTCCCTCTGCTGTGGGGCGGTCCCTCACTGACCTTCCCTCTGCTGTGGGGCGGTCCCTCACTGACCTTCCCTCTGCTGTGGGGCGGTCCCTCACTGACCTTCCCTCTGCTGTGGGGCGGTCCCGTACTGACCTTCCCTCTGCTGTGGGGCGGTCCCTCACTGACCTTCCCTCTGCTGTGGGGCGGTCCCTCACTGACCTTCCCTCTGCTGTGGGGCGGTCCCGTACTGACCTTCCCTCTGCTGTGGGGCGGTCCCTCACTGACCTTCCCTCTGCTGTGGGGCGGTCCCTCACTGACCTTCCCTCTGCTGTGGGGCGGTCCCTCACTGACCTTCCCTCTGCTGTGGGGCGGTCCCGTACTGACCTTCCCTCTGCTGTGGGGCGGTCCCTCACTGACCTTCCCTCTGCTGTGGGGCGGTCCCTCACTGACCTTCCCTCTGCTGTGGGGCGGTCCCGTACTGACCTTCCCTCTGCTGTGGGGCGGTCCCTCACTGACCTTCCCTCTGCTGTGGGGCGGTCCCGTACTGACCTTCCCTCTGCTGTGGGGCGGTCCCTCACTGACCTTCCCTCTGCTGTGGGGCGGTCCCTCACTGACCTTCCCTCTGCTGTGGGGCGGTCCCTCACTGACCTTCCCTCTGCTGTGGGGCGGTCCCGTACTGACCTTCCCTCTGCTGTGGGGCGGTCCCTCACTGACCTTCCCTCTGCTGTGGGGCGGTCCCTCACTGACCTTCCCTCTGCTGTGGGGCGGTCCCGTACTGACCTTCCCTCTGCTGTGGGGCGGTCCCTCACTGACCTTCCCTCTGCTGTGGGGCGGTCCCTCACTGACCTTCCCTCTGCTGTGGGGCGGTCCCGTACTGACCTTCCCTCTGCTGTGGGGCGGTCCCTCACTGACCTTCCCTCTGCTGTGGGGCGGTCCCTCACTGACCTTCCCTCTGCTGTGGGGCGGTCCCGTACCGACCTTCCCTCTGCTGTGGGGCGGTCCCTCACTGACCTTCCCTCTGCTGTGGGGCGGTCCCGTACCGACCTTCCCTCTGCTGTGGGGCGGTCCCGTACCGACCTTCCCTCTGCTGTGGGGCGGTCCCGTACCGACCTTCCCTCTGCTGTGGGGCGGTCCCGTACTGACCGTCCCTCTGCTGTGGGGCGGTCCCGTACCGACCTTCCCTCTGCTGTGGGGCGGTCCCGTACCGACCTTCCCTCTGCTGTGGGGCGGTCCCGTACTGACCGTCCCTCTGCTGTGGGGCGGTCCCTCACTGACCTTCCCTCTGCTGTGGGGCGGTCCCGTACCGACCTTCCCTCTGCTGTGGGGCGGTCCCGTACCGACCTTCCCTCTGCTGTGGGGCGGTCCCGTACCGACCTTCCCTCTGCTGTGGGGCGGTCCCGTACTGACCTTCCCTCTGCTGTGGGGCGGTCCCGTACTGACCTTCCCTCTGCTGTGGGGCGGTCCCGTACTGACCTTCCCTCTGCTGTGGGGCGGTCCCGTACTGACCTCCCCTCTGCTGTGGGGCGGTCCCGTACTGACCTTCCCTCTGCTGTGGGGCGGTCCCGTACTGACCTTCCCTCTGCTGTGGGGCAGGCCCAGGTCGTGGCGTTGGGCGGCCGACACTAAGGCGCAGACGGCGGCTCCGAACCCGGACACGGCGTCGGGGCAGGACCTCAGCGCCGTGAGCCGCTCGGCGCAGCGGTCCAGCAGCGCGGCGTTCTGGGACGGCATCGCCACGGCAACGCAGCGCAGACACCAGGCGGCGGCCAATCGCGCGGAGGCCGAGGGGTGGAGCAAGACGCCGACCACAGAGTCCACGAGCGCTGAGGGAACATCAGACATATGTCAAAGTGTGCTGCAAACATCTGCGCCGCAAACATCTGCATTTACATCCTGAAAACACTTTCCCCATTTACCCCTCATTTTTTCCCCAATTTAAAAGACAAACATAAAAACCTATTTTCTATCCAATTTCCCTAAATAAAAAAATCTATTATTTTTTAATTTTCCCCCAAATCTTCCCCCGTATTCCCTTCCCATTTTTTCCTCACTTTTATCACTGATTTTTCAAAAATACAAAACAAAAAACAACCCCAATTTCCTCCTCTTTTTTTATTTTTTTACAAATTTTTTACCAGATATAAAAAAAAGAAGAAAAAATTCCTTTTTTTCCAATTTTTTTCCCATTTCTTTCCCATTTTTTTCCCCAATTAAAAAAATAAAAAATGTCCCCAATTTTTTTATCCAATTTTCCCCATATCTGACACATGACCTCTCCCTTATTAGCCTAATGTATTTTGTGCATTGTCGTTGATCAAATGAAATAAATAAAAATCAATGCAATATTTCCTCCAGTTTTTTCCCCAATTTCTTTTCAAAATATTCCCACTTTTTTCTAAATGTTTCCACTTTTTTCTCAGTTTTTCTGCTGAACTTTGCAGAAAGACTCGATAAAGTAAAATGTTAGATCTTCCAAACCGATATAATCACCTGTAACACTGAAAACCCAAAGTAATGGCAGACCTGTGGAGGGGTCTGAGAGCAGGGGCCCCGCAGAGGAGCCCAGGCCCAGGAGAAGGGCCCCCAGCTCCAGCAGGACACAGACCAGGACGTGCGGAGAGGAGGAGAGGTCTGAGGAGGCTCTGAGGTCTGCTGCTGCGTCCGAGTCTACGACAGAGAGAGAAGACTGAGACTACACTTGGAAGGTTTTTACGGATTTGAGTAAAGCTGAACTGGAGGAAATGCGCCCGGGCGGGGGTTAAACAGCGCCACCTCTCACCCGTGTTCCCTTTCTGCGCCCCCACAGTCGCGCACAGCTGCCCCACGGCGTTGCTCTGGGCCTTCTCCCCGAGGACCCGCCCCAGACTCGCCCGGAGCACCAGCGACACGCCGCCCCGCGTCGCCTCCACGTCAGACGGGGACAGCGTGGTCCGAGCGTGGGCCGCCAGCTCCAACACGAGGGACAGGAACTGAGGGAGGGTCTGCTCCAGCCACGGGGCGCCCAGAGAGGACACCATCACCACCAGGGTCTGAGGAGAGAGAGGAGACCATCACCACCAGGGTCTGAGGAGCAAGAGGACATCACCACCAGGGTCTGAGGAGAGAGAGGACATCACCACCAGGGTCTGAGGAGAGAGAGAACATCACCACCAGGGTCTGAGGAGAGAGAGGACATCACCACCAGGGTCTGAGGAGAGAGAGGACACCATCAACACCAGGGTCTGAGGAGAGAGAGGACACCATCAACACCAGGGTCTGAGGAGAGAGAGGACACCATCAACACCAGGGTCTGAGGAGAGAGAGGACATCAACACCAGGGTCTGAGGAGAGAGAGAACATCACCACCAGGGTCTGAGGAGAGAGAGGACATCACCACCAGGGTCTGAGGAGAGAGAGGACATCAACACCAGGGTCTGAGGAGAGAGAGGACATCAACACCAGGGTCTGAGGAGACAGAGAACATCACCACCAGGGTCTGAGGAGAGAGAGGACACCATCACCACCAGGGTCTGAGGAGAGAGAGGACATCACCACCAGGGTCTGAGGAGAGAGAGAGAACATCAACACCAGGGTCTGAGGAGAGAGAGGACACCATCACCACCAGGGTCTGAGGAGAGAGAGGACACCATCACCACCAGGGTCTGAGGAGAGAGAGGACATCACCACCAGGGTCTGAGGAGAGAGAGAGAACATCAACACCAGGGTCTGAGGAGAGAGAGGACACCATCACCACCAGGGTCTGAGGAGAGAGAGAACATCAACACCAGGGTCTGAGGAGAGAGAGGACACCACCACCACCAGGGTCTGAGGAGAGAGAGAACATCAACACCAGGGTCTGAGGAGAGAGAGACCATCAACACCAGGGTCTGAGGAGAGAGAGACCATCACCACCAGGGTCTGAGGAGAGAGGACACCATCACCACCAGGGTCTGAGGAGAGAGAGGACACCATCACCACCAGGGTCTGAGGAGAGAGGACACCATCACCACCAGGGTCTGAGGAGAGAGAGGACACCATCACCACCAGGGTCTGAGGAGAGAGAGAACATCAACACCAGGGTCTGAGGAGAGAGAGGACACCACCACCAGGGTCTGAGGAGAGAGAGGACACCACCACCACCAGGGTCTGAGGAGAGAGAGAACATCAACACCAGGGTCTGAGGAGAGAGAGACCATCAACACCAGGGTCTGAGGAGAGAGAGACCATCACCACCAGGGTCTGAGGAGAGAGGACACCATCACCACCAGGGTCTGAGGAGAGAGAGGACACCATCACCACCAGGGTCTGAGGAGAGAGGACACCATCACCACCAGGGTCTGAGGAGAGAGAGGACACCATCACCACCAGGGTCTGAGGAGAGAGAGAACATCAACACCAGGGTCTGAGGAGAGAGAGACCATCACCACCAGGGTCTGAGGAGAGAGAGAACATCAACACCAGGGTCTGAGGAGAGAGAGGCATCAACACCAGGGTCTGAGGAGAGAGAGGACATCAACACCAGGGTCTGAGGAGAGAGAGGACATCAACACCAGGGTCTGAGGAGAGAGAGGACATCACCACCAGGGTCTGAGGAGAGAGAGGACATCAACACCAGGGTCTGGAACTGAGGGAGGGTCTGCTCCAGCCACAGAGCGCCAAGAGAGGACACCATCAGCACCAGGGTCTGAGACATTTATATCGACAGGACGTTCACGTCTCTCCCGTGTCTCACCTGAGCGATGCCGACTCGGACGTCTCTGCTGACGGAGCTGGTTCCTTTGAGCAGGTCTCCTGATGCTCGGAGGAAGCCGCCGCCTCCTCTGATGAAGCCTCCCAGCAGCAGCTCCATCACCTCCTCCAGGGACGCCGCGGCTCCTGCAGGGGGCGCTCCAGGGGCTGAGGGGGAGACACAGTGAGCACCAAGTCCATCCAGAAGCAGCGGTTCTCCTTCAATTAATATTGTTTTTACCATGGAATAGAACTTCCAGCTTAGTTCATCTTCTGCATGAACTTCAGCTTATTGTATGATCAAAGGCAGAAACAAAGAACTTAAATTGAAGGTGGAACTTGGACGTGTTTGGGACCGGTTCAAAGTGCAATGCGGCGCCCCCTCCAGCAGATGGCGCCCTAGGCAGGGGGGGGCATCAAGCCGGGGCTGGCTCCGTATAACAGTCTCGTTCAGCTGTTGCTGGTGGTAGTATATTAGTACCTAGGAGTGTGACAATATAACGATTTTCTGATGTATCGCGATATTTTGTGGGACGATACGATACCAATACTTTTTATTCCGATCGATACTTTTGATGATGTCATGCATATTAATGAGTAACGTCATGCATATTAATGAGGCAGCAGTGTTCAATAGAGGCCAGTAATGATCAAGTTTTCAGTTAGACCAGCAGGGGGCAGCACTACAGTTTTAAGCGATTGGACCAAACACTGTCACACAAATAAATTACATTCAATGAGTTTTTATAATTGTTTGTGTGTGTGTGTAATATATATAACAGCTCAGTAGTAGTAGTAGTAGTACAAGTACCTGTCCGGGGCGTTACTGCAGTAGCCAGCAGACTCCCTAACAGCTCGGTAGTAGTAGTAGTATAAGTATAAGTATAAGTACAAGTACCTGTCCGGGGCGTTACTGCAGTAGCCAGCAGACTCCCTAACAGCTCGGTGGTAGTAGTAGTAGTAGTAGTAGTATAAGTATAAGTATAAGTACCTGTCCAGGGCGTTACTGCAGTAGCCAGCAGACTCCCTAACAGCTCGGTGGTAGTGGTAGTAGTAGTAGTAGTATAAGTATAAGTATAAGTATAAGTACCTGTCCGGGGCGTTACTGCAGTAGCCAGCAGACTCCCTAACAGCTCGGTGGTAGTAGTAGTAGTAGTATAAGTATAAGTATAAGTACCTGTCCGGGGAGTTACTGCAGTAGCCAGCAGACTCCCTAACAGCTCGGTGGTAGTAGTAGTATAAGTATAAGTATAAGTATAAGTACCTGTCCGGGGCATTACTGCAGTAGCCAGCAGACTCCCTAACAGCTCGGTGGTAGTAGTAGTAGTAGTAGTATAAGTATAAGTATAAGTACCTGTCCGGGGCGTTACTGCAGTAGCCAGCAGACTCCCTAACAGCTCGGTGGTAGTAGTAGTAGTAGTATAAGTATAAGTATAAGTACCTGTCCGGGGCGTTACTGCAGTAGCCAGCAGACTCCCTAACAGCTCGGTGGTAGTAGCAGTAGTAGTATAAGTTTAAGTATAAGTATAAGTACCTGTCCGGGGCGTTACTGCAGTAGCCAGCAGACTCCCTAACAGCTCGGTGGTAGTAGCAGTAGTAGTATAAGTATAAGTATAAGTATAAGTACCTGTCCGGGGCGTTACTGCAGTAGCCAGCAGACTCCCTAACAGCTCGGTGGTAGTAGTAGTAGTAGTAGTATAAGTATAAGTATAAGTACCTGTCCGGGGCGTTACTGCAGTAGCCAGCAGACTCCCTAACAGCTCGGTGGTAGTAGTAGTAGTAGTAGTAGTAGTAGTATAAGTATAAGTACAAGTACCTGTCCGGGGCGTTACTGCAGTAGCCAGCAGACTCCCTAACAGCTCGGTGGTAGTAGCAGTAGTAGTATAAGTATAAGTATAAGTATAAGTACCTGTCCGGGGCGTTACTGCAGTAGCCAGCAGACTCCCTAACAGCTCGGTGGTAGTAGCAGTAGTAGTATAAGTATAAGTATAAGTATAAGTATAAGTACCTGTCCGGGGCGTTACTGCAGTAGCCAGCAGACTCCCTAACAGCTCGGTAGTAGTAGCAGTAGTAGTATAAGTATAAGTATAAGTATAAGTACCTGTCCGGGGCGTTACTGCAGTAGCCAGCAGACTCCCTAACAGCTCGGTGGTAGTAGTAGTAGTAGTATAAGTATAAGTATAAGTATAAGTACCTGTCCGGGGCGTTACTGCAGTAGCCAGCAGACTCCCTAACAGCTCGGACACACAGACTCTGACGCAGGAGGAGGATCCTTCAAACGCTCTGAAACAGACTGAGGACATGTTCTCCAGCTCTGTGGTCGACAGGAACAGCGCCTCCTGGTGGAGCTCACGCAGACACTGCAGGGGAACCCACCGTCAGAGCAGAGAGGATAGTAAAGTACGTTTCGTGCAGAGTGACTGACCTTGGCGGCGGCGCAGCGCACGGCCATGGAGCGGTCGCTGAGGCAGGTGCGGGACGCTTTATACACGTCTCTGTGAACGGGCCCCGCCGACGGCCCCAAGCCACGCAGCATCTTCTCCAGAGAGCACAGGATCTCACAGCGGCCCTGGGACTGACACGTCAACACCAGACTGTAGATTACTGACATTAGTGCAAGTTTTTCAATCTAAATAATGGACAGAGCCGGGTTTAAATGTGCGGTTTTATTCTGGGACATATTAGTTATTGAATAAATTAGTCATTAGTAGGAGTGGGACAATATATCGATTTTCCGATATATCGCGATATTTTGCGGGACGATACCGATACTTTTTATTCCGATATCGATACTTTTGATGACGTCATGCATATTAATGAGGCAGAAGTGCTCCACTGTTTTCAGAGTCAATAGAGGCCAACAATGATGAAGAATTCAGTCAGACCAGCAGGGGGCAGCACTGCAGTTTTAAGCACTTTGACCAAACACTGTCACACAAATAAATTACTTTTAATGATTTTTATAATTATAAAGAAGATTAATTTGGGGTTGATTTATAACTTGTTTATTTAAATGTAAATAAGTCCCTAACAGATCTATAGACCCAGTGAGTAAGTCAAGGATCATTTATAAAAGTGGTAAGAAGCACATGAAAAGAAATGTAAATGATGAATAATATGTAGTATGTTAAAAGTAGCATGTTTTTTTTTTATTGTGATGTATCGTAGATTATTTTTCTGCAATATATCGATTATCGCAGTATCGGCGCATCGTGAGATAATCGTTATCGTGAGCCATGTATCGCGTATAGAATCGTGAGATACCCAGAGGTTCCCACCCCTAGTCATTAGTCGAGTTGGGAACCGTTACATTATTATTCGATACTTGGTTTTTGATATCGATACCTGAACGATACTCTTTCCGATACTAAAATATATATCGTCTAGAACCAGAAAAAGAATGTAAGGAGGATCTGCACATTTACAATATCGGGTTCATCTCCAATGTCAAGAAATGTGTGAAAAATATAAATTATTTACGGGAAATTGTGCCAATAATAAGGGGGAAAAAATTTAGCCAAAATGGGGAAATCTGGGGAATAAATTGGAAAAGAAATTGAATTAAAAATGGGCATAAAAATGAAGGAAACAACATGGGCAAAAGGAGAAACAATTGAGGCAAAAAAATATTATTATTTTTTTAGCTGAAACAAGTCACTTCCTTTAATCCCGTCTCTGGACAAACAGCATGAAAACTCGGATCTAAAGAGAAGATTTTGTTTTGGTACCAGTAGAACCTCTGTAAACCTTTTCCGATACCAGCCCTAGTTATCAGTGAATAATATCTGTAAAAATTCTATTGTTTTTTTGGGTTCAAAGCTCAAGTAATCTGTCAAGACAAAAAGTGCAGATAATGTTAAAGAGTGGAATTAAAACGGGCCTAAAGTTTAGTCCCTTTATCTGCACATGTGTATATTCCTCCCATGGAAATGACCATATTTGGATTACGGAGTCAGTGTTTGTGAATGAACACGCGCGGGAAAGACCAGGGACCCCCCCACCTCTGCGTTCTTCAGCGCTCGCAGGAGATTTGTGACGGCGTCTTTGGAGCAGCCGCTGAGCAGTCGACCCAGATGTTCGAACAGAGACCCCACGCACGCCACGGCCGCGCTGCAGCAGAGGAACAGCCTTCAGAGTTTTATAATAGGAAATAAAGCATCGTTCATTTAAATATTGAACCGAACAGAGCAGTTAGGCTTTACCCAAATCTAAGAGCTTGGTTAAATATTGTCAAAATAGCAACGAAAAAATGTTTCTTTTGTGCTATTTGTTGTTAAAATGTGCTATACAAATACAGGTGGATTGGATTAGATTTGGGTAAAGCTGACCTCGGTTAGGAGGTTAGAGATTTAGTGTGAACTCCTCACAGTCGGGACGGCAGCGCGGACGGCGAGTCGTCTTTGCTTCGAATGATGTCATTGCACTTGTCCACCAGCAGGCTGCAGGGTAAGGGGTCTCCCAGGCGGAACAGCAGGGCCAGGCATTGGGCCAACAGGAGGCGAGCAGGAGGTCCAGGAGATCCGGTCAGGACGCTGGAGAGCTGCTCCACCAGACGGCGCTGGACGTGCTTTATCTCGGCCTGAAAACAAGACGAGGCCGGGTTCAAGTCACGACTAAACACGGTAGCACAGCGGTTAGCGCTCGTGCTTCACAGCTAGAAGGTCCCGGGTTCGATTCCCACCTGGACGGGGCCTTTCTGTGGAGTTTGCATGTTCTCCCCGTGTCTGCGTAGGTTTCCTCCGGGTACTCCGGTTTCCCCTACCACTAAAAACATGTACAATAGGCCCAGGGACTGCAGGTGGAAATTAGCACAAGTGCTATAACCTGGTACAATGCATTTCTCCTTTCTGAGGCTAATGTAGATCGTACACTGTCCCTGTTCAAAAATAAATAAATAAACGAGCGGCTGAAGTTTGGTGTTTTCTGACGGTGTTTCTTACTGTGTTTCCTGACGGTGTTTCTGACTGTGTTTCCTGACGGTGTTTCCAGACTGTGTTTCCTGACGGTGTTTCTGACTGTGTTTCCTGACGGTGTTTCTGACTGTGTTTCCTGACGGTGTTTCCTGACGGTGTTTCTGACGGTGTTCCTGACGGTGTTTCCTGACTGTGTTTCCTGACGGTGTTCCTGACGGTGTTCCTGACGGTGTTTCCAGACGGTGTTTCTGACTGTTTTATGACGGTGTTTTCAGATCGTGTTCCTGACGGTGTTTCTGACGGTGTTCCTGACGGTGTTTCTGACGGTTTTCCTGACGGTGTTTTTCTGACGGTGTTCCTGACGGTGTTTCTGACGGTGTTTTCTGTTTCCTGACGGTGTTTCTGACGGTGTTTTCCTGACGGTGTTCCTGACGGTGTTTCCTGACGGTGTTTTTCTGACGGTGTTTTCTGACCTTCTCTGTGAGCGGGAGCTGGTTTTTCAGACGGTTCAGCCACGAGAACACGGCCTCAGCTCGGCCCGGCCCTCTGAGCTGCAGTACCTCCTCCGGCAGCAGGAGGCGCTCCGCAGCAGACATCGCCGCAGTGGAGGGAGCGGCGAGTCAGAGAAGAAGAGAAGAGGACATCGTCTGGAAACATAGAAGAGAGAGAAGAACTTGTCGTTATGGAATTGTACAATGAAACTGCGTAGATCAGATGTTGGGTTGGGCGCCGCCGCTGTGGGCCAACATGACCAGCATGTTTCTGGAGGTCGGGGGAAAACCTACGCAGCCGGAGATCAAACCTGTGGCCGATGTAGCGATTATTGAAATAGTTGACTGTTTTAGTCATCGATAAATAGTTTTCTAGTAAACACAGACTCAAATAGAGCAGAAATTACATGAATATTTTTTATTTTTGATGGAAACCTACTCTGTTTTTAAAGTTAGGGTCTGGAGGGTTTTGTACATTGAAAAGTTCATAAATATTGACATTGGCACGAAGAACCTCCAAAAACACTCACTTTAAGTTTACTCCATCAGTATGTCCTCCAGCGGCAACACTTTAGCTTGATGCGATTTTTTTTTTTTTTTTTTAAGAAAAAGAAAAAAAATGTCATACACCATTTACAGCCAAGCGATTAACTGATTAATGGTAAAAAAAATAATCGGTAGATTAATCCATTACCAAAGTAGTTTAGTTTAGTTTATTGAGCAGTTCAAAAGGAGTGGGCCGAAACAAAAGGCTTATAGGCTCCACCCCCAAAATAAAAACAATGACATTTTCATTTAACAATTAAAGCCGTTTCATTTCTTGTACAATGTCTAGTACAGAGCAAGTAACAAATGATGATCATTAATATATTTCTTACAAACATTGGTACATTACTAAAATCACTAGTGTAACATTACAGTCACTATTTTAATGTTATAAAGGCTCGTTACTAAGCAGCAGTTTATATTCTACTCCGAGATCCTGCTACTTCCCAGCTGTCATTACCGTCCTCAATATAATATCAATTTGTACAATTTCCTCTTTTTATTTTTTATTTATTTTTTTCATGTATAATGTATTGTGATTAAAAAGCATTAATACTTATTATTCTCCAAGATCTTACTACTTCCCAGCTGTCATTACCATCCTCAATATAATTTTAATCATCGTTGTTGTTGTTGTTGTTGTTTATTTGAGTTATGTGTGAAGTATGACGTATCCCTGCACAGTGTGGTGCATTAAAAAGCCAGGGTGTAGAGCGGGCCAGTTGAAGAGAGCAATAAGCCCCCCATCAACAAACCCCCACCCAGCTGCCCTAACAGCTGATTTAAGTCCCTGTTAGTTGCAGCTTCTTCTTACAATGAATTCATGTAAACTACATTATTTCTCCGTCTCCTTATTCAGACTTGGCTCCAGTTCGGGTAAAAGTGTATTTTCTGACCGTAAGAGCGAAGACGGAGCTTCTGTGATTAGAAGCGAAACATCCTCAACGTTACCAAACCCCAGTCCGGTTGATGATTTATCTTTTCTTTTTTTTTCTATTTCTATTTATTTTATAGACAGGACAGAGAAGAAAAAAAAAATACAATACATGACACACATTAAACAAAACAAAAAAATAACATAAATAACATAAATAAAAAATTAAAAAAAATAATTAAAACAAAACAAAAAAAGGGGGGAGGGGGGGGGGGGGGGGGAGAGTGGTACAGTTCTGGCCTGAAATGACCCTGAAATTATTATTACCAACAACAATACTAAACAAAACCTCAAGAAACCTTTTCAAGATATTAATGTTCATTGCTTCTTCACCTATTTATTTATTTATTTTTTAATATATATATACACATACACATACATATACACAACCTTTTTTTTTTTTTGTGTACAGTATATTAAGAGCAGTCCATTTCCTTTAGTTAATCAGTTTCTTCCGTAGTTCATTCTTTACTTCTTGTAGTGTCATTTCATTTGTTTGGCTTTTGCAAGGATCGCAAAGGAGTGCTGTTACATTCTCCATTGATAACAAGTAATACGGAGTAATGAGAGCCTCCACACACTTCTTTACAGTCTGCTACAGTGGTTCCCAACCTGGGGGGTCCCTGCGGAGGGCCCAGGGCTGTGTCTGGTCAGAGGGTCGGATCATAAGTGATATTTATTATATGGACTAATTTAGGGCTGGGCGATGTGGCCTAAAATCTATATCATGATATGGAAAAATAAACATCACGATAACGATATAATTGACAATGGACGAATTACTTCAAAATCCCCGCCTTACGCCTATTGGGAAGATTCATTCAGTGATATTTTATTCTTTTTTTTTTTTTTTACAGCATAATTGTCTCGCAAATATGATCTACTCGAGCAGTTTACATCCTTCATTTCATTTTACTTTTTCAGCACGTGTCCCCGTGTTCTACAGTCACCGTTTATGCTGCTCTGATGGAGCGGAACATAAATTATATTGTGTCCACAACGATATAAAAAATTACAACGATATCAAAACATTATATCACGATAACGATATGCGATACGATATGGCCCAGCCCTAGACTAATTAGATCATCAAATATGACTGCGGGTGCATTAACACTGAATCTGTTTGAAATCAGAAATTATCAGCATTTATTGACACGTTTTGACACATTTGTGGTGGCCATAGTTTTGGAGTAGAGCAGGTTTGTATTAGATATATTATATTAGAGATTAGGGACTAGGTTGGATTTTTTTTTTTTGTAATAACTCATAAACTCAGAACATCAAATGCGGAGACTGGCGGAGGCTGGGTTACAGCTGGTTTTAGTATCGGTATCGCAAAGCAAGTATCGTTAAAGTATTGGTATCAGAAAAAAAGTAACAGTACCTACTACCCACCCCTACTCAGAAATTAAACATAACTATTTAACCCCATCCGTCGCATTTATATTCACAATACTGCAGGTTTCTACTTAAGGAGTAACAACAATAGCAGAAATGTGGTAACAGTAGGTCATACAAGTTCTTCATAATTTCACTTTAGAAATCGCGTGCAGTCAGATATTAGTTTGCGTATTTACACTGAAAGTTGTTGACACAAACCAGAAAACTTGACAACTTCAGAAATTACATCACAGACTTTAGCCTAGCAATATGGTAAACAAGTGAAATTGTCTGAAATAATGAAGAAGAAAAAAACACTGCGTGAAAGTGATGTTGTGAACAGGAGGCTAACGCTAACGAGGCTAACCGGCTCAAGCTAACCCCAACAACACTTTAAACTGAAAAACCAGGACTAACATAAACACCAACATTTACCTGCGGCTGTCGGATAAACGTCGCGTCCTCAGGCAACGAGATGACAGTCCAAAACTACAATAAAAATGTGTTTATCGCCGAGTTTTGATGCTTTTTAGAGAAAAGTGCACAGACCGGAAACGGCCAATGAGGAGGATACGTCACGAGTAGATTTTTAAATTAAAAAACGAACCACTAATAAAAGTAACATTCTCCATTGTTTAAGCGTTTGTTTTTATCTAGTCAATTACATTTCTATTTATAATGGCATTAGAGATTGAAAATGTCATGGGAACGACGCGAATTTATATAGTTAAGTTAGGTTTATAAAAAGAGAAAGCTTTTATTTTGAAGATGAGGTATATCCTCCTGGGAACTGGACAAAAAAAGATGTGTGTATCTTCCACTTCTTTGACTTAATTTGAGTGAAAGGGTTAAAATCAACATTTTACAATTATTATTATTTTTATTTATTTTGATCTTTTATGATATGTCCATTGTCGATGACACTGGGTCGATATTGGTGAAAAAGTAAAAATAAATTATTAAAAAATATGTTTTACTGTATTGATAAATCTGACGTTAATCAATATCACAATCATCAATATTTCATGTATTTATGTGACTTAATTTATTAAACTAGGTTACATTAAGATTTTGTTTCAAGTTAAAATCACCTCTGTATGTAATTTTCATTATGGTTTGGAGTTTCTTTAATAAATCCATGTAAGTGAATGTAAAGTGACTCTGACCCTGTGTTTCCACTGGTCTGACATTGTGTTTGTGATGTGAGTTACAGAGCAGTGATGGGTTCTGTTTTAGAAAACAGAACCACACAAAGTGCTCACACCTTTTCTTAATAACCCCTGAGTCCTTCTCCCATAATGGACAGTCAGGGGCAGGTGTCCACTCTGGAAGAGAAAAGAAGGGCCTCTCAAAATAAAAATCTTATTCACACATAAGACCGGGGGGAACTGCCGACCAGTCCAGCTAAGCAGCTAAGCAGCAGAAGAAGTAGAGAAACTGGTCCCAGGGGCGAGGCGAGGCCTATTTTAGGTGCTCAAGCATAAAAATAATTCAAGCACCCTTAAAATGTCAGGCCAAAAAATATGTATATAATAAATAAATAAAAATCCACACAAAAATGTATTATGTACTGCTATAATATATTGTTCTTGGTTGATTTAATAAAATCACAGAAATATTTTATTAAAATTAGTCACAGAAATTAGTCACAGAAATAAAGCATAAACCACTCACAGAGCTGAGCTCTCCCCCTCCCCTCACGGAGCTGAGCTCTCCCCTCTCCTCACAACATCCAAATGTGTCACAGACCTGTGTCACAGAGGACAAAGGTCCAGAGCACACGAGGACCAGGGGCTGGGCCTCCACTGAGAACCACCAATCAATCAATCAATGTTATCGATGTCACAATGGGAGTTGTATCACAGGACTGTACAAACATTAAAGCAATGAAACAAAACAGTAAACAAGTTAATTATGATGAATTTATTATGAATTATCCAGGGAAATGAAGTACTAAAAAGTCTGTGTAAATTCTGACACTGGAGCTCGGGAGTAAAGATGCACCGATCCAGGTTTTTTTGCTTCCGATATCGAGAAGGGGGGTTTGAGTATCTGTTCCATTAAACCTGCAGGAACTCATACCATGGCAACACTCAGGTCATCCAGAACCTCCACCTTCATGTTCCTACCACCTCCTCCAAACCATGGGGGACGGAGCCTTCTGCTTTGGACCAGCTGAGAGAAATACCAAACCTGGACTCTTTTAGAGCTAAATTGAAGACACACCTTTTCAGAAAGCTTACAATTATTGACGTTTTTATATATGTGTGTGTGTGTGTGTGTGTGTGATTGTGTTTGTAGCACTCTGAGATTCTCTGAATGAAAAGTTCATTAATTATTATTTATTATTATTATTATTCCCAGGGCGAGATTATGCATATATGACACAGAACTAATATTTCACAACCTTTCCTGTGTATTTACAGCTCAGCTCTTACACTGATCAGGCCCAACGATAAGAAGCTGCAGTTTCTCTGAACTGATAAGATCGTCCTGAGGTCTGAACTTACAGACGCATCATTATAACGATTATAGAATAAATTAGAAGAGAAACATCCCCCGACTTTCCATCAATGACGTCAGAATATCATTAATGACAAACATCATCCATCAAACTGATCAGAAACATGAAAACCTGACGCTTTAACATTTACATTTGACTTAGTTCATAAAAAGCTGATTTGAAGCTTTATTTATCATTCGTATTCCTCTTTTTTCTGCTTTAGTCGGTTGTAAGCATTTGTGGACATGAAAACTTTGCTTCTGATTTAAAGCTTCAGGATCTGGAACGTTTGAACTGGTCTGAAGAACAAATATGTTTGGACCAAAACTATTACGTGTTTTAATTCAGTGGCTTCCTCTTTTATTGTTTGTAATTTAATATGAAAACAATCAGGTAGAGGACTATGGAGGATTGAAAGTGCCACAATTAAATAAATAAATACACCATTAAATAATTAAATAAATGTGTCCATCCATCTTCTTCCACTTGTCCATTGCCGGATCGTGGGGGCAGCTGTTGGAGCTGCACCAGCCCCTATAGCGCCCCCTGCAGGTGGTGGGTCCACAGAAGGACGGCCTCATGGTTCTAACCGGGCCTGTTGGTCTCTCATAAGGGGCTTCTGAACCGCTCTTTGTCTGACCCGTCACCTATAGGACCTGTTTGCCCTGAGAGACCCTACCAGGGGCACGAAGCCCCCGACAACAGAGCTCCAGGATCATTCAGGCTCAAACCCTCCCCCAGGTTAAGGGGGGGGGCTCCAGGAGGGGTAAATAAATGTGTAATTAATTAATTAAATTACCAATGATTTTGTGTAAAAATGTATATATAATTATTTATCTATTTAATAAATGTTTTCATGGTCCTGTGTTGCAGTGTTTCATGAATTAATTGTATCTGTCAAACTCGGCCATCAAAGTGTGGGGGGTGGGTCCTAACACCTGATTGGTCACCCTGCTCATCGAGTCAAGGCAAATCCAGAATAATGGATTGACGCAGACTAGTCAACATACTCCGATACACTGGGTGGCGCTATTCACCCGTACGTTGGTTTGAATACTCAAGCAAAAACAAGTAAACACGAGCCTCGGGCGAGTAGACCCGGTTCTGTTTGAGCAAAGTATCGGAACCGTCTTGTTCCCGATCAATCACTCTCATCGCCGCTCCGCTAAACGCACGAGCGTAATGACATCGCTCGCCGGTCTGTTGAAGCTGCTTCGAAGTCAGCACCGGCCCGATCTCAATTCTACCCCTTTCCCTCCGGTTTGCTCGTTCACGAGACGAGAGGGTCTCGTTAATAAAAACAGTCCATTGTTCTAAACGTGTCAGGTCTACGTTTTCGCTTTGCTGCTGCGAACGCTCCGTTTATTTGCGCCGTATTGCTGTTTCTTTAGGGCCGGAGGGCGTCCGGTTTGGGAACCTCAGGATCTCATCTCTGCGGTTTGCAGACGAGTGTGAAGCGGCCGGGATGAGGATCAGCACCTCCAAATCTGAGGCCATGGTTCTCCTCCCCCGCTTCAGGTCGGTGGGGAGTCCTCGCCCCAAGTGGAGGAGTTCAAGATCGATAGACGGATCGGTGCGGCGTCAGCAGTGATGCGGTCGCTGTATCGGACTGTTGTGGTGAAGAGGGGGCGGAGTCTGAGGCAAAGCTCTCGATTTACCGATCGATCTATGTTCCCACCCTCACCTATGGTCACCCCACCCTCACCTATGGTCACCCCACCCTCACCTATGGTCATGAGATCTGGGTAACGACCGAAAGAACAAGATCGCGAATACAAGCGGCCGAAATGAGTTTCCTTCGCAGGGGGGCTGGGGGTGAGGAGCTCAGTTACCCGGGACGAGCTCGGACTCGAGCCGCTGCTCCCCCACTTCGAAAGGAGCCAGCTGAGGTGGCTAGGGCATCTGTTCCGGATGCCTCCTGGTCGCCTCCCTTGGGAGGAGCTCCTACCACCTCCTCCAAACCATGGGGGACGGAGCCTTCTGCTTTGGACCAGCTGAGAGAAATACCAAACCTGGACTCTTTTAGAGCTAAATTGAAGATCTACCGTTTTCAGAAAGCTTTCAATTATTGATATATTTATATGTGTGTGTGTGTGTGTGTGTGCGCGCGTGTGTGTCTGTGTGATTGTGTTTGTAGCACTCTGAGATTCTCTGAATGAAAAGTTCATTAATTATTATTTATTATTATTATTATTCCCAGGGCGAGATTATGCATATATGACACAGAACTAATATTTCACAACCTTTCCTGTGTATTTACAGCTCAGCTCTTACACTGATCAGGCCCAACGATAAGAAGCTGCAGTTTCTCTGAACTGATAAGATCGTCCTGAGGTCTGAACTTACAGACGCATCATTATAACGATTATAGAATAAATTAGAAGAGAAACATCCCCCGACTTTCCATCAATGACGTCAGAATATCATTAATGACAAACATCATCCATCAAACTGATCAGAAACATGAAAACCTGACGCTCACACTGATGACGGTTCTGTGATGTTAAGTCTATTTTCAAACTACGGAGAATGTTTTATGTCTTATTTAGTGTTTGGTCCCAAGGCCAAGTCTTTGCTGATAGTCTGTCCCTCTGTAAAAATAACTGACCCTTGGCCTAAGCCTTTTCGGTCTGGTTTTACTGAATAATTGTCTTTTGACATTGTTATTTTGCTTTTTGACATAAATAAACTTGTTTATCCCAAAAATGTCCTACTTTGTGAGCGGCGTGAGGCTCCAAGAAATCTGGCCCAGTATGAAATGTACTTGACTAGTCCTGGTTTATGTGGTTCCCAACTAAAAATTACGTTTCATAAGCTTGTAAGTAAGTCAGCTTTATTCATATCACAACTAAAAACACAGTTCAACAACATCAGAAAAAACACACAATATTAAAAGGCCAAGACAACACAAAACCATATCAGCCTAAGAGTAGCTGATTAAAAGCCTGAACAAATACATGAGTCTTTAGTTTCATCTCGAATATCGTTCCAAAGCCTGGAAGGATCGGTCAATTCTCAGATTCAGATTCATTTATTGGACATTTGCAGTTTAAAGAAGCACATTGGAAAAAAATGTGCAAAGAGCTCACAGTGCGACCATGTCAAACACATGAAAAGACACAATAAAAGCTTACGGTAAAATACTGTACGATAAAAGTGCATACAGACAAGTAGAAGTGCCTTGTTTAAAGTGATCACAGCTTGAGGAAACAAACTGTTAAGATGGCGATCAGTAGAACATATGACAGAGCGAGACCTTCTCCCTGAGGGAAACATCTCAAAGGCCTCAGCAGGACGGCCTGAGGCCTCATTGGCGAGTTGTAAAGCTCGATTGAAGAGTCGAGCTTTATATGTGGCCTCCAGGACAAAGAGCAGCCAACGGTCCTGCTGGCTGAGCGAACCACTCGGTTCAAAAAAGAAGAGGCGCTGTCTCGCTTTCTTAGGAGTGTTCATCGTATTAAAACTCCAATTCAAGTCACGAGAAAGAGTCACATCCAAGAATTTACATTTCTCAAAAATCTGCACATCAGAATCATGGATAGTAAAAGGCAACTGATTCCTATTGTGACAAAAATCTATAACACGTTCACGTGTTTTTGAAGTGTTCAAAAGCAGGTTGTTTTCTCTCCTCCATTGAACAACATTCTCCACCTCCTCGCGATAATGAGATGAACTGATCAGCCCAATGACGGTTGTATCATCGGCATATTTGATTATCACATTTTAAAAGTACGAAAACTAGTGATTCTGACCCACAGACCTCAGAGCCCGAGGGGGGTAAGGCTGGATCAGGAGCCTGACCATGCAGGGCTCTGAAAGATAGAACCATAGGTTCTATAGGACACTGGCACCAAAGAAGTTGTTCCAGAGCAGGGGACATGTGAGTCGGGTCAGGATTCTCACTGCAGAGTTTTGCACTAATTGCAGTCGAGAAGCTCCTCCTGGTTCAGACATGAAAACAAACTATTACAATAGTGTAAACGTGTTGACACGAAAGCATGAATGATCAGCTCCAAATCATTCCGTGATTTTCCTACGTTTGTCCTTATTTGAAAGAAGCAGTTCCTCGTCAGCTGCTCACAGTCTGCACTAATGACAGGTCTTTGTTAAAGAAAACTCTAAGTTTCTAAGACTGCCCTTCACAGACTAAATCACCCAGGTACTGTTGAATCCCTGGAATTGAACCATCAGGGGCAATAACCAGTGTTTCAGTTTTGAGCTGCAGAGAGTTTTCACTGAGCCATTGTTTTATTTCCAAGAGACAACGGAGCAAAGAGTTTCGCCTCCGGATCTCAGACGGCTAAAAGGAGCAGAAAAAACGGGTTATCAGCAGCAGATAGGTGTAAAGAAACATCACTGAACCTTTGGATGATCTTTCCCAAAGGGATCCAATACAACAAGAATAAAACAGGACCCAAAACGGAACCTTGAGGCACTCCACACAACAGATCCACAGACTCAGGCCTTATTTGCTCCATTTCAGGTCCATTCAAAAACAATTTAAACCCTTTGGGCGCCAGATTAAACAAAACAAACAAACAGAAAAACCTTTTGTGACATCTATATAATAAAGTTAAAAACAAACAGACCTAAACACGACGTTGACCCTGAAAGTGGGTCAACGTCGTGTGGGAGGAGCTACTGATAAACCGTGGAGTTCAGGAGGAAACATTCGCACAAACCTGTTGTTTAAACTGGACATTTTCTTCATGTTTTGACACTTTTTTACTGTGTTTTTGTTGCTTTTTGGTGAAACTCTGAAAATTAGAATATCGTTAAAAAGTTCATTCATTTCTGTAATTCAGCTTAAACTGTGAAACTAATATATGATATAGACTCATTACATGCAAAGTGACATATATAGACTTTATTTGTTATAATTTTGATGATTATGGCTCAGTTTGTAAAAACCCCAAATAAAAAATCTCATAAAATAACTGCGACTGTGAGCCATAATCATCAAAAGAACCGAAAACATAATAACGATTTACCGGCCGATAACGTAATCATTATCACTTTATTAGCTGGTTCTTCCATTATTGGCCTGACAAGATGAAAATCGTTCACAAATGTAATAAATTCAGCCGATAATGTGTGCTGTAATGTGCCGGTTTAGCTTTTGTATTTTACTGCTTTTTCTTTGTTTTTATCACAATCTTCCACTTGGGGTAACTTGTCGCAGCTCAGGACCAGGACGGGCAAGACCCTTCCCCCACCTGTCTGCGTGTGAATGTGGTGCCTGTGAGAGTGAGTGGTCGGTGGTGCCCCAGTGGTAAGTTCCTGCTCCTGTATCTGAGACTTCTTCCCCCGCTGCCTAAAACACAGTTTGGTACAATGATAACAGGATAACGATTCAAGAATCTTCTCTTTCTGCTACAGACGACTACTGTAGCCAGGGGCAGGCTGCCAAACTGTGCCATTGGCCTCTCCGACCACATGCCCCACATTCATACACGTGAGTGAAGTGCCTTGCCCAAGGACACGGCGACTCCATGCATTGGTTGGAGGAGGGACTCGAACCGGTAACCTTTCCGTTACACTCTGGGCCCCCGTCAGAGGAAAAGGTACAGGAGTGACAGGAAGTGAGAAAATAAAAGAGTCAAAACAACAAAATACAAACTGTTTCATGTGTGAGTTTTTGAAAATGAATTAAGATCTATGTATTGTTATATTATTGGCTGAATTTATTACATTTGTGAACGATTTACATCTTAGGCCAATAAAGTGAATTATTACATTATCGTGATTATGTTATCGGCTTATTACATTTTGAAAGACGCCAAATTTATTACATTATTAGTTCCTACAAGGCTCGACATGAGTCTGTATCATTTACTAGTCTCACAGTTTAAGCTGAATTACAGAAATAAATGAACTTTATCTTGTGGCTCTTTTTGTTGTTGCTTTTTCTTCTTAATCGTGTTTTCGTTGCTATTTTGCCGCTTTGTTCCAGAAGCTTTTAGATTTGGGTAAAGCTGGAGAGGAGGTGGGTGTTCAGCTCTGAGGAAATGCAGTCGTTCTTAAACAGATGAAGCTGATAAGAAAGTGTAAAACAGGATGTTCAGAGCGTTCCTTCTTCAGTGTCTCGGCTGATGAGGCTGAAACATGTCTGTCCTGGTGTTTCTCAAGCTGTGGGCCGGCTGCAACATGTCTGTCCTGGTGTTTCTCAAGCTGTGGTCCGGCTGCACATGCGGTAAGTGATTAAAGAGCCGCCTTTCCTAATGGCACATCCAAATGGAATCAGGTTTTCTCTTCATTGATTCATAAAGATGAAAAACTCACGAACGCACAATCCCAGCATTTGAAAAACGCCTGTAAATATGTTTTCATTTAATAATAATATTAATCATAATAATAATAACATTAATAATGATTATTAATAATAATTCGTATTCTTATTATTATTATACAGCATTTTATGAACAAATTAATGTTTTCAATGACCAAATTTAAATAACGGAGAGTCAGGTTTAAGTTTATCATTTTCAGGTGAAACTCGGAAAATGTGAATATCGTTCAAAAGTTCATTAATTTCTGTAATTCAGCTTAAACTGTGAGACTCGTGTATGATACAGACTCATGACGTGCAAAGTGACATGTCGAGCCTTTGTTTGTTATAATGTTGATGATCCAATCCACTTTATTTATTAGTCCACTTCCAAACTACACGCCAAAGAGAACATACGTGTCATTGGCGTGTTCTGGGTCTGAGGATCTAACGTGTCGGGGAGTTTGACACGAGCAGGTCGACAGATAACGCGGCGCATTCAAACACAAATCAAATCATTTAAAATCCAAATGTGATCATGCTTTTGTGAGCAGTTAAACACGCAGCTGCAGGCGTGTGATTATGATCATGGCTCACACGCCATTTTCAAATATAAACATTTTAGGAGATTTTTAATGTGGGGTTTTTACATCTGAGCCATAATCATCACAATTATAACAAATAAAGTTTATATATGTCACTTTGCATGTAAGGAGTCCATCATATAGTAGTGTCACAGTTTAAGTTCAATCAATGATAATCTTATTTTTACAGTTTTATCTTTTATTTTGTGACATATTAGTTCCAAAGATTTGAGTCATTTAAAGGTGAACGTTTTTTTTTTGGTTAAACTCTTTATTGTGGACATTTGTTTGAGCCTCAGTCACACCTTTAAAAACGTTACGTTGAAGCTTCGACACAAAAATCAAAAAAATATAAAGGATTGATATTTTAATAAACGTTTTTTTTTTCATCATGTAGGTCTGACTCTCTTTTAAAACAAACAAATATTATAACTTTTAAAAATGTTTAACCCTTTAATTGCCAACTCTCCGTTACTCTAGTCCATGTTCCAAAAACATAAATAATTTAATATTTTCAAATGCAAAAAGGGAAATGTGTGGTCTGGTGTTTGATTATGTTTTGATTATGTGCTTGTACACTATAAAAAATGAAGGAAAGTTTTATTTTGAAGGTCTAACTCTCCTCATACATAAGGATATCAAAAATAATATAACGCTGACATGTCTGAGTTCCCAGAAAATGTAGCTTCACATCCAGGCAGAATCCGCTGAAGTCTTTGCATAGTTTCAGTGCAGGTGGAAGTTTGTTCCGTTGGGAGATTGTTTTAAAGGATTGTGCAGATTGTCCCGATGCCGTTTTTGCTTTGGGACGTTGGCCGGTGACTGTTGAGTGTTGACCTTGTGGTTCTGACTCTGACCAGAGGTTCATTGGACAAACCTGGTCAGTGGTGTCAGTGAGTCTGAATGTAAAAAGCATCGAGTCTGTGTGACGTGTATCGGATAAACTCTGAATCAGTGCAATCATTGATCGACTGCAGAATCTCTCATTTGAATAAGATTTCAGGGACTCTCAGGCCATTCAGACATTTCTGCAGTTTGAACAGTTTATGCAAATTAACCACTTGATCGTTTCAGCATTTGCAGCTGAAAATTCCGCAGTCGATCGAGTCATTGCAAAAGTTTCTAGTCTCTTATTATTCCATCTTTTTACGGATTGTCTGCAGGTTTCACAGCCTTCATAGTTTAGTTTTGCTTGTGTCAGTTTTTTGTTGTTATTGCTTTTCCAGCACGTTTGTGTCACATTTTGGAAGCGTTTTTGTATTTCTGTTTCTTGTTGCTTTTCAGAACTGGTTCCATCTCATTTTTGTCACTTTTTTTGCTGCATTTTTGTTGCGTTTGTCACGTTTTTTGTCACTTTTAGATTTAGGTAAAGCCGAACTGGAGGAAATGCACTCGGTTCAGGTGGGGGTTAATAGGTTAAAAATATTAAACTAATTTGTTTGACCATAAATGACTTCACACAAACACTAACTATGAGTGAAAAACAACTTTTTGTGTTATCTTTCATATTCTTTGAAAAATAGTCAAAAATGTAAAATTCTCTCAGGGCATGTGAACTTCTGAGCACAACTGTAGGTGAGAAAAACATTTGTAAACATTTACATTTCTCCTGTTTTTTTTTGGGTTACACTCTTTTTTGTGAAGATTTATTTAAGCCTCAGTCACACTTTTAAAAACATTATGTTGAAGCTTCGACACAAAAATCTGCGGATAACTTTAGAAAGCTCTAAAAATATGAAGGATTGATATTGTTCATTACGAAGGTCTGGCTCTCTTTTAAAACATACATAAATATTATAACTTTTTAACATTTTTAACCCTTTAATTGGGTTGTCAACTTGTCGCCAAGTTAATCTAGTCCAGGGGTGGTCAAAGTGGGGCCCACGGGCCAAATTTGGCCCACCGGAACAATTCAATTGGCCCGCCAGAGAGTGACCTGTGCTTGTGCCGCATCTGGTTAATACTAGCTCTCCCATTCATTCTCAATAGTAAATATGGATGCAGTACACTTTTTGGCCACCAGCGTCAAATTGGGGGCGCTGTTTGTCTCCTTTCGCAAAGTTAAGGAAACACTGTTGTGGTGTCTTGGTGTTTATCACAGAGCGTTGTAGCATCAACTTTCCCAGTTTTCCAACTTTTATTGCAAATCCATCCATTTTCTTCTGCTTTATCCGGGGCCGGGTCGCGGGGGCAGCAGTTTCAGCAGAGATGCCAAGACTTCCCGATCCACGCACACCTCCTCCAGCTGTTGTGGGGGGACCCCGAGGCGACACCAGGCCAGCTCGGAGACATAGTCCCACCAGCGTGTCCTGGGCCTTCCACGAGGCCTCCTCCCAGTGGGACATGCCTGGAGCACCTCCCGAGGGAGGCGACCAGGAGGCATCCGGAACAGATGCCCTAGCCACCTCAGCTGGCTCCTTTCGACGTGGAGGAGCAGCGACTCTACTCCGAGCTCCTCCCGGGTAACTGAGCTCCTCACCCCCAGCCCCCCTGCGAAGGAAACTCATTTCGGCCGCTTGTATTCGCGATCTTGTCCTTTCGGTCATTACCCAGATCTCATTTACATAGGTGAGGGTGGGAACGTATCTCATGACCATAGGTGAGGGTGGGGTGACCATAGGTGAGGGTGGGGTGACCATAGGTGAGGGTGGGAACATAGATCGATCGGTAAATCGAGAGCTTTGCCTCAGACTCAGCTCCCTCTTCACCACAACAGTCCGATACAGCGACCGCATCACTGCTGACGCCGCACCGATCCGTCTATCCATCTCACGCTCCATCCGTCCCTCACTGAGAACATGACCCCGAGATACTTGAACTCCTCCACTTGAGGCAAGGACTCCCCACCGACCTTAAGCAGGGAAACCACCTTTTTCCGGTGGAGAACCATGGCCTCAGATTTGGAGGTGCTGATCCTCATCTCGGCCGCTTCACACTCGGCTGCAAACCGCCCCAGTGCAGCTGAAGGTCCTGATTTGAGGAAGCCAACAGAACAACATCGTCTGCAAACAGCAGAGATGAGATCCTGAGGTTCCCAAACCGGACACCCTCCGGCCCCTGGCTGCGCCTAGAAATTCTGTCCATAAAAGTAATGAACAGAACCGGTGACAAAGGGCAGCCCTGGCGGAGCCCAACACGCACCGGGAACAGGTCTGACTTACTGCCGGCAATGCGAACCAAGCTCCTGCTGCGGTCATACAGGGAACGGACAGCCCTTAGTAGAGGGCCCCGTACCCCATACTCCCGGAGCACCCCCCACAGGGCACCACGAGGGACACGGTCGAACGCTTTCTCCAGATCCACAAAACACATGTGGACTGGTTGGGGGAACTCCCACAAACCCTCGAGCACCCGATGAAGGGTATAGAGCTGGTCCCGTGTTCCACGACCGGGACGAAAACCGCATTGTTCCTCCTGGATCCGAGGTTCGACTATCGGCTGGATCCTCCTCTCCAGCACCCTGGAATAGACCTTACCAGGGAGGCTGAGAAGTGTGATCCCTCTGTAATTGGAGCACACTCCCTGATCCCCCTTCTTAAAGAGAGGGACCACCACCCCGGTCTGCCAATCCAGAAGCACTGTGCCCGACCGCCACGCGATGTTGCAGAGACGTGTCAACCAAGACAGCCCTACAACATCCAGAGACTTAAGGTACTTCTAACCACCTCGGTGACTTCAGCCTGGGTGATGGACGAGCCCCCCTCCGAGTCCCCAGCCTCTGCCTCCTCATCGGAAGACGTAACGGTGGGATTGAGGAGATCCTCGAAGTACTCCTTCCACCGCCCAACCACATCCCGAGTCGAGGTCAGCAGCTCCCCACCCACACTGTAAACAGTGTTGGTGAAGCACTGCTTCCCCCTCCTGAGGCGCTGGATGGTTTGCCAGAATCTCTTCGAGGCCGACCGATAGTCCTCCTCCATGGCTTCTCCAAACTCCCCCCAGACCCGAGTTTTTGCCTCTTTGACCACACGAGCTGCAGCACGCTTGGCCTGCCGATACCTCTCAGCTGCCTCTGGAGCCCCACAAGCCAACAAGGCCAGATAGGACTCCTTCTTCAGCTTGACGGCATCCCTTACCTCCGGGCGCCACCACCGGGTTCGGGGGTTGCCGCCGCGACAGGCACCAGAGACCTTACGGCCACAACTACGAGCAGCCGCATCGACAATGGAGGAGGAGAACATGGTCCACTCGGACTCCATGTCCCCTACCTCCCTCGGAATCTGGGTGAAGCTCTTCCGGAGGTGGGAGTTAAAGACCCTACTGACAGAGGGATCCACCAGACGTTCCCAACAGACCCTCACAACACGTTTGGGCCTGCCAGGTCTGACCGGCTTCTTCCCCTGCCAGCGGATCCAGCTCACCACCAGGTGGTGATCGGTTGACAGCTCAGCCCCTCTCTTCACCCGAGTGTCCGAGACACGCGGCCGGAGATCAGATGACACAACTACAAAGTCGATCATCGACCTCCTGCCTAGGGTGTCCTGGTGCCACGTGCACTTATGGACATCCTTGTGCTCGAACATGGTGTTCGTTATGGACAAACCGTAACTAGCACAGAAGTCCAATAACAGAACACCACTCGGGTTCCGATCGGGGAGGCCGGTCTTCCCCATCACCCCCACCCAGGTCTCACTGTCGTTACCCACGTGGGCGTTGAAGTCCCCCAGTAGAACAATGGAGTCCCCAGCCGGAGCAGCATCTAGTACCCCCCGCAGGGACTCCAAGAAGGCCGGGTACTCTGCACCGATGTTGGGCCCGTAGGCCGAGACAACGGTGAGACCTGTCCCCGACCCGAAGGCGTAGGGACGCGACCCTCTCGTTCACCGGGGTGAACTCCAACCCGTGACGACTGAGCTGGGGGGCAATGAGCAAACCCACCCCAGCCCGCCGCCTCTCCCCGCGGGCAACTTTTATTGCAAAGGTTGTTGAAATCAACAAAGGTACGGGTTAAAAATGGACTTATAAAAGAATGTATGTTGAACTGACACTTTCGAAATGATCAAATGTAGCATTTATTTTTGAGTTAACAAATAAATGAGGTAAAGTCACTGTAGAACTGTTGTTTACATTTTGCGCTATATTGCTACAATTGTTGATTTAGTTAAACTAAAACTAGGATTAACATTTGTTTTAATGTAGCATGTTATTTACATAGATAGAATCAAATGCAAATATATAACGAAAAAGTAAGAGTAACTTATCATTTATCATATTATCAGAGGCCCCTTATGAGTTATATGTGTTTCACGCTTGACATCAGCACAGGGGGATTTTTTCATTTTGGCCCTCGGAGACAAAAAGTTGGAGCACCCCTGGTAGGGATGGGTACTGTTAGTTTTTTTACCACTACTTTAACGATACCTGCTTTTCGGTGCCGGTGCCTTAACGGTACTTTTTTCGGTGCCTATGTCATTTTAATTAAACTAAAATAACGTGTATAAAAAAGTGTAGTTCAGGCAAAAGTCCTAAAACAGCGAAACAGAAGCTCCACAGGTGCAGCAGCGTCGCCTTAACTTCGTGTTTTGAGCACAATTTCCACTTAAGCAGCGATAAAAAGAAATAAAGGACGTTATTTCCTCCTGAGCTGCAGAGACAGATCCACATCATCACACTTTTTTCTTTCGGATAAACGTTTCTAAACACACTGCACTTTGACGAAGTGAAAACACTTTCCCGCCAAAGATCCTTACATGGTGTGAGCGCTCACTCTGCCACCAATAATGTACAACAACTGTACCAAAAATGTCTAATACAGAGTGAGCGCTCACACTTTTCCACAAACAATCTTTGATATTTCCCTCGCGCTGCAGCTGCTTGTGAAGTTGTAAACTCAGCCTCCGGGTTTGTCGCTAAAGGGAAACACGTCTTTCTTCTCACTGCTCTCTTTTGTTTTTCAATTTGCCTAAAAACTCAAGTTTCTTATTCAGGCCTGGTTTAGTTTAGCTCTGGGTTTTACAACCGGTGTAGGCTATATCCTGGCTCAGTCCTGCGGCAGACATAAGCTGGGCCGTCTCTATTACAAAGGTTTAGTACGTTATAGTTTTGCTTTGCTCCATGTTGCAAAGCAAAACGTCATATTAATTGACGTCTAGAGAGAAAAAGAACCGAAAGTTGGCACCGAAAGAATTTTAGTTTTTCGATACCACCCCCGACCGGAGCTTTTCGGTCGGTTCCAAGTACCTACATCCCTACACCCTGCTCCAATCCATGTTCCAAAAACAAAAAATTTCATATTTTCAAATGTTCCAATGCAAAATGTAAAATGTGTGGTCTGGTGTTTGATTATGTTTTGATTATGTGCTTGTACACTATAAAAAATGAAGGAATGTTTTATTTTGAAGGTCTAAATCTCCTCTCCTCAAACATATCAAAAATAATATAACGCTGACATGTCTGAGTTCCCAGAAAATGTGATTTCACATCCAGGCAGAATCCACGGAAGTCTTTGCATAGTTTCAGTGCAGTTGGAAGTTTGTTGTTTGTTTTGTTTGTTAATTGATCGACTGCAGAATCTCTCATTTGAATAAGATTTCAGGGACTCTCAGGCCATTCAGCCATTTCTGCAGTTTGAACAGTTCATGCAAATTAACCACTTGATCGTTTCAATCAAGTCAATCGAGCTATTGTTTCTAGTTTCTTATTATTCCATCTTTTTACGGGTTGTCTGCACGTTTCACAGCCTTCATAGTTTAGCTTTTGTCGTGTTTTTGTTGTTGCTTTTTTAATATGATATTTTTACTTTTCCAGCACGTTTTTGTCACTTTTTTTGCTTCACGCACACAGCTAACCACTCTGCCACAGACACAGCTAACCACTCTGCCACAGACACACAGCTAACCACTCTGCCACTGACACAGCTAACCACTCTGCCACAGACACACAGCTAACCACTCTGCCACAGACACAGCTAACCACTCTGCCACTGACACAGCTAACCACTCTGCCACAGACACAGCTAACCACTCTGCCACTGACACACAGCTAACCACTCTGCCACTGACACACAGCTAACCACTCTGCCACTGACACACAGCTAACCACTCTGCCACTGACACACAGCTAACCACTCTGCCACTGACACAGCTAACCACTCTGCCACTGACACAGCTAACAACTCTGCCACTGACACAGCTAACCACTCTGCCACTGACACAGCTAACCACTCTGCCACTGACACACAGCTAACCACTCTGCCACTGACACAGCTAACCACTCTGCCACTGACACACAGCTAACCACTCTGCCACTGACACACAGCTAACCACTCTGCCACTGACACAGCTAACCACTCTGCCACTGACACACAGCTAACCACTCTGCCACTGACACAGCTAACCACTCTGCCACTGACACAGCTAACCACTCTGCCACTGACACAGCTAACCACTCTGCCACTGACACACAGCTAACCACTCTGCCACTGACACACAGCTAACCACTCTGCCACTGACACAGCTAACCACTCTGCCACTGACACACAGCTAACCACTCTGCCACTGACACAGCTAACCACTCTGCCACTGACACAGCTAACCACTCTGCCACTGACACAGCTAACCACTCTGCCACTGATACACAGCTAACCACTCTGCCACTGACACAGCTAACCACTCTGCCACTGACACAGCTAACAACTCTGCCACTGACACACAGCTAACCACTCTGCCACTGATACACAGCTAACCACTCTGCCACTGATACACAGCTAACCACTCTGCCACTGACACAGCTAACCACTCTGCCACTGATACACAGCTAACCACTCTGCCACTGATACACAGCTAACCACTCTGCCACTGATACACAGCTAACCACTCTGCCACTGACACAGCTAACCACTCTGCCACTGACACAGCTAACCACTCTGCCACTGACACACAGCTAACCATTCTGCCACTGATACAGCTAACCACTCTGCCACTGACACACAGCTAACCACTCTGCCACTGACACAGCTAACCACTCTGCCACTGACACAGCTAACCACTCTGCCACTGACACAGCTAACAACTCTGCCACTGATACACAGCTAACCACTCTGCCACTGACACAGCTAACCACTCTGCCACTGACACAGCTAACCACTCTGCCACTGACACACAGCTAACCATTCTGCCACTGATACAGCTAACCACTCTGCCACTGACACACAGCTAACCACTCTGCCACTGACACACGGCTAACCACTCTGCCTCTGCCTGTTGTTTCAGAGCCGTTTCTCAGGTTGGTCGATGGTAGCAGTCGGTGTCAGGGGCGGTTGCAGGTGCAGAGGGCGGGGCAGGACTGGACTGACGTGGATCTACGGTTCTCCCTGTTGTGGTTTGGAAACAGAGTCTGTGCTGAGCTGGACTGTGGTTTTGTTCAGAGTCTGGAGAAGAAAACAGTTTCAGAAAGAGAAGCAGTTTATCGCGATCCTTACCACTGTTTCAACTCTTCACTGATCGACTGTTTTGACTCTAAGACACGTCGCTCGGACCGGAGTCTGGAGCTCAACTGTTCAGGTGAAACACTAGAATAATAAATAATCCTACTCATAGTTTTCAGTGACGTCACTTAAAGGGCAGTAGAAGGGCACAAAGACTTTACTGAAGTAAAAGAAGATCTTTATTTATATAGCTGCTTTCACAGACATGGTCACAAAGCGCTTTACATGAAAGATAAAAGTATCAAAGTATCTACTTTTAGAAGTACTTTCAGTAAAAAGTATACTGCGCTATAGTCGACTATAGCGCAGTATATTCCATTCCATCCATATATATACTGTGACCTCATGTGTGTGCCCTCAGACTGTGACCTCATGTGTGTGCCCTCAGACTGTGACCTCATGTGTGTGCCCTCAGACTGTGACCTCATGTGTGTGCCCTCAGACTGTGACCTAATGTGACCTCATGTGTGTGCCCTCAGACTGTGACCTCAGACTGTGACCTCATGTGTGTGCCCTCAGACTGTGACCTCAGACTGTGACCTCAGACTGTGACCTCATGTGTGTGCCCTCAGACTGTGACCTCAGACTGTGACCTCAGACTGTGACCTCATGTGTGTGCCCTCAGACTGTGACCTCATGTGTGTGCCCTCAGACTGTGACCTCATGTGTGTGACCTCATGTGTGACCTCAGACTGTGACCTCATGTGTCTACCTCAGACTCGGTGCGGCTGGTCGGGGGGCGGAGCCTGTGTTCAGGATCTCCTCAGATCCAGGACCAGTCCTTGGCCCAGTCCTGGGCCGGGGTCTGTGAGGGGGCCTTGGACCGTCGCGGGGCAGAGGTGCTGTGCAGGGAGCTGGGCTGTGGGGCTCTTCTCCTCCAGGGGGCGCTCTCTCCTCTGGGGCAGACGTTCCACTGTGAGGGAAACGAGTCTAAGCTCATGGACTGTCCCCGGACCAGGACCGGCCCAGAGACCTGCCCCACTCTCAACCTCACCTGTGCAGGTAAAGGGGCGGGGCCAGGGGCGGGGCCTGTAGAGGGGCGGGGCTCACCTGTGTTTGTGTCCAGAGCCGCTGAGGCTGGTGGGAGGGGCCAGTCGCTGTGAGGGGACGCTGGAGGCAGAGCTCAGAGGAGAGTGGAGACCAGTGACCTCTGATCCCTATGATTCCTGGGAACACTGGGACCTGGGGTCTGCAGCCGCCGTGTGTCGAGACCTGGACTGTGGATCGGCTGTTTCTACAGAAAAGAGAGTCGGGTCTAGCAGTAAAGTGTGGAGCGTTGACACTTCCTGTGTGAAGAAGAAGTCTGCTGTGAGAGACTGTCTCTCCGATGACTCAGGTTCTTCTCGCCTCTTCGTGGTTTGTTCAGGTTGGTTTGAATCAGAATCTCTTCTTCTCACAATCTCTGCTCAGAGTCAGTTCATTGAATGTGGTGGTGCCCCCTAGAGGAGGACACAGAGCGTGCAGAACCAACACAGATAATCCTCAGCTCCCATTGGCCGAGGCGGGGAGTACTCAGTTACTTTTACTAAGTGCTTTTATGTAACTGTTTCCAGTAACTGCACGTAGAGTATCACACAGTACTTTTACTTCTACTGCAGTCATTTATTTTAAAGTAACAGTACACATAAAAAACTCATTAGATCTTATTTTTTCGTATCTTACTTTACTTTCCTTCGGCTAACATGACAATGCAGAACTAGTGCAGCCTCGATTAGCATAACTGCGATTAGCATAACTGCGATTAGCATAACTGCGATTAGCATAACCGCGATTAGCATAACTGCGATTAGCATAACTGCGATTAGCATAACTGCGATTAGCATAACCGCGATTAGCATAACTGCGATTAGCATAACTGCGATTAGCATAACCGCGATTAGCATTACTGCGATTAGCATAACTGCGATTAGCATAACTGCGATTAGCATTAGCGCTTTTTAACATCGTTTTTAAACATAAATTATAAAACATTTCCATGAACTAAAGAGTGATATTTGCGCATAAACAACAGATTTATGCCACACAACTACTTACGACGTTGATTATTATAATAGGTCCATGGTCTGTCCTTGTTTATTTTTACCAAAACAGGAAGTGATGTAGCTGTGCCACTAGCTTTATCGTCAGACCGGAAAGAAACTAAATATTACAGGGCCTAACAAAATGAGATTCTTAAAGAGGGGGTATTATGCTTTTTCAATCACATAGCACCAGTCTATAGCACTACAATGATGACGTAACCTTCTGGTGGTCTGTATATGCAGTAAATTAAAATAACTGCCTTGAATAAAATTGCTCTCTCAAAATGGCTGATGTCTTGAAATAGGCCTCTGTCTCTTTAAGAAGCTTTCCGACACGCCCCCTCCAGCACACTACTGTGGCATTGAAACAACAACACTGTGCGGGGAGGGGGGGGGCTCTGCTGAGCTGAGGAGCAGTGGTTGGGGGCTTGGCCTCATGTGACCTCATGTGTGTGCCCTCAGACTGTGACCTCATGTGTGTGACCTCAGACTGTGACCTCGTGTGTGTGCCCTCAGACTGTGACCTCATGTGTGTAACCTCAGACTGTGACCTCATGTGTGTGCCCTCAGACTGTGACCTCATGTGTGTACCCTCAGACTGTGCCCTCAGACTGTGACCTCATGTGTGTGCCCTCATGTGTGTGCCCTCATGTGTGTGACCTCATGTGTGTACCCTCAGACTGTGACCTCATGTGTGTACCCTTAGAATGTGACCTCATGTGTGTACCCTCAGACTGTGACCTCATGTGTGTGCCCTGTGACCTCATGTGTGTACCCTCAGACTGTGCCCTCATGTGTGTGCCCTGTGACCTCATGTGTGTGCCCTCAGACTGTGACCTCAGACTGTGACCTCATGTGTGTGACCTCAGACTGTGACCTCATGTGTGTGCCCTCAGACTGTGACCTCATGTGTGTGTAATTGAGACTGTGACCTCATGTGTGACCTCAGACTGTGACCTCATGTGTGTACCCTCAGACTGTGACCTCACGTGTGTGCCCTCAGACTGTGACCTCATGTGTGTGACCTCAGACTGTGACCTCATGTGTGTGACCTCAGACTGTGACCTCATGTGTGTGACCTCAGACTCGGTGCGGCTGGTTGGGGGGCGGAGCCTGTGTTCAGGATCTCTGCAGGTCCAGGACCAGTCCTTGGCCCAGTCCTGGGCCGGGGTCTGTGAGGGGGCCTTGGACTGTCGCGGGGCAGAGGTGCTGTGCAGGGAGCTGGGCTGTGGGGCTCCTCTCCTCCAGGGGGCGCTCTCTCCTCTGGGGCAGACGTTCCACTGTGAGGGAAACGAGTCTAAGCTGATGGACTGTCCCCGGACCAGGACCGGCCCAGAGACCTGCCCCACTCTCAACCTCACCTGTGCAGGTAAAGGGGCGTGGCCAGGGGCGGGGCCTGTAGAGGGGCGGGGCTCACCTGTGTTTGTGTCCAGAGCCGCTGAGGCTGGTGGGAGGGGCCAGTCGCTGTGAGGGGAGGCTGGAGGCGGAGCTTAGAGGGGAGTGGAGACGACTGACGACCTCTGACCCCTGGGACCTGGAGTTTGGAGCCGCCGTGTGTCGAGACCTGGACTGTGGATCGGCTGTTTCTACAGAAAAGAGAGTCGGGTCTGAGATCAAAGTGTGGAGGGTCGACACTTCCTGTGTGAAGAAGAGCTCTGCTGTGAGAAACTGTCTCTACGGTTCCTCAGGTTCTTCTCTCTTCTTCGTGGTTTGTTCAGGTTGGTTTGAATCAGAATCTCTTCTTCTCACAATCTCTGCTCAGGGTCAGTTCATTGAATGTGGTGGTGCCCCCTAGAGGAGGACACAGAGCGTGCAGAACCAACACAGATAGTCCTCTGCTCCCATTGGCCGAGGCGGGGAGTACTCAGTTACTTTTACTAAGTACTTTTATGTAACTGTTTCCAGTAACTGTACATAGAGTATCACACAGTACTTTTACTTCTACTGCAGTCATTTATTTTAAAGTAACAGTACACATAAAAACTCATTAGATCTTATTTTTTCGTATCTTACTTTACTTTCCTTCGGCTAAAGTTTATGGATTATTCTTTGGAAACAAAAGAATTTCACATTATTTGTTGTTTTGTCCATTAACATGAAACTGAAACATGAATCACACTTTACTCCAACAGTTACTCGAGTATTTCCCCAAGTACTTATGTACTTTTTATAATGTTCTCATCTCAGTGTGGGAACTGGAGACCAAACATCAGCTAAACTCCATAATGAACATGAGTCGTGAACTTTACTGGTTCATTCACCGCGGCACCGAGAGAAAACTGTCAAATAAAGAATATTACTGAACACGAAGTGCCTGTATGCTTTTAACATGACAATGCAGAACTCGTGCAGCCTCGATTAGCATAACTGCGATTAGCATAACTGCGATTAGCATAACTGCGTAGCATAACTGCGAGGGAGAGGTTCCAAGATGGCGGAGTGAGTGGCGGTGCTTTTGGCAGGCTCTGTAATCCGATTCATTTTTAGCCAAATTTATTAACCCAATAGTTTGCAATAAGCCACTTTTTTCAATTACTTTTTCCCCCTTTTACTGTTGCTCTGCAATTTCATCCGAGGAATAAGCTTGATACACCTTTTCACTTTTTTGAAAACGGCTAGCAAACATGTCCGACCACGATTACTTGCCCGCGCTTCCTGAAAGCTGCAATGAGGATGGTGAAGAGATTGAAGTAGACGACACTTTGTCTGACAAAGACAAGATGTTGTCAAATGAAGGTGCGAACTGGGACGTCACTCCGGTCAAGAAGAAGAAAGCTAAAAGAACTATTGCGAAGTCTCAAGATGGCCAAGCAAGAGAAGACACGGTCAATGCCGTCCTCCAAGCGGTTATTGTGCTGACCCAGAAAATGGATGACCAAACTCAGCGCTTTATGCGTTTTGAAAAGAAGATTGAGGAAGATTGACGAGGATCCTTCCTATGTCTGTAGATCAGCTGCGCTCCACCGTTGACACCGTACACAGGCTTGGAATAAAAGAGGGCCCAGCCACGTCAACTGGTCGACCCAGAGCTATCATCCTGCAGTTTGGCATGAGAACCGTGAAAGAGGATGTGTGGAGCAAATGGCGTGACGTGAAGGTTTGCAAGGATCTTCACATTATCTTCAAGCAAGACTTTTCCAAGGAGGACCGAATCGCCCGCGAAAAGCTGTATCCACTGGTGCAAGAAGCGAAAAGGAAGGGGAAACGCGCGTATCTCAAAGAAGGCTACGCGCTGATTGACAACAAACGTGTGTACCCTACAGACTAACTTCTTTTCTCCTTTCAAAAGTACTGTTCACAGAATACGTTATTTTCTGTTCTCGATGGTGCTATTGCAATATACCACAAAGTTCAGTGGCTATATGTTTACTCATTCCTGCGCATCTTTTATTTACGTGTGCGCATTTGGAACTGACGGACTGTACTAGTTCTATTATACTTTTTTGATGCCGTCTTTGTTATCGTTAAATGCGAGGGGACTGAAGAATAACATTAAACGTAAGGCTGTCTTTTTTGTAAGGAGCAAAAAGCGAACTGTATTTTCCTGCAAGAGACCCATTCGGAAAGTGAAGACACGCAGTTTTGGAAAAATCAATGGGGGGACTCCGTCTACTTCAGTCATGGGACGTCTCATTCAGCTGGGGTAATGATTTTATTTTCGAGATTTTTTGGTTCAGTGTTGGATCATAAAGGTGAATCACCTTTATGATCCAACATAAAGGTG
Source organism: Proterorhinus semilunaris (assembly GCA_021464625.1). Taxonomy (NCBI): domain Eukaryota; kingdom Metazoa; phylum Chordata; class Actinopteri; order Gobiiformes; family Gobiidae; genus Proterorhinus; species Proterorhinus semilunaris. The sequence continues at coordinate 30,840,878 of CM038361.1, read as the reverse complement.
GTGGTCGTTGTTGAGGCCGACGATGTTAAATTTATCTTGGTATGTGTCTACGGTTACAATAGCAGAGCAATTAATAAGATATTCTACAAAAATCTGTGTGAGAAAATCACGCAATGGAAGGCGATGTATTGTTGTGATCGGGTGATTATAGGGGGGGATTTTAATTTGGTTCCTGACAATTTAAATGATTGTCTCCCCACTAGGGGGCAGTATTTCACTCCCAATGACACTTTTACAACATTGGTTTCAAATACTAACCTGGTTGATTGTTGGAGGATAAGAAACAGCGGTGCGAGGCAATACACTTGGTTTAATTTATTTATTTATTTATTTACTGGTTTATTTGGTCGGGACAGTGCATGTTAATGAACATACATGGGTCTCATGCATGTAAACAAGCCACACCGGATTGTAGCCTTGGGCTAATTTGCATCCGTCGTCCTCCATGCGCACTCTCAAACACTCTCATTCATCCTGGCCTATTGTACATGTTTTTAGTGGTGGGGGAAACCGGAGTACCCGGAGGAAACCTACGCAGACACGGGGAGAACATGCAAACTCCACAGAAAGGCCCCGTCCAGGTGGGAATCGAACCCGGACCTTCTAGCTGTGAAGCACGAGCGCTAACCACTGTGCTACCGTGCCGCCCAATGCGTCAAATAATGGTCAATGCTCCAGGCTAGACTACTGGCTTATTCCACATAACTGGATTGACAACATTTCTCAATGTGAAATTTCCATTTCTCCACTAACTGATCACTGTGCTGTGACCCTGGTTCTTGCCTTAAAAAATAAGAAGCCACCATCTAAATCAATGTGGAAGTTCAATGGCAACCCTTTGCACAATGAACTTTTTTGTAAAGAAGTAAAAAATCTGATTGTCGAAACAACATCTTTAGACTCTACACCCTTAAATAGATGGGAATGGTTTAATTCAAAGTTCGAGACATTGCAACAAAAGTTGGAAAACTCACCTCTCGACAAAATAGGGAAAAACAAAATGCAATTATAAGCTCTATTAATGATTAATGTATGAAATCTGTGTTAACCCCTGATGAAAAAAACAAATTAGACACTCTTAAGAGCCAGCTAGATAATATTTTTGTAGATAAAGCTCGAGGCGCCTTTGTTCGTTCCAGAGCTCGCTGGATTGAGGAAGGCGAAAAAAATTCTAATTATTTTTTCAGTCTTGACAAACACAGACAATCTAAAAAGAAAATATCTAAACTTAACATTAACGGTATTGTCACTGATAATCAGGAAGATATAAACAGGGCAATTAGAACATTTTATAGTAACCTATATTGCTCCAGTTTTTCTGAGTTAAATTCCAAATCCTTCTTTGATTCAATTAAGGACTTTGGCGAGACAGTTAGTGATGAGTTTATGAATAACATGGAAGATGAGTTGGTAATTGAAGAGTTAGATACTGCAATTAGTCAAATGGCTAAGGGCAAATCACCAGGTTTAGACGGATTAACTGTCGAGTTTTATGATTTCTTTTGGAAGGACATTCGTCTAATGTTATTTGAAGCACTGGTTGAATGTATCTCAACGCGCAATCTCTCTCCAAGTATTTTATAATATTTCTATACAATGTTTTGTTCCTTTGGCTATTTAGCAAACTAACCAAAAGTTGTCATTGAGTTTGTATAAGGTGTGGTTTCCCAAGTCCTTTGTTTCAGGGAAGATTGAGACTCAGCAACCCCCACCCAGTCCGCTGGCCACTTGGTAAAAAAGGGTCAAATTACAAGGGAGACCAAGGCGGAGTTGAATGCACAGCTGTGGGAGCCAATGAAAACGATGGAAACCACGACATGTGGTCTTAGACTCATAAATCTTGTAAACACTGGAATGTGAAAAATACTGTGTTTCCCCAGGATGAACCAGTCTGCCCATTGGAACGGCTGCTGGCAGACTCACAATGGATAGGGAACTGGGGAAAGCAGAATTCTGTATTAAGATGACATGTTAGGGGAATAAAACTTCTAATTTGAACCCCTTGATTTGTCATCAATCCTGGTATGTAATTATTAGTTATACGTAGAGTAGATTTTGACGGTTCTCAACTCCTCTTCCAGTTTGAATACGCGGTGTTGTCAATTAAAGGACAACACAGGAAAACCGGCTGTTTTCTTCACTATGAAACGAGGTCTCATTACGTTGATCCCAAAGGTTGGCAAGGATCCACTTTTCCTTGATAACTGGAGGCCTATAACCCTTCTATCTAATTATAAATTGTTAGCTCTAGAATTTGCCAATCGCCTAAATAGTGGTTTGTCTGATGTCATCAACGAATGTCAATCTGCCTTTATTAAGGGAAGGAATATTCATTTTCATACCAGACTGATTCTTGACATGTTAGATTACAGTGATTTTATTGAAAATGATAGTCTAATACTATTCCTAGACTTTTATAAAGCATTTGATTCGTTAGAGCACTGCTTCATTGCTAAAACATTAACATTTATGGGTTTTGGTGAAAATTTCCGTAATATAATTAAAATGTTCTATACAGATATAAGTAGTTATGTCTCCTTAGGATCTGATATGACTCCTAGTTTCAAAATGTCAAGAGGGATCCATCAAGGATGCCCTATTTCTCCCAAATTGTTTATTCTGACCACCCAGTTGCTTACCTTAGCAATAATTAATAATTTATATCTACAAGGTGTCAAAATCTTTGATAAAGAATTCAAAATTAGTCAATTTGCAGATGATACTGCAGTTTTTTTAAAGGATAAAACCATGGTTGACATAGCTCTAAAATTGATTCGTGCCTTTTCAGATGCATCAGGTCTGTCTCTTAACATTAACAAATGTGAATTGCTTCTAGGGCTGAACGATTTTGAGAAATAATCTAATTGCGATTTTTTTTCTTCAATATTGCGATTGCGATTAAATATGCGATTATTGTTGCAAGGTCCTCTTCTCATGTATTTTTCACCTAACACAAGCAATAAATCAGCCTGTTTCATAATAAACAATATTTGAAGTGAAAATTGCAACAAAATTGTTGCTTGACCTATTCAAAATGTGTGTGGACTGCACTTCTTAAACTGTCTGAACTTAACAGTACAGTCTATAAATAAATGCTAAATTATATAGATATGAAAAAAAATAACTCACTGATCCAGTCAGTAACATCACCCAGACTAAAGTGCAGGAAAGTAAGAACAAACGTCTGCTTTAACTAGTTGGAAAAGTTTTAGGAAATCAAACTCCCAATTAATACAAAATAAGCTATTTAATTTATTAAATAGTACTTTATTATTTCGGCCAATCAAATCCCAGTCTGAGCTGCGACTCGTAGTTGCTTCAGATGCGCGTTATTGAAGGACACGGAGAGGCCAGATGGAGCACACGCCTAAACACAGTGGAATTAAGAGCAGCATTTTGGTTTTGGGATGTAACTTTGGACAATATGAAGAAAGAAAAGAACACTGACACAAGGAGACGGGACATGAGGTGCCAAACACAGACACGTCTCTTTGACTCGCAGCCATTTAGTGACATTTCAGCTTAAACAGCACATTTCCTCAGCAAAATAAGACATGACACGGACTCCTGCCTCGGATCCTAGTTACCAACCCTTTTCATACTGCAGTTTAGTGTTTATATCTAGCGTCTGTACGACCTACGGAGCGGATATGCGGTAGACGCAAAGGTAAATAAAGGCACATGGCCTCCGCGGATACTTAATGGTCATGAAACGTCATTATGCTTTTGAGATAAGTTCTTTATCCACAACATTCCCAAACATAAGCCCCCTAAACTGAGCCACAAACGACTCTTTACTTTTTACAATCAGCACAGACTCACCTATATATGTCTGTGGAGGCAGAGGCGTAGAATCCGGAGGTGAGGGAGTTTCTGTGATCACCAGAGCGTGTAGTAGCGGCGACGGAATGGCGTGATTAGCGCTGCGGCTAACGCAATGCTAACGGAGAAAAGCAATATTCCTTCGCGGTGGCTGCAGGATAAACGCTGATATTTTCACTGTACATCCACAATCTACCGCGCACCTGAACTAGACTGAGACGTAAACAAAAGCACGCGGGGGAGCGGACTTTGCCGCCATATCTCGTTGCTCTATTTACTTCCCAAATCGCGTGCCCTGCGATTACGAAATCGCGTTGTGTAATATCGCGATAAAATTGCAAATGCAATTAATCGTTCAGCCCTAATTGCTTCCAATCCATACATGCACCGACAGCTCTATATGCTCCATAAAAGTCCAGTCTGAGGTGAAATATCTGGGGTTAACAATTTCAAAAGACGTTGAGAGGATGCAAGAGATCAATATCGGGAAACGCATAATTGATATGAAAAAATCGTCGCTGGCTGACCAGAGACCTTACAATATTCGGAAGAGTTCTCTTATCCAAAGCAGAGGGTGTTTCAAAGTTAATTTATCCCTGCCATGCTTTGTTTACCTCAAACAATAATATAAAAAAAGCCAATTCTGTGATTTTTCAGTTCATATGGAGAAATAAGACACACTATTTAAAAAAATCTCAATTAGTAAAAGAATACAAGAATGGTGGTGTTAAAGCCTTAGATTTTGAAGCGTTAATTGGTTCATTTAGGATCACGTGGTTGAAAACCTATTTAGCCCTACCCAACTCCATGTGGTTTCACATTCCTAGGGCAATCTTTGAAAAATTTGGTGGTTTAGACTTTTTTCTAAGTTGTGATTTTGAACTAACAAAAATTCAATTCGTCTCAATTTCATAAGCAAATATTGCTTTTTTGGAAAATTGTGTTCTCACATAATTTTACTCCTCACAGTTCTTTACTGTGGAATAACAGGTCAATACTTATTAACCGAAAATCAATATTTAATTTAGAATGGTTTAATAAGGGGATCTTATTTGTAACAGATATAATGGATACCAATGGTGTTTTATTGGATTACAACAGTTTTATGAACCGGCTCAATGTCAATTGTACCTCTAGAAATTATCAAAAAATCTGTAAAGCTGTGCCTGCAGCGTTGATACAGCTGATCCAGAACACTTTGGCCCACTCTGATGTAGGGCTGAACGATTAATTGCATTTGCAATTTTATCGCGATATTACACAACGCGATTTCGTAATCGCAGGGCACGCGATTTGGGAAGTAAATAGAGCAACGAGATATGGCGGCAAAGTCCGCTCCGTCGCGTGCTTTTGTTTACGTCTCAGTCTAGTTCAGGTGCGCGGTAGATTGTGGATGTACAGTGAAAATATCAGCTTTTATCATGCAGCTACCGCGAAGGAATATTGCTTTTCTCCGTTAGCATTGCGTTAGCCGCAGCGCTAATCACGCCATTCCGTCGCCGCTACTACACGCTCTGGTGATCACAGAAACTCCCTCACCTCCGGATTCACACGCCTCTGCCTCCACAGACATATATAGGTGAGTCTGTGCTGATTGTAAAAAGTAAAGAGTCGTTTGTGGCTCAGTTTAGGGGGCTTATGTTTGGGAATGTTGTGGATAAAGAACTTATCTCAAAAGCATAATGACGTTTCATGACCATTAAGTATCCGCGGAGGCGATGTGCCATGTGCCTTTATTTACCTTTGCATCTACCGCATATCCGCTCCGTAGGTCGTACAGACGCTAGATATAAACACTAAACTGCAGTATGAAAAGGGTTGGTAACTAGGATCCGAGGCAGGAGTCCGTGTCATGTCTTATTTTGCTGTTTAAGCTGAAATGTCACTAAATGGCTGCGAGTCAAAGAGACGTGTCTGTGTTTGGCACCTCATGTCCCGTCTCCTTGTGTCAGTGTTCTTTTCTTTCTTCATATTGTCCAAAGTTACATCCCAAAACCAAAATGCTGCTCTTAATTCCACTGTGTTTAGGCGTGTGCTCCATCTGGCCTCTCCGTGTCCTTCAATAACACGCATCTGAAGCAACTACGAGTCGCAGCTCAGACCGGGATTTGATTGGCCGAAATAATAAAGTACTATTTAATAAATTAAATAGCTTATTTTGTATTCATTGGGAGTTTGATTTCCTAAAACTTTTCCAACTAGTTAAAGCAGACGTTTGTTCTTACTTTCCTGCACTTTAGTCTGGGTGATGTTACTGACTGGATCAGTGAGTTATTTTTTTTTAATATCTATATAATTTAGCATTTATTTATAGACTGCACTGTTAAGTACAGACAGTTTAAGAAGTGCAGTCCACACACATTTTGAATAGGTCAAGCAACAATTTTGTTGCAATTTTCACTTCAAATATTGTTTATTATGAAACAGGCAGATTTATTGCTTGTGTTAGGTGAAAAATACATGAGAAGAGGACCTTGCAACAATAATCGCATATTTAATCGCAATATTGAAGAAAAAAAATTGCAATTAGATTATTTCTCAAAATCGTTCAGCCCTACTCTGATGTTACTCCAGCTCTACCACGTTTATTAATTGATGGTAATAAACTGGAAGACAAGAAATGCACTAATAGGTTTGTCACAGATGCTTTTAAACTCAAACTATTTCATGATTTCAACAGAAATACATCAATAGATAGGTCCAGGATTTTGGCCTTCTCTAAATATGTCAAATGGCCGATTCCACCCAAAGTTAAAGAGACACATTTTAAAATCTCCCATAGGATTTATCCTGTCTTAGTGTTTCTTCATAAGAGATTTAAATTTGACTTGGCCAGCTGTGCCTTCTGTGATTTTCCTGAAGAAACCTTAAAGCATCTGTTCTTCTTGTGTCCAGTAACGGGTGGTTTCTGGAGTGATATTAGAGATTGGCTATCTCTTAAAATCTTGAATATCCCAAATTTTAAAAGTGAATATGTTTTATATTATTTTGAAGGTTTAGAAAATTCTGTGTCCGAGATTATTAATATTGTTTTTCTTCTTGCAAAATACCACATACATTGTTGTAAATGGAGAGACACTCACCCCTGTTTCAATCACTTTATGAATGAATTCAAATTGTATTTTTCCTCGTTAAGACAAATCAAATCCAGCTCTACTAAGAAATTAGTATCCGACGTGTCCAAATACCTTTTATTTTAAAATTGACACTAATGCGCCAATGTTTTTAATTTCGTGCCTTGCTTTTCTGTACAGTCCCTAAATCTGTTTTACTTGTATTTTTTTTCGTATTTTGTACCTCGATGAGATGTTGTATTTTGAAATTGTTTAAATAAATAAATAAAAATTCAAATAAAAAGATTAGCATAACTGCGATTAGCATTAGCGCTTTTTAACATGTCAATGCATAACTAGTGCAGCCTCGATTAGCATAACTTTGATTAGCATAACTTTGATTAGCATAACTGCGATTAGCATTAGCGCTTTTTAACATCGTTTTTAAACATAAATGATAAAACATGTCCATGAACTAAAGAGTGATATTTGCGCATAAACAACAGATTTATGCCACACAACTACTTACGACATTGACATCAGTCCTGAGTAGAGGATGCGAACAGATTGTGCTGCTGCTTCTCAAAGCCTGATGGCTTCTCCGTCTGTCCTTGTTTATTTTTACCAAAACAGGAAGTGATGTACCTGTGCCACTAGCTTTATCGTCAGACCGGAAACAAACTAAATATTACAGGGCCTAACAAAATGAGATTCTTAAAGAGGGGGTATTATGCTTTTTCAATCACATAGCACCAGTCTATAGCACTACAATGATGACGTAACCTTCTGGTGGTCTGTATATGCAGTAAATTAAAATAACTGCCTTGAATAAAATTGCTCTCTCAAAATGGCTGATGTCTTGAAATAGGCCTCTGTCTCTTTAAGAAGCTTTCCGACACGCCCCCTCCAGCACACTACTGTGGCATTGAAACAACAACACTGTGCGGGGAGGGGGGGGGGCTCTGCTGAGCTGAGGAGCAGTGGTTGGTGGCTTGGCCTCATGTGACCTCATGTGTGTGCCCTCAGACTGTGACCTCATGCGTGTGACCTCAGACTGTGACCTCATGTGTGTGCCCTCAGACTGTGACCTCATGTGTGTACCCTCAGACTGTGACCTCATGTGTGTGCCCTCAGACTGTGACCTCATGTGTGTGCCCTCAGACTGTGCCCTCAGACTGTGACCTCATGTGTGTGACCTCAGACTGTGACCTCATGGGTGTGCCCTCAGACTGTGCCCTCAGACTGTGACCTCATGTGTGTACCCTCAGACTGTGACCTCATGTGTGTGCCCTCAGACTGTGACCTCATGTGTGACCTCAGACTATGACCTCATGTGTGTGCCCTCAGACTGTGCCCTCAGACTGTGACCTCATGTGTGTGACCTCAGACTGTGACCTCATGTGTGACCTCAGACTGTGACCTCATGTGTGTACCCTCAGACTGTGACCTCATGTGTGTGACCTCATGCGTGTGACCTCAGACTGTGACCTCATGCGTGTGACCTCAGACTGTGACCTCATGTGTGTGCCCTCAGACTGTGACCTCATGTGTGTGACCTCATGTGTGTTCCCTCAGACTGTGACCTCATGTGTGTGCCCTCAGACTGTGACCTCATGCGTGTGACCTCAGACTGTGACCTCATGTGTGTGCCCTCAGACTGTGACCTCATGCGTGTGACCTCAGACTGTGACCTCATGTGTGTGCCGTCAGACTGTGACCTCATGTGTGTGCCCTCAGACTGTGACGTCATGTGTGTGCCCTCAGAATGTGACCTCATGTGTGTGCCCTCAGACTGTGACCTCATGTGTGCCCTCAGACTGTGACCTCATGTGTGTGACCTCATGTGTGACCTCAGACTGTGACCTCATGTGTGTGACCTCATGTGTGACCTCAGACTGTGACCTCATGTGTGTGCCCTCAGAATGTGACCTCATGTGTGTGCCCTCAGACTGTGACCTCATGTGTGCCCTCAGACTGTGACCTCATGTGTGTGACCTCATGTGTGTGACCTCATGTGTGACCTCAGACTGTGACCTCATGTGTGTGCCCTCAGACTGTGACCTCGTGTGTGTGCCCTCAGACTGTGACCTCAGACTGTGACCTCAGACTGTGCCCTCAGACTGTGACCTCATGTGTGTGACCTCAGACTGTGACCTCATGTGTGTGACCTCATGTGTGTGCCCTCAGACTGTGACCTCATGTGTGACCTCAGACTGTGACCTCATGTGTGACCTCAGACTGTGACCTCATGTGTGCCCTCAGACTGTGACCTCATGTGTGCCCTCAGACTGTGACCTCGTGTGTGTGCCCTCAGACTGTGACCTCAGACTGTGCCCTCAGACTGTGACCTCATGTGTGTGACCTCATGTGTGTGACCTCATGTGTGTGACCTCATGTGTGTGACCTCAGACTGTGACCTCATGTGTGTGCCCTCAGACTCGGTGCGGCTGGTCGGGGGGCGGAGCCCGTGTTCAGGATCTCTGCAGGTCCAGGACCAGTCCTTGGCCCAGTCCTGGGCCGGGGTCTGTGAGGGGGCCTTGGACCGTCCCGGGGCAGAGGTGCTGTGCAGGGAGCTGGGCTGTGGGGCTCCTCTCCTCCAGGGGGCGCTCTCTCCTCTGGGGCAGACGTTCCACTGTGAGGGAAACGAGTCTAAGCTGATGGACTGTCCCCGGACCAGGACCGGCCCAGAGACCTGCCCCACTCTCAACCTCACCTGTGCAGGTAAAGGGGCGGGGCCAGGGAGGGGCCTGTAGAGGGGCGGGGCTGACCTGTGTTTGTGTCCAGAGCCTCTGAGGCTGGTGGGAGGGGCCAGTCGCTGTGAGGGGAGGCTGGAGGCGGAGTTCAGAGGACAGTGGAAACCAGTGATGACCTATGACCCCTATGACCACTGGGACCTGGAGTCTGCAGCCGCCGTGTGTCGAGACCTGGGCTGTGGATCGGCTGTTTCTACAGAAGAGAGAGACATGTTTTTACAATTTGAAACCGTGTGGAGGGTCAACACTGACTGTGTGAAGGAGAACTCTGCTGTGAGAGACTGTCTCTACAGTGGCTCATTTTCTTTATCAGATTTGAAACGCCGCAGCCGACGCTTCTTCGTGGTTTGTTCAGGTTGGTTTGAATCAGAATCTCTTCTTCTCACAATCTCTGCTCAGGGTCAGTTCATTGAATGTGGTGGTGCCCCCTAGAGGAGGACACAGAGCGTGCAGAACTAACATAGATAACCCTCTGCTCTCATTGGCCGAGGTGGGGAGTACTCAGTTACTTTTACTAAGTACTTTTATGTAACTGTTTCCACTAACTGCACGTAGAGTATCACACAGTACTTTTACTTCTACTGCAGTCATTTATTTTAAAGTAACAGTACACATAAAAACTCAGATCTTACTTTTTTCGTATCTTACTTTACTTTCCTTCGGCTAAAGTTTATGGATTATTTGTTGTTTTGTTCCATTAACATGAAACTGAAACATGAATCACACTTTACTCCAACAGTTACTCGAGTATTTCCCCAAGTACTTATGTACTTTTACTGCAGTAGCTGTTTGGGTCAGTACTTTTACTTTCTCCCTGACTCTTATTTCAGTGAATATTGTGGCCCCGGCCCATTGGTCAGTTTAGTCACATGACCATAAGGTCTGGACAGATCCACATCAGCCTTTGTCTCCACAGCAGTCGTTTCTCTCGGATCATCTCTCTGTCATTTTAAAGGGTTTGAAAAAAACCTTCATTCATTCATCTCTCATGTGACACATTCATCCATTTTCTTCCTCTTTATCCGGGGCCGGGTCGCGGGGGCAGCAGTCACACCTCCTCCAGCTGTTCTGGGGGGACCCCGAGGCGACACCAGGCCAGCTCGGAGACATAGTCCCACCAGCGTGTCCTGGGCCTTCCACGAGGCCTCCTCCCAGTGGGACATGCCTGGAGCACCTCCCGAGGGAGGCGACCAGGAGGCATCCGGAACAGATGCCCTAGCCACCTCAGCTGGCTCCTTTCGACGTGAAGGAGCAGCGACTCGACTCCGAGCTCCAAACTCATTTCAGCCGCTTGTATTCGCAATCTTGTCCTTTCGGTCGTTACCCAGATCTCATGACCATAGGTGAGGGTGGGGTGACCATAGGTGAGGGTGGGAACGTAGATCGATCGGTAAATCGAGAGCTTTGCCTCAGACTCAGCTCCCTCTTCACCACAACAGTCCGATACAGCGACCGCATCACTGCTGACGCCGCACCGATCCGTCTATCGATCTCACGCTCCGTCCCTCACTGAGAACATGACCCCGAGATACTTGAACTCCTCCACTTGAGGCAAGGACTCCCCACCGACCTAAAGCAGGGAAACCACCTTTTTCCGGTTGAGAACCATGGCCTCAGATTTGGAGGTGCTGATCCTCATCTCGGCCGCTTCACACTCGGCTGCAAACCGCCCCAGTGCGCGCTGGAGGTCCTGATTTGAGGAAGCCAACAGAACAACATCGTCTTGCTTCCTGTCCTCGAAGAGAGCGGACGTGTTTTCTGACTTCTCCTGCCCCCGCTTTGCTGCTGCCGCTACGTCTCGTCTCTTTTTCATTTTTTCTCTCTGGAACTGCTGCTCACTGGAATCTTAAACCGGATTAACCATGGAATTGATTAGTTGGTCTCTCTCTGCAATTGACACGATTTTTTCTAAAAGAAGCGGTGCTGCTGGGGATCAGCAATGCCCAGATGGAACCTTCCCTGCGGGCTACTCGCTCGACTCTTGGAACAAGTGGAGAGTGATATGTTTGTCAGTGCTATCTGTGGAAGACATCGAAGATATTTATCTTTTTGGGCTCATGATAGCAGGGCTCCTTCTTACATATGTAGGAGTTGCCCTGGTCTATCGTAAAGTTGGCAAACTGGCAGCGAGGAAGGAGACCCCGGTCCTGTCGGTTGAAATCAAAGAACATTTCGGAAAAGTCAGCGCGCACCTGATGGATTTACAACGGAATGTAGCGAAAAGTGAGGAACTCTTTAAAGTCCTTTCTGCTCGGTACGAGGAAGGTATAAGGAAGATGGATTACACCGTGGCTCGCTCTGGAGAATTGTTTCGTGAGGTCACGGGACAGATCTCCGGGCTGTGCAGAACTGTTGATGGACTAAGGCCGCGGCGAATGTCTGGATAAGTTGAGAACCAGCAAAAAGCGGAAAGCAAAGTGATTTTTTAAATTCTAAATTAAAGCGGACATTAATTAATAAGTCGAAGAATGTAATTCTCCAAGGACTCCAGTCTGCAGCTGTGCCGTTATCTCTCCTGTGCAATGTAAACTCCCCCCACAAGGACACGCTACGGCGATTAGACATACACAACACTTCAAGGCCAGGAGCCTCCGACACAACACCATACATGTCCTGCCCTGACCTACCCCCCCCCCCCTCACTCTGTCCGTCTCTCACATCGTTATCTTACCTAAAGTCCCTCCCTCCCTAATGTACCAATGAAAAAATTCCAGCGAGTTTCCGCTCGTAATGTGTATCATCATTCTTGTGTAAAATTGTCTATGTATGTGCTTTGCTATTATTGTGATTTATTTTCCTGCAACAATAAGGGGCGCCATGTAACGGCTGCCCTGGTGCGTTTAGCGCATCTGCGCGAACGTACCGTGTAAAATTCCTAGTTGTGAACCTGTTCATAACAATGGCAATAAAACCTATTCTGATTCTGATTCTGATTCTGAAACAGCAGAGATGAGATTCTGAGGTTCCCAAACCGGACACCCTCCGGCCCCTGGCTGTGCCTAGAAATTTTGTCCATAAAAGTAATGAACAGAACCGGTGACAAAGGGCAGCCCTGGCGGAGACCAACATGCACCGGGAACAGGTCTGACTTACTGCCGGCAATGAACCAAGCTCCTGCTACGGTCATACAGGGAACGGACAGCCCTTAGTAGAGGGCCCCGGACCCCATACTCCCGGAGCACCCCCCACAGGGCACCACGAGGGCCCTGGACCCCATACTCCCGGAGCACCCCCCACAGGGCACCACGAGGGACACGGTCGAACGCTTTCTCCAGATCCACAAAGCACATGTGGACTGGTTGGGCGAACTCCCACAAACCCTCGAGCACCCGATGAAGGGTATAGAGCTGGTCCCGTGTTCCACGACCGGGACGAAAACCGCATTGTTCCTCCTGGATCCGAGGTTCGACTATCGGCTGGATCCTCCTCTCCAGCACCCTGGAGTAGACCTTACCAGGGAGGCTGAGGAGTGTGATCCCTCTGTAATTGGAGCACACCCTCCGATCCCCCTTCTTAAAGAGAGGGACCACCACCCCGGTCTGCCAATCCAGAGGCACTGTCCCCAACCGCCACGCGATGTTGCAGAGACGTGTCAGCCAAGACAGCCCTACAACATCCAGAGACTTAAGGTACTTCTAACCACCTCGGTGACTTCAGCCTGGGTGATGGACGAGCCCCCCTCCGAGTCCCCAGCCTCTGCCTCCTCATCGGAAGACGTAACGGTGGGATTGAGGAGATCCTCGAAGTACTCCTTCCACCGCCCGACCACGTCCCCAGTCGAGGTCAGCAACCCCCCACCCGCACTGTAAACACTGCTTCCCCCTCCTGAGGCGCCAGATGGTTTGCCAGAATCTCTTCGAGGCCGACCGATAGTCCTCCTCCATGGCTTCTCCAAACTCCTCCCAGACCCGAGTTTTTGCCTCTTTGACCACACGAGCTGCAGCACGCTTGGCCTGCCGGTACCTCTCAGCTGCCTCTGGAGCCCCACAAGCCAACAAGGCCAGATAGGACTCCTTCTTCAGCTTGACGGCCTCCCTTACCTCCGGGCGCCACCACCGGGTTCGGGGGTTGCCGCCGCGACAGGCACCAGAGACCTCACGGCCACAACTACGAGCAGCCGCATCGACAATGGAGGAGGAGAACATGGTCCACTCGGACTCCATGTCCCCTACCTCCCTCGGAATCTGGGTGAAGCTCTTCCGGAGGTGGGAGTTGAAGACCCTACTGACAGAGGGATCCACCAGACGTTCCCAACAGACCCTCACAACACGTTTGGGCCTGCCAGGTCTGACCGGCTTCTTCCCCTGCCAGCGGATCCAGCTCCCCACCAGGTGGTGATCGGTTGACAGCTCAGCCCCTCTCTTCACCCGAGTGTCCGAGACACGCGGCCGGAGATCGGATGACACAACTACAAAGTCGATCATCGACCTCCTGCCTAGGGTGTCCTGGTGCCACGTGCACTTATGGACATCCTTGTGCTCGAACATGGTGTTCGTTATGGACAAACCGTAACTAGCACAGAAGTCCAATAACAGAACACCACTCGGGTTCCGATCGGGGAGACCGTTCTTCCCCATCACCCCCACCCAGGTCTCACTGTCGTTACCCACGTGGGCGTTGAAGTCCCCCAGTAGAACAATGGAGTCCCCAGCCGGAGCACTATCTAGTACCCCTCCCAGGGACTCCAAGAAGGCCGGGTACTCTGCACCGATGTTGGGCCCGTAGGCCGAGACAACGGTGAGAGACCTGTCCCCGACCCGAAGGCGTAGGGACGCGACCCTCTCGTTCACCGGGGTGAACTCCAACACGTGACGGCTGAGCTGGGGGGCAATGAGCAAACCCACCCCAGCCCGCCGCCTCTCCCCGCGGGCAACTCCATAAAAATGGAGCGTCCAGCCCCTCTCCAGGAGTTGGGATCCGGAACCCAGGCTGTGCGTGGAGGTGAGCCCGACTATATCTAGCCGGTACCTCTCGCACGAACTCAGGCTCCCCCCCCCAAGCTCAGGCTCCCCCCCCCCAAGCTCAGGCTCCCCCCCCCCCCCAGCGAGGTCACGTTCCATGTCCCGAACTCCAGAAGCTGCGCACGCGGACCAGGTCGTCGAGGCACCTGCCTTCGACTGCCACCCAGTCCTCTCTGCACCCGACCCCTACGGATCCCTCTGCGGGTGGTGGGTCCACAGGAGGGCGGGCCCACGTCGTCCTTTCGGGCTGTGCCCGGCCGGGCCCCGTGGGCAGAGGCCCGACCACCGGACGCTCGCATTCGAGCCCCAACCCCAGGCCTGGCTGCGCCATACCGGGCGACGTCACGGTCCTTGTTGTTGTACTGTCCATATTTCGGCGTTTAATGAGATATAAACCTGTCGGGAAATAATGTGAGATTTCAGGATAAACGGAGCTAAACTAAACCTGATCTGAACACAAATGTGTTTGAACTCGTGCGTAAAAGTCTCAGAGGAGGACGACTTCTTCAGAGCCTCATCTGCTCCTCAACATCAACTCTATTCAACTTTATTATGGACTCGGGTCCAAAGAGACAGAGTGGCCTCTGAGCTTTAGGGCGAGGTCAGAGGTCACGCTCAGAGACAGAGTGGCCTCTGAGCTTTAGGGCGAGGTCGGAGGTCACGCTCAGAGACAGAGTGGCCTCTGAGCTTTAGGGCGAGGTCAGAGGTCACAAATACTCGTTTACGTCAGAGCTAAAAATATTCCGTAAATGATGAAGAGTTTCTGGTTAACGTGACCTCTGCTCCTCAGATCTGCTGAACGTCCCGGAGGTGTCTGTGTCTGAGGGGGTGTGGGCTCCGCGGGCAGAGGGCGAGCTCTGGGGGGCGTGGGCACAGGAGGGTGACTGGGCGTCGCCGGGAGAGGGCGGGGTCTGGGTGCTGCTGGGGGCACATTTCCGGGTCAAATGCTCCGTGGAGCCGCAGTACCCGGGAGGCTCCTTCCAGCTGCTCTCCCCCACCCTCAACCTCACCCTGCCCGCCCTCAATCACTCCGCCCACTTCCTGTTTACTGATGTAGGCCCCGCCCACAAAGGGAACTACACCTGTGTTTACCTCCTGCAGGTGTTCAACCACAACTTCACCTCCAGCAGCTCCACCTACATCCACCCAGGAGGTAAGGCCACAGAGGAACTACACCTGTGTTTAAACAGCTCCACCTACATCCACCCAGGAGGTAAGGCCACAGAGGAACTACACCTCTGTTTAAACAGCTCCACCTACATCCACCCAGGAGGTAAGGCCACAGAGGAACTACACCTGTGTTTAAACAGCTCCATCCACATCCACCCAGGAGGTAAGGCCACAGAGGAACTACACCTGTGTTTAAACAGCTCCACCTACATCCACCCAGGAGGTAAGACCACAGAGGAACTACATCTGTGTTTAAACAGCTCCACCTACATCCACCCAGGAGGTAAGGCCACAGAGGAACTACACCTGTGTTTAAACAGCTCCACCTACATCCACCCAGGAGGTAAGACCACAGAGGAACTACACCTGTGTTTAAACAGCTCCACCTACATCCACCCAGGAGGTAAGGCCACAGAGGAACTACACCTGTGTTTAAACAGCTCCACCTACATCCACCCAGGAGGTAAGGCCACAGAGGAACTACACCTGTGTTTAAACAGCTCCACCCACATCCACCCAGGAGGTAAGACCACACAGGAACTACACCTGTGTTTAAACAGCTCCACCTACATCCACCCAGGAGGTAAGGCCACAGAGGAACTACACCTGTGTTTAAACAGCTCCACCTACATCCACCCAGGAGGTAAGGCCACAGAGGAACTACACCTGTGTTTAAACAGCTCCACCTACATCCACCCAGGAGGTAAGACCACAGAGGAACTACATCTGTGTTTAAACAGCTCCACCTACATCCACCCAGGAGGTAAGGCCACAGAGGAACTACACCTGTGTTTAAACAGCTCCACCTACATTCATACATTTGTCCCGGTTTGACCCAGTTTGACCCGGTTTGTCCCGGTTCGTCCCGGTTTGACCCGGTTTCACCCGGTTTGTCCCGGTTTGACCCGGTTTGACCCGGTTTGACCCGGTTTGTCCCGGTTTGTCCCGGTTTGACCCGGTTTGACCCGGTTTGTCCCGGTTCAGTGACGTCTGTCCCATGTGTTCCAGGGTCTGTCTCCGAGTTCTTCATCCGAGCGCTGGTCCTTGTCCTGCTGATGATGCTGAACTTCATCCCGTACTTCTTGTACCGCCGGGTACGAGCCCCTCGTTTCCTCGTTACCGTGGTTACGCACTGGGAAACCGTGAGCGTCATTCAAACCGAACCCTAATTCTTTTGTGCGGTGTCATTTCAGGCCACCAGGGGGCTCGAGGGGGCACGGAGAGCCAGGAGAGACAGGAGAGCCCGCCCTGAAGAAGAAGAACGCACTGACGTGGTCTTGGACCAGATGTGATGGACGAACTTCTCCTGCTCGTGTTATCGCTGCACATTCATAATCATTACGCTTTTTCCCGGGTTATAAATGTGTTCTGTCGTCAAACACAGATCAGGAGTGTTTAGACCCACTCGCGCAGCTTTGACTCCTCTTTGAATCTTTCATCTGACATATGTTGCAAATAGCAAACGTTTAATAATGAGTTCATTTGAAGAAGTTATTTGAATTGTTTTTTTGACAGTCCTTATGTTAATCCTGATGCATTCACGTTATAGAATTCTATTTCCATTGGAGCAGGTGTCAGTACAACTCTACGGGAGAGAAACAGTTTTTGAAAGAAATGCCCAAATGTTTTCTCTGATCATGTGACAGTGATCGGATCCACAAACCTGACATGTGAAGTTATGGCTGAAAGTCCTTCCTACTGGCCAACATCAAGCACATGTTTTTGAATATTGTCTCCACTTCTGGACGCCTTTGTGAAGAAATAATTAGACATAAGTTCATATGTGCTGAAAGATATGACTGAACTTTGAACTTTGTGATAGTTTTTGTTTCATGTGAATTGGCCTCAGAAATTGGCAACGATTTAAGACTTAGAAATCTGCATTTTGAGCGTTACTATGGTTACGGCCGTTGAATTTTCAGTTGCTCCGCCTCAATGTTAAACTATAGGCTCTTGAGAAGGTTGTGATGTCACGTGAACGCCACCTATTGACCTTGCGCAAAAGCCCCGCCCACTTGGTCACTGTTGCCACGTCCGTCAAACTTTCTGATGCCGCTGCTGGAGTGACTCGTGTCGGAGCATGTTCTCCCCGTGTCCGCGTGGGTTTCCTCCGGGTACTGCGGTTTCCCCGACCACCAAAAAAACATGTACAATAGGCCGGGACGTTTGAGGGTGCACATGGGGGACGATGGATGGAAATGAGCCCAAGTGTGGCGCGTTTACATGCACTGTCCCGACCAAATAAACCAATAAATAAATAACGAAGGATAAAGGCCAATTATTGAGGCTAAAGCAAACAGACGGGTCTCAAACTAACTCATATTATAATTGTTGTAAATACAGTGATGATTTAGTGGTTTCATATTTTGCTTCTAACCGTTAATAAGACGTTAGCAACAGAGCAATAAAGTTTATTTGGGAAACAAACAAACACAATAATGCGGGTCGTTGAAGCTTTACGTGTATGTCGGGCGCAGCCATCTTTAAACGCTCCTTCTCGGGTTTAAAGATCCTGTCCCGAGTTTCCGAGTTGAAATGTCCGAGTCTCCGAGCTCGAGATCGAGATGACGCACCATATGTCCGATTGTTTAGCACTGGAGTCTGGGGCTCCATGGACTTAGCTTCATAGTAACGGTTGCTAGGACGTCTGATTGGACAATTACTGTTTTGGGGCGGGGTTTTGCGAAAGGTCAATATTTATACTTTTAATAGTTGTATTTTTGTATTTCTTACTGATGTATTTCCTGCTGTAAACGCTTTGGTGATGATGAAATGTAACAGAAGATAAAAGACAGACAGATCGATGGACGCTTTGGCAGATTCTACTCCTTTTATCGTTTTACTTTTATGTGTTGATTCATGTATTAGACAAAAAAAAATAATAAAATCTCAATAAAATCTCACAGTGGCTTTGACTCTTTCCCAGAACAGGCTGGATACAGTGGCCCCGTGTGATTCAGGAAAGATATGGGTGTGAGGTACAGAGGGTTTACTGGTTTGACAGGGACAATAAAGTGTTTTTAGAAATGTTATTCACAATAATTGATGTTGTTTATGACGTTTCATTCCATTTAAGTAACTGTAAAGCATGTTCATGACGTGGGACAAAATGAGCTCCAAGTATTTTCCTTTAGGCGCACCATTTGAGAAACGTTTTTACTGCAAACAGGAAAGTATTTATGCCAGTATTTATTTAATATCTTCTACTCACTCAATTCATCTTCCTTAGTCATACATGTTATATAACAATAAATAATATTATATTTAAAGCAGTTAGTAACGTGTGGACCTTAATAAATCCTCTCCGTCGTCCCTCTGGGGGTAATACAAGTGTTAATGGGATGATTGGGGGTCTTTCATCTCCCCCTGGTGTCTCTGGCCTAGAAAACCACAATTGCCAACTTCGCTGCCTCCGGGCGGAGTCACCAATACACACTAATGGAATGACGAAGAAGAAGCTAACAGGCTAACGAGCGAAGCTAACTGCGGGCTAGCGCCACTTAAACAGTATTTACAGCCAAGTTTCTGTCAGCGTAGTATTTACTCTCACGGACAATTAATGAGTAAAAAACACAACATGCTACGACACCTGCAGTGGCGCTTATGGCCTCTAGGGGCACGAGTCACTCAGTACTGCTTTAAATGTCTCAATGTCTGACCAAATCAATATTAAACAGTGACATTTTTGCTTTAATGTCACTTATTACGACTGACAAATTAATATTAAGTAAGGAGAAATTGACCATAGCTCCATGCTCCAGACCAATGAAACGTGTGCTCAGAGGCAGCACCGCGGCGGCATTGTGGACATTTCTCAGGTGGGGGTTAAGAGGTTAAATAAATAATAATGGCTGCATGATTATAAAACAGGGATCGAGGCCTAGGTGTATCAGCTGTTGGCTGATGACAGTCCCAACATGGCCGCCAAAGCTGGACGTTGGTTCACAAGCGTTACCATGACAACTGTAGCTAAACGCCTTCGCGCTACGGTCCTGGAGCGCCCCCCTGCGGCCCTGGAGCAGACTGCAGCCCCCCCGCTCCCTCCCGTTCTGCTCCTGCCGCTCCTCCCGCTGCTCCTCCTGCCTCGCTGTGACCGAAGCACAGAGCCATAATGGCGGCCGCGGAGCTCCACACACATTCCCCGCGTCCTGGGCCCTGATCCTCGGCCCTCCTCACAGCCACGGCCCGGCCTCCCCTCCCTTCCCTTCCCCTCCAGGAGCTCTCGCGGAGGGGGGGACTCTCCCGTTTTTGACTTTTCCCCCCTGAACAGGCGCGCGGAGCATGGACGAACTCCCGGGGGGAGCGGGACCCACACGGCAGTCCGCGCCGCCTCAGCAGCTCTCTCCGCCGGCCAGTAACGGCAGCGCGGCGGGCCCCCCTCCGCCTCTGTCCGCGGCTCCAGGGCCGGCTCTAGGGGGGGCCATGGACGAGCCGCCCAGGCTCCAGCAGCAGTACACCATCCCGGGGATCCTCCACTACATCCAGCACGAGTGGGCCCGCTTCGAGATGGAGAGGGCGCACTGGGAGGTGGAGAGGGCCGAGCTGCAGGTCAGTGCTGCTGAAGCCGAAGGGAAAATACTACTTTTACTTCTTCATTTAAGCACCGTTAACTTTAATAATAATAATATGTAGTTATGATTAAGATTTAGCCCAGCACTTCTTCTGAGTTTTAATCTATGAAAATGTCAATGTCAACTTTACACTGATATTTGTGCATCCAAACATTTAATGATATTCTGTCCTTCATGGAGCTTCTCCCACATGAAACAAACCTGTTCCTTGGAATTATATGAGGAGTTTTCAATCTGTCGAGATGATTTAGTCCTTCCTTTTTATTTTTTTATTTGTTTTATATTAGTCGACAAAAACTATCATTAGTCATAGTTTTATTCTCATCAATTCCTTGATAGTTTAGTTTTGCTCACCAAAAATTGGAGTAAAATTTGAATTAACTCTTGTAGTTCCCATGAGTTCCCATGGTGTTATTTGGGGAGTTGGGAAAAGAAGGAACTAGTTTAGTCAAATTGTAAATATTACATTTACAAGGAGTTGTCCGAGGGCCTGCGGACCATATCACTTGTTGTTTAACCCCCAAAACACACTTTAAAATGGTTAAAAAATGGTGGACTGAGTGAGATGGCCAAAGTCCATAATGTATTTGACCCAGTTAGGAGCCAAATTTGTATATTTGAAAGTATAATATTGATATTTTAACATTAATTTCAAGGACACCCATAAAAAGGTGGGATATCATCTAACTAGTTTGGCGTGAAGTGAAAGTGGCCATGGGTTAGCCAGGGTTTGTCCTGAATACTCCCAGCGTTCTGTATCTTTATGGTGATTTTCATAATAAATCTGAATTTAGGGCAGCGGGGTTTGAGGAAGGAACAGGAATATGATCAATAAGGTAAAGATGATTTTAAATAAACTTTGGACAACTCATCAGGTGACACACACAGTTAATCTCGGCCCCTGAACGAACCATTATTCACACGGTTAAAATAATTTCATTTATTTATTTACATGTGTGAGCCTCGCAGATCAGTTAATCATCAACAAAATGAACTTGAATCTGCGTTTGTCGGGGTCAGCGGTCATCAACCTGAGTTTGCTCATTCTAAATATCTATAAATCGTGTCTTCTGAGTTTGTTTAACTGGACAGAGTTTTCTAAGCTCTCCCGGTTCCTTTCTCAAATAGAGAGAAAAAGCAGTAAAAGTTGTGCAAAGGGATGACGTTATAGAATGATCCATTTAATTTGCTGTCTTGCCCCCCAAACACACAGGGACAGCAATAGGTCACAGAATATTCCAACACAGAAAATAAGGACAGCAATATTGCCCATTCTTTGTGTAAATTGGTTAAAAATAAGAAGGAAAAAGATTTTATGTAGATGGTTGTGCACTCTATATAGGTTCTTCTACATTAAAAAAAAAAAAAGTTTTATCCTAGCCTCTGAAAGCCATAGTTTCATCAATAGCTGGGGTTAAAACGCATTATACCAGATGAAAATAAACCTGAATGTTTTATAATAATCCACAATTCGACCATACTTTGCTTCTAAAATGGTTTTGAGGAACCAGGAGAGACTGTTTCTCTGCTAGGAGCCTTGTGTGTTTATTTTTCCATTGGTGTGAAGCTAACACAGTTTCACTGCGAAACACAGCTTGTTTTGAGATACATTAATATAATAAATGAAGTCTGGCGTCCTTAAACGCATTATATGACATAGAAACAGCGCATATTTAATGGGCGTTCAGTTTATTGTATGAAGTTAAATAGTGGCCAAGTGGTCGCATTTGCTAACGGCTATCGCCCTTAGCTAAGTAGCTTTATGGAAAAACTCTTCTCTCCGTAAATGTAAGAGTTTAATTGATGATAAAGCTGTCCATTTGGGGACTTTACGTAACGGGTGGAGTCAGCGGGAGGTGAAGTGTCTGTGAACCCGGCAGACGGCGGTGTAATCTCGGTTTGGGGCTATTTTGGTTTGTCACGCTAGCAGCAGGTTAGCATCAGGTTAGCCGCCGCTGCGCTAGGCTAACGCTAACGAGCTAACTTTAACGGTCGCTGGGCCCGCGTTCAGTGGCTTTGGGAAACAAATAAATGTGGTTAGCCTCAGATGTTTCACTTGTAAATGAGCGGGGACGATGGTGACCGACTCCACGGAGGGGAATTTGTCTGGAAGGAGTTAATAAAGTGACAGTTTTAACGCGTACACGCGGTTAAAACACGAGCAGAAGCAGCTGACAGCAAGGCCCCGTTAGAGACAGCTGCTTTATAAGATCACTGTGAGAATAAATAAGGATTACTCACTGCACTAACACCCATTTGACCTCATGTGCTCTAGATTGCAATGTTTGGTGGTTCACGGGGATATGAAGCACACAACAAAGTGCATCTATTGTTCAATTTACTCTTAGGTTTGATGGAAAATCCCTGGGGTAATTATTCATCAGTTTTATTCCATTAGTGTCAGCATTTTGAGAAGAAAGATGGACATTTTAGGTTTAAATCACTGATGTATACTAGATATGATCCATTGATGGCATTGTTTATGTGTTTGATATTGATTATTGTTGTATAATATCCATATTACGCATTTAAATGCATAGAAATGGCTTAGTCGAGTTGGAGTCGCCAGTGTTTTCACTAGAGGGTCACAGAGAGAAGGGTTTGGGATCATAAAGATCGAGGTTCTGTCGTCAAAGATCTGGTGCCTTTCCTAATATTAAGCCTAATATTTATTTAATCTCCCCCACCTGAACCGAGCACATTTTCTCCAGGTTTGCTTTACCCAAATCTAAAAGCGTCAAAAACACGACAAAAAAGTGACAATCATCAAGTGTCAGTGTCATGTTCACAGTGATACGTAAGATAACAGTCGGTTTATCTCTGTTATTCAGGGCTGTGGGTATTTGCAAAGTGCTTTTTAATGTTCCAAATTCAGTGATAAATAAGTTCGTAACTCCCGCCTGAATCGTGCGCATTTTCTCTAGTTCGGCTTTACCCAAATCTCAAAGCTTCTCAACTGGAGAGCAACAGTGTAATGCCTCATTTTAAAGCTAAGACCTACAAAAGTGATCATAACTTTATTGTCACATTGTCGCTAGGACTGTCACGATAATTACTATATCGACTCAACGTTGAGCAAATTGAGTTTAAATATATTTCATGTTGCAGCTTGTGTGGTATTTCAGGATATATGCACTTTTAGAACAAAGGTTTACTGTCATTTTTATGAGAGTCAACAGTATCCAGTATCGTTAGAGTCAATAATATCGTTTATCGCGATACTTTCCTGCCTCAATATATCGAACTTCAAATTTGTTATCACGACGGGCCTAATTGTCGCAGCATTTTGTCACATTTTTATAGCTTTTTTTTTGGTCATGTTTTTGTGACGTTTTTGTTGCTTTTCCGGCACATTTTTATAACTTTTTGGTCATGTTGTTGCGTTTTCATCGCAATTTTGATGCTTTTTTCCCCTTTTTTTTCCAAGCTTTTAGATTTGGGTAAAACCAAACTGGAGAAAATGTGTTCAGCTCAGGTGGGGGTAAAGCGGTGAACGGGTTGTAGCTACATACCTTTAATCATACCCCGTTTTTATGCATGAAAATAATTTAAATAAACGCGTACGTTTTCAGAATGCAGTAACGGAATGCATTACTAAATACATTTTAAGGCAAGTATTCTGTGACTAAATACAATTTCAAAGTCTCCCCCATACTGGAGGCACGAGCGCTGACTGCTGCAATGGTAAAATACCGGAGTTAGACTTTTTAATATTGTTTTGACTGATGTTCATCTATGGATGTTGTTCCTTGCACCAGGAAAATGGAGGATTTCTATGATTGAATCCCAAACTTTATCGGCAAGTTCTTTGTTGCACGTGAACGGTTATGGAAATTCTACCTCTTTTTAAATACCTTTAAAAAGAATATGTTAAGCATGTTCTGGTGAAGATCTGCCACACACAAGCTGCAGCCCGTCATCAACCTGTCACAGCGTTAGAACTGACTAGAACTTCACATTTTCCCTGAGATCTTTAATAAACCTTTTCCCCCCGAGGTGAGTCGTCTTCAGCGCCGTCTCTCCGGGGTCGTCGGTTCTTCTCGATACTCGTCTTCACGCTGTTCTCTTTCCTCGCGCCGTGAGTCAGTTTCTCCGAGTATAAGTTCTAAGCTCCTGGAGATGAGGTTTTATCCACATTTGAATAATCTCTGACGCCGTTCATCCGACACACGAAATGTACAGGGGATTCTGCCGCATCGCAAACTCTCAGAGGAGACTTCCAGAAGCTTAAATCTTTGGTACATTTCAGCATTTTTCAGCTGTATGTATTGCAACCGTTTGAAAGTCGTCTGTTGTTGGTGTTTGAAATAGGAAACTTGACGAAAACAAGCAAGATCCTTTCATGCAGTAGTTCTCACCTGGTATGATTTCAGGCCCACCCGTATGCTCTGTTTTTCATGCCTCAAGTACAAAAGGTCAAGGCATGTATTTAATTTTCTCAAGATTTGCACATTTCTATATTGAAATCAGTAGCGTTTCCCGACACGTCCACCGAGCGGCGCTGTGCCCTGACCCCGTGACCTCCACCTGTCGCCGCACCTGTCCGTGTGGGACCCTAAAAACGCAGCCCGACCCCCACGGAGAGAAATACTATGAGCAAAACGGATTCTGGGAGAATCTGACTCCAAGGAACAGAGCGCATTTTCTCCAACTTTCCAGATGTAAAAGCTTCTTGAACAAAGTGTCAAAACAGCGACGAAGACGAGGATAAAAACACGATTAAAAAGTGATGAAAAAGCCCCAAAAAAAGAGTGACAAAAATGGTCCAGAAAAGCAACAAAAACAGAATAAAAAAGCCACAAAAAACACGACTAAAAAGTGACGAAAGAAGCGACGAAGAAAAGCATTAAAAAAATGACAAACGCTAATAGGCCAGTGTAAAACCAACACAATTCATCCATGTATTTGACATGGATGAATTGTGTTGGTTTTACACTGGCCTATAGCCTGTAAGAAGCTTTTTAGATTCGGGTAAAGTCGAACTGGAGAAAATGTGCCCGGTTAAGAGTAAATAATGATCAGAGCCAGGTTTAAATGTGTCAGATTAGTAACAAAGATTTGCTCAGAGGGATTTTTTTTTAAAATCTGGTTCTGTCTAAAAATTCTAATGTTCTTTGTTTTCTCCAGTTTGACTTCTTGAAAAAAAGCGACAAAAACAGCGACGAAACACGAAGCAAAACAGGCGACAAAAAAGGGATGAAAAAGACACAATAGCACAAAAAATAAGAGGAAAAGGCAGAACATGCGACAAAAAGCAGGCTAACCTCTCAAATAGCCGATAGTTCAACAGTTATTATTGGCAAATAAAATTTCAATCATGCCGATCTGCACCACTGATTTTTCTGACCAAATCTTTAAAAACTGTGTAGTGGGTGTATCAGAGGGAGCTCTTAAAAATCAGTCGATTCCAAAACAAAAAAACACTAAGTCTGTGTCTCATGGAAATTATAGGCAAAAATCTGCCGCTTAAAATGTATACAATAATTGTACAAACCTGTGACCTGTGACCCCAGTCCAAGTCTCCATCACTTCTGTTCCCAGGAAAATCCCCACATATCACCTGATGCGCTGGTCGGGCCCTAGTGGTCATTGTGAAGATTCGGACGTTTGTTTCCAGGAGGACGTTTGTGTATTTGCAGCACACGGAGTAACGTTTCTGTTGTTGTGTCCAGGCGCGGATCGCGTTCCTCCAGGGCGAGAGGAAAGGCCAAGAAAACCTGAAGAGCGACTTGGTCCGACGCATCAAGATGTTGGAGTTCGCCTTAAAGCAAGAGAGGTTTGAGCTCCATCCATTTCACTTTCATTATTGACATTGATGGACATTTCTGACTCCATTTTTATCAACAAGATTATAATTCTGTTCTGTGCACGTTCAGTGACCGGTTCAGATTTGACACTCCTGGACGGGCGCCGTTCAATGAAGGTTTCTTGGGAAAGTTTGACATAACTGGACTTTCATCATGATGGAAACATTCTGGTCTTAATGTCATTTAGCTGCAGTCGTTTCTTTTCTTTGCCCCAAAAGTTTCCCGTTGCAAATCTTTTAAGAAAGATAATATTGAACTTGCAGTTTGGGAGATCTGCAAATTGAGTTTCTCATCTCCAATGTCAAGAAAGGGGAAAACGCATAAAAAAAATAAATGAGGGGAAATAAAATAAAAAGAAAAGAAAAAAAATGGCACAGTTTGGGAAAAATGTTTGAAAAGAGAGGGGGGAAAAAGGATAAATAATGAGGGGAAAAAATTTAGAAATAAAAAGAAATAAATTGGGTTGAAAAAAAGGGGTGGAATTGTAAAAAAGTAAAATAAATTGGCATTAAATGAGGAAAAGTTTAAAAATAGGGGAAAAAGAGAAACCATTGGTAAATAATGAGGGAACATTTTTTTAGGAAAAATTTAAATAAAAGGAAATAAATTGGCTCATCATTGGAGGGAAACATTGTGGATAATGAGGGGGGGGGGGATTTAGAAAACAAATATGAAAACTTGGGTAAAAATAATTTGAAATAATTGGCACATAATGATGAAGCAAGTCCTAAAATATTGAGATATTCCTTTTTGTCCTAAACATAGATCATATATATCCTTTAAATGTGACTTCCTGCTGAATAATAATGCGCTGCTGTGTCTGTGTCTCCGTCAGAGCGAAGTTTCACCGACTGAAATACGGCACGGAGCTGAACCAGGGGGAGATGAAGGCGCCGAGCTTCGACTCCGGTCAGACTCGTCTGCCTCTGACCCTGACCTCGATGTGAGCTGCAGTTTTGATCTTTGACGTTGTGTTCTGTGGTTCTCAGACTCCAGAGACTCGGACGTGTCCACGGTTCCTCCCAACAGTCAGCTGACCTGGAAACAGGGCCGGCAGCTGCTGCGACAGTAAGAGCCCGTCATCACACACAGGCCCACATACGGAGCCCCCCCAGTGGAGATAAAGGACTGTAGTGCTGCGCGACGGGGCGGGTTTTAAAGGGGGACCAGCAGGAAGAATAACCCCTCATTTACATCGAGTCCGTCATGTAATAATGTAGGCCACATGTAAGAAGAAAGTACAGTATAGGTACCGTATTTTCCGGACTGTAAGACGCGTACGGTAACGTAACACATTGATGGTTAGCTACGTGAAGCATAAACAATGAACTAAACATCTGGTATGTTAACGTCACATAAACCGATCATATAACTATAGCATAAAGAAAACACCAAACTCTCCATCTCGCTCCAAATCACTAAATCCTCTGTCACTCCTGAACAATCGCCTGGACGCGGAGGCGTAACTGCCCCATTTACTCCCGGCAGGACGTTGTTTAAGCGCCCGTTTGTAAAGCCATTCCTCTCGCTGTGGCCATTGTGAGCTATTGGCCCGTGATTAGCTTTTTTTGTTTACTTCATTGCAGCAACCTCCGCTTCTCACTCACGTCTTTCTTTCGGCTGCTCGATTAGCCTGCAGTGCCCTCTAGTGGCATGTGAAATTATATTATTTGGATTAAAAAAAAGGAAAAATAATCACAAGTTGCTCCAGAGTATAAGACCCCCCCCGCTCGTATCGAATATGAAGCGGGCGAAGCCACTAAAAGTGAACGCTAGCCGGTAAAAACAGCTGTTGGTCGGTGTCTTGTTGCACGATGTGGCTGCACTAGTTCCTCTGAGCT
Organism: Proterorhinus semilunaris; assembly: GCA_021464625.1. Lineage (NCBI taxonomy): Eukaryota > Metazoa > Chordata > Actinopteri > Gobiiformes > Gobiidae > Proterorhinus > Proterorhinus semilunaris. Next base: position 30,812,900 of record CM038361.1, on the reverse strand, counting down.
AAAGTTGTGGGCGCCAGTGCTTCCTGTCCGTTTTAATTTCCATTAAGATTCTGTGGTGGACGGTGAGTTCTTGGTAGACGATCACACGAGTTAAAAGTTTGGTACAGGTCGTCATTGAAAGTTTTTTTTAGAGCCGCGATGAGAACAAATGTGGACAAATGCTGCCCCCTGGTGGGAGTTATGGAATCATTCAGAGGAGCCGAGCTGTAATAAAACCGAAAAACTGCCAAACTATGAAGGTAAGCTACCTGCAATCAGACGCCAGAGTCTGTTCACGTCGGGTCAGCGCTTTGGCCACAGCCAGAGGTCGGTCCCAAAACCTGGTCAGACCGGTTTGGCCTTTGTTATGGAAGAGCTCCACAAAGCGCCTGCATGTGGAAAAGAGCCTGAAGTGATCATCTGCCAGGAACTCACTGTCCACCAGGTGATTATTATTCCAAATGAATGCAGACAGGAAATACTGGCGCTCACACGATGAACCTTTATGTATATTGAGGTTTGAGCTGCTGCAGTAGAACCACAAAGGCCTGAGGGGTTTTAACATTTGAGCGCCTCGATCAGGGCCTGAGGTTCATGAGGGAACTCTGCAGTGGCCTCACGTGTGGTCTGTCGCTCAGGTATCTGCAGGAGGTGGGCTACACGGACACCATCCTGGACGTCCGGACCCAGAGAGTGCGCTCGCTCCTGGGGCTGTCGGGGGCGGAGCAGAACGGCGCCGTGGAGAACAAGAACCTCCCCCTGATCAACGGCACCGACCGGCCCAAAGACAAGAGGTCATCATCTGATATAAACATACAGTATTATAATCCAGGCCCAAAGACACGAGGTCATAATCTGATATAAACATACAGTATTATAATCCAGGCCCAAAGACACGAGGTCATCATCTGATATAAACATACAGTATTATAATCCAGGCCCAAAGACACGAGGTCATAATCTGATATAAACATACAGTATTATAATCCAGGCCCAAAGACACGAGGTCATCATCTGATATAAACATACAGTATTATAATCCAGGCCCAAAGACACGAGGTCATCATCTGATATTATAAACATACAGTATTATAATCCAGATTTAAGATTTAAACTCGATATTGTAAATGTGAGATCGATGTCGATCTTGTCGTATTTCCCGCCGGAGTTGAACCCGTGTCTCTTGTTCCGCTCAGGAGTCCGGGCGACGTCCTGGAGACTTTCAACTTCCTGGAAAACGCTGAGGACAGCGACGAAGACGAGGACGAGGAGGCGGAGTCAGACATGATGGACACGCCCCGCGCCAGGAAACACAAGATACACCAGGTACTACTGCGACTACTGCGAAAATACTACAAACTGCTACAGAGTACACACCAGGTACTACTGCGAAAGTACTACAGAGTACTACAGAGTACACATCAGGAAACACAAGACCTGTTTGGTATCCACGTGTAGCATGAAAGGCTGTGGCTGAGATGACGCTGTAATCCAAATATGGTCATTTCCTTTGTGGGTTAGGTGGGAGACCGTTTGGAAAATGTAGATTTTTTTTGGACAATTTTTGGAAATTTGGATAAAAAAAAATACATTTTGGAAAATGATTTATTATAAATTTTTTTAATTTTTGGAACAGATTTACTCCAACATGGCGGCGCTTCCTGCTCTTTCCTCATGTGTTTTATATAATGACACTTTACCTCCGTGACCTTGTATTCTAAAGCCGAGTCTTGTGTTTGCAGTCGGGGAACGAGGGCCTGGCGTCGGAGGAAGACGCCGACACCGAGGAGGCGCTGAAGGAGTTCGACTTCCTGGTCACGGAGGACGGGGAGGGCGCGGGAGAGGCCCGCAGCTCCGGGGACGGCACCGAGTGGGGTAAGGCTTTAAAACGTTTCTTCAGAAACAATAAAACGCATGGTTTAATCTAAGTGGATTAATTGTAAGTAACCCTTAAATATAGTTTTAAATATTCTTTGTCTGCTCTCAAAGGTAAAATTTCTTAATAAGCCTTTAGATTTATCCTCCTCGAGCTCAGCTGTGATTGAAACCGTCTCCATGGAGACTGAAGGGGAAAGGGGCGGAGCTAATGCTCAGAGCGGCTCAGCGTGAGAGAAACAGACCGGGGGGAAACTTTGTTTTAGAAAACTCCATCACGCACAAGAAAACACAACGCGCGGCCTTCGTGAAGCAGCAGAGCTCGTTAGAAAGTCTCTGGTTCCACTGGAGTCATTTTCAAAAACAGTCCCTGCGTCTGAAACGCCGCTAAATGGCAGCACGGCGTTCGTCCGGCGGACACGTTTTTACAATTTACCCATTTTCCACATCGTCTGTTTTTAAAAGCATGAATTAATTAGATTTATCGCCAGCCTGGAAGTGTAATGTGAACAGTTAAATCACGTTCTATATCACTCCACTGCAGCTGTTTCCATAGTAACGATAAACAATTGAGCTGGAACTAGTTTCAGGTAAAACTGATTAAAAAGTGAAATAACTCCAACAGCAAAACGGCAAAATTGTGATTTTATCATTTCCATAGTTGGGAATATGAAAACTTTGAAGACTGGGATGTATCATTTACTTTCAAATAGTTTTCAAATAATATAATAAAAATGATTTAGGAAATGATCTGAGGTCTGAGTCTTTGAAACAAAATGTTTCCTGATGCTCTGGACACTGTAAAGCGAGGTGGCGAAGGCGACGGTAGCTCGCCATGGGCCTGAGGGCTGGTGGCGAGAGGAGATTCTTCTCTAGTTGTTTGTAAAACCAGTTTGCAGCGTCTCCGCTCAGAGCGCACAGCGTCCACGTACGGCCGAGCCCACGAGGAAGAGGAGTGACATCTGGACCAGGGCAAATTAAAGGCGCCACCTTGTGGCGTTATACCATAATGACACACTGTAATAACACACGAGTAGTGCACTCGCCTTCTGAAATACTTTGTGTCACACATTGAATATACGGTCACGTGATGTTTACGCTCACTTCACTCAACTGCTGCTCTCGCCGCGTTGCTTAGCAACGGATGCAGACGCCAGATATTAAAGAGTCCCTCAGCTGCAACTTGTAAGAAAAGGAAAGGTCACGATGTTGACACTACGTATTAATCATTGATTTAGTGATTATTTCTTTCGTAAGTGTTCATGGTGTAAGCGGGATAATGGCCGCCGAGGTCCATTATCAGAAATACCTGGACGGCGTGGACACGTGAACTGTCCGGCGTGAAGCGGACGCGTCCGTACTTCATCGGGTTCTTTCTCGTCTCTTGTTTCTGGGAAAGTAATAAATTCCTGTGCGTTTGTTTCCAGCCGAGCCGCTGTCGTTCCCGTCGGGCCGCGGGAAGTCCTTCCTTCTGGGCGGGGAGGCCGTTCTGGAGAGCGTCCTGGGACTGGGCGACCTCGCCGACCTCACCGTGACCAACGACGAGGCCGACTACGGATACGACGTGAGGAACTTTTAATCAGCCGTTTAAATCTCAAACTGGCATCGAATCTGAGTTTCTAACCACTTTGCTGCATAAATATAAAACAAGCCTGGTCTAAAATACATTAAATTCAATACAATTTCTTTGCTCAAAAGTTTCCCGAAGGTAAATTTCCCTCATTCCTCTGTTTGATGGAAAGTTTGCAAATCTTACGGCGAGACGTTGCAGGTAAAAATATTGACCTCTTCACACAGTTTCGTTTTCATGTCAGAGGTTTGGTATCCACGTGTAGCACGAAGGGCTACACGTGGAAGAGTTTGGAATTTTTTTTATTTATTTGTATTTTCTTTTTTTTCTTAAGAGTCAACATTCTTTTTTTAAATGTTGGTACAGTTTAGAGAAAAATGTAAACGTTTATTACAAATTGGAAAAAGTTTTATTGGAGGTGAAATCTTGGTCTAAAGTTGAACTTATTTGAAGGAACTGTTGTTTTCTCTCCAGCTGCAGTCGAGTAAAGACTCGTCGTTCAGGAAGACGTGGAACCCCAAGTACACGCTGCGCTCGCACTTCGACGGGGTCCGCGCCGTCGCCTTCCACCCCACGGACCCGGCCCTGCTGTCGGTGTCCGAGGACCACACCATCAAGCTGTGGAACCTCACCAAGACCGTCCCCGCCAAGAAGTAAGGGTTAACCGGGACTAAACCGGGACTAAACCGGGACTAAACCGGGACTAAACCTCAACAAGACCGTCCCCGCCAAGAAGTAAGGGTTAACTGGGACTAAACTGGGACTAAACCAGGACTAAACCTCACCGAGACCGTCCCCTTATTGCGTTTAAAAGATGAACTGATCCTGAACCCGTGTTTTGCAGAAGTGCCTCGTTCGATGTGGAGCCCGTTTACACGTTCAGAGCTCACATGTAAGTACCACATACTGAAGTGTCCCAGGTCTTTCCCGGGGTATGATGATCGTGTCCCATCGTGTGACCGCTGTGTCCCGTCTGCCGCAGAGGTCCGGTCCTGTCCCTCACGGTGACGCCGAGCGGAGAGCAGTGCTTCAGCGGCGGCTTGGACTCCGTCATTCACTGGTGGAACATCCCCAGCTCCAACACCGACCCCTACGACACTTACGGTAAACCAGAACTCAGCCAGAACTCAGCCAGACCAACACAGACTCCCACGACACTTACAGTAAACCAGAACTCAGCCAGAACTCAGCCAGACCAACACCGACTCCCACGACACTTATGGTAAACCAGAACTCAGCCAGACCAACACCGACCCCACGACACTTATGGTAAACCAGAACTCAGCCAGAACTCAGCCAGACCAACACAGACCCCCCACGACACTTATGGTAAACCAGAACTCAGCCAGACCAACACCGACCCCACGACACTTATGGTAAACCAGAACTCAGCCAGAACTCAGCCAGACCAACACAGACTCCCACGACACTTACAGTAAACCAGAACTCAGCCAGAACTCAGCCAGACCAACACCGACTCCCACGACACTTACGGTAAACCAGAACTCAGCCAGACCAACACAGACCCCCACAACACTTATGGTAAACCAGAACTCAGCCAGACCAACACCGACCCCTACGACACTTACGGTAAACCAGAACTCAGCCAGAACTCAGCCAGACCAACACCGACCCCCCACGACACTTACGGTAAACCAGAACTCAGCCAGAACTCAGCCAGACCAACACCGACCCCTACGACACTTACGGTAAACCAGAGCTCAGCCAGACCAACACCGACCCCTACGACACTTACGGTAAACCAGAGCTCAGCCAGACCAACACCGACCCCCACGACACTTACGGTAAACCAGAACTCAGCCAGACCAACACCGACCCTACGACACTTGCGGTAAACCAGAACTCAGCCAGACCAACACCGACCCCTACGACACTTACGGTAAACCAGAACTCAGCCAGACCAACACAGACCCCCACGACACTTACGGTAAACCAGAACTCAGCCAGAACTCAGCCAGACCAACACCGACCCCTACGACACTTACGGTAAACCAGAGCTCAGCCAGACCAACACCGACCCCCACGACACTTACGGTAAACCAGAGCTCAGCCAGACCAACACCGACCCCCACGACACTTGCGGTAAACCAGAACTCAGCCAGACCAACACAGACCCCCACAACACTTACAGTAAACCAGAACTCAGCCAGACCAACACCGACCCCTACGACACTTACGGTAAACCAGAACTCAGCCAGAACTCAGCCAGACCAACACAGACCCCCACGACACTTACGGTAAACCAGAGCTCAGCCAGACCAACACCGACCCCACGACACTTACGGTAAACCAGAACTCAGCCAGACCAACACCGACCCCACGACACTTACGGTAAACCAGAACTCAGCCAGACCATCACCGTGTGAGACTCTGTGGTAGATGTTTGTGGAGAAAGGTCCGGTCCTCGTTTTGAAGCTCTGGCTCCATCGTTTGGTGCTTCCTGGTGTTCAGTCTCACGGTGCTCATTACTCGTCTCTGATTGGCCGCCCGTCTCTGCTCTGGTCCTATCAGACTGCAGCGTGCTGGCGGGCTCGTGGACCGGTCACTCGGACGCCGTGTGGGGCCTGGCCTTCAGCGGAATCAAGAACCGGCTGCTCTCCTGCTCCGCCGACGGCACCGTCAAACTGTGGCACCCTCAGGAGAGGCAGCCGTGCATCTGCACCTTCAACGCGGACGGAGGTACATACACCCCCCGGGAACCACGGGGATGATGAAGGCGGGGCCCAAATAATCTCAATATCTGAGCAGAGTTTCTTCATAACGCAGATCATTTAGCAAATATGTGGAAATTTGTGTTTGTTTTTTACACATTTTTTTTTACTTTTTTTCCCCCAATCTCGGGTTTATTTTTATTTTACTTCTTTGTTTTACACTTCATTTTCAGCCAGGTTGTTTCATATTTATTGAAACATTAAAACACACACACGTTGAACAAACTAGGGGTTCACAAGAGGTACAAAATCATATCCAGGGTGGAAAAAGTTTAGAAAAGTTCATGAAATTGTGGTAAAGTTTAAAAAGAAAAGAAAAAGTTTGAACATTTTGGAAAAAGTTTTATATAGGATTTTTTTTTTAAGTATAAATTTATGTCGGTAATGTTCAGCAAAAGTTTCAAATATCTTCACTTTTTTTTTTTCCCTTTTCACCTGCAGCGTCTCAGCTTAATCTTTTCATGTCATGATGTCACAGATCGATTAATTATATCTATTAAATACACTAATTTGACACTAAATATCCTCGGGTATTTACATTGATATAAAATAATCCTTTATTGATCTCACAATGGAGAAATTCACTTGTTATATTCGGTTCTGAATCAGATCACTCGGGGTGTGGAACGTGGACCGGAAAAGAAATGAGTAAAAGAAAAATCTTGAGGGGCAGAAATATAAACAATAAGAAAATAAAAATAAAATAAAAATAGACTATGAAACATACAGAGAATATTGACGTAGTTTTTTTATTTTGCGTGATATTTAGTGAGAGTTGAGTTTTTAAGGCGATAAGAGCCAAAACTGGTATCGGTTCAGTATCGGATATTTGTAGCCGATACCCGATATCGTATTTTTTCCAGTATCGGCTGCATCCCTAGTTTACCTTCCTCCCCCGATACCGGCTCCTGCTCGCGCTGCGTCTCCATGGCGATTAACCCCTCCCCCCCCTCTCTCCCCCAGAGCACGGCGTCCCGACCTCCGTGGACTTCAACGGTACCGACCCCGCCCACATGGTGGCGTCGTTCAGCTCCGGGGACGTGGTTCTGTACGACCTGGAGACGTCCCAGAGCGCGCTGGTGCTGAAGGCGCAGGGCGATGGCGGTGAGTAGCCCGGATGCCCTTCCGCTCACCGCGCGGCGCCGGGTTTTAACCCTTTAACGCTCTCTCTGCAGCGGCGCCGGGATCCAACCACATCAACCGCGTGGTCAGTCACCCCACGCTCCCGGTGACCATCACGGCACACGAGGACCGCAACATCAAGTTCTACGACAACAAGTCAGGTCTGTAGTACTACTACTGCTACTGCGAGTACTACTACTACTACAAATACTACTACTACTACAACAACGAGTAAGGCCTGGCACCGTTGTCTAGAACAATGTTTCCCAACCAGGGGTACGGGGACCCCTGGGGGTACTTGGAACTATTTCAGTAGGGGGAAAAAGGGGGAAATGGTACATCATTTTTTTTAATAGGAAAAACTATATTTTTCAGTAAAATGCTTTGGGAGAATGTTAGGATTATTTAAACTGCAACATTGTCTTTTTTCTTACACCACTTTTAAGTAATTACTTTCTAAATAAACTAACACCCTTAAGGTAAGGAGGTACACGGACAACCACTGAAAGGCCAAAGGGATACGCAAGACAATAAAGGTTGGGAACCACTGGTCTAGAACCAGAAAACAAAACAATAATGTGTTGAAGATCCTCAAATTTACAGGATCAGGTTCATCTCCAATGTCAAGAAATGTGAGAAATTGTGAAAAAAATAAAAATATAAAATAGGGAAAATATTAGTTATACAAATTTGAGAAAAAAAGTGTAAAAAAAATGGTGCGATTTCTATTTTATTGTTTATTTTTTTGGTTCCTGCTTTCGATACTTTTAATTTTTATCGATACCAGTCTGGTATCGGTTAACGGCGCTCAGCCCTCGCAACGAGTACAGATAAAAATACTACAAATACTTCTACTACTGCAGTACCTGTCATTCCTCTACTTCAGCCCGGTCTGGTCCTCGTTTCCAGAGGAAGTGACTCATGATGTTTCCGTTCGTTGCAGGAAAAACGATCCACTCGATGGTGGCGCATCTCGACGCCGTCACCAGTTTAGCCGTGGATCCAAACGGCATCTACCTGATGTCTGGGAGTAAGTTACTTCTGTTACTTTAGTTACTTTAGTTACTTCTGTCACGTTCAGGATTATTTTATCAACTTTATTTTATAAGTATAATGAAGATGAGTCGCACATGTTCAAGATTATTTCTGAACATAAACCCTTTGGTGACCTCTCATGTCCCTGACTCTGTGTGTGCTGCCCCCTGCAGGTCACGACTGCTCGGTGCGGCTGTGGAACCTGGACTCCAAGACGTGCGTCCAGGAGATCACGGCTCACAGGAAGAAGAGCGAGGAGGCCATTTACGACGTGGCCTTCCACCCGTCCAAGGCTTTCATCGCCTCCGCGGGCGCCGACGCCCTGGCCAGAGTCTACGTCTGAGCTGAGGCCGCGCCCTGGCGAGGGTGGGAGCCGCGCCCTGGCGAGGGTGGGAGCAGCGCCCTGGCGAGGGTGGGAGCCGCGCCCCTGGTCTTCGTCGGAACCAGGACTAAAGCTGCGTTCAGGAGCAGAGGTCGTTCATCCAAGTCATATTTTTGTGGCTAAAGTAAAAGTCCTTCATGAGACTTCGGTCGACCCCTAAACACTAAACAAAGAAGGGACTAAACACCTGTGACTTCAGTTTGAGCCTCATTAAGTCACTGCCACAGGATCAGCTCTGAGTCCGAGAGGAACAAACACGAAGCACGTTATCGTTAAATGTGTTTAACGCGATGGTGATGAAGGAGCTGCAGGACCTTTACCTCCAGTCGTCTGAGGGCTGGGCACCGTCCTTTAACAATACTCTTTCTGATATCGATACTAAAATATTTGTCGTCTAGAAGATCTGCACATTAATATCCGACTAAACCTCCGTGAATATGGACATGCTGTTTGTCCGTGGCTATAAACGGTATGCTAACGCTAACGTCAACTAAACAAGGCTGGGACAGAGACTATGATTGAAATCCCTAAAGTGGCCTAATGAGTGTTATTGATCTGACCCTTCACTTTTTCACACACTTTCAAGAAAGTCTCCACTCAGTTGGTATCGGTTAATATCGGATATCGGCAGATACTTAAACTCCCAGCATCAGAAGCAAAAAACCTGGATCGTTGCTTCATTAAAGGGATATTTCAGGATTTTTGACATAGGGCCTCACGAGTGTTGTTGATAGAATTTTTTAATTTATTCATGCAGTCCTTATATTTGAAGAGTTTAGTGGTGCTAGGCTAGTGCTAGGCTAGTGCATGTCTATGGTAACTAGTAGCCTACATTAAAAACCTCTTCAGAATCATGAGCTCGTCCTCCAAACGTTGCCAGATCTGATTTGTAGAAAGCTCCTTTGTGAATTCCACGTGTAGTAACGGCGGCCGCAGGTAAACAAACGACTGTAGATCCGGTAACCGAGCAGATCACTCCGCCGCTGCGTAGCTACAACCAGGAAGCTGCTCAAATATAAGTTATTTAAAATGCAAAATGGTTATATTTAAAACATTATTCAGTCGACACAGACATTTCTATGGGTAGTCTGGTCATGTAAGTGATTTGCCTCAGGTGCACTGTGCTTGGGTCAGACTGTTTTTAATGCAGGCTACTAGTTACCATAGACATGCACTAGCCTAGCACTAGCCTAGCACCGCGAAACTCTTCAAATATAAGGACTTCATGAATAAAAAAAATATATATATCACTGGATAACTAGGAAATGAGGCCCTATGTCAAAAATCCTGAAATATCCCTTTAACTTCCATTAACGGTGCCCAGCCCTATTTCACTGGACAATCGGGTCCTACCAGTGGTATTTACGCAACGCTCCGCTGCTCCTGAACGCCGCTCAAAGCCGGTCCTGGTTTTCACACGGTTTTAGTTTAGTTCTGTTTTTTAGCACGTGTTTTGGGCCAGATCACGACGTCCGGGATTCAAACGAGTTATTTATTGTTTCAGAGGAATCGTCCCTTAAGCTCCGGCTCAGACTCTTCGCGAAGTCGTAAGAATTTCCTAAAACACTTTGGAAGAAAAAAAAAACCAAAAAAAAAAAAAAAAGCGCCGCCGACAAGTTTTTCCGAGTTCGAACTAAACCTGGTCCGCACTCGGGCTCCGCTGCTTCGTTTGTTCGTTTTTGTGTAAATTAAATTAAATCTAGTTTTTATAATGTTTTTTATAAACGAGACCCGTCCGGATCCGTCACTGCCGCTTCTGCCGCTTCCCGTCACATGACCTCCTGGTTCCGTCTGAATTGAACACAAACCGGGTCAAATGCAACACTAAACGTTCAGGGCGAGACGCTGCAGGGGAAAACTGAAACTCCTCCGTCTTTACGATGTTTATCCAGGAAGTGACTCCAACATGTCTGTGTGGCTCTCTGGTCCACTGAGATGGTTGGTATCCACGTGTAGAACGAAAGGCTGTGACTGAGATGACGCTGTAATTCCAAATATGGTCATTTCCTTCCATTTCTTCCCAATTTTGCCCCATTTAAAAACATTCTCTCACACTTTCCTTCCCAACTTTACAACCAAATTTTCCCCCCAATATTTCCCTATTTTGTCAATTTTCCCCATTAAAAAAAATGTCTCCCAGTTTTCAACCAAATGTGTCTCTAATGTCTTAGTTTTAACTCGGTCAGAGTAAAAAATCAGCCCAAACTCCTCTCTCTATACCGTCTTTATTCTCTGATGTTGATCCAGGAAGTGACTCCATCATGGCTGTGAGGCTCCCTGGTCTTTCCCACGCTTCTTCATTCACAAATACTGACAGGTTTGGTATCCACGTGTAGCAGGAAAGGCTGTGACCGTTATCCAAATATGGTCATTTCCTTTGTGGGAGACAGAGCGGCTAAAGACGGGAGGAATAAATACAGGGACTAAACTTTAACAACATCTGCACTTTAGACCCAACTGCATCTGGAAGGTTTTTACACAAAGATCTGGTTCCTGACAGATTTATTGAGCTTTGAACCAAAAAAACTAAGAACATCAGTAATTTTTTAGATTTGTTTTTTTTCTCTCCAGTAATAACTAGTGAAGCTGCACAATGAACTTTCTTTCGAATCGAACTTGAGATTTTGAGGTTTGTTTCTGCCATTTTAGTGACAGACATGTTTCCGATCAGAGTCACTGCAGGAGGATCATGTTCGTCTCTGAAAACAAACAGTTTGCAGTTTGTGCTTCATGCAGCTGAATGTGGAGAAAGACTCAATCTAAGCAGGTTTTTTCTGACCGCTCCATAAAACGCCTCTTTGTCTCTCGCAGGTTTGTATCTGATGAAGCTGAAATGTAACTGAGCACCGTGACTTTTAAACGTTTATTAAGACCGCAATATCTGTCAGAAAAATCACAATTAGATTTTTTGGGTGTGTAAAAATCGTGCAGAACTAACGAGTTTACTCAAAAACTAAACTAGATCTAAAATCCCTCCCTCATTTAAACCTGGCTCTGAACATTGTTTAACGACAGAAACATTTCCGTCTCCGTATCTACAGCAGAAGTTTCACATGGATTTCCCCTGTCCACCTGCAGCGTCTCCTCGATGGACATATCCTGCACGTTTTACGTTAACGTCTGGACACGGAACAATCTCAAATACGCCTTTAGGTTCATCTGTGGGCCCTTCCTGCCGCCGCAGGCAGAGGGCGCTTTAATCACACATCTGCAGGATATGTCCCCTTTAATCACTAACATCAGGCGTGTTCAGGATGAGCTCAGGTGCTCTGGCTCATCTTAAACTACTCTCTGCTCCACTTCCTGGGTTTGAATTTCCCGCCTCTGAATCGGCCAATCACGGGCCTGGATCCTCACATTTGAATCGTACTGCCTTTTGGATTGGTTGGTTTTTGTGTTTGATGATTTTATTTTCTACGAAGGGACGTTTCCTGATGTAACTGAAGCTTCGTTCGTGTCCTGCATGATGATATTAATAAATGACAAAAGTATTTTTTCTAGTCTTCCGGGGGGAAAAAAGGACAAAAAAAGAGGAGTTTGCGAGTTTTGACGCGTTTTGTAAGTTTTTGCTTTTGAATTATGAGATTTTAAAGATTGTACCGCATAGATACAACTGTTCAAATGTACATAAAATGTCTATAATAATATTAAATGGTGGAAATGTATCGCTCCGTCTCTGTGTGATTTCATTGGGGGATAAATGTTCCTCTGTAACCCTCCTGACCCCCACTACGTCGAATTGCCCAGATGTGCCATTGATATCGCGATATGTTGCCGATACTTTTTATTCCGATATCGATATTTTTGATGACGTCATGCATATAAATTAGCAACGTTATGCATACTAATGAGGCAGAAGTGCTCCACTGTTTTCACAGTCAATAGAGGCCGATAATGATCAATAATACAGCCAGGACAGCAGGGGGCAGCGCTACAGTTTTAAGCACTTGGACCAAACACTGTCACAAATAAATTACTTTTAATGATAAAGATAAATTTGGGGTTGATTTATTACTTTTTAAATAGGACTGTGGGTTCTTGTTTATTTAAATGTAAATAAGTCAGTGACAGATCTATAGTGCGGGATCATTTATAAAAGTGACACAAAGCACATGAAAAGAAATGTATATGATGAATAATATGTCGTATGTTAAAATAAAGGTTAAAAGTAGCTTGTTTTTTTTATCGTGATGTATCGTAGATTATTTTTATGTAATATATCGATTATCGGCGTATCGTGAGATCATCGTTATCGTGAGCCATGTATCGCGTATCGTATCGAATCGTGAGATACCCAGAGGTTCCCGCCCCTAACACCCACTGTCCACATGGTCCTGACAGAGGGCGCTAACGTGCTGTAATCGGTATAATGGGAGATTTATGTGTCGGACCCATTAGAATAACATGAGGGGCCCCGGCCGTCACCGTGGCAACACCGTACAAAATACTGTATTCTTTGTGAATTGTGTGGCTCATTTGGTGAAACGGCGGAGTTTGTTAAAATGCGATAATAACCTTTGCAGATGTTTGCGCCGCACAGCTGTAACCCCAAGTAAAATGTATATAATAATAAACTGAAATACGCTTCAGTTTGCACATAAAGAGTGATATATTCATTATTCTCTGTGTAAAGTTAATAAAAATGTAATCGCAATAATATCACGTTCATAAACCCAACACCGTAACCTCAGACTCGCTGATAACACAGTAATATTAATAATTATTCATGTTCATTTTACGCTGGAAGAGCGCGGAGCCGGAACCGGAACCGGAAATACGCGCTTTTGTTTTGAAAGAGGGAAATTTAAACTGCGCGTTTTTCTTTTCCGCCTAAAAAACAACCAAGAAACCCCTGAAAGAGACGAAACCCGGTTTATTCCGCGCGGTGACGGGACTATTATGCAGACATGAGGTAAGTGTTTCTAACGGTGTGTCGGAGGAACTTCTACCGCCGATACAAACGGGTGTTTTTGTCGCGTTTTGACAGAACTTTACGCACGGACTTTACGCAGCGTCTGTGGGAATGAAATAATCCGGTGTAAAGGAATTTATTCAAACAGTTGTTCACGCGCTTATCATTATTAAAGGTTCATGATTCTACAGGAGCGGTGAAATCTACAAACAAAAAACCTGTTGACTTTCTATTGATCCGCTTCTTAAACTGTCGAGACTTTAAATCTGTCGATATACATTTGCAACATTCATTAATCGACTTTTGATCGAAACATTTTATTTATCCCGTTTTTGCGCATTTAAAAAACACAGCAGTTCCCAAGTCCCGCCCCTCCATCGAAATAACAGAACAACAAATAAAGATCCAGGAAGGGCAATACATGGAACAAAAACGATGAAAACAGCAGATGTTTCAGATGAAGATGTCCAGATAAAGTTTGCAGATTAAAACATAAATAAAAGGTTCTGTTGACCCTGTAAACCTTGTGATAACGTTACAAATGCCATAAACTAAACAATATAAACTCATTCAACAAAAGCCAAGTCTTCACTAACACGGAATTATATCATTAATCAGGCATGTTTAATATTCCCCACGTTCTCCAGTTTGGCTTTACTCAAATCTAAAAAGCTTCTGGTCGGTTTTGTAGGTCTCAGCTTTCAAATGAGGCGTGCGACTGGGCGGTAACCTTTTAGATTAAGGTAAAGCCGAACTGGAGAAAATCAAAACGATGACAAATTCATACAAGCTGAAGCAACAACATCTGTATATCTAACAAAATCCAGGTCTGCAGTAGAAGTGTGACAACGATACATAGATTTTCTGGTATATATTTTTTACGGGACGATACCGATATTTTTTCCTTCCGATATCGATACTTTTGATGACGTCATGTATATTAATGAGCGACATCATGCGTATTAATGAGGACAATAATCAATGATTCAGTCAGCAGAGGGCCGCCCTTTGACCAAACACTCACACAATTATATTACTTTTAATGATAGTTTATCCGTTTTAGATGAGTTTTGTAGATTTGGGTAAAGCTGCACTGGGGGAAATGTGCTCGGGCAGTTAAGAGGTCATGAAGTCACTGACGGATCTAAAGTGTGTAGGTCGGGGATCATTTATAAAAGTGGTACAAAGCGCAGGAAAAGAAACGTAAATGATTAATGTGTAGGATGTTTAAGGTGATCAGATTATTTTTGTGCAATATATCGAGTATCGGCGTATCGTGAGATTATCGTAGGAGGAGATGAACCTCTAACTAACCTGCCGCCGTTTCCTTCTGCGCAGGTCCCACCGTGTGAAGCGGTCGACGCCGGGGCCAAAGCAAAATGGCGACAGTGAGTCTTTTACGTTTCACTCAGACCTACAAACCCACTCCCCCTGGTGGATCTTTCGGGCATTTCTCCAAGAATATGAATGAAAACACAGTCTTTTTTTCCACTCATGGTCCGTGACGTTGTGAATCAGTGTTTTTCAGCCACTGTGCCGGGAGATCATGTCTGGTGTGCCGCGGGAAATTATCCAGTTTCACCTAGTTGGTCCAAAAAAAGAAAAGAAAAGTAAAACAAATGAATTATTATCCTCAAATAGGCTACATGTACGCAAGCGTCACGTGACCTCCGAGTGGATTCTACGTAGTCGTTTGCGTTTCCTGTCTCCGTTATTTCCCTGTGAGGTCTGGTCTAAAAAACATAAATATCTGAAGATCACATGGCAGACGGTGAGTTACTGGTGGACAGGAAGTGTTTTTGTCTTGAAGCTAACGGCTAACGGCTAACACGAATTAAAAATGAAAATAGCTACACGATTTTAAACGAGCTGCTCAAACTATAATCTGTCTTTAGTATAAATACTTTTTAGACGTTTAGTTTTTGTGGTGGTGTTGATGCTAGCCGTTAGCGCTGAGATAAAAAGTCCTGCCTCAAAAAACACAGACGTTTCCTGCAGTCGAGAATTTACCTCTGACGTGATGTTTGTAACACGAGTCACTTCGGATCAGGATCTCACTGTCAGAGATGTTTCCTTGAACTATACATGTTTTAGACGAGACCTCACAGGGAAATAACGGAGACCGGAAACGGAAGCACCGACTGAGGATCCACGTGGAGGTCACGTGTCGTTTGCATTGAGCCTATAATGTACCGTTGTCGAGTCCCTGTGCTGTATAGTGACCCGCAGATGTAATACTGATGTTTTGGGGGTGGAGCTTATAAGCCTTTTGCTTCGGCCCAGTCCGTTTGAGCAGATAAACTAAACTAAACTAAACTAATACTCCTCCATATCAGTAATGGCCGCAGGAAGTTAATTTCTTTGAGACAAGAGAATTAGTGATGCATGAATGTGTGGAACTCTATGAAACAGGAACAGGATATAAAAGTATATCCAAGGCACTGTGACAATGCTAATCTACGGTGTTTGAACTCTGATAAAGAAGTGGAAACGTTTGGGTTCTGTTGAAACCAAACCACAGTCCGGTCGACCAACAACATTTTCAGCAACAACTGCAGGAAAAGTGTTTGTGAAAAACCCTAAAAATAACTTCTGCTGGAATTCAGGAATCCCCCAAAAAAGTGGGTGGCTGTTTCCAGAAGAACAATAAGGAGACAAAATGAGCGACGAGGCCGGAGAAAGCCTTTACAACGCAAATGTAGTCGCTTCCAATATGCCAAACAGCACCGAGACCAGCCCTGTTTCTGAAACGATGTCATTCGGATGAAACCAAACCATAGACGTTACATTTGGAGAGAGGTCGACCAGGCCTGGGATGAACGGTGCACCAGTGAACCACGGAGGGGGGTCACTGATGTTCTGGGGATGTGTGAGGGAACATGGTCCAAACTGATTTCAGGAGAACGCAGCTGTTCTTAAAGATTACTGGAGGAAAAGTGTCTGGAAGCTGCACGAGGCCATGTTGACCTCAGTGGCTCCAGAAGAACAAAGTGAAGGTTCCATCTCAGTCTCCTGAGCGTAATATCACTGAGCCACTGTGGGGAGATCTCAGAGACCGCCCAGGAACTTACCGGCACCGGAGGCTGTGCTTGGTGCCGGTTAGGGTTAGGCACCGTTACAATCTCTTTGATTCCAGTTCTTTAACGATACTTGGTTTTCAATACCGATACCTGAACGATGCTCTTTCTGAACCAGAAAACAGAACGAAAATGTGTGAAAGAAAATTGAAAAAAATTGTGTCTTAAATTAAAAAATGAAAAAAAATATATATTTGAGCTGAAATAACCAAGTGACTTCCTTTAATCCTTTCCCTGGACCAAGTGGTGATGAGGGCTTCATTAAGGTATTCATGAGCAGCTGTTTCCGACGTGTTTCCGACGTGTTTCCGACGTGTTTCTGACGTGTTTCCGACGTGTTTCTGACGTGTTTCCGACATGTTTCTGACGTGTTTCTGACGTGTTTCTGACGTGTTTCAGGCTGCGCTCTGTGCCGATCCTCTGAAGACGACCCGGCGTTACTCGGAGAAAAAGTCAGAATCGAGGAACTCAATCGCTCGGTTCACTACTTCTGCCTGGTGAGTCTGGAATCAGGACTGGACCTGGACCCGGTCTTTAGTCCCGCGTCTGACCCGGTCTTTAGTCCCGAGTCTGACCCGGTCTTTAGTGAAGTCCCGGGTCTGACCCGGTCTCTAGTCCCGGGTCTGACCCGGTCTCTAGTCCCGTGTCTGACCCGGTCTTTAGTCCCGTGTCTGACCCGGTCTCTAGTGAAGTCCCGTGTCTGACCCGGTCTTTAGTCCCGTGTCTGACCCGGTCTCTAGTCCCGTGTCTGACCCGGTCTCTAGTCCCGTGTCTGACCCGGTCTTTAGTCCCGTGTCTGACCCGGTCTTTAGTCCCGTGTCTGACCCGGTCTCTAGTGAAGTCCCGTGTCTGACCCGGTCTTTAGTCCCGTGTCTGACCCGGTCTCTAGTCCCGTGTCTGACCCGGTCTCTAGTCCCGTGTCTGACCCGGTCTTTAGTCCCGTGTCTGACCCGGTCTCTAGTCCCGTGTCTGACCCGGTCTCTAGTCCCGTGTCTGACCCGGTCTCTAGTCCCGTGTCTGACCCGGTCTCTAGTCCCGTGTCTGACCCGGTCTTTAGTCCCGTGTCTGACCCGGTCTCTAGTCCCGTGTCTGACCCGGTCTCTAGTCCCGTGTCTGACCCGGTCTCTAGTCCCGTGTCTGACCCGGTCTCTAGTCCCGTGTCTGACCCGGTCTCTAGTCCCGTGTCTGACCCGGTCTCTAGTCCCGTGTCTGACCCGGTCTCTAGTCCCGTGTCTGACCCGGTCTTTAGTCCCGTGTCTGACCCGGTCTCTAGTCCCGTGTCTGACCCGGTCTCTAGTCCCGTGTCTGACCCGGTCTCTAGTCCCGTGTCTGACCCGGTCTCTAGTCCCGTGTCTGACCCGGTCTTTAGTCCCGTGTCTGACCCGGTCTCTAGTCCCGTGTCTGACCCGGTCTCTAGTCCCGTGTCTGACCCCGTCTCTAGTCCCGTGTCTGACCCGGTCTCTAGTCCCGTGTCTGACCCGGTCTTTAGTCCCGTGTCTGACCCGGTCTCTAGTCCCGTGTCTGACCCGGTCTCTAGTCCCGTGTCTGACCCCGTCTCTAGTCCCGTGTCTGACCCGGTCTTTAGTCCCGTGTCTGACCCGGTCTCTAGTCCCGTGTCTGACCCGGTCTTTAGTCCCGTGTCTGACCCGGTCTTTAGTCCCGTGTCTGACCCGGTCTCTGTTGCAGCTGACGTCGTGCGGGATGTTCCAGCGCGGGGCGGAGGACGAGGGCGTGTTCGGGTTCCTCATCGACGACATACGGAGAGAGCGATGGCGCTCGGGGAGACTGGTCAGACTCTAATGTTCTTTTTTCTCTCATTCATATTTGTGCCGCTGCAGACCTGTTCATTATACAAACAGAAGGGGGCGCTACTAACATATTTGTCATATAGAACCAGGAACACATTAATAATGTTCATTTATTCTTTTCATTTCTTTTGCCTTTGTATCATTTGTTTGAGGTAAAACAACCAAGAAACTTCCTTAACGACAAAAGGGCAGAAAAAACATAAGGTTTTCTTTTTCCCCCCAATTTATTAGTTTTTTCCACAAATGTTCTATATATTTTTTTCCCATTTTTTCCCTTAAATTTCAACCACATTTTTCCTCAATTTTCTTTTTATTTTCTTTAATTTTGATGAACAACAGCATAAAAACTTGAATATAAAGATTTTCTTTTTCTTTTCGGTACCTGCTACAGGCGTGTTCCGTGTGCAAACAGAAGGGGGCGCTGCAGCGTGTCATACGTGTATCTCGTTACAGGCGTGTTCCGTGTGCAAACACAAGGGGGCGAGCGTGGGCTGCTTCGTGCCGCGCTGCTCGAAGAAGGTTCACTTCCCCTGCGGGCGGAGGCAGCGGTTCGTCTCCCAGTTCAGATGCCCGTTCCCGTGAGTAACTGTTTAAATAAGGAGATTTTGTTTTTAACGGTTTCCCTAATTACAGGTGAAAATTAGAATATCGTAAAAAAGTTCCTCTATTTCTGTAATTCAACTTACAATATGAAACTATGATTTTAGACTCATTAAATAAAAAGGGACATGTCAAGCCTTTGTTTGTTTTAAGGAGTAGGATTTTGGCTCAGTTTGTAAAAACCCCAAATTCAAAATCTCAGGAGATTAGAACATTGTGTAAAGCGGGGGCCCAAACCTTTTGTCTCCGAGGTGCCTGTGGGTCACGGGCCAAACACGCGAGGTGAAGCGTTAAACATGTATATCACTGCAAATAATAATAGTTACTTTATTTTATTTGTTGGCAGCCGATACATTTGATTCCATCTATGCAAATAACCTGCCAAATAAAAACAAAGGTTAACTTTAGGCAAAAGCCTCGTTTTAGTCGAACAGAACAATTGTAGCAATAAAGTGAAAAATGTAAACAAACCTGTATCTGCAGCACCTACAGGGACTTTCCCTCATTCATTCAAAGATAATGAGATATTAGATCATTTTGAAAGTGTGAGTTAATGTGCTACAGCGCTCTGTGATTGATGAACACCACAGCAGCGTTTCCTTAACTTTGTGAAAGGAGAGAAACAGCGCCCCCAATTTGACGCTGGTGGCCAAAAAGTGTACTGCATCCATATTTACCATTGAGAACGAATGGGAGAGAGTTGGTATTAACCAGATGGGTCACTCTCTGGAGGCCAATGGAATTGTTCCGGCGGGCCAAATTTGGCCTGCGGGCCCCACTTTGGGAACCCCTGGTGTAAAGGGACTATATTGTAGCTCAAAGTGTCTCCTTTCATCAGATCATGAATCCAGAACACCTGCAAAGGGTCCCTGAGACTTTAACTGGTCTCAGTAGAATTCACCATCATGACTTCAGACATCATGACAAAGCCGCTAAAGGTCAGAGCTAAAGAAGTTGGATGTTCTCAAAGTGCTGGATCAAAGCACAGTCATAGAACGTTAAGTGGAAAGGCCATTCAAAAGTGTGAGGGACCTTCACAAGGAGTAACTGAGGCTGGAGTCAGAGCATCAAGAGCCTCCACACAGACCTGGACATGGGCTTCAGATGTTCCTCTGAAGCATCCTGGTCTTCCAGAACACCTCAGCAGAGCCACAGGCCGAGAACAGAGACTAAGTACAGATGCAGGATTGTAGTTTTCTCTGTTTAAAATATTTTTTTCATTGATTTCATGTAATATTTTAAACAAAGGCCTGACTTGTGTCACTTATTAAGTTTTATTACAGAAATAAATGAACGTTTTCACGATATTCTAACTTTCCGAGTTTCCCCTGTGGTTGTGTAAAAAATAATAAAATCACTTTAACCTCTTAAACAGTAACACAGCGCCTTTTCTCCTGTTCGGCTTTACCCAAATCTAAACGCTTCCCAATGCCTATAGGCCAGTGTAACGCCTCATTTGAAAGCTAAGACCTGCATATCTGAGGTTCATTCATAAAATCCGCCCCATAACAGTTGGAGAACACTTATCAGAATAGAACGTTGTATTGTTTAGAAGTTCCCGCTCCCCTGACCTTCTCGTTCCCCCGTCCCGTGGGCAGGTCGTACTGTCCGGACCACGCCCCGTCCCAGACGCTGAGCCCGGCCCTGGACCAGAGTCTGCCCCAGTCCTGCTCCATCTGCCTGGACGCCATCGAGCCCGAGCTGAGCTACTACGTCCTGAAGTGTCCGGCCTGTCACAGCAGCTGGTTCCACCGCGACTGCGTCCAGGTGAGCCCGGGGGCGGAGTCACACGTACACAGGGACATGATGAGCGGCGTCATGTGACCGGGGGGCGGAGTCACACGTACACGGGGACGTGATGAACGGCGTCATGTGACCGGGGGGCGGAGTCACACGTACACAGGGACGTGATGAACGGCGTCATGTGACCGGGGGGCGGAGTCACACGTACACAGGGACGTGATGAACGGCGTCATGTGACCGGGGGGCGGAGTCACACGTACACAGGGACGTGATGAACGGCGTCATGTGACCGGGGGGCGGAGTCACACGTACACGGGGACGTGATGAACGGCGTCATGTGACCGGGGGGCGGAGTCACACGTACACGGGGACATGATGAACGTTGTCATGTGACCGGGGGGCGGAGTCACACGTACACAGGGACATGATGAACGTTGTCATGTGACCGGGGGGCGGAGTCACACGTACACAGGGACGTGATGAACGGCGTCATGTGACCGGGGGGCGGAGTCACACGTACACAGGGACGTGATGAACGGCGTCATGTGACCGGGGGGCGGAGTCACACGTACACAGGGACGTGATGAACGGCGTCATGTGACCGGGGGGCGGAGTCACACGTACACGGGGACGTGATGAACGGCGTCATGTGACCGGGGGGCGGAGTCACACGTACACGGGGACGTGATGAGCGGCGTCATGTGACCGGGGGGCGGAGTCACACGTACACAGGGACGTGATGAACGGCGTCATGTGACCGGGGGGCGGAGTCACACGTACACAGGGACGTGATGAACGGCGTCATGTGACCCGGGGGCGGAGTCACACGTACACAGGGACGTGATGAACGTCGTCATGTGACCGGGGGGCGGAGTCACACGTACACAGGGACATGATGACCGGGGGGCGGAGTCACACGTACACAGGGACATGATGACCGGGGGGGCGGAGTCACACGTACACAGGGAGGTGATGAACGGCGTCATGTGACCGGGGGGCGGAGTCACACGTACACAGGTACGTGATGAGCGGCGTCATGTGACCGGGGGGCGGAGTCACACGTACACAGGTACGTGATGAACGGCGTCATGTGACCGGGGGGCGGAGTCACACGTACACAGGGACGTGATGAACGGCGTCATGTGACCGGGGGCGGAGTCACACGTACACAGGGACGTGATGAGCGGCGTCATGTGACCGGGGGCGGAGTCACACGTACACAGGGACGTGACCGGGGGCGGAGTCACACGTACACAGGGAGGTGATGAGCGGCGTCATGTGACCGGGGGGCGGAGTCACACGTACACAGGGACGTGATGAGCGGCGTCATGTGACCGGGGGGCGGAGTCACACGTACACAGGGACGTGATGAACGGCGTCATGTGACCGGGGGGCGGAGTCACACGTACACGGGGACGTGATGAACGGCGTCATGTGACCGGGGGGCGGAGTCACACGTACACGGGGACGTGATGAACGGCGTCATGTGACCGGGGGGCGGAGTCACACGTACACGGGGACGTGATGAGCGGCGTCATGTGACCGGGGGGCGGAGTCACACGTACACGGGGACGTGATGAGCGGCGTCATGTGACCGGGGGGCGGAGTCACACGTACACGGGGACGTGATGAGCGGCGTCATGTGACCGGGGGGCGGAGTCACACGTACACGGGGACGTGATGAACGGCGTCATGTGACCGGGGGGCGGAGTCACACGTACACGGGGACGTGATGAGCGGCGTCATGTGACCGGGGGGCGGAGTCACACGTACACGGGGACGTGATGAGCGTTGTCATGTGACCGGGGGGCGGAGTCACACGTACACAGGGACGTGATGAGCGGCGTCATGTGACCGGGGGGCGGAGTCACACGTACACAGGGACGTGATGAACGGCGTCATGTGACCGGGGGCGGAGTCACACGTACACAGGGACATGATGAACGTCGTCATGTGACCGGGGGGCGGAGTCACACGTACACAGGGACATGATGACCGGGGGGCGGAGTCACACGTACACAGGGACATGATGAACGGCGTCATGTGACCGGGGGGGCGGAGTCACACGTACACAGGGACATGATGAACGTCGTCATGTGACCGGGGGGCGGAGTCACACGTACACAGGGACATGATGACCGGGGGGCGGAGTCACACGTACACAGGGACATGATGAACGGCGTCATGTGACCGGGGGGGCGGAGTCACACGTACACAGGGACGTGATGAACGGCGTCATGTGACCGGGGGGCGGAG
Organism: Proterorhinus semilunaris; assembly: GCA_021464625.1. Lineage (NCBI taxonomy): Eukaryota > Metazoa > Chordata > Actinopteri > Gobiiformes > Gobiidae > Proterorhinus > Proterorhinus semilunaris. The sequence goes on along the minus strand of CM038361.1, from coordinate 30,789,809 downwards.
TCACACGTACACAGGGACGTGATGAACGGCGTCATGTGACCGGGGGGCGGAGTCACACGTACACAGGGACGTGATGAGCGGCGTCATGTGACCGGGGGGCGGAGTCACACGTACACAGGGACGTGATGAGCGGCGTCATGTGACCGGGGGCGGAGTCACACGTACACAGGGACGTGATGAGCGGCGTCATGTGACCGGGGGCGGAGTCACACGTACACAGGGACGTGATCGGGGGCGGAGTCACACGTACACAGGGAGGTGATGAGCGGCGTCATGTGACCGGGGGCGGAGTCACACGTACACAGGGACGTGATGAACGGCGTCATGTGACCGGGGGCGGAGTCACACGTACACAGGGAGGTGATGAGCGGCGTCATGTGACCGGGGGCGGAGTCACACGTACACGGGGACGTGATGAACGGCGTCATGTGACCGGGGGGCGGAGTCACACGTACACAGGGAGGTGATGAGCGGCGTCATGTGACCGGGGGCGGAGTCACACGTACACGGGGACGTGATGAACGTTGTCATGTGACCGGGGGGCGGAGTCACACGTACACGGGGACGTGATGAACGTTGTCATGTGACCGGGGGGCGGAGTCACACGTACACGGGGACGTGATGAGCGGCGTCATGTGACCGGGGGGCGGAGTCACACGTACACGGGGACGTGATGAGCGGCGTCATGTGACCGGGGGGCGGAGTCACACGTACACGGGGACGTGATGAGCGGCGTCATGTGACCCGGGGGCGGAGTCACACGTACACAGGGACGTGATGAGCGGCGTCATGTGACCGGGGGGCGGAGTCACACGTACACAGGGACGTGATGAACGGCGTCATGTGACCGGGGGGCGGAGTCACACGTACACAGGGACGTGATGAGCGGCGTCATGTGACCGGGGGGCGGAGTCACACGTACACAGGGACGTGATGAGCGGCGTCATGTGACCGGGGGGCGGAGTCACACGTACACAGGGACGTGATGAGCGGCGTCATGTGACCGGGGGGCGGAGTCACACGTACACAGGGACGTGATGAACGGCGTCATGTGACCGGGGGGCGGAGTCACACGTACACAGGGACGTGATGAGCGGCGTCATGTGACCGGGGGGCGGAGTCACACGTACACAGGGACGTGATGAGCGGCGTCATGTGACCGGGGGGCGGAGTCACACGTACACAGGGACGTGATGAGCGGCGTCATGTGACCGGGGGCGGAGTCACACGTACACAGGGACGTGATGAGCGGCGTCATGTGACCGGGGGGCGGAGTCACACGTACACAGGGAGGTGATGAGCGGCGTCGTGTGACCGGGGGCGGAGTCACACGTACACGGGGAGGTGATGAGCGGCGTCATGTGACCGGGGGGGCGGAGTCACACGTACACAGGGACGTGATGAACGTTGTCATGTGACCGGGGGGCGGAGTCACACGTACACGGGGAGGTGATGAGCGGCGTCTTGTGACCGGGGGCGGAGTCACACGTACACAGGGACGTGATGAACGTTGTCATGTGACCGGGGGGCGGAGTCACACGTACACGGGGAGGTGATGAGCGGCGTCTTGTGACCGGGGGCGGAGTCACACGTACACAGGGACGTGATGAACGGCGTCATGTGACCGGGGGGCGGAGTCACACGTACACAGGGACGTGATGAACGGCGTCATGTGACCGGGGGGCGGAGTCACACGTACACAGGGACGTGATGAGCGGCGTCATGTGACCGGGGGGCGGAGTCACACGTACACAGGGACGTGATGAGCGGCGTCATGTGACCGGGGGGCGGAGTCACACGTACACAGGGACGTGATGAGCGGCGTCATGTGACCGGGGGCGGAGTCACACGTACACAGGGACGTGATGAGCGGCGTCATGTGACCGGGGGGCGGAGTCACACGTACACAGGGAGGTGATGAGCGGCGTCGTGTGACCGGGGGCGGAGTCACACGTACACGGGGAGGTGATGAGCGGCGTCATGTGACCGGGGGGGCGGAGTCACACGTACACAGGGACGTGATGAACGTTGTCATGTGACCGGGGGGCGGAGTCACACGTACACGGGGAGGTGATGAGCGGCGTCTTGTGACCGGGGGCGGAGTCACACGTACACAGGGACGTGATGAACGTTGTCATGTGACCGGGGGGCGGAGTCACACGTACACGGGGAGGTGATGAGCGGCGTCTTGTGACCGGGGGCGGAGTCACACGTACACAGGGACGTGATGAACGGCGTCATGTGACCGGGGGCGGAGTCACACGTACACAGGGACGTGATGAGCGGCGTCATGTGACCGGGGGGCGGAGTCACACGTACACAGGGACATGATGAACGGCGTCATATGACCGGGGGCGGAGTCACACGTACACAGGGACATGATGAGCGGCGTCATGTGACCGGGGGGCGGAGTTACTTTAAGCGCTCTGGCCTCTGGGCTGATGGTCTCTTGTGTTCAGCGTCAGGCTCACAGTGCGGGGCTGTTTTTCTTCAAATGCACGCTCTGCAGCAACAAGGAGCAGTTCCAGCAGGAGATGCTGAGGATGGGCGTCCACATCCCAGAGAGGTGCGTGTTATTACAGGTTATAATGTCTGCACGTCCGAGGGGGGGGGGGGAGAGGAGGACGTTTATTTATTTACATTCGATTAAAACTGGCTTTAAAGGGATATTTTATAGCGCCTCATTTCCTCGTTATCCAGAGTGTTGTTGATGTCTGGAGATATGTTTTTTAAATTCATGCAGTCCTTATATTTGAAGAGCTTAGTGGTGCTAGGCTAATGCTAGGCTAACACATGTTTATGGTATCAGTTAGCCTGCATTAAAAACACCTGAGGTGCACCTGAGGCAAATCACTTGTATCACCAGACTAACCATATAAATGTCTGAGTTAATAGAATCATGTTTTTAATATAACTGACCTTGTATCACATGAATTACCACATTTGAGGGACTATTTTCTCGCAGATCACTCCGCCGCTGCGTTAGCTTACAGATGCTGCTCAAATATAAGTTATTTTAAAATGATTCTATTAACACACATATGGTTAGTCTGGTGTTATAAGTGATTTATCTCAGGTGCACTGTGGAGTCAGACTGTTTTTAATGCAGGCTAGCTGATACCATAGACATGCACTAGCCTAGCATTAGCCTAGCGCCACTAGCTCTTCAAATATAAGGATTGCATAAAATAAAAAAAATATCTCCAGACATCAACAACACTGTGGATAACCAGGAAATGAGGCCCTGTGTCAAAAATCCTGAAATATCCCTTTTAAATCTAAATTATTTGGAAAATAATTACCACATGAGTTCATAGAAAATGCTAAATCTAAGTCTTCGTCAACGGCAGGTTTGGCTGAAATCTTTGCTCAAAAGTTGCTGATTTTGTCCAGTTTTCTTCTTTCATGTCTAAATGAAATAAAGCTCCACAGACGTAAAGCACAATGTAACTGACTGTGTGTGAGCAGAGATGCATCCTGGGAGTTGGAGTCCGGGGCGTTCTCGGAGCTGCTGGAGGTTTACAGTCGCTGTGACGCGCTCAGCTGCGTCTGCCCCGAGGGACGGGGACACTCCGCCAAGACCGGGTACGGACTCAGGGGGGGACGGACTCACAGGGGGACGGACTCACAGGGGGGGCGGACTCACGGGGGGACGGACTCACAGGGGGGGCGGACTCAGGGGGGGCGGACTCACGGGGGGACGGACTCAGGGGGACGGACTCAGGGGGGGGACGGACTCAGGGGGGACGGACTCAGGGGGGACGGACTCACGGGGGGACGGACTCAGGGGGACGGACTCAGGGGGGGGACGGACTCAGGGGGGACGGACTCAGGGGGGACGGACTCAGGGGGGACGGACTCACGGGGGGACGGACTCACGGGGGGACGGACTCACAGGGGGGGCGGACTCACAGGGGGGGCGGACTCAGGGGGGACGGACTCACGGGGGGACGGACTCACAGGGGGGGCGGACTCACAGGGGGGGCGGACTCACGGGGGGGCGGACTCAGGGGGGACGGACTCAGGGGGGACGGACTCACGGGGGGGCGGACTCACGGGGGGGCGGACTCAGGGGGGACGGACTCAGGGGGGACGGACTCAGGGGGGGACGGACTCAGGGGGGGCGGACTCAGGGGGACGGACTCAGGGGGGGGACGGACTCAGGGGGGGGACGGACTCAGGGGGGACGGACTCACGGGGGGACGGACTCACAGGGGGGGCGGACTCACAGGGGGGGCGGACTCAGGGGGGACGGACTCACGGGGGGACGGACTCACAGGGGGGGCGGACTCACAGGGGGGGCGGACTCACAGGGGGGGCGGACTCAGGGGGGACGGACTCAGGGGGGACGGACTCACGGGGGGGCGGACTCACGGGGGGGCGGACTCAGGGGGGACGGACTCAGGGGGGACGGACTCAGGGGGGGACGGACTCAGGGGGGACGGACTCAGGGGGGACGGACTCAGGGGGGGACGGACTCAGGGGGGACGGACTCAGGGGGGACGGACTCACGGGGGGACGGACTCAGGGGGGGGCGGACTCAGGGGGGGGGCGGACTCGGGGGGGGGGACGGACTCAGGGGGGGGCGGACTCGGGGGGGGGGGGGGACGGACTCGGGGGGACTGTTTTTAATGCAGGCTAACTGATACCATAGAAATGTGTTAGTCTAGCATTAGCCTAGCGCCACTAAGCTCTTCAAATATAAGAACTGCGTCAATTTTAGAAAAAAATATGTCCAGACATCAACGACACTCGGTCTCATGTCCTAGTTATCCAAATGTCAAAAATCTTGAAATATCCCTAAATTATTTAAAATATTTTTTCCTAGTTTTAGAGTTTTATTCAGGGTTTTAAGTGAGTACTTTTAGCTCTAGTTAGTTTCCTTCCTGCTGCCTCTGGGAGCAGCAGGAGGAGGAGGAAACACAGAAGTATCGATACCTGATGAATATAAGACTTCGATACCACTTCTAGTATCGAGGAATAGATTTTTTTTGGACAACCCCAGTCTCTGTCACTTCAGTAACATCTAGTCCGACCTGAGCGTCGATCAGAGCTGAAGCCCTGAGCGTTTAATCCGAGCGTTGAGTTTGTGTTCGGCAGGTACCTGGAGATCATCCGCTGTCGTCTGTGCGGGTCCAGAGGAACCCACAGGAAGTGCTCCGACCTGAGGCTGGAGACCAAAGACTGGGCGTGTCCCGACTGCGCCCAGGCCACGGACGGACGACGTAAGAACCTTCATACTCACCGGGACAGGTGTTGAGTCATGAATAAATGCGTAGGTTTGTATCATTTATGCAGCGGCGCTGATGGCGTCGCCAAACGTCCTCCAGAGAAGAAGTCTGCCCCAGCGCCGTCTGAGCTCACCGCCCCCTGTCCACAACAAGAGGTACTGCAGATGAAAAGAGTACGATGTTTATACTCCGAGCCTGAGATTTATCCAGGAAGTGAATCCAACATGTCTCTCCTACGCTGGGATCCAAATATGGTCATTTCCTTTGTGGGAGACGGAGCGGCTAAAGACGGGAGGAACATCCACAGGGACTAAACTTTAACAACTGCACTTTAGTCGCTCCAGAAGACTCCGCTCTTTACAGGCGAACAGCGAGGCTACCAAAATCCAAATCTTTGTAACAAATCTGTCTCGTATAAAACCTCACGTTTAAAGCTGGTTCCGTCTTTAATACAAACGTGTGGATCGTTTCTGTTTCAGGTTTTGTTCTGACGCGTCGAGTCCTGAAGCTTCAGCTTCAGACCTGCTCCGAGCCCTGCTGCTGGAGCCCCGCCCAGGGCCCGGGAGGCCACGCCGCGTGTGTCAGACGCCCTCCCCCAGATCCCGCCCCCCGACAACCAGGCTCCGCCCTCGGGCCACTAAGCTCCACCCCTACAGCGACAAACTCCGCCCCAGCAGCGTCCATTTCGAGCGTTTAGGTCAGCTGCCCTGCCCCCGGAGCTCCCTCAGGCCCCGCCTCCAGAGCCCCCTCAGTCCCTGCCCCCGGAGCCCCCACGCCAACAGGCACCGCCCCCGGAGCCACCTCAGGTCCCGCCCCCAGAGCCCCCTCACCAACAGGCACCGCCCCCGGAGCCTCCTGGTGGAGGTGACGGGAGACGCGGCTCTGAGCGCCGCTCTGGAGCTGGTGAGACGGCGAGACTTCGACCCGTCGAGAGAACTCTCCGTCAGGTACGACCCCCCCCCCCCCCCCACCCGGTTCCTCTCTCCGGTGATGATCCCGTAGTTACAGAGATATTAACCTGTAACACATGTTTTGCTCCAGGTTCAGCGACAGCGAGACTCCGTTTCCCAGCAGCCCCGGCGACTCTCGACATCACTTCCTGCAGCTGCTGCTGAGTCAGATCCAGGACTGCGAGGTGTTCGAGGGACCGACGGGCTGCAAGAACCTGGCCCTGAGCGCCCAGGGTACGACACAGAACCAAGGCCTCCAACCCTGGACCGAGCACATTGTCTCCAGCTTTACCCAAATCTAAAAGCCCGCAGCCTATATGCCAGATTCATTTGAAAGCTAAGACCTAAAACCTCATCTAAGACTTTCCTTGCGTTGACGCTTTTCTTGTCGCCTGTTTTGACACTGTGCTCTGTGAAGGCGGGGCTTAAGCGTTTAGATCCAAACTGGTCTCAGATCAGTGACGTTTCTCGTTTGTCTGATGTTGTGCAGAGTTTCCCACAGATTAAGGAGACTGGCGAGAGATTATTTTTTTTACATTTAGATGCGTTTTCCTGCATTCTGGTGCATTTAAAAAAATAATCACTATTTTTGGCTATTATGCTGCTGTAAAAAGAATTATTTCATTTTTTTATAATAATAATTATTATTATTATTATTAATAATAATAATAATAATAATAATAATAATAATAATAATAATAATAATAATAATAATAATAATAATAATAATAATAATAATAATAATAATAATAATGGGCTACTTAAACAGTGAGACATTGTTCACTGCTCCTTATTCGTCCTGTTAAACCTGCGCCTCTGCTGCAGATGTTGGTGTTGGGGGAGATCGAGACTGTGGCCCCCCCCAGACTAATGTATTCGTGGGAAACCCTGTTTGTTTGTTTCCCGTCACGTCCTGGTCTCTGATCTTGATCCTGTTTCGTGTCCAGCTCTGAAGGAGGACCTGTACTTCGAGGTGGGCTGCCTCCTCGCTCTGAGCCTGGTCCACGGAGCTCCGCCCCCGAGGTTCTTCTCTCCAGCGCTTTACCAGCTGCTCTTCAACTTCCCCCAGAACCAGGGCCTGAGCCTGGGCCACCTCACGCCCCGATCCCTCCTGTGCACCACCATCACCCGGGTAAGAAACACTCCCCCTCTGCCTCCATCACCCGGGTAAGAAACCCTCCCCCTCTGCCTCCATCACCCGGGTTAGAGCCCCTCCCTCTGCCTCCATCACCCGGGTAAGAAACACTCCCCCTCTGCCACCATCACCCGGGTAAGAAACCCTCCCCCTCTCCCACCGTCACCCGGGTAAGAAACCCTCCCCCTCTGCCACCGTCACCCGGGTAAGAAACACTCCCCCTCTGCCTCCATCACCCGGGTAAGAAACACTCCCCCTCTGCCTCCATCACCCGGGTAAGAAACACTCCCCCTCTGCCTCCATCACCCGGGTTAGAGCCCCTCCCTCTCCCTCAGTCACCCGGGTGAGAAACACTCCCCCTCGGCCTCCGTCACCCGGGTAAGAAACCCTCCCCCTCTCCCACCGTCACCCGGGTAAGAAACCCTCCCCCTCTCCCACCGTCACCCGGGTAAGAACCACTCCCCCTCTGCCTCCATCACCCGGGTAAGAACCACTCCCCCTCCCCCTCCATCACCCGGGTAAGAAATCACCCGGGTAAGAAACACTCCCCCTCGGCCTCCGTCACCCGGGTAAGAAACACTCCCCCTCGGCCTCCGTCACCCGGGTAAGAAACACTCCCCCTCTGCCTCCGTCACCCGGGTAAGAAACACTCCCCCTCTGCCTCCGTCACCCGGGTAAGAAACACTCCCCCTCTCCCTCAGTCACCCGGGTGAGAAACACTCCCCCTCTGCCTCCGTCACCCGGGTAAGAAACACTCCCCCTCTGCCTCCGTCACCCGGGTTAGAAACACTCCCCCTCTGCCTCCGTCACCCGGGTAAGAAACACTCCCCCTCTCCCTCAGTCACCCGGGTGAGAAACACTCCCCCTCTGCCTCCGTCACCCGGGTAAGAAACACTCCCCCTCTGCCTCCGTCACCCGGGTTAGAAACACTCCCCCTCTGCCTCCGTCACCCGGGTTAGAAACACTCCCCCTCTGCCTCCGTCACCCGGGTAAGAAACACTCCCCCTCTGCCTCCGTCACCCGGGTAAGAAACACTCCCCCTCTGCCTCCGTCACCCGGGTTAGAAACACTCCCCCTCTGCCTCCGTCACCCGGGTAAGAAACACTCCCCCTCCCCCTCCGTCACCCGGGTAAGAAACACTCCCCCTCTCCCTCCGTCACCCGGGTAAGAAACACTCCCCCTCCCCCTCCGTCACCCGGGTAAGAAACACTCCCCCTCTCCCTCCGTCACCCGGGTAAGAAACACTCCCCCTCTCCCTCCGTCACCCGGGTAAGAAACACTCCCCCTCTGCCTCCGTCACCCGGGTAAGAAACACTCCCCCTCTGCCTCCGTCACCCGGGTAAGAATCACTCCCCCTCTGCCACCGTCACCCGGGTAAGAAACACTCCCCCTCTGCCTCCGTCACCCGGGTAAGAAACACTCCCCCTCTGCCACCGTCACCCGGGTTAGAAACACTCCCCTCTGCCACCGTCACCCGGGTTAGAAACACTCCCCTCTGCCTCCGTCACCCGGGTAAGAAACACTCCCCCTCTGCCACCGTCACCCGGGTTAGAAACACTCCCCCTCTGCCTCCGTCACCCGGGTGAGAAACACTCCCCCTCTGCCTCCGTCACCCGGGTGAGAAACACTCCCCCTCTGCCTCCGTCACCCGGGTGAGAATCACTCCCCCTCTGCCTCCGTCAACCGGGTAAGAATCACTCCCCCTCTGCCTCCATCAACCGGGTAAGAATCACTCCCCCTCTGCCTCCATCACCCGGGTAAGAATCACTCCCCCTCTGCCTCCATCACCCGGGTAAGAATCACTCCCCCTCTGCCTCCATCACCCGGGTAAGAAACACTCCCCCTCTCCCTCCGTCACCAGGGATAGAGCCTCTAAGGTCCCTTCCTAGAACCATGAAACAGAAAAATAATATTTGGAAGATCTGCACATTTACAATATCGGGTTCATCTCCAATGTCAAGAAATGGGGGGAAATTTTAGCAATAATAATGAGGAATGAATTTGGAAAAATAAACATGGGGAAAATATTAGTCATAAAAAATAGGAAGACATTTGTACTTTTTTGGGGAAAATGTGAAAAAATAGGGGTATTAGTATAGCTATTCGTTATAAAAAATGATAATGTTTTTTAACTGTTTGCCCTGCTCTGTGTGTACTGCACTTTGGTCAACAGGGCTGTTTTAAATTGCAATCTAAATAAACTGATTCGAAGCTCTTCGTGTCAGACTCAGATCATCAGAAACGTGAGGACATGAGGCTTCTTGTGCAGAATCCCTGGTGGTTTTGACGTGTTCCTGTTTTGTCTCCGCTTCAGATCCAGGCGGCGAGCGACGTGTCGGAGCTTCACGCCGTCCTCGCCTCCTGCTCCGATCACCTGACCCTCTGCGGCTGCAACCGGCCAATCGGGAGCCTGGAGGACCGTGAGGCGCTGGTGGACGACCTCATCGCCTTCACCATGATCACGCGCATGCAGCTGCCGCTCCAGAGGTGACGCTTTAGACCTGCTCTAAAGAGAAAACTCTATGAATGACTGTTTTTGCTGCAGAGGGTCATCAAAAACTCATTCAGCTGTTCTGGCTCTGTTCTGACTCTGTTCTGGCCCTGTTCTGACTCTGTTCTGGCTCTGTTCTGGCTCTGTTCTGGCCCTGTTCTGTTCTAACTCTGTTCTGGCCCTGTTCTGGCTCTGTTCTGGCCCTGTTCTGGCTCTGTTCTGGCTCTGTTCTGGCTCTGTTCTGGCTCTGTTCTGGCTCTGTTCTGGCCCTGTTCTGACTCTGTTCTGACTCTGTTCTGGCCCTGTTCTGGCCCTGTTCTGGCTCTGTTCTGGCTCTGTTCTGACTCTGTTCTGGCCCTGTTCTGGCTCTGTTCTGGCCCTGTTCTGGCCCTGTTCTGGCCCTGTTCTGGCTCTGTTCTGACTCTGTTCTGGCTCTGTTCTGACTCTGATCTGGCCCTGTTCTGGCCCTGTTCTGGCCCTGTTCTGGCTCTGTTCTGGCTCTGTTCTGGCTCTGTTCTGACTCTGTTCTGACTCTGTTCTGGCCCTGTTCTGACTCTGTTCTGACTCTGTTCTGGCTCTGTTCTGACTCTGTTCTGACTCTGTTCTGACTCTGTTCTGGCTCTGTTCTGGCTCTGTTCTGGCCCTGTTCTGACTCTGTTCTGACTCTGTTCTGGCTCTGTTCTGGCCCTGTTCTGGCCCTGTTCTGGCTCTGTTCTGGCTCTGTTCTGACTCTGTTCTGACTCTGTTCTGACTCTGTTCTGGCTCTGTTCTGACTCTGTTCTGACTCTGTTCTGACTCTGTTCTGACTCTGTTCTGGCTCTGTTCTGGCTCTGTTCTGACTCTGTTCTGACTCTGTTCTGGCCCTGTTCTGGCCCTGTTCTGGCCCTGTTCTGGCTCTGTTCTGGCTCTGTTCTGGCTCTGTTCTGGCCCTGTTCTGGCTCTGTTCTGGCTCTGTTCTGGCTCTGTTCTGGCTCTGTTCTGGCTCTGTTCTGGCCCTGTTCTGACTCTGTTCTGGCCCTGTTCTGGCTCTGTTCTGGCCCTGTTCTGGCCCTGTTCTGGCCCTGTTCTGGCCCTGTTCTGGCCCTGTTCTGGCCCTGTTCTGGCTCTGTTCTGGCTCTGTTCTGGCCCTGTTCTGGCTCTGTTCTGGCCCTGATCTGACTCTGTTCTGGCTCTGATCTGGCTCTGTTCTGGCTCTGATCTGGCTCTGTTCTGACCCTGTTCTGACTCTGTTCTGGCCCTGTTCTGGCTCTGTTCTGGCCCTGTTCTGGCCCTGTTCTGGCCCTGTTCTGGCTCTGTTCTGACCCTGTTCTGACTCTGTTCTGACTCTGTTCTGACTCTGTTCTGGCTCTGTTCTGGCCCTGTTCTGGCCCTGATCTGGCCCTGTTCTGGCTCTGTTCTGGCCCTGATCTGACTCTGTTCTGGCTCTGTTCTGGCCCTGTTCTGACTCTGTTCTGGCCCTGTTCTGGCCCTGTTCTGGCTCTGTTCTGGCCCTGTTCTGGCCCTGTTCTGGCCCTGTTCTGGCTCTGTTCTGGCCCTGTTCTGGCCCTGTTCTGGCTCTGTTCTGGCCCTGTTCTGGCTCTGTTCTGGCCCTGATCTGACTCTGTTCTGGCTCTGATCTGGCTCTGTTCTGACCCTGTTCTGACTCTGTTCTGACTCTGTTCTGGCCCTGTTCTGGCCCTGATCTGGCTCTGTTCTGGCTCTGTTCTGACCCTGTTCTGACTCTGTTCTGACTCTGTTCTGACTCTGTTCTGGCTCTGTTCTGGCCCTGTTCTGGCTCTGATCTGGCTCTGATCTGGCTCTGATCTGACTCTGTTCTGGCCCTGTTCTGGCTCTGTTCTGGCCCTGTTCTGGCTCTGTTCTGGCTCTGTTCTGGCTCTGTTCTGGCCCTGTTCTGACTCTGTTCTGGCTCTGTTCTGACTCTGTTCTGACTCTGATCTGGCTCTGTTCTGGCCCTGTTCTGGCCCTGTTCTGGCTCTGTTCTGGCTCTGTTCTGGCTCTGTTCTGGCCCTGTTCTGGCCCTGTTCTGGCCCTGTTCTGGCCCTGTTCTGACTCTGTTCTGGCTCTGTTCTGGCTCTGATCTGGCTCTGTTCTGGCTCTGTTCTGACTCTGATCTGGCTCTGTTCTGGCTCTGTTCTGGCCCTGTTCTGGCCCTGATCTGGCCCTGTTCTGGCTCTGTTCTGGCTCTGTTCTGACTCTGATCTGGCTCTGTTCTGGCTCTGTTCTGGCCCTGTTCTGGCCCTGATCTGGCCCTGTTCTGGCTCTGTTCTGGCCCTGATCTGACTCTGTTCTGGCTCTGTTCTGGCCCTGTTCTGACTCTGTTCTGGCCCTGTTCTGGCTCTGTTCTGGCCCTGTTCTGGCCCTGTTCTGGCCCTGTTCTGGCTCTGTTCTGGCCCTGTTCTGGCCCTGTTCTGGCTCTGTTCTGGCCCTGTTCTGGCTCTGTTCTGGCCCTGATCTGACTCTGTTCTGGCTCTGATCTGGCTCTGTTCTGACCCTGTTCTGACTCTGTTCTGACTCTGTTCTGGCCCTGTTCTGGCCCTGATCTGGCTCTGTTCTGGCTCTGTTCTGGCCCTGTTCTGGCCCTGTTCTGGCCCTGTTCTGGCTCTGTTCTGGCTCTGTTCTGGCCCTGTTCTGGCTCTGTTCTGGCTCTGTTCTGGCCCTGTTCTGGCTCTGTTCTGGCCCTGTTCTGGCCCTGTTCTGGCTCTGATCTGGCTCTGATCTGACTCTGTTCTGGCCCTGTTCTGGCTCTGTTCTGGCCCTGTTCTGGCTCTGTTCTGGCTCTGTTCTGGCTCTGTTCTGGCCCTGTTCTGGCCCTGTTCTGACTCTGTTCTGGCCCTGTTCTGGCTCTGTTCTGGCTCTGTTCTGGCTCTGTTCTGGCCCTGTTCTGGCCCTGTTCTGACTCTGTTCTGGCTCTGTTCTGACTCTGATCTGGCTCTGTTCTGGCCCTGTTCTGGCCCTGTTCTGGCTCTGTTCTGGCTCTGTTCTGGCTCTGTTCTGGCCCTGTTCTGGCCCTGTTCTGGCCCTGTTCTGGCCCTGTTCTGACTCTGTTCTGGCTCTGTTCTGACTCTGATCTGGCTCTGTTCTGGCTCTGTTCTGACTCTGATCTGGCTCTGTTCTGGCTCTGTTCTGGCCCTGTTCTGGCCCTGATCTGGCCCTGTTCTGGCTCTGTTCTGGCCCTGATCTGACTCTGTTCTGGCTCTGTTCTGGCCCTGTTCTGACTCTGTTCTGGCCCTGTTCTGGCCCTGTTCTGGCTCTGTTCTGGCCCTGTTCTGGCCCTGTTCTGGCCCTGTTCTGGCTCTGTTCTGGCCCTGTTCTGGCCCTGTTCTGGCTCTGTTCTGGCCCTGTTCTGGCTCTGTTCTGGCCCTGATCTGACTCTGTTCTGGCTCTGATCTGGCTCTGTTCTGACCCTGTTCTGACTCTGTTCTGACTCTGTTCTGGCCCTGTTCTGGCCCTGATCTGGCTCTGTTCTGGCTCTGTTCTGGCCCTGTTCTGGCCCTGTTCTGGCCCTGTTCTGGCTCTGTTCTGGCTCTGTTCTGGCCCTGTTCTGGCCCTGTTCTGGCCCTGTTCTGGCTCTGATCTGACTCTGTTCTGGCCCTGTTCTGGCTCTGTTCTGGCCCTGTTCTGGCTCTGTTCTGGCTCTGTTCTGGCCCTGTTCTGGCCCTGTTCTGACTCTGTTCTGGCTCTGTTCTGACTCTGATCTGGCTCTGTTCTGGCCCTGTTCTGGCCCTGTTCTGGCCCTGTTCTGGCTCTGTTCTGGCTCTGTTCTGGCTCTGTTCTGGCCCTGTTCTGGCCCTGTTCTGGCCCTGTTCTGGCCCTGTTCTGACTCTGTTCTGGCTCTGTTCTGACTCTGTTCTGGCTCTGTTCTGGCTCTGTTCTGACTCTGATCTGGCTCTGTTCTGGCTCTGGTCTGACTCTGTTCTGGCCCTGTTCTGACTCTGTTCTGGCCCTGTTCTGACTCTGTTCTGGCCCTGTTCTGGCCCTGTTCTGGCCCTGTTCTGGCTCTGTTCTGGCCCTGTTCTGACCCTGTCTTGTTCTCGTCCAGGTTCCGTGAGGGTCTGCAGACTCTGGGGGTGTTTGAGCAGGTGAGTCACAGTCAGACTGAGTTCATGTTGGTTTCGAGCAGATTTAGGATTTTACGCCACATGTTTTTTCAGGGTTTCTGTGAAATCAACGTCTGAAATCTCGTTATAAAGCATCAAATCTAAACGTGTTGGAAAGTTATGATGTGGTTAAAAAAAAAAAACTGATGGTTTTCAACACGCGCAGTTTCAGGGACGGGCGATACCAGTCGTTTTGGATTCGATCCGATACCAGAAGTATTTTTTTTATGTTGCAGCTGAACAAAAAAACAGTTTTCTATATTCTGGACATGAACAAAAACGGGGCAGGTGCACTTGAGCAAACACCTGGTGAAGGACTCCCACACAAATCTATAGTAATATATCAGAAAATACATAAATATTAATTACAATTAAAGTATCAATATTTGAGCTTGAGGATCGATACTTTAAAAAGAGCCGCCTGGATCGGAATATCGATATTTTGGTATCGATCCGCTCATCCTAGTGTAGATTTAGTTTTCCGTGTTTGTGGCATTAAAAGCATTACCCTGTTTTTAGGATTGTTCCGTACTGTTTCTCTCCCTCAGGTCCAGCTCTTTCCCGCCGTGTTCTGCCCGGTCTTCACAGCGGAGGGAGATCAGGAGCTCGCGGCGGCCCCAGAGGGCCCCGCCCCCTCGAGTCCCGCCCCAGAGGACCCCGCCCCCTCAAGCCCCGCCCCCGAGGACCCCGCCCTCTAATAAAGCGGTCGTCCCCGTTAAACTAAAGCATTAAAGTGAAACTCCTCGTTTTATCGTAGCGTGTTTAAACGTTTAGCTTCTGTTTCTCGTCTGTAGCGTCCTGGACTTTTCTTTTTTGTTTGTTTCCTTTATATTCTCATGTTTATGCCGCCACTTGTAACTTTGTAACTCTAACGGATCATGATCAGATTTTCCAAAACGCCAAACCATTTGTTCCACTTGTTTATGACGATGTGAATAAACCAGTTCATTATGACTTTTCCCTCCGTGTCATTATTTCTCCGTTTGCTCTGAACGTGTAATAAACATGAAGTTCAAACACGTTAATCTCCTAAACTTCACAATAAGGAGTTTAATTATTGTTTTACACACATTTAAACCTGGTCCACTGAAAATATGGACAGCTTTTGACATTTTTACACATTAAAATACCTTATATTATTCTCCTCTTAACCCCCACCTGAACCGAGCACATTTTCTCCAGTTTGGTTTTACCCAAATCTAAAAGCTTCTTGAAAAAAAAAAAAGTGTCAAAATCGTGACAAAAATTAAACAAAAACGAGGATGAAAATGTGAAAAAAAAGCGACAAAAACATAATAATGCATCGGTTTTATACAGCGCTTTTCTGGACACTCAAAGACGCTTTACATTGCACTATTCATTCACTCCATACTTGGTGGTGGTAAACTACTATTGTAGCCACACCTGCCCTGGGGTAGACTGACGGAAGCGAGGCAGCCAGTCTGTGCCATCGGCCCCTCAGACCCCCAACCACTCACTACTTTCAACCCGGTTGTTTCCCAAACGGTCTCCCATCCCAGGACTGACCAGGCCCTTCCTGCTGACGGGATCGGGCAGAGCGAAGGCCACAAAAACATGACAAAGTGGCAAAAAAGCGATGGGAAAAGCTCCATTAAGATGAGTTTTGTAGGTCTTAGCTTTCAAATGAGGCGTTACTCTGGCCTTATGGATTTGGGTCAAGCTGAACTGTAGTCAGTCAGTAATATTATTGGAATCTACTGCAGCAGTGCTTCCAAACACCAGGGGGCAGTAAACATCCCTGTAGTCCTGCTTCGTGAGTTAGCATCGTTAGCATCCCGCTAGCATGACTTCATCTTTCCTCTAAATGAGCCGCAGTTTGAGCCGCTCGTGTCTTTGACTCTTCGTTAATGTTTCGGATCGACATGAGGTTTTTATCGCCCGCAGAGTTTACTTTATCACGAGTCTGTGCGTCAAACCGAAGGCTTTAGAGCGGAGCTAAAGAGCTAGCGGCTAACGTTAGCATCCGGTCAGTAACAAACACTGAGGGAGAATATAACATGTATAACAGGTCAAATGCAGCTGTTTCTCAAATGCTTTTATTGGGGGGGGCTACTAACCTACTAATTTTTATATCGACAGACATTTCACTAAATACTCATCCCGAACCACTATTATTTATTTTCCTCAATTCCCCGGTTAATAATGTTATATTTGAAGGGTTCATTTGCAAATGCAGATATCTGTTTTTAATTATTTAATGTGCAATATGAAGCTAAAATGTAATGATTGAGTTCTGTGAGATATTCCTTTTATTTTACTAAAGTAACTGTGTCCTAAATACTCTCAAATCAAAGAGTAACTGTACCTGAATACAGTAACTCGTGGTTCTGCTGCAGAGATGATCCGGTTCCTGCTGATGGTGAACCGTCAGGGCCAGACGCGACTGTCCCGTTACTATAGCGACGTGGACCTGAAGCTGCGACAGAGTCTGGAGGCGGAGGTGGTTCAGCGCTGCCTGTGCAGAGCCAAAGACCAGGTACGAGTACTCGAGTACAAGTACACGAGTACAGGAGTCTGTGCAGAGCCAAAGACCAGGTACGAGTACTCGAGTACAAGTACACGAGTACAGGAGTCTGTGCAGAGCCAAAGACCAGGTACGAGTACTCGAGTACAAGTACAGGAGTCTGTCCGAGCCTGAGCCTGAGCCTGAGCCTGAGCCTGAGCCTGAGCCTGAGTCTGACCCGGACCCTGACCCTGAGTCTGACTCTGACCCTGAGCCCGACCCTGAGTCTGACCCTGAGCCTGACCCTGAGTCTGACCCTGGTCTCTCTCTGCAGTGCTCGTTCGTGGAGTACCAGGATTACCGGCTGGTTTACCGACAGTACGCCGCGCTCTACATCGTGGTCGGAGTCACGGACGACGAGGTTTGAATCTAATTTAAATATTTAAATCATCTTTTAAACGTGACTTTAAAACCCTCGTATTTGATCTGCTCAGAACGAACTGTCCATCTTTGAGATGATCCATAACTTCGTGGAGGTTCTGGACAAATACTTCAGTCGAGTGGTGAGTGTTTGGTTCAGATTCAGAGTTTTGTTTGGTTTTGTTGCTGATCAAAGATTTTCTTTTTCAGAGTGAACTGGACGTATCCTTTAATTCAAACACATTTATTTCACCGTTAAATCACTTCATTCAAAGGTTCACGGCGAGAAGCTGCAGGAGAACTTTGATCTTTGTGTTTTAACATCTTAGTTTAAAAAAAAAAAAAACAGCCCAAACTCTTTACGATGTTTATCCAGGAAGTGGCTCCATCAGGTCTGTGGCCCCTGGTCTTTCCCACGCTCACTCATTCACAAACACTGACAGGTTTGGTATCCACGTGTAGCAGGAAAGGCGGTGACCGATATGACGCTGTAATCCAAATATGGTCATGGACATTTTGGAACAGTTTATTAAAGTTTTTGGAAAAATTTACAAAAAAATTGACATATTTTTAAACTTTGGAACAGTTGGGAAAGTTTACTCCAACATGACTCCCCGAGTTTTGAAACCATAAAACAAGGAGATTTTTCTCATTAATAACTAGTTTCTTTTATTACTTTCATTATGTCTTTTTACAAAATAGTTATTTTTGGTTCTTTTAGAAAGACTTAACAAAACTACAATAACTCGTTTATTCCCAAACTAAACCAGATCAAAATCCCTCGGAGCAAATCTCTGGAACTAGAAAAGCACAAACTGAAACCTGGCTCTGGACATTTAGATTTAGTTTGATATAAAAACCTTTTCCTGCAGCGTCGGTTCATCCGTGACGGGAGGTTTTTCCTTTGACGTCGTTCAGATCATGTTCAACTTGGACCGAGTTCACATCATCCTGGACGAGATGATCCAGAACGGGCACATCGTGGAGACGAACAAGAGCCGCGTCCTCGCGCCGCTCACCGCCATCGACAAGATCTGCGACGGCTAGACCCGAGTCGGGCCGGAACCGGGACCCAGGTCAGGCCGGGACCAGGACCCGGGTCAGGCCGGGACCAGGACCCAGGTCAGGCTGGGACCCGAGTCGGGCCGGGACCAGTCTAACCCGGGTCAGACCGGGACCAGTCTGACCCGGGTCGGACCGGGACCAGTCTGACCTGGGTCAGGCCGGGACCAGGACTTTCTGCCGTGTCTGAACTCTCGACTGAAATCACTTGTTTTATAATAAACGGTTCCAAAAGTGAAAGGTCGTTTCAGTCTCAGTCTCTCAACTGTCCTGCTCCTAATGAGGTGTTTCTACTCTTGAGTAAAACAAATACAATTGGCAAAAGCTTCATGTCGACCTTAAAGCAGAACTAACTCGTGCCCCTAGAGGCCATAGGCGCCACTGCAGGTGTCGTAGCATGTTGTGTTTTTTACTCAATTGTCCGTGAGAGTAAATCCTACGCTGACAGAAAAGACTGCAGATGTAAATTAGCCTTAGGCTAACTCTGGTACAATGCATCAAATGGCAACATTTATGTTATATTGTACATGGTCCCTTTTAAATAAATAAATAAATAAAAATAAAATAAATAAAGGGACAGAGGGATATTGTTCATCCAGTTACACAATGGAGATCTTTTTTTTTTTTTTTTTTACTCAAACTTGGCTGTAAATACTGTTTAAGTGGAGCTAGCCCGCAGTTAGCTTTGCCCGTTAGCTCCTTCGTGATTCCATTAGTGTGTATTGGTGACTCCGACCCAGAGACAACAGGGGCAGATGAAAGACCCCCCCCAGGCATCCCATTAACACTTGTATTACCCCCAGAGGGATGACGGAAAGGATTTATTAAGGGAAAAAAATATAGTGCTGCTTTAAATTGTAATATATTTTCCTTCATATGTTATATACCATAATCATTACTTTACCCCCAACACTGGTAATGAAGCTTCTTTACTCGACCTTAAATATCAGTCGTTAATTATTTTTTCAATACCTATAATATATTTGTCATGTTGAAGAAAAGAAGAAAACCTTTATTTATTCCCTAAAAGACTTTACTAAACTTCTGTTACCTTCCACCACTGACAACAGTATGGTTTCAAAGTACAAATTATAGGTATTTTTACTTGAGTAAATTTTATGATGAATACTTTTTACTTCCATACAGTTTAGAGCCTCTATACTTTCTACTCCACTACATTTTTAAATTGGGTTAAAAGTATTTTATTTTCAAAGTGACTGGTTTATCTCTTTAGGTCAGGTCTGAACAAGGTCTGGTTTAATCCGGGGTTAGACCTGGTTTGATTCAAATGGTTTAAAATAAAAAAACAATCCTGCACATTAGACTCTTAAATACGTATAAAGTACATGTTACAATGCATACTTTTGTACTTTTACTCAATACCGAGTACTTCTTCCACCCCTGGTCGTCACCAGATTCCACAGAACAGACACAGATGCCTCGTTTCGGTTCATAGTTTTGCAAACGATTTAATGATTATTTTTTGGAGCATTCACATCTGAAAATATCCTCAAACAGCAACTCGTTAAATAAAGTAATAATAATAATAATAATAATATACAAAGTCATACAGGGGCCTCTCGCGGCGGCGTCTGCACAAAGAAACCAAACCAAACTCTGCTTTGACCTGTCTCCGAAACGCCAAAAGAAACTAAACGGGAGAGAAAAGCAAAAGCATGATTGTTCCAGAAGAAGAAGCTACGAAACGTCAAAAACAGGCACTAAACTGGAGCATGCTCAGGAAGGGCATCACGCTCACTTTTAGCTTTGGGTTCTGCAGCGTCGTCCGCCACAATATTGCATTCCTTACTCTTTTTTTTTTTGTACCAAAGTTCTTGTTTCGTTGGACTTTCCTCCCGTTTAATGACCGGAGTTAAGGCAAAAAACTGCAGGAATTTAGAGCCGAGAGAAAAATATTGAAATTTCGTGGAACTTTTTTTTTTTTTTTTTTATAGAATTTTAACCAAAAAACAGCAAAAAAAAAAGAAAAAAACAGCTTCATGGGGTTTGTGTTTCCTCTAAAGTTTCCGTTTTGTCCCAAGCGAGCTCCGGTAGTTTTGGTTAAAGGGGCGTGGAGGGGGCGGGGCTAGTTGAGGTGGAAGCCCTTCTCCATGGTGGCCGCCAGGAGGCGCTCTCTCATGATCTCCTCCGAGGAATATTCCGGCAGCTTCAGGTAATGCACGCACGTGTTCACCGACGGGTAGCTGTGGTCCGTGGCGTCCACCTGCAGGCAAAACATGTACATTAGGCAACACATCGGGGACTTTAGGGAAAAGGGAGTTCAGTCAAAGCAAAAATCTTAAGATTCTTCACAATAAGAAAATTAAATGGACTCTGTTCATATTTTTGCTTTTATTTTTTTTCTGTGTTTTCCCAATTTGTCTCCCTCATTTTTGCTTATTTTTTTATTTCTAATGTTTTCCCGATTTCCCCCCAATTTTTTCTTTAATTTCGGCAGAATTTCTCCATTTCTCACACAGGATTAAAAAAGGTTGTTTCAGTTCAAATACATGATTTTTTCCCACCATTTTTAAATTCTGATTTTTCTCCCATTCTTTCATAAATATTTGTTTGCCCCATTTTTTCCTCGTTTTCCCAATTTTCTTTTTTTTGTCTCATTTTTGATTACTAATATTGTCCCTACTTCCCCAAAATGTTTCCCCAATTTTTTCATCATTATCCCAATTTCCCCCCAAAATTTTTCGTTTTCTGGTTCTACAGATATTTGAGTTCAGGTATTGGGAAAAATATCATTATTGTTCAGGTATCGGTATCGAAAACCAAGTATCGCTTACGTCACATTTTAGATGCATTTTATTTTTGTTCTGAACGTTTGACAGAATCCTTGTGTAAAAACATTCCAAATGTCTTTAAGTGCGAGTCTGGAACGAAAACGGCCCTAAAGCTTTAGAAGAACAGGTCAGGAATTAAAGATGTTTGACCTTCTTCCAACTCGTTTGTCTTGATTTATTCAAAAGCATCTTTCAGGTCGGGAGGAAGTCTTACCTTTCGGACGATGGTGAGGCGCGGGTGCAGGTTGGCCAGGCCTCCAGGGGGCAGTGTGGAGCAGCCCGTGGTGAACTGAAGAAAAGCTTTCCTCTCGTCCGAGTTCATCCCACACAGGACCCTGACGAACCGCAGGAAACCGGGGCTGGAACGGGATCAGAGGAAGTACGGGATCAGAGGAAGTACGGGATCAGAGGAAAGAACGGGATCAGAGGAAGTACGGGATCAGAGGAAGTACGGGATCAGAGGAAAGAACGGGATCAGAGGAAAGAACGGGATCAGAGGAAAGAACGGGATCAGAGGAAAGAACGGGATCAGAGGAAGTACGGCATCAGAGGAAGTACGGGATCAGAGGAAGTACGGGATCAGAGGAAGTACGGGATCAGAGGAAAGAACGGGATCAGAGGAAAGAACGGGATCAGAGGAAAGAACGGGATCAGAGGAAAGAACGGGATCAGAGGAAGTACGGGATCAGAGGAAAGAACGGGATCAGAGGAAGTACGGCATCAGAGGAAGTACGGCATCAGAGGAAGTACGGCATCAGAGGAAGTACGGCATCAGAGGAAGTACGGCATCAGAGGAAGTACGGCATCAGAGGAAAGAACGGGATCAGAGGAAGTACGGGATCAGAGGAAAGAACGGCATCAGAGGAAGTAAGGGATCAGAGGAAAGAACGGCATCAGAGGAAAGAACGGCATCAGAGGAAGTAAGGGATCAGAGGAAAGAACGGCATCAGAGGAAAGAACGGCATCAGAGGAAAGAACGGGATCAGAGGAAGTAAGGGATCAGAGGAAGTACGGCATCAGAGGAAGTACGGCATCAGAGGAAGTAAGGGATCAGAGGAAAGAACGGCATCAGAGGAAAGAACGGCATCAGAGGAAAGAACGGCATCAGAGGAAGTACGGGATCAGAGGAAGTACGGCATCAGAGGAAGTACGGCATCAGAGGAAGTACGGGATCAGAGGAAGTACGGGATCAGAGGAAGTACGGGATCAGAGGAAGTAAGGGATCAGAGGAAGTAAGGGATCAGAGGAAGTAAGGGATCAGAGGAAGTAAGGGATCAGAGGAAGTAAGGGATCAGAGGAAGTAAGGGATCAGAGGAAGTAAGGGATCAGAGGAAGTAAGGGATCAGAGGAAGTACGGGATCAGAGGAAGTAAGGGATCAGTCAGGACGTCCTCACTTGGAGTGGCTTCTGTAATTTCCTGTTTTGTACTGGTCTTTGTTTCCCTCATCACAAAACTCATCAATAGAACCTCATTTTTAGGTTTTTTCTTTCCCGAATCCTTCATAAAAATCCCAATTTGGAACGACACACGTCTGAATTTAGATTGTAAAGTAGTAGTAATAAGTAGCAGTAGTATATATCTGTCTGTTGTAGTAGTAGCAGCAGTAATAATAATATTAATAATAATATTAATAATAATAATAATAATAATAATAATAAGTACCTGTCTCTGTTGTAGCCGAGTTTGGGCTCGGTGTAGTTGATGATGTCATCGGCGGTCCAGGAAGGTGATTGGTTTCCGCAGAGAATCATCTGAACCTCTTTGTGACTGAAGGAGCTGAGCTTCTCCATGGGGAACACGCGGTTAAAGCCCTCTGAGAAACACGATTCACATTACATTTAGAAGAACACACGGTTAAAGCTTCTTCCAGAGCTCGTGTTCTCAAAGCCTCACCTCTGAAGGCCTCCATCTGCCGCTGGATCCCCGTGTGCATACAGAAGTCGAACATCAGCTCCACGTACTCCTCCGCGTTCTCCATCGTCACCATCTGAAACAAAGGTCAGAGGTCAGGGGGAAACCCGGGCTGAAGAGGCTCTAAAGGAGGTTCAACTTTACCTCGTCATCTCCGTTTGGTTTGAGATCCACCGCAGAGAAACCGTGGACCTTTGACGACGGACAGAACTGGAAATTCAACCTGAAAACACAGATTAGGAAATTATAAAAACTCATTCCATCTCAGGATGAACTTCCTGTTCCGGGCTGCAGGAATCTAGAGTTTTTAAGTATTTACCCCAGGTCCTCCACACTCAGCGGGGGCCCGGAGCCCAGCGGGTTCTTCAGCATCAGGTCCTGGAGTCTGGTGTTCTTCTCGTCCTCAGAAAGAGCCTTGGAGCTCAGGATCTGCCTCCGTTTCACCGACAGCTCCTTCATCTCCTTCAGGAAACTCGCTCTGGACACAACATGTACCTCATTAGGTCACGGGGGTTTTGGGGGAACATTTTTATTTGCTTTAAATGACTAATAATTATGATAGAACCTTTTATGGATGCATTCTGTACCTGTGCGGGTTGACGTGCTGGAAGTCGTCCCAGGTCAGCAGCCCGTGGTACCAGGCCGGGGGCTTTGGTTTGGGCGGGTCCAGGATGAACTCGGACTTGGAGTCCTCGTCGAAGAGCGAGTCGTGGTCCTCGGTGCCGGCCTCCAGGTTCAGGCCGCGCTCCACGCTGGGCGAGTCGTACAGCAGCTTACTCATGTTGGACTTGATGTCTCCCATGCACAGCAGCTTAAAGAAGGGCCTGGACAGCGGCAGGTCCACCAGGCGACTGTCCTGGATGCACTTGGCCAGAAACACGCCCAGGAAGTGGAACAGCTGCGTCACCCGGTCCAGCTCATCGCTGTCCTGAGGAAACGGCGCCGGGAAGAGCCCACAGGAGCGCTGCACGTAGAAACCAGGAGGCTTCAGGCCGCCGCCCAAGTCCACCTTAAAGGCAACGGATAAAGGATCAATAACAAGTCCACCTTAAAGGCAACACATAAAGGATCAATAACAAGTCCACCTTAAAGGCAACACATAAAGGATCAATAACAAGTCCACCTTAAAGGCAACACATAAAGGATCAATAACAAGTCCACCTTAAAGGCAACACATAAAGGATCAATAACAAGTCCACGTTAAAGGCAACACAAAGGATCAATAACAAGTGCACCTTAAGAATAATACAGAGGAGATTCAACACTTATTCCACTCGTTTGTTTCTACTGGGTCAGAGGTTCTGGAGCTTCTGGAGCTTCTGGCCGGGAGAGTCTTTACCTGTCGGGACTCGTCGTCGGGGAAGTCGTCGTCGCAGAGCCAGATCCCCAAAGACGTCCTCTGGAACTCGGCCGCCACCAGGGCGTAGAACTCCAGCGTGGGCCCCAGACCGGTGCCCTCCTCACCCAGAAACTCCACCTGAAGGGGGCGCCACAGCATTTAATCACATTCTCACGCACAAAGACTTTTCACACCGCGAACACGAAACATCTGACGGCAGGAGAATAGATGCAGCGATATCGATCTGAAACGTCTGCTAGACTAGACACAGATCAGCGTCTCTAAGATGAAGAGACCAGGACCTCACCTCCAGCACGGACTTCCTCTCCGCGTGCACGCCCATAACAGACTCCGCCCACTCCATCATGGCGTCTCCGCGGGGCACTTTGACGCGCTCGTGTTTGAGCCGGCCCACTCTGAACTCGCCCGGGTCGTCGCGGCGTGCGGCGGTGGACGGGCGGGAGCGCTCCATCGTGGCCTCGCGCCGGTTCTGCAGCCACACGATCGCCCTGGACACAAACGGGGAAATCTGCGTCTCACGGGGGGGTTTCCTTCAACCACAGAAGAAGAACTTCTGCCCCAAACTAATCCCAGCAGCTGCTTCAGACCAGAGTCATATTTAGTTCAATAATTGTCTTTTTAATCTAGTTTTCAGTTGAAACCTCTTGCATTTCCTCAGTTAGCGCCCCCTGTGGAGCTGTGTGGCACTGCGGCGAGGGCGGGGCTGTACCTGGAGGCTCCGAAGGCGGTGCAGGTGAAGTAGAGCTGCCGCGTCTCGAAGGGGATGAGGAAGGGGCACTTGGACGTGAGCTGTTCGCACCACTCCGGGAGCGCCCCGCTCGCCAGCGCCAACGGCTCCTCGATCTGCTGCAGGATCTTCGTCGTGACCTTTTTACTCGTGAACTCCTCTGGAGACGCGTTGAACTGCAGCTCGTCCACGTCTGGAGACGACACGCGGGTTTAGGTCAGCGGGAACGTTTAGATATCTGTGTTTTTAACCCTCGGAAACATCCCAACGTTTCTCCTCAACTTCTGTGGCGTCTTAGCTTCATGTTCTCACCTCCTCACCCTCCCGTAGCTCGTCCCCTTGTCTCCTTAACTCCCGTAGCTCGTCCCCTCGTCTCCTTAACTCCCGTAGCTCGTCCCCTCGTCTCCTCACCCTCCCGTAGCTCGTCCCCTCGTCTCCTCACCCTCCCGTAGCTCGTCCCCTCGTCTCCTCACCCTCCCGTAGCTCGTCCCCTCGTCTCCTCACCCTCCCGTAGCTCGTCCCCTCGTCTCCTCACCCTCCCGTAGCTCGTCCCCTCGTCTCCTCACCCTCCCGTAGCTCGTCCCCTCGTCTCCTCACCCTCCCGTAGCTCGTCCCCTCGTCTCCTCACCCTCCCGTAGCTCGTCCCCTCGTCTCCTCACCCTCCCGTAGCTCGTCCCCTCGTCTCCTCACCCTCCCGTAGCTCGTCCCCTCGTCTCCTCACCCTCCCGTAGCTCGTCCCCTCGTCTCCTCACCCTCCCGTAGCTCGTCCCCTCGTCTCCTCACCCTCCCGTAGCTCGTCCCCTCGTCTCCTCACCCTCCCGTAGCTCGTCCCCTCGTCTCCTCACCCTCCCGTAGCTCGTCCCCTCGTCTCCTCACCCTCCCGTAGCTCGTCCCCTCGTCTCCTTACCCTCCCGTAGCTCGTCCCCTCGTCTCCTCACCCTCCCGTAGCTCGTCCCCTCGTCTCCTTACCCTCCCGTAGCTCGTCCCCTCGTCTCCTCACCCTCCCGTAGCTCGTCCCCTCGTCTCCTTACCCTCCCGTAGCTCGTCCCCTCGTCTCCTTAACTCCCGTAGCTCGTCCCCTTGTCTCCTTAACTCCCGTAGCTCGTCCCTCGTCTCCTCACCCTCCCGTAGCCCGTCCCTCGTCTCCTCACCCTCCCGTAGCCCGTCCCTCGTCTCCTCACCCTCCCGTAGCCCGTCCCTCGTCTCCTCACCCTCCCGTAGCTCGTCCCCTCGTCTCCTCACCCTCCCGTAGCTCGTCCCCTCGTCTCCTCACCCTCCCGTAGCTCGTCCCCTCGTCTCCTCACCCTCCCGTAGCTCGTCCCCTCGTCTCCTCACCCTCCCGTAGCTCGTCCCCTCGTCTCCTCACCCTCCCGTAGCTCGTCCCCTCGTCTCCTCACCCTCCCGTAGCTCGTCCCCTCGTCTCCTCACCCTCCCGTAGCTCGTCCCCTCGTCTCCTCACCCTCCCGTAGCTCGTCCCCTCGTCTCCTTACCCTCCCGTAGCTCGTCCCCTCGTCTCCTCACCCTCCCGTAGCTCGTCCCCTCGTCTCCTTACCCTCCCGTAGCTCGTCCCCTCGTCTCCTCACCCTCCCGTAGCTCGTCCCCTCGTCTCCTTACCCTCCCGTAGCTCGTCCCCTCGTCTCCTTAACTCCCGTAGCTCGTCCCCTTGTCTCCTTAACTCCCGTAGCTCGTCCCTCGTCTCCTCACCCTCCCGTAGCCCGTCCCTCGTCTCCTCACCCTCCCGTAGCCCGTCCCTCGTCTCCTCACCCTCCCGTAGCCCGTCCCTCGTCTCCTTACCCTCCTGTAGTGTCCTGGCGTTGCTCGTGCCGTCTCCTCCGATGATGTAGAGGATCCTCAGCAGCTGCAGCACGTCCTCCAGGCCGCACGCGTTCTGGCTGCAGCCGGCCTTGGCCTGGGCCATCTCCCGCGCCGCCCCCAGGATCTCGCTGGTGTGGGGGACCGTGGAGGGCGAGAGGCCCCCAGAGCGACTCGACACCAGGCCCTGCTCACAGAAGTCCTGCGGGGAGAGGCACATCCACATTTCAGTATAAAGAGCAGAAACCGCTTCAAGAGCATTTATACAACAATACTGGGTTTTCGATAACTCAAAACTCCTGGAGTCTCTAAAGTCCCTGTAGGGGGTAGAGCCTTCACCTCCCAGCTCATGTTAACACTAGGCCTAGAAGGTTCCTCTGCGTAACGAAGTCTAAAGGAGGCAACATCGACTCATCTCCAGGCCATTTTTAAACTATATTAATCCCATTACACGAGCACATTTTGAATCGTATAAACCCGATGGAAAATGATTCTGACCAGTTTGCAGCTCTCCTTCTCTTTGTCCGAGTCCTTCAGCTCTCGGTACATGATCCTGTGGACACAAAGGGACATTAGACCCGTGAGCTGTCGTTTTGAGGCGCTCGGCGGCGAGGGCGTGCGCTCACGTGTAGGTGGGCTCCCAGATCCGCCGCAGCTTGTCGGTCTTCACGGCGCCGTTGCACGACAGCTGCAGTAACCGCTGGACGTAGAAGAAAATGGTGGATTTGTAGTTGGATAAAGGCAGCTCCACTTCGCGAGTCGTGCCCAGACCGGCCACCTGAAGAAGAACGGAGTCAACCTTTAATGCTCCGCAGTGTGGCTTTAAACCAGGGTGACCCCTAGAGCAGGCGATGTCGGCAAAAATCTATATTTTGGTGGACTTTCTGAACACAAACGATATTTTTGCAAACGGTCAGAAATATGCAACTATGTGCTTCAAACATCGTTTACGTCGCTTTGACACTCAAGATAATTGTCCCGAATAGTCACAAAAAGATACTGCAACAACAAACAATTTTTTTTCAAATCTTCCCCCTCATTTTTTCTCAACATTTCCACACTTTTTTTCCTCCATTTTACCCCAATTGTTTCCCAAATTCCTATTTTTTTCCCCTGAACTTCTCTTTAATTGTTCCACTTTAAATTTGTCTAAATTTTTATACACTTTTATAAAAAAGTGCAAAATCACCCACCCGGTCTTGCATTTTGATGTAAAGTCCCTCCTTCCCGGATCTCAGTGACTGATCAGTAGAGCTGGGCGATCCCCCCCCCCCCAAAAACTAAATAATCGCGAACTATAAATGTATTTAAGAAATATATATTTATTGTATTTAATTAAAGTAAACCAACATAAACAAAATTGCAAAGGCAAACCCTTTCTGCAACTAAAAAAGTCACTGTGCAGCAACAAAGATTGTTAAACATCCAAATTATTTAAGCTAATAAAAAAAAATTATTAAAAAATACTGATGTCATTGAGGCACCTTTGTACATCAAAGCAGAGGGCAGAGCTAAAAAAAAGAAAACAAATCTAACAATTTTTTTTTGGAAAATATGAATCGATTTGATCTACCAACTCGATTTTTAAATCAAATAGATTTTTTCCCCAGCCCTACGAATCAGAGTTTAGTATCCTTCCGCGTCGACCAATGAGACGATCGTTTCCTGTGAACCAGCCCGTCAGGTCCAATCAGGAGGGAGGGGGAGGAGCTTGATCATTTACCTTTGAAAATTCTGTTCCTGCTCTCCTCATTTTGCAAACTAAGAACGGCTTTCTGGATAAAGAGGGATTTGATTGTTTACTTTAAAATCCCTTTGCAAGCTCACAGACCATCACTTTAAATGTATCCCCAGATTTTTCCCAACTCCATATTTGGACGCCTTTATGAGTCATGTGACCGTAGTTCATTTGTGCTGAGAGAGACATTAACCATAAACGCGTTGGAACCGGTTCGTACCTTGAGCGTGAGCGAGAGTCGAGGAGACGGCGCGCACTCCACTTCCTCCAGCACCTCAGACCGCGGCGTTCCTGAAACCACAAAAGCCGTGACTCCACAGACTCTGGCGAGGAACCGCGCCGAGGCGGAGACGCACCTGGCTGAGGGATCTCCAGGTCCGTGGTCTGCTGCACGTTTGTTCTTCCGGGTCGAGGGTCGAACGCAGGAACTAGAGCCGAGAACTGTCTTTTCAGAACGAAGTCGTCGTCCCACGTTCTTCTGCGGCCGCCTTTGGTCTCGTACTCCTCCTCCTCCTGCAGGACAACAGCGGAATTACACGTCAGTCACTCCTGTGTTTTTAGCGCCTTTGTATCGCAGTAGTAACGAAGTACTGCAGTATTTACCAGTACTTCCTCGTACTCCTGCTCGTCCTGATTGTCGTCTTCGTTCTCGTCTTCGTCGTCGTCGGGCTCGGGCAGATCCTCCTCGTCGTCCAGTTCCGCCAGTAACGTGTTTGCTCTGCACGAGTCCAGGAAATCTGAGGAACGCGAATAAAGTTACAGCTCGGGCCCGGGACGTTACTACGATACAGATACTTCTCACTGATATTTGTCATTGAGAACCAGGAAACGGAACAATAACGCTTTGAAGACGATCAAATTTACAGTATCGGGGAATGTCAGGAAATGTGTGAAAAAATTAGGAAAAAAATAATGGAAAAAAATTGGGAAAATATAAAAAACTGAGCTAAACTTAACAAATGAGAAAAGGAGAAGAAAAAAAGAAGAGACTGTATTAAAAAAAATGGGACAAACATTAGGCAAAAAACAGTGAAACATTTGATAAAAATACCAAATGAAAGTGGGCAATATTATGAGCTGAAACAAAGTCACTTCCTTTAACTGAGCACATTTTACCAAAAAAATGTATAAACGGCGACAAAAATGAGACAAAATGTGTGACACAAAACACAATAAAATAGTGAGAAAAACTAAACAAAAAGCCACAAAAAAGTGATGGAAACAAAAATGTGAAAAGGTGACGACAGCACGGCAACAACACGAGGAACAAGATCCATTTAGACGAGTTCTGTAGGTCTTAGCTTTCAACTGGGGCGTTACTCTGGCCTGTAGGCTGTGACCTTTTGGATTTGGGTAAAGCTGAACTGGAGAAAATGCGTTCGGTTAAGAGGTTAATACCGTCCTTGGACCAACAGTTTAAAAACTTCAAGAGTCATGTTTATTTTTCCTTCTGTAAAATAGTCTGTTGCACCGCTATGCTGCTCAAATGGATAAACAACATGAAGTGAAACTAGTGCTACATTCATGAATTATTAGAGAACAAAGTATAGTAAAAGTAGATGTAGTAATGTAGTGCATAGTAAATAACGGCCCCTCGAGCCGGACTCACCGTAGAGGCTGAACTCGGCCTCCTGCCCCGTGTCGCTCTCGCTGGACGTGGACGTGAGGCTTGTGGTCAGGGTGTTGCTGAGCAGCTGGCCCACGGAGAGGCCGGTGGTTGCCGTGGCGACGTTGTTGGAGGACGTGACGATGGAGGTGGACATGGTGACGGTGGAGGTGGTGCCCGTCGTGGTGAGGTTGGGGAAGCTCTGGGCGCCCATGAGAGGAGAAGCTGGCACAGGGAGGAGACTTTAGAGCAACACTTTTTAACCAAGAAAAACACAAACCAGCAACTTTACAAAAGCACGAGGACCCGGGACCATGAATGATTCTAATACACGCGTGTGTACTACGTGTATATAATAAGAGTGGGACAATATATAGATATTCCGATATATCGTGATATTTTGCGGGACGATACAATACCAATACTTTTTATTCCGATACCGATACTTTTGATGATGTCATGCATATTAATGAGCAACATCGTGCATACTAATGAGGCAGCAGGGCGCCACTGTTTTATATAAAGTACTCACTGGCGCTGCCCAGGACGTTCCTGCCCAGCGTGTTGGTGTGCGTGTGTACTGTATGGTAGTAGGTGTATATAAAGTACTGCAGTATGTGTATATATAGTACTGCGGTATGTGTATATAAAGTACTGCGGTATGTGTATATAAAGTACTGCGGTATGTGTATATAAAGTACTGCGGTATGTGTATATAAAGTACTGCGGTATGTGTATATAAAGTACTGCGGTATGTGTATATAAAGTACTCACTGGCGCTGCCCAGGACGTTCCTGCCCAGCGTGTTGGTGTGTGTGTGTACTGTATGGTAGTAGGTGTATATAAAGTACTGCGGTATGTGTATATAAAGCACTGCGGTATGTGTATATAAAGTACTGCGGTATGTGTATATAAAGCACTGCAGTAGGTGTATATAAAGTACTGCAGTATGTGTATATAAAGTACTGCGGTATGTGTATATAAAGTACTGCGGTATGTGTATATAAAGTACTGCGGTATGTGTATATAAAGTACTGCGGTATGTGTATATAAAGTACTGCGGTATGTGTATATAAAGTACTGCGGTATGTGTATATAAAGTACTGCGGTATGTGTATATAAAGTACTGCAGTATAAAGTACTCACTGGCGCTGCCCAGGACGTTCCTGCCCAGCGTGTTGGTGTGTGTGTGTACTGTATGGTAGTAGGTGTATATAAAGTACTGCGGTATGTGTATATAAAGTACTGCGGTATGTGTATATAAAGTACTCACTGGCGCTGCCCAGGACGTTCCTGCCCAGCGTGTTGGTGTGTGTGTGTACTGTATGGTAGTAGGTGTATATAAAGTACTGCAGTATGTGTATATAAAGTACTGCAGTATGTGTATATAAAGTACTGCGGTATGTGTATATAAAGTACTCACTGGCGCTGCCCAGGACGTTCCTGCCCAGCGTGTTGGTGTGTGTGTGTACTGTATGGTAGTAGGTGTATATAAAGTACTGCGGTATGTGTATATAAAGTACTCACTGGCGCTGCCCAGGACGTTCCTGCCCAGCGTGTTGGTGTGTGTGTGTACTGTATGGTAGTAGGTGTATATAAAGTACTGCGGTATGTGTATATAAAGTACTCACTGGCGCTGCCCAGGACGTTCCTGCCCAGCGTGTTGGTGTGTGTGTGTACTGTATGGTAGTAGGTGTATATAAAGTACTGCGGTATGTGTATATAAAGTACTCACTGGCGCTGCCCAGGACGTTCCTGCCCAGCGTGTTGGTGTGTGTGTGTACTGTATGGTAGTAGGTGTATATAAAGTACTGCGGTATGTGTATATAAAGTACTGCGGTATGTGTATATAAAGTACTCACTGGCGCTGCCCAGGACGTTCCTGCCCAGCGTGTTGGTGTGTGTGTGTACTGTATGGTAGTAGGTGTATATAAAGTACTGCGGTATGTGTATATAAAGTACTGCGGTATGTGTATATAAAGTACTCACTGGCGCTGCCCAGGACGTTCCTGCCCAGCGTGTTGGTGTGTGTGTGTACTGTATGGTAGTAGGTGTATATAAAGTACTGCGGTATGTGTATATAAAGTACTGCGGTATGTGTATATAAAGTACTCACTGGCGCTGCCCAGGACGTTCCTGCCCAGCGTGTTGGTGTGTGTGTGTACTGTATGGTAGTAGGTGTATATAAAGTACTGCGGTATGTGTATATAAAGTACTGCGGTATGTGTATATAAAGTACTGCAGTATAAAGTACTCACTGGCGCTGCCCAGGACGTTCCTGCCCAGCGTGTTGGTGTGTGTGTGTACTGTATGGTAGTAGGTGTATATAAAGTACTGCGGTATGTGTATATAAAGTACTGCGGTATGTGTATATAAAGTACTCACTGGCGCTGCCCAGGACGTTCCTGCCCAGCGTGTTGGTGTGTGTGTGTACTGTATGGTAGTAGGTGTATATAAAGTACTGCGGTATGTGTATATAAAGTACTGCGGTATGTGTATATAAAGTACTGCGGTATGTGTATATAAAGTACTCACTGGCGCTGCCCAGGACGTTCCTGCCCAGCGTGTTGGTGTGTGTGTGTACTGTATGGTAGTAGGTGTATATAAAGTACTGCAGTATGTGTATATAAAGTACTGCGGTATGTGTATATAAAGTACTGCGGTATGTGTATATAAAGTACTCACTGGCGCTGCCCAGGACGTTCCTGCCCAGCGTGTTGGTGTTGTTGTCGCTGCTGCTGCGGCTCAGGTTCATGTTGTTGGTGGCGTTGGTGCGGCTCATGTTCGGCGCCCTCCTCACGAACGACTCCATGAGACTCGCCTCTCGGGACGACAGGTTGGGCACGCTGGCGCTGGAGCTCATGGGCGCTCCGGCCGCCAGCAGCGAGCTGACGGAGAGGCGGGCGTTGGCGGCGGAGCAGAGGGGGCGGGGCGTAGGCGCGTCCTTGCTGGACGCCTCCGACACCGAGCTGACGTCCGGCGAGCTCACGCTGACCAGTCCCATGGAGATGGCGGCGTCCACGCCGGCGTCGGTGGAACTCGTGGACGCCTCGACCGCCGAAGACAGCACCACGATTGGCTCCTGCTGCTGCCCGTCGCACGCCCCGCCCCCCAAAGCGTTCTGGTCCAATAGCAGGCCTTCGTTGCGCCTCGATTCCAGACGCAGCCCGCCGGTGTTTCCCGGGAGCAGCCCCCCCAGCGCCGACGAGGACAGGTCTGATGACGACGCCACGCTGCACACCGAGCTGCTGCTGCCCTTCCTGCTCTGAGAGGAGGGCGCGGCAAAGGAGGAGGCGGGGCCGGACTTGTCGGGGCAGTTGTTCTTGACCAGGCTGCTCCACGGCGCCGGCTGTGGGGCGCAGGGGGAGGCGGCGAAGGTGGACGAGGGGCCTGAAAGGTGAAGGCAGGACACAGGTTTGGTGTTGGGAGACTCAGGGTCGAAGCTGGGCGCGAGTTTCAGATCGAACTTTCCCTCCGCGCCCATTCGGTACGAGTTAGAGCCGCCAGAGTCCCAGGTTACATCAATCCAGCCTAAAAGTACAAGAGAGGAGAGGCAAAAAGGCAGGCACAGATCAGCACAGACCCGAGAGAGAGAGGGGGAGGGGAGGGAGGAGAGGGGGGAGAGAAAGAGATAAGAGGTGGAAAGAGATAAGAGGTGGAAAGAGATAAGAGGTGAAAAGAGAAGGCGAGAAAAAGGGGTCAGAATTAGAGAACAGAAAAGATAGGTGAGAAAAGAGACTATAGAGAAGAGGCAGGCACAGATCCGAGAGAGAGGAGGGGAAGGGGAAGGGGGGGGGGAGGGTAGATAGAGAAGGGCTGAGGATACTCCACAATGGACCAATTGAAATAAAACTGATCTAGAACCACAGACACTGGTATCCGAGTTTAAATATCAAAACTGAACCCATTTTGGCTCTCACCATTTTAAAACCCTCGTATGGAGTTCAAATGGCTCGCGCTTTTAAAACAGGAGGCCACTCGCCAAACACGTAAATACGGTACTTTTAAATCAGTGAAATGTTTTGGGTGGTTCTGCTTTGTTTGGAATAAATTATCTCAAACGGTCAGTCAAACGCAGACAGTTTCCTCCTCTGTTCTGAGGTGGTCCATGTGGAGCGGCCGGAGAAAACGGAAACGATCAAATGAGACAAATGCAAAGCTTCATGAACAAAATCACATTCTCCTGGATTCCACCCGATTCAAATGCAACGTCAAATCTGGGATCATCTGATTTTAAAATTGCAAGTAGCGACAGGAAGCAGAAACGGAAAAGCCCGGGCTCTCGTCACGCCGGCGCCGAACACTTCTGCGACGACTCCTTTACGCCGTTCTTTCATCTCGCTCTTTATGACATTACAGTAGATCTGTTATCCGGTGTTTTCCGTACCATTATGTGCCTCTCCGGTCACAGTGCCCTCTCCTGGCGGGTTCCCGTCCTGGTCTCTCCATTTCCAGTCGATGCCTCGGACGACGCGGGCCCCGGGGACGATGTACTTCATGACCTGCGAGCGGAACAGCCGCCTCTGTCTGCGCAGGTTGGCCTCGGCCTCCTTCACCGCTTTACCTGCGGAGGACGAGAGCAAAGTTACACCAGGAGTCGGTCTGGAGCCACGACCCAGGACACAAGAACCACCTGGACCCGTCGCCAAACTTAAGAGTTGAGAATTAAGGCGAAACACTCGAGGAGGAATAATATGTCATCTATGACTCGGTTCCACCTACTCTGCTCTACCTGCATTTTAAATGTTTCCACCAGGCCATTTTACAGTAACTAGTACTTTTATTACCTGCTTGGCCCTGGTACTAACCAGGCGCTGTTTCCATGGATACGCCCTGGTAACCATGGATACAGTATCAGATTCTACAGAGTAATGGAAACACAACCAGGCTTAGTAGAGTAGGATCAAACGGAGTGGAGTAGGGCTGGTGGAAACGAGCCATTAGTGAAAGCAAGTAGAAACTGTTCCTGTAGATTACTGATAAAAAATATGAGGAAACAATTGTTGCAGGTTTTCAGTCTTTACATTTGTTCTGGAGGTCGACTGATATGGGTTTGTCTAAGGCCAATCGGTTCTTCAGAGGGAGCTCGTTTGAAAGACAGAAATCTGCCAAAACAAAAAAGTCTCCGTCTCTTATGGTTCTGAAATTATAAAAAAAAACTCTGCAACAGAAAATATATAAAATAGGATACGAGGTAAACAAACTTTGTTGAGCAACTATAAGATGTGGGAGGCTCATTTTAAAAGCTCTGACTGAGCTCTTCCCACTGCAAAAAACAGGTCTCGACACTTTTGGCTCCAGAGATATTGCATTAGATTGGCCTTTCTACTGCAATAATGCCAATGTAAAAACTTCCAAATGTATTTGAGTGGAGCCTGTAAAGTGTGGAGTCTTATGGAACGACTAAAGTGCAGAAAACGGCCCTAAAGTTTAGTCTGTCTGCACATGTGTACATTCCTCCCGTCTTTAGCCGCTGCCGTCTCCCACAAAGGAAATTACCATATTAGAGTTTTAGTTTTATACTGACCCAGCTGGTCCTCACAGACGGCCGTGACCGTCCCGTACAGCTCCAGCCCGGACAGGGACAGGTAGTGCGTTTGGCCGCTGGCGTTCTTCCCCATCTGCTTGATGCGGATGTGTCTCCAGCCCTGCTTCTCGTCTTTGGAGGGGTCCAGGGGCCATGTGGCGGTGGAGCTGAGGGCACAGGTTTGACTGAGGTTAGGGACGTACTTAAAGGGATAAACAGAGTGACACCACTGCCATACCCCGGCTCGTTGAGGCTGCAGTCGTCCACGTGCGTGTAGAGCGTGGTCCAGCTCTGGCCGTCCTTAGACACCTGGAACACCCAGTTCCTCAGAGCGGAGCGGCCGTAGCCCCTGCAGAGAAACCAGGAGAGGAGGAGGTTAATCCCCCAATCAGAAAGACTGGACAGGTGAGGGGCGAGGTCAGGTGAGAGGCAAGGGACAGGTGAGGGGCGGGGCCAGGTGAGAGGCAAGGGACAGGCGTGTCGGAGCGTGTAGGCGGCGTGTCGGAGCGTTACCCGGCGTGTGTAGCGTGTCAGTGGCGTTACCTGGCGTGTCGGAGCGTGTCAGTGGCGTTACCTGGCGTGTCGGAGCATGTCAGTGGCGTTACCTGGCGTGTCGGCGGCGTTACCTGGCGTGTCAGTGGCGTTACCTGGCGTGTCAGTGGCGTTAACTGGCGTGTCGGAGCGTGTCAGTGGCGTTACCTGGCGTGTCGGAGCGTGTCAGTGGCGTTACCTGGCGTGTCGGAGCGTGTCAGTGGCGTTACCTGGCGTGTCGGAGCGTGTCAGTGGCGTTACCTGGCGTGTAGGCGGCGTTACCTGGCGTGTCAGTGGCGTGTAGGCGGCGTTACCTGGCGTGTCGGAGCGTGTAGGCGGACGGCACCAGCCACAGCCCCAGGTCGACGGCGAACCAGGCGTTCTTGTCGTCGTTGGTGTGGCAGTTGAGGGCGGAGCTGTCGCGGCTCAGTATGTCCTCCAGTCGCCCGTACGGGAGGTTCCGGCCCTCGGACGACGTCACCACCACCAGCCCGTACGCCGCCGGGTTCACCCACTCGTACGCCGTCCTGGGCAGAGAGGAGACACTGAGGAGGTGCATTTACGGTCGGGCGGTTGAACTACACCCGTCTGGAATCGGACAAAAGGTTCAACGGGTAAAGAACAAAGTGTTGATGTCGTTGGTCCAGGGAGCGACCGTTTCAGATCAATCTTTTACCCATTTATTGATTCCCAATATTTTTCCTTATTTTCTCCCAATTGATTCTCCACTTTTCATGCATTTCTTGACGTTGAAGATGAACCCGATATTGTAAATGTTCAGATCAGTCAAGTATTTTACTATAAGTCCTTCAGGTATCGGATCATTAAAGCATCGGTATTGTAAGACTTGAAAGCACTGCCTCGTATTCGCGGCGCTCTTACTTGGCGTTGGTGCCGACCCAGTAGATGAGTCCGTTCTCGTCGAAGTCGTGCTGGTGTCTGAAGCTGAAGCTCTGACCTTCCCTCAGTTTCCTCACGAACACGAACGACGAGCGCTCGAAGTCGTACCACTGCTTCGCCACCTGAGACACAAACGCTTCAGTCATCGGGTTCACGACTGGAGCCGAGCAATAGATCGTCTACGAGGTAATATCGAACCTGCAATTTTACAAAATCAAGTTCCTCCCATGTTACCTTTGATGTTAAGAATTGTGGGGGGGAATTACTAAGAAAATGAGGAAAGAATGAAAAAAATAAAATAATAATAAATAAATATCAGGATTAAAGTTTGTGGAAAAATTAGCAAAGAATGGGGAAAGTTGGAAATTGGAAAACAATGGGGACAAAATTGAGGGAAAATTGGTTAAAAATGTTTTTTTAGCCATAAAGCGACCAAATGTGATTTTTTTTTTTTTTTTTTTACAGTCGAATCCCAGACCCAATTTAAATTGAGCACTCTAACCCCGTATACATGAATAGGGAAGACAGGTGCAATACTAAGGTATGGGGGAGTATGTTTTGTCCTTTTCATATCATTTCTGTGGTTTCTTTATCATTAACATCTTATATGATGCGGTTTAGTGGCCACTGGAATTTAATCTGAGCCACAAAAGGCAGAAACAGACCAGAATATGATTTAACGTTTAGCTTGGAGGACACTTTTAAAGCCTAATTTGTATCTAAAGTGACAGCTCAAAAGGTCTGTACATTAATTAATTATTTCTAACAAGGCTTTGGAGAAACCTAAATGTGGAGTGTTAATAATTTGCCATGTTTGCGGCTAATGCTAAAACACACTGAGCAGGCGAACGTTTCTATGATGCTAACAGCGGTTTAACTTGTGCTAACCGCGGCTAAATGCTACAATCAGCAACATCACCTTTTTCCTTTATCAACAACCCCCACCTGAACAGAGCACAATTTCTCCAGTTTGGCCCAGATCTAAAAAGCTTCTAGAAAAAAAGCGACGAAACCGCCACAAAAGAGCAAAGAAACGTAACAAAATACTCAATAAAAGCCCCGTCTCACCATCTTGAGCAGGTACTGTTCCAGAGACTCCACGGTGGCCAGAGGCTCCATCTTCAGCATGCGTCCCGTCCGGTCGATCAGCGCCGTCTCGCCGGGCGCTCGCTCCAGACGGAAGCGCAGCCGCCGCGTCAGGATCTGCAGCACAGGAACATTGGAGCGCTGTCCTCAGTGACGGGTTTATTCGCGGGGGATTGGTGTGAGTTGCATTAAAGAGAGCGGAGTATCGTTTACCTGCAGGTTGTAGGAGGATCCGGGCGTGTCGTAAAGGTGCAGAGGGAGCCGTTCTATCGACTCCAGGACAGCGATCAGTTTACGTATTAAGGCAACAGCGGGACGACTGCGGGAGCGAAGAGGAGGGGGGATTCAAACGCATGATAAAACAAATCGATTTGTAAGAATGAATTACCTTTCGTCGTCTTCGTTTTCACTAAAAGCAGCTTTAAAGACATTTATACGCTCCATCAGAGGCTTACAATCATGCTTCAGGTCGAGCTCCACACTCTGCGGGAAAACCAGAGACAGACCGGTGGTTTAGAGAAGTTCACGTCCGGCTTTCCCAGATCGGGAGGACTCACGTTGTTGAGCACGGTGAACAGGGCCTGCACCAGCCCACTGCTGCACATCTCGTACGGAGAGATGGTGTTCTCGTCCTTCAGGACCACGATGAGGTTCTCCAGGGCCGTCTTCATCAGGTCCCTCCACGTGTTCTCCCCCTCGATGCACTGGAATCACAACAGAGAGGTTATCCCCGAGTGTTGAGGACGCCGGTTCCTTTGCTCTGAACTCTGCCAGCAAACATCTTGGTGAACGGGAATCATTATGCTAGAACTCAAGTTGGACCGATGCCATTTGTAAATGTATTTTTTTATTTTTTTGACTTTTCGACCACAAAGCTTCAAAATCCGTGGCTGTATTTCTGATGAGCTGTATGTTGGCACTGGGTCCTGCAGGGATATGTTTTGACCTCCCTGCTGTTCACGTTTACCTTGTAGTATCGCATGAAAATAATGTGATAGTCAAATACGCCGATGTTATTGGGCCGATCAGTTCAAATGATGAGTCTCAGTATCGTGAGGAGGTGGAGTAAAGAAAACACTTCATTAGTTACTCGCCATGATTTTGATGCAGATTGTTGAGAAATTCTTGGGTGTGACTCTTTCTCTTGACTTGAATTGGAGCGAACATTGCTGAGAAAGCGAGACCGCGCCTCTTCTAGTTATTCAAGCGTTTTTTACTCTTGGAATTGACTCAAAATACATTTATTTTAAACGTTTACTACTGTGTACCAGTCGTATTACTCTGTGGTTCTCCTGGAGCCACATATAAAGCTCTTGTATCGAGCTGCCAGGGCCACTTTTGAAATGCTTCAATTTTAGGTATCGCTCTGTCAAATGTTCTACTGCACTTTCATTTTTCATATGGGCTTTTTTATTGTACAGTATTTTACTCAAGTTTTGTGATGTGGCATTTGTTTGTTCTTATGTAAGGTCCTTTTATGCCGACAGAGCTCTTTGATCTTCTCGCAAATTTCTTCAGTAGCTCCTACAGACTCCAAACTTGATATTTGTGGACTTCAGAGGGATTTTAAATATGTACTCTACAGTAGGCTAATAGTAGTTGTACCTGTCTGTTGGTGTGCAGCTCCCAGGCCGACTCCAGTTGTGTGGAGATGTTTCTCAGAGTGACCACGACGCCGCGAGGCATCGACTCCACGGCTTTGAAATGGTCGTCGTAAAGTTCCCGCGCCATGGACTTCACTTTCTGCTTCGTCTTCTCCAGTTTGGACTTGAGCTTCCGGCCGCGCTTCCCCGTCCAGCCCGTCACAAACTCTGAGCCTGGGGAACACGGACCCAACGTCAGGAGTTCCACAACTTTGTTCAATTTAGTTATAGTCAGATAAGTGTGGTTCTAGTAGTAGTAGTAGTAGTAGTAGTAGTAGAAGAAGTTGAAGTAGTAGAAGTTGAAGTAGTAGAAGGTGAAGTAGTAAATGGTAGAAGCTCAGACTGACCTAGTGACGTCTCGGCCGTGAACGAGTGCTTGGTCCCACGGTTGGACTCGAACACGAACCCGGGCAGGTCCTCCTTCAGGATGGTGGCCTGCTGGCCGTCCGAGTTGTGGATGGCGATCTCCCCCTCCTTCAGACACGTGAGGGACCAGTTCCCCACGGTGAGCTTGGTGGGGCCCACGGCGGAGAGGATGGGCTGGGACGACGTCACGGGCTTCACCTGGGAGCGGGCGCGCTGCAGCTTCTCCAGGAACTCGCTGCGAGACTCTGCGCCAGATGAAAGCATATTCAGCACTCGAACTGCACAGCACAAACGAACCTGGGATGCATTTATGTACATTTTGGAAACGTTTAAACAAACACCAATGGACGTTAATAATGTCAAAACATTCTAATCAGTGTCATTTTTGTGTCCGCGCTTTGATGCCATTTTAATAAACATTTTTATACTAAAGGAAAACAAAAAAGTGAGTAAAACTTCATATTGTATTTTCGCCAAAGTTAAGCAGTAAAAAAAACTGTTGAGCAATGTCATTTTCCAAGGAATATAAATCTGACGCCACTTCGAATCCAATTCACTGGACGTGTAGATCAATCAGGCTTTGGGGTTGTGGCACAGGGAACATTTCGTGGGTAGAACAAAGAATTTATTCGAATAAATCACGACAGTCTGCCCAGAAATCTCAGCTCTGGAAGACTTTGGTAACGAATGTTTAAAATCCTTCAAACTAGAACGGACAGACTCTTGGCTGCCGAGAAAAGTGTTTAAAGCTGTGATTGTTGCCGGATTGGGGAAATAACTCTGCAGAACTCAAACTTGTGCTCTGGCCTTTTTTCCTTTTGTTGTTTTCAAAATAGAAAAAAAGATTTGCTAAAAATTAGAGCGGAAAAATTAAAATTCTATTTAAAAAAATAAAGAAAAATGGCAAAAAATAGGGGAACATTTGAAAACAGCGGTAAAAATTGCGACAAAAATTGCAAAAAATATTGCTTTATCATCGTTATCAAAAAGGTCCCCACAAATATTGACATATTTATTATTGCGCAGCCCAAACTTGTTACCTGAACAGTCTTTCCCCCCTCTGTACATTAAGTGTGTAAGTGTTTTGGCTGTTACCTGAGCGGTCCTTCCCCCCTCTGTACATTAAGTGTGTAAGTGTTTTGGCTGTTACCTGAGCGGTCCTTCCCCCCTCTGTACATTAAGTGTGTAAGTGTTTTGGCTGTTACCTGAACAGTCCTTCCCCCCTCTGTACATTAAGTGTGTAAGTGTTTTGGCTGTTACCTGAGCCGTCCTTCCCCCCTCTGTACATTAAGTGTATACGTGTTTTGGCTGTTACCTGAGCCGTCCTTCCCCCCTCTGTACATTAAGTGTATACGTGTTTTGGCTGTTACCTGAGCTGTCCGAGCCTCCCTCTGGGCTGCCACTGCTGTACATCGTGGCCAGTTTCCCGTCGAGGATGAACCT
Source organism: Proterorhinus semilunaris (assembly GCA_021464625.1). Classification (NCBI taxonomy): domain Eukaryota; kingdom Metazoa; phylum Chordata; class Actinopteri; order Gobiiformes; family Gobiidae; genus Proterorhinus; species Proterorhinus semilunaris. The sequence goes on along the minus strand of CM038361.1, from coordinate 30,748,516 downwards.
GAACCAGCCGTTGGAGCCGTTGGAGAGTTCGAGCGCGGCGGCGTCGGACCAGATGTAGAGGCAGTCGCGCCCGCGGATCACGGACCAGTCCCGCCAGTGGTAGGGCTTCCCCTGCTGCACCTCCCGAGCGTCCTCCAGCGTCTCCTCCTGGTTCTCTGGCTTCGACTCGTCCTCGTTCTCGTCGTCCGAGGTGGGCCCGGCCAGAGTGGACACTTTGTTGATGACGCCGAGTCGAGCGAGCTGGTCAAGGAACACGTCCCCGCCTTTGTCCACCAGGTCCCGGATGATCTGCAGGGCCAGGAGGTGCCCGTCGTCATCGTCCTGGGACAGAGGGAGAGGCATTAGCAGAGGCGTCACCGTGGAGCAGGCAAAGCGGGCAAAGGCTGAGGGGCCCAGGCTAAGGGGGACCCAGGCTAAAGGGGGGACCCAGGCTGAAGGGGGCCCCTGACTGCCTCTAACCCTTGGTGACCAAAGGGTATTCTTTTTTTTTTTTTTTTATTCCTCTTGCTTGGATTTTTTGTCTCTTTTATTGTATTAAAACCCCTCCTTTCAGTGTAACCCCTCGAGTTGGACCTTCTTTTTCCCTGTGAAGCGTTTACCTCCTGGTCCAGGACTGTAGCCGTGATCTCCACCAACACCGTGGGCAGGTTGTGTCCCGACTCGGAGTCACACACCTCCTTCAGCAGAACCTCGCTGCTGTAGTGGACCATCTTCCGGATCAGGGCCAGGCTGGCTTTCCTGGAACACACGGGAAGAAAGTTATTCAACAAAGATCAAACAGGATCTTCTTTTCCAAATCCCCCCTTATTCATGTTCATTTTGTATTAATATGTTCCCTATTCCCCCAGCGTGGTGACGGGGCATTACCGTATGGAAGGTAACGTGGTGATGGGGCATTACCGTATGGAAGGCAGCGTGGTGATGGGGCATTACCGTATGGAAGGCAGCGTGGTGATGGGGCATTACCGTATGGAAGGCAGCGTGGTGACGGGGCATTACCGTATGGAAGGCGGCGTGGTGACGGGGCATTACCGTATGGAAGGCGGCGTGGTGACGGGGCATTACCGTATGGAAGGCGGCGTGGTGACGGGGCATTACCGTATGGAAGGCAGCGTGGTGACGGGGCATTACCGTATGGAAGGCAACGTAGTGACGGGGCATTACCGTATGGAAGGCAGCGTGGTGACGGGGCATTACCGTATGGAAGGCAGCGTGGTGACGGGGCATTACCGTATGGAAGGTAACGTGGTGACGGGGCATTACCGTATGGAAGGCAACGTAGTGACGGGGCATTACCGTATGGAAGGCAGCGTGGTGACGGGGCATTACCGTATGGAAGGCAACGTAGTGACGGGGCATTACCGTATGGAAGGCGGCGTGGTGACGGGGCATTACCGTATGGAAGGCAGCGTGGTGATGGGGCATTACCGTATGGAAGGCAGCGTGGTGACGGGGCATTACCGTATGGAAGGCAACGTAGTGACGGGGCATTACCGTATGGAAGGCGGCGTGGTGACGGGGCATTACCGTATGGAAGGCAGCGTGGTGATGGGGCATTACCGTATGGAAGGCAGCGTGGTGACGGGGCATTACCGTATGGAAGGCAACGTAGTGACGGGGCATTACCGTATGGAAGGCGGCGTGGTGACGGGGCATTACCGTATGGAAGGCAGCGTGGTGACGGGGCATTACCGTATGGAAGGCAACGTGGTGATGGGGCATTACCGTATGGAAGGCAACGTAGTGACGGGGCATTACCGTATGGAAGGCGGCGTGGTGACGGGGCATTACCGTATGGAAGGCGGCGTGGTGATGGGGCATTACCGTATGGAAGGCAGCGTGGTGACGGGGCATTACCGTATGGAAGGCAGAGTGGTGACGGGGCATTACCGTATGGAAGGCAGCGTGGTGACGGGGCATTACCGTATGGAAGGCAACGTGGTGATGGGGCATTACCGTATGGAAGGCGGCGTGGTGATGGGGCATTACCGTATGGAAGGCAGCATGGTGTGCTGGAAGGTGTGGGCGAACACGGGCAGCAGTCTCTTCAGATACAGAGGGGCCATCTCGGGGTCTCCTCGGGGCTCGCTGCCCTCCTCCTCCTCCTTCATGTCCTTCTTCTTCTTGTCCTCGCCTTTGTTCACTGGGCACATCCAGTCTCCTGAAGGACAACAAGAGCTTGAGCCTTTGTGGATGGAAGGACGTTGTACAGTAGATGATGTAATGGCGTTCAGACCTGGAGACTGCAGGATGGCGACCACTTCGCTGTGACCGCGCTCGCGAGCCTTGTCCAGAGGAGTTTTACCGTCTTCGTCTCTGAGGTCGGGGTTGGCTCCGTGACGCAGCAGGGTCTGGGAGGATACGGCACATTCATGTAAGACACAGAAGTGTAAAACCACACGGCAGCTGTGGCGTGCTGTACCTTAGCGACTTGCGGGCGTCCGAAGCAGGCGGCGTAGTGCAGTGAGGACGACCTCTGACCTCTGTTTACGTCTGCTCCGCGCTCACACAGAAACTCCACCTGGAATTAAGCCACATTATCACCAAATCAGCATCAGCTATAGCAGAACCTAACTTTGCCATAGACACAAAGCGGTGAGTACCATCTCCTGTGTGCCGAAAGCTGAGGCCCAGTTCAGCAGCGTCTGCCCCACGTCGTCCATGAAGTTCACCTCGAACGCTGGACAGAAACACAACGTTAAGCCTCACAGTCTGCGTTTAAAGCGGCGGCGTGGGGCGTGTCCTCCTGTACCTCCGGTGTCGATGGCGTCGATGAGCGCGTCCGTGTCTTTGCTGCGGATACAGTCGATGAGCTGCCGGTGGGACCGCTCCCCGGATGAGTCCAGCCTCCTCAGGCCCGGGATGCGGCCCGTGGAGCCGGCCGTGGACTTGGGCAGGGCCTTCCTCCCCTCGAACAGAAGCACCAGCAGCAGGTCCACCAGGCGCATGGTGTCCAGGACGCAGCGCTCGTCTCCGCCCAGAGCCGCCTCCATGGAGTCGGGCAGAGCGGAGCGCAGCAGGTCCTGAGGAGAGCAGGACGGGGGGATCGAGTTTAACAGAGGCAGACAGCGGAATACATCCAACAAAGAGTATCCTCTTCCCTCAAAGCCAAAGCAGTTCACCCAAACTTAGCCAAATATAATGGCTGAAACTTAAACAGATTCTTTACAAAGATCATTTCATTTATTGGACGATGAGTCGATAATCATCATGACAGCGCTCCTCGAACATCTTAAAATAAAGTGTTGTTTCTCTAACAACACGCAGATAGTATATCAAGATATTTCCCATCTGGATGTTTCAAACCACAGAGCTGGATCAGAGTGTTCCAGTGCAAGGGTTAAGTAAATCCACTGATAACGTGCTCTGTAGAACCACTGATCCAAAAGGTCCATGTCTGGGTTTGTCAAACTGGGTCAGAGGAACAAATCCAGGTTCAGTTCAACCAGCTTCATAGTCTAGCCCCCAGATGTACTTGTTAGACAGATCCCAAATAAATATGGTCAGTTTCATGTCAGACACAAACAAACCTATTCCATAAACGCACAAACACACGTCACACAGAGATAACTTAAGGGCATGTGTGCACTGGACTTTATCACAGCGGGTTTGTTTACAATAACCACCGACCCCTGAGCCACGGTTCAACACAGGACAAAGACCTGTCAGGTCAGATCTTAGAGTCCAGATCACAGTCCGCTCTCGTTCCAGTGATACGTACATGAGTGACGAGCGGCGAGCCTCTGCAGAGCGTGGACAGCAGGCTGACGATGGTGGACACCTGGTTACTGAGTTTGGCGTCCGGGGCGGAGGAAGTGGCGCCGCTGGACGTCCGGCCGGGTTTGCACGCCGAGCTGGGGCCAGAGGGGGCGCCGCCTCCCGCCGCCGCCATCCGGGACAGCAGCTCCTCCGACAGACCGTGCTTCGCCAGAGGGGCGGGGTCCACGCCGCGGCGAGTAAAGCGGTCGGCCAGAGACGCGAAACAGCGCAGAGCTCCGTCCGACACCTGGAGGCGACAGCAGTAATCACACTTTAAATAAGAATCTAAAACTGCTAATGGGATGAGACCAATGTTCTTACTGGCAAAGAAAATGACCTGAAACAAAGTCAAACATCTCAGAGTAAGCAAGTAAGAGATTCTAAAGATATTCCAGACGGACGGGTACTCTCTCCTTGGAGAACGCTGCTGTACCTGGTGGTCCTCGTGCTTCAGCAGGCTGGACAGACTCTCCACACACGTCTCCAGAGAGGAGTCCTGTGGTTCCATCTTACTGCAGAGGCGGGACACCACCGCCATGGCCGAGTGCAGCGTGTCCTTGTGCACCAGGTGACCGCTGTCCCGGATGAAGCTCAGCACGCAGTTCAGGCCGCCGGCTTCGAACACGGCGCCGGACTCTCGCGTGCAGATCAGCTCCAGCACCTGCGGGACGAGAGGATGGGGTTAAATCTGCGGCGGGAGCAGACGGGAGGACTGAGGGATCGTACCTTCACGCACTGCTCCGCCAGGTCTCGGCTGGTCCGGTTGTTGAGCTCCACCACCACCAGCCGGTTGCACAGGGCTTTGATGGCGCCCTCCACGCCCACGATCCGCCGCGTGCACTCCGCCGACACGTCCAGGTAGTAGGTGATGGCTCGGGCCGTGACCTCCAGCACGTTATCGGGGGCGCTCTCGTCCAGGAAGATCTTACACAGCGCGGGCAGGAAGGTGCGAGGGGGGCAGCTGCGAGCGGGAAACCGGGGTTTAGTTAAAGGCATATTTTTGTGGCTAAACCTCGACAGAAAACACATTAGACTCAGATCAGATTACGGGTCGTCTTACGTCTCGAAGCAGCGGTCCACGTTGTCGGACATCAGCAGTAACATACAAAGCTGCTCCAGGGCGATGAGCTGCATGTCCCGCTCATCGCCCTGCCCCATCTGCAGCCACTCCAGCAGAGTGTCAGGGTCTACGTCCGCCATCTTGGCTCTGAAACACACAACCCAATTCATTAGAGTCTGCAGGAGCGACTAAAGTGTTCATACAAACTGCCGTCTCCCACAAAGGAAATGACCATGTTTGGATTACATCTCGGTCACAGCCTTTCGTGCTACACGTGGATACCAAACATGTCAGTATCTGTGAATGAATAAGCGTGGGAAAGACCAGGGAGTGACACAGCCATGTTGGAGTCACTTCTGGGAAAACGCGGAAGCAAAACTCAATAACATATAATTAGATAAACCTCTTACAGGGAGTTTAGCTCTTTTCTCTCTGACATCAAGGCCCAATTTCAATTCTCTTTTCTACCCCTTCAGACAGAGGGCTGAAAAGACCGCCCTAGGAAATGGGACAGCCCTTCATTTGTCTGCATTTACCGCAGATGAGATTATACGTTTTGTGATATTGGAATGGAAGTGTATTTGTATATTTTGATCAACTAGAACACATTTTTTGTGTGTCTTTTCCAGCAGTTGTGTTAGTGCGCATCTGCCCAAATATCCAGGAGGCAAAGTGTCTCCTCGTTGCTCCAGGTATGTCCACAGCTCATTGTTTGTAGCATCTATTCCAGTATTAGCGTTAGCAGCAGCGAAGGGCCACTTTTTCCCACGGGGCCTTGCTATGGTGGCTTGTTAAGCCCAAAAAGGCGCATGTATCCTGGAGTTGTTTCAGATGAACCGTGGTTTATATTCACACCTGAAGCGAACGGGACCAGAGTCTATTTGGAAGAGAGACCGAGACCACCTGAAAATGGTTCTCGGTCTTTGATTTAGTTTTGGTGCGTACACAAATCTATTAAAATGACACATATACATGAAAAAGAAACTCTTGGTCACGTGACTCACCTGGCTCCCCGTTGGCTGCGGCGTCTGACTCAGCGCCCAATCACAGCACACGGTTCGGACTCTTTTTGGGATTCATCCAACCAATGGGACGGAGCGGAGGCACAGTCGCTCACTGGGGATTCTGGGACATGTGGTCTCCTCTCCTGGAACACAGAATACGATGTTGAGCAAAAAGACCTCCTCACAGTCACCAAGTGCTCACTGTACAGGCCGGACCAGCGCCGAAGGTTGCTGGTTCAATCCTCACTTGAGCCAATCGGTCGTGTTTTCCATAAGTACCCAAGCTGGATATCTTTCAATTTATTTTTGATGTCCATCGTTTTTCACCGAGGGCCCCATAGTGAACTATATGGCATGGAGGGCCACAGATCGGTGGTCAATGCAGTCTGACATTCAGCTGGGTGTATTTAAGAGGTTTACATCGTGCCGCACACCTGTATTTAGGCTTGGAACCATAATGCCAGCTCCGCCTCACAATAAAAGGTTACCTTTTCAGTAGGACTGAACGATACTGAAGTAACTTGTGATGCAGCTGTGCAATATCGCAGTAACGATATTTCAACACGATAAGTTCCATTCTAATTGAAACACAAATTATAAGGAACTACTTTTTGAGATGATGAAGACTTAAGTGATGTGATCAGGGTTTCCGTTAGCCGGCTTTGGGCCAGTTAGAAAAGTAAATTGCCGGTAAAAATGATTTCCATCGGCCAAATTGGCCATGAGGAAAAAAAATATATGGAGAATATAGAAAAAATATATTAAATACAACATTTGACCCAAGTCAGTGACTAACATGACAAAGTGTTTTCGAGACGGGCCTAAATATTTAAAAAGGTTCAATATTTCTATCAAAAAAAGTTTTGCCTCAGTTTAGTTACCAGTGTTTGGAGTCGCTCTTGAGTTTGGCAGAGCTGAGTCCGTGGTGAATCGCTCGAGACTGACTTTTGATGACTGTGGCATTGTCGATTTGTCCCTCCATAATATTTCAGCGGTGCGACACACGTTAAAGTGCGTTGGGGCATCTACAGCCCAGCCCTCGCTGTGCAGCTGATGTGGTCAGACCTGGACAGCGTTGGGTCATATACATCTTCACGGCGTTCTTTCATTTAGAAATAGCCGTGTTTTGGACTCACTAAAGCACTCGTGTAACTCTGTCTAAATGTAGATTGTTATTGATAATACGCCACATTCATTATAGGACGTTTATTTTTAATGGCCAGTCATTCTTGTGAATGGCCGACATTTTACGACCCCGACGGCCAAAGTGGCCGACAAAAAAAAGTCTAGCGGAACCTCTGGTTGTGATATATATATTGTGGCTTCTTGTATCACGTAATATCGCAATACAATATTATTTGCGATAGATTGTGCAGCCCCATGAGGTGTTAATTGTGTGGAATTATTAAGATTGCAGTAAAAAGTATCATCTCTGAGGACATGTGCTAGACAACAAGAAGCCTGAAGGGCCACCAGAAATTGGTCTGAGGGCCACATTTGGCCCGTGGGCCCCACTTTGGAAATGCCTGCATTAGGGAAAAACTTGCCTGGCTCTGCCAGACTATTCCCTGTCCATTCCACGCAGTCTGGTTAGTCTGGTCACGGAGCAATCGGAGCAGGTTGAACAGGCCAACTCACAAGAGATCAACTGAATATAAACTCACGAGAACGCAGAGGCAAAATCCTCGACTACTTCATCCATGATTAGTTTTGGCTAATATTAAATGGTAATTGAACTAACAACATAGCGAGTGACATAACCTTCAATTCTCTGCGACGGTCGTGATTGTGCCAATCAGCCACTTGTTTACCGTGTATGTCCAGACCCGCGGTCATATATAAACCGTGTGGTTTACCAGACTAAGGAAAAACCGGTCTTTTCACTATGGAACTGACCAACAGGAGGCGCTGTGGGGCTACGTTCATGGTTCATGCCTTTTTAAACATATTCATTTCAAATTCCAAACAAGAGCTCCATTGTCTTCTCTCAAAGCAAGTGCCAAGTAACAGCTGTTGCCATGTTTTGTTTTGCTAACCATAGTAGCTCAACATCAAGTCGCCATCCTCACGGAACACACGTCTGATCCCTGAAACAGATCAGCACTTTGTCCAATAGGACAAATGTATGCATTTATGCTCAAGTGTGTTCTCCCACATCTTATCGTGATTTCTGGTTCCCCCAAACCCCGAGACCTAAACTTTTCGCTGTCGAAACACCTGCAAAACGTTCCGTCCGATTCCCGTCCTGTCGAAATGGGGCTTGAGTGACAGCACCGAGTAATAACACAAAAAAAAATATATCCATCACTAAAAAAGAAGTTCAGGAAAATAGAATGTTTTATAAACCCAGATTTCCGTCTCAGAGCCAGTGAAGAGGATCCATAACAGAGTTGCATAAATCTGAACTGATCTGAGGTCAGCCGAACCAGGCCACGATATTACAAAAATAGAATATCCCGATTTTTTAATTATAAATTCACGATTTCATCACGATTTTTCTATAGTAACCAAAATAACTTCAATTACACACCGAAGAAAAAAAAGATTCAATTAATATACTAATTTATTCTACTTTGTGAATATCAACACGGCAAAAATAGACTTAGAACTACAGCAAACTAACTCTATACATCAAAAAACACAATAAAACTCCAGACAATAAAAGTAAAATAGAAACACCAAGTTTGGTAAAGGCTTGTTGTTCGTGTCTGTTTGGCATTTTTTCTGAGACGTTTCTCTCATGACGTCAAGTTGCTGTGATACAACTGTGAGGACGAAGGACACACTCGCTTCATCGCACATGTGTCGCCAGGTAAATAAATAAACACACGCAGCGATCTACGCAGAGCAGCGGCGTTACGGGGGAAAGACACATAAGACATAAACAACTCTGAAATAGAGACAAAACACTGGGTTTAAAAGCTCCAGATGGAGGAGCCTGGTCCTGTATGTGACTGTAGGGGAGCGGCTCGCTGCCAAACGCCCGCATTAGCGTCTGACATTAGCGTCTGACATTAGCGTCTGACATTAGCGTCTGACATTGCTTAGCAGTGAGAGTTTGGGTTTACGTCACTGATGGTGAGAAAAAAAGTAAACTGTGCAGAAGTGCTTAGAACCGTGATAAAACGATCCCACAAAAAGGACAGACCATCACCTCTGGAGATCGTAAGACGGTCTAATATCCACATATCGCCCAGCCCTAAACCACGGCCACGACGCTTCATGCGTTTACAGCCTGAGGGAAATGTAAGAACAGAACATTGAACACAAAGGTCAAAGGGTTTCAGGGCAATCACTGAAAAAACAACTCTGGAAATATTGTTGGTTTGGACCTTTTCAGAGACCAATCTGACAGACCAAGCTTCCCAGGACTTTTTATTGACTGATGTAAAGCACTTCAGGTTTCTGAGACGCTGTGGACCAAACTCTCTCCGTTATGAGGTCCCTGGTTTTGCCTTACGCCCTTTGACCCTTTGAGTGTCGAGTGTCTAGACCTCAAACGAAAATCCAGGTCCAACTATGGCCACGCTACTAGAAATGAATGTACACAACTCTTTTACAACCTTTCACATTTTATACTGTACAATTCTGGTTCATGGTTCACATAAGTTGTTCCTCAGCACTGTCTAACTTTATATTATTATTTATCTAATGCAAGCCTATGGGCAAACATGACAGACTTCTATGGCAACAAACTATCTGGTTATATAAAACTACATAAAGTTCCACCTTTAAGAAGAAGAAAGGATTGTAAGATGTGTGTCATGAGTGTCCATACACTTGGTTAGAAAACACTAATATGATCTACAATAGTAGTTCTCAGCTGGTATGGCTTCAGGACTCACCATTAACCCACAATGACAAGCCGTAAACAAAATGAAAATTGGTTTGCTATATGTACATCGCAGATTATTATATTTTACCCACAAATCATTGATAAATAACTCTTCCATAAGCCTTTGAATCTGGATTTATGATCAAAAGAACTCCAGAACAGTCATTTTAACAGACTCCTGTGGTGTTTCTCCACGTTTTCAGTGAGGAAACTTGAAACGTGTTTTCTGGGAAAGGCTCGCGACCCACTGAAAATGGTTTCCTGACCCAGTTTTACGTCCAGACCCACCAGTTGAGAACCACTGCTCTACAAAAAGGAGTGCCCCAGTTATTGAGAAATTGTTTTTCAAAAGTAAAAACATGTAAAGAAAACAATAACAAATCATTGTTTTCAGAAATCAGACAAGTTTAAAGACAGATAATGAAAAAGTTCCAGACTGTGCTTGATTTGAAACGGGAAAGTGAGGGCCGATGATAGTGTCCTGGAATAAAGGGAGTAGTTGTTGACTTGGGCTGACATGAGAATCTGATGAAACCAGCCAACAAACGCAGTAACACTGTATCGGACTGTAATGTGCTCGGTCATAACAGGCGCATGACAAAGCGAAATGTTGAGATTAAAAATGGGAACAGAACTCCTTTGTGTCGCAAAACCAGCGTTATGTGACTAACTTTGGAGGCCACAGAAACGGTGCGGTCTGAGGGAGTCCGATCTGATCACCTCCAGAGGCAGAAGGAGAGTCTAATACCTGCATCAGACGCGACACTCGTGAATCTCATAAGAGGATAGAGCCGGGACACGACGTGGGCCCAGGTTAAGCCGTGCCCAACACTGTCCTGCGACTGGACGGGTTAAAACCGAGTGATGCCAACTACACTTAGCACTGCGGTGGCTACATGCTAACCAACTGCTGGGTAGAAACTGCGATGACAGTCACTTTTAACACGTCATAATGTCTTCAAATATCACCAAACACTAAATACAAGATCACAATGACAGAATCGAATGCGTGTTTGTGTCTGGTCTTTATAGATACCTAAATAAAAAGGCAAGAGTTAATGCTAACGCCGCTAACCTTAACTGATATCTGCGGCTAATGTTAATCGGCTACCGTTAGCTTCCCGCTAGCTCTCCTAAACGTTCATAAACTTGCTCAAATGTCAGATAAATCTAACCACTAGATGTGGTAAACGTCGAATGTGAGGACTTAAAACAGCCATTCGCTGAACAAAACCGTTAGATAAAATATGTTCTGCATCGTTAAAAGCTAACTAAACTTACGGCCTCCGCGTCAAAGCGTAACCAGCGGCGCTCGAGTTCTGAGCGATCCGGGAGGCCGCGTCTCTCCACCGGCAAAGCAGCACGACAAGCCCCGGTGGCTGCTGGGAGTCTGGTTGCGAGTCTGGAGGAGGCACTCACCGGTGTGTTCCTTCGGGAGTCCGCGCAGTAGGAGTAAGGCAATGTGTCCCGTCAGCCTGAGGGGGGGGACGGGGGCAGTGTGGATCGGACGAGGCCGGTCCTGGGGCTCACTGCGGGGGGGACACACTGAAGGAAAAGGTCAGAGTGGACGGAGACGCCATCGACATAAACTGAAATGGAAGCGAGGGGCTTCACTGCGCAGGCGCACTCTGGGGGAGTCTGCGAAGTGAGGATTGCTCTATTGTACATGTTTTGGTATGCTAGGGGAAATGCAGTTTACACCCAGAGGCAACATGTAAACCCCACGCAGGACCACATAATCCGGAAATCGAACTTTGACCATGCACTGCTGATTGACGTCTCCCTACATTTTCTTACCCTCTTAACCCCCACCTCTCCAGTTCGGCTTTACCCAAATCTAAAAGCTTTTCGACTGGAGAGCAACAGTGTAACGCTTCATTTGAAAGCTAAGAACTACAAAAGTGATTGTATTTTTTTTTGTCACATTGTCGCCGTGTTTTGTCACGTTTTTGTTGATTTTTCTTGCTTTATCAGTACGTTTGTGTTGCTTTTTGCATGTTTGTGTCACAGTTTTGTCATTTGTTGTTGTGTTTTTGTAAAAAAAAAAAACAACTGTCACTTTATGTCATGTTTTTGTTGCTATTTGTCTAGTTTTTGTTTCTTTTTCATCGCTTTTGTCATTGCTTTGTTGTGTTTTCGTGTCTTTTTTGCTCACTTTTATGTGGCTTTTTTTTGTTGCTTTTTCACTTCTTTTTGTCGTTTTTTCATCACATTTTTGTTCCGTTTTCATCCTCGTTTTCGTCGCTATTTTGATGATCTGACTTTTTTTTTAAGCTTTTAGATTTGGGTAAAGCCAACCTAGAGAAAATGTTCTCGGTTCGGGTGGGAGTTAAGAGGTTAAAAGAAAAACGAAAACTTGGTCTGATTCATTTTCTTATTTCTTATCTGAGCAGACAATGTTAAATGCTGTTGTTGCATTTGTTTTTAAATGAATGAAATAAATAAAAAAAATGAAAAAATAAAGAAAACAAAATAATAATTAATGTACACATTAATTCTTATGTGTATGTACTGTTTCTAAAAATAACAGTATAAAAAATAACAATATTTATTTATTTTAACCAACGTTCCTTTTTTTGTTGACCTGCAGACGCAGCAGCGCCACGTCATCCGCGTCACGTCACTCACAACATCCAACATGGCGGCCGCGTCCGCCCGGGAGAAGCAGACCGGTGAGAAAACGCCTTTATTTCACCTTTTACAGTTATTTTTGCGGCTCTGTGCCTCGGTACCGAGACGTGACGGCGTGGACCTGTCTCTGCTGAGACTACGGCGACATTCACGGGACTGTCACGGAAATAAAAGCTAAAACCACCGGAGCTAACTGATGCTACCGACGATTAACAGCGCACAGAAAACGCCTCTGAATAAATAAAATGCTTAACCGCAGTTTGTTTTTGGTCAGATCTTTGGCTTTTGGCTGCTCGGTGACTTTGGCATCTTTGATAGACTCACCGCAAACCTCTATTTAAACAGAGCACTGTCATAAAGCCACAAAGGCTAAAGTCAAATCAGCATTTTCTTTTGGTTTCTTTTCGTGGTTTACTTCCTCCAAAGCTTCATATTCCTTACTTTACTTGTTCACAACATTTTACCGGAGCGTTTTGGGTGTTTGTTAGTTGTCGTATGCCATTTACTGTCTGTCACTTTGATACAGAGACCAATGAATGATGCACAGGCAGTAATATTGATGTAGTAACCGAGATATCTGCTCTTGTGGCTGTGTTGACCTGGAAACAAACCCATGACATTTAAAGCCTTTATAATCACAGAAGAGTAAACAAAAAAAAGGTTCATCTTGCCTTATTAAAATGTTTTTTTTTTCAGATTCACATACAGATTATTTTATTCAGACATTTAAACATTTAACAGATAACGACATAAATAAACATAAAGTCTGAAATGGAATAGGCGGAAGCTAAAGCTTATTGTGCCTCCCTGTGTATTTACAAAACAAACAGTAAAAGCTGCCAATGTCTTATGCATACAGTTATGAAAAAAAAATTGTGTTTAGATCGGCACAAAGAAAAAAATCTATCATCTTAATTTTGCATCCTGAGCATCCATTCGCATGGTATTTTTTTATAATTGATTTCTTCAAAAGAATTTTAAATTGAATTAGTGTTTTACAGTCTTTTAGCTCCTGGTCCGACTCGCTCCACACATTAATCCAACAAAACAAACACAAAGCTGCTTTGCACTCGTTCTCACATACGTTTTTTGAAACATTTCTTCCTTTCGGAAATTATAAACGCAGTCTCGTTTTTGGAACAATCCCTGGATCTGCACAGGTAACTCGTTATAGCTCATGTTATACATACATTGTGCCGTTTTAAACTCAACCAAATCCTTAAATTTTAGCGCGTTTAGTTTAAGGAAAAGCTTATTTGTATTTGCCCTGTGAGCCACTTTATTCACAATGCGGATCGCTCTTTTTTGAATGATACTTATTGGATTAAGATTGGTTTTGTAAGTGTTTCCCCAGACTTTTAGGCCATAGGTCATGTACGGGAGAACCAGGGAACAGTATAAAATATATAAGTTTTTTTTCATTTAAGAGTTCTTTAACTTTAGATATTATTGCAAGGGATTTACATAGCTTTGCCTTGATGTAGTTTATATGGGTTTTTAGTTACTGCGATTACACAAAGTTGTTGTTGATCACATATTTAAGTGATGTGGCGTTTCTGCTTGTGTTGCAGCTGCTCTGAAGCGGATGCTGAACTTCAACGCTCCTCCTCTGAACACGTCTCTGTCAGAGCCCGTGTGGAAGGTACAGAACTGCTCAGGAACAGGCTTGCCTCAGAAACAAGTGACAGTTGTGGGGTTTATGTTAAAGTTTGTTGTTTGTGTGAAGATGAACTGCTAAAAAAAAAAGGATCGAAATGAGTCGGTAAAGCCAGGACTCACGAAACTACCCCGAGAATGTGCGGAGTCTCCAACGCAAGGACTAACATTGCAGAGTTAGCTTCTCTAATGTTTCAAAAATACTAGACACTGATTTGTCGCTGGGATCCGGGAAACGGGGACTTTACAAACAATAATATATATATGATTACTGACTTCACAGCAAAATGCAAGAGCAGGAGGAAGATTTTGCACATTTTATAAAATTTGTAAAACACTTGGACTTCCAGACTATCACTTTAAAGGCATAGTTTTATTATGTTTATATTAGTTACAAAGGTTTTTGATTAAACTAGTTATTTGTGTAAGAACCTTCCAAATGTCTTTGAGCGGAGCCTGTAAAGAGCGGAGTCTTATGGAGCGACTAAAGTGCAGATGTTGTTAAAGAGTTGTTAAAGGTTAATCCCTTTGTCTGCACATGCGCCCTGTGTTTATTCCTCCCGTCTTTAGCCGCTCTGTCTCCCACAAAGGAAATGACCATATTTGGATTACAGCGTCATCTCCGTCACAGCCTTTCGTGCTACACGTGGATACCAAACTCGTCAGTATGAGTGAATGAATGAGCGTGGGAAAGACCAGGAAGGATTTGTTTTGTCTGTGTTGTTAAAAGGGCTTTAAAAAGCATGAGGTGTGACACGTGTGCTAATGTTTTGCTGCCCTCTGCTGGCCAGGTGCTGATCTACGACCGGTTCGGGCAGGATATCATCTCCCCTCTGCTGTCCGTCAAAGAGCTGCGAGACATGGGCATCACGCTGCACCTGTGCGTATCTGTCCTCACTTTATCCACCGCTAATACTGATAATAATAATTGAAACTGCATTATATTTGACCTGCGATCACCTGTAGAAAAAGTAAATGTATTTTAAAGCAGTTGATAAGAATTCCCTCTGAGCTTCCGACTCACTGGAATCTCACGTGTTTGTGCGTTTGGTGCTCAGTTTGCTGCACTCGGACCGAGACCCCATTCCAGACGTTCCAGCTGTTTACTTCGTGATGCCGACGGAGGAAAACATCGACCGCATCTGCCAGGTACCACACGAGTGTTTACAAAACCCACTTTAACTCCTGCATTTGGCCTTAAATATTTACAGAGTAGGATGTGTTACACAAGCAGTCCAATAGGGGGCACCACAGGACAAATCGCGCTGCTAAAAGTTAATTTGTGGGAGTTTAAAGTTTAAAGTCTGCTTTTCAAAATGAGGAAGACTTGGGAGTTTTTGTGGATTAGAGATGAGTTAATTTGAAAGGGGACAGTGCAAACTCATATTTATTAAATAATATTAAAGGGATATTTCAGGATTATAATAAAAAAAGAAATATATAATAGAATAAAAATAATTTTAACCATTTAAAATAACTTATATTTGAGCAGAATCAGCTTCCTGGTTGTAAGCTGCGCAGCGGCGGAGTGATCTGCTTGAAAATAGTCCCTCAAAATGCGATAATTCATGTGATACAAGGTCAGTTATATTTAAAAAATTACTCTATTAACACAGACATTTATATGGGTAGTCTGGTGTTATCAGTGATTTGCCTCAGGTGGTCTGTTCTTGGGTCAGACTGTTTTTAATGCAGGCTACTAGTTACCATAGACATGCACTAGCCTAGCACTAGCCTAGCGCCACTAGACTCTTCAAATAGAAGGACTGCATGAATTTAAAAAACGAAATCTCTAGAAATCAACAACAGTCTGGATAACGAGGAAATGAGGCCCAATGTCACGAGTTTATTTCTCCAGCTATAAACCTGAGTGTCGTGGATCTCCTGTGTTTGTGTAGGACCTGCGGAACCAGCTCTATGAGGCCTATTACCTGAACTTCATCTCCGCCATCAGCCGCAGTAAACTGGAGGACATCGCCAGCGCCGCTCTGGCCGCCACCGCCGTCACACAAGTCAATAAGGTACAGACGAAACAATGAGCTGCATTTACACAGCTGCATCCAGTCCATCCTGAGCTTCTCCCTTTTGTCTGCGCCGGTTCCTCCGAGAAACTGTACAATGGAGTCTGGAATCTGAATGAGTGAAGGCTGGTTGTTTTTCTCCCAGGTTTACGACCAGTATCTGAACTTCATCACCCTGGAGGACGACATGTTCATCCTGTGCCACCAGAACAAGGAGCTCATCTCCTACCACGGTATGTCACGGTTACCGGTGTAGCAGAAAACCCCGGTGAAAACGTTGATGGGAATAATTACCGTCTTGATTTTGAAAAACTATATTATCTCTGTGGATTACGGCGCCCGCGGTGTCGGCAAAGTGAGCCTCACCGGGCTTACCGGGCTCCTGGAGGGCAGATTAAAGTTTGTCGCCAATGCAATAGATTCACTCTCGCCGCATTATTATGAATTGAACAATGGTCACTGTCTGATGGTTTTGGTTCATGCTCTGTTTTTAGCCATAAACCGCGCGGACATCCAGGACACGGACATGGAGGCCATCATGGACACCATCGTGGACAGTCTCTTCTGCTTCTTCGTCACGTTAGGTCAGACCGGCTTTATCTCAGTCGTGAACCATAAACCGGATCACTTGGAAACTTTCCCTGTGACTAATTCGTTTCTCAGATTTTGGATCATGTTTGATTTTTTTAAAAACATGTTTTTTGTTTTTTTACAGGCGCGGTGCCGATAATCCGCTGTCCCAGAGGAAACGCCGCGGAGATGGTCGCCGCGGTGAGTCCAGATCAGGACGTGTTTACCACGAACTCTGTAGAAACGTGTGAAACCTACTTTACTCACCAAATGAAATCACTCATTACGAGCTGTTCGTTTGTAGATATCGTCAAATTACAATTACTGTTCTGCACATTTACACTATCGAGTTTGTTTCCAATGTCAAGACATGTGGGGGAAGAAGCGGGAAGTGGGAGATTTTAGAGAAAAAAAATTAAGGGGAAGAACTGTGGGAAAATTGGGAAAACATTCGAGAATAATGTAGAAACAAAATGGTTGAAAATTGGGGGGGGGGAAATGTATGACAAATTTTGACAAAATAGGCAAATATTGGGAAAAAATGTAAACAAAATTTGGTTGAAAAATTGGGGGCAAAAATGGGGGGGGGGGAAGGTGGGTAAATTGAAAAAAAAAATGGGACAACAGAGTGGAAAATGTTAGCAAAATTGAAGGAGAAAGTGGAAAAGAAAGTGCAGGGAAATGGGATGGGGAAAAATTTGGGAAAACATTTTTGAAACTGGGAAAAATAAGGGGATAAAAGTGGGGAAATTTAAAAAAAAAAGGGAAAAACTGAGAAAATAAAAGAGAAAAATGTGTTTTTTCTGTCCTTTTGTAGTCTGTTCAGGACAATAATCTTTTACAGATTTCTGACGGTTTGCTCAAATATCGATGGGTCCTGGAGGAAGTCCCCACAGCATCGCTCGGCCTCAGAGTCACATCAGTCCTAGCTCTTCATTAGTGTTTTTGTTTTCTTGTCTGCAGAAGTTGGATAAAAAGCTGCGTGAAAACCTCCGCGACGCGAGGAACAGCCTCTTCACGGCGGACAACACGGCGGGACAGTTCAGGTACGGGTTTATCTGGGGGAGACTCGGGACAGAGCGGCGGGTCACGACATGTGTCATATTCAGCTCAGTCACAACAACACAACAATGCTCTCATGAGTAGCTCTTTGCTTGTAGAGGTGGGCAATATATCCTCTACCAGATCATATCAATGTAGTGAGTTTGTCTCCAATGTCAACAAATGTGGGAAAAATAAAGGGAAATGGGAGAAAATGTAAGAAGAAAAATTAGGGGAAAATTAATGAAGTGGAAACATTTTTAAAACTAAGAAAATGGGCGGGAAAACTATAAAACAAATTAGGTTGAAATTTTTGAAAATGTTGGGAATAATGTAAAGAAATTCGGTTGAACATTTTGGGGGAAAATATGGACAAAATAAGGAGAAAATGGGGGGAAATGTAAAAAAAAAAAAAAAAAAAAAAGAGTTGAAAAAATATGGCGGAAAAATAGTGAAAAGTGGGAAATTTAAAAAAATAATTAAAAACATGTGTCTGTAGTTTCCAGAGGCCGCTGTTCGTGCTGGTCGACCGTAACCTGGACATGGCCACGCCCCTCCACCACACCTGGACCTATCAGGCGCTGGTACACGACGTCCTGGTGAGAAAACGTTTTGGCCTCACAGTCGGTCATTCCAAGGTGCAGGTGAATTGGGAAAAACTTAAATGTTGAGGTATCAATGTGAAAGTCCTGCTGTAGATTACTGACATCAATATGAAGAACACATGTGTTACAAGTTTTCATCTAAAAATAAGGTGTTTTCTGCTTAAGTGACAAAATCTAAATAATGTTCAGAGCCAGGTTTAATTTGTGGGTTTATTTTGTGACGTATTAGTTCCAAACATTTGCTCAGAGGGATTTTGGATCTGGTTTAGTTTTTTATTAAACTAGTGGAAACCTTGTGTTCTGGGTTTAAAGATCAATAAATCTGTCAGGAATCAGATCTGTAAAAATCATTGTGAAAACATCTTCCAAATGTAGTTGAGTGGAGCCTGTAAACTGTAGTATGTAAGAGGGGAATTAAAACCTCATTTGGAAAACTACTTTTTAACTTTTTCTAAATTTCTACGTTCCAAAAAATGTAAAAAAAAAATGTTCAAACTTTCCCAAATGTTTTTATTTTTTACTTTTTTTTTATTTTCTAAACTTTAAAAAAAAAAAAGTTCAAGGCAAGGCGTGTTTATTTATACCGCACAATTCAAGGCAACTCAAGGCGTTCAAACTTTTCCACATTTTTCCAAACTGTCTCCCACAAAGGAAATTACCATATTTGGATTACAGCGTCATCTCAGTCACAGCATTTCCTGCTACACGTGGATACCAAACATGTCAGTATTTGTGATTGAATGAGTGTGGGAAAGACCAGGGAGCCACACAGCCATGTTGGAGTCAATCTTCAAAAAGGTTCTACTTTTTGAAAACTTTTTCAAAATTTTCAAAACTGTTCCATAATTTCAATTATTTTTTTCCAAAACTTTCCAAAGATTAAAAACAAATCTAACATTTTTAACTTAACTTTTTTTTTTTTTACTTTTCCAAACCGTTACATACTTTTTTAAACCTTTAAAAACGAAAAAAAAAAACATTTTCAAAATAGAATTCGAACTTTTTTCAAAACTTTATAAAAAAATCACACTTTTATTCACTTTTTCAATTATGTTTTTTCAATCTTTTCCAAACAGTTCCACAATTTTAAGAATCTTTCAAAAAGAAAAAAGAACTTGTCCAAACTCTCCCCCCACAAAGGAAATGACCATATTTGGATTACAGCCTTTCGTTCTACACGCTTTGTGAATGAATGAGCGTGGGAAAGACCACTTCCTGGGTAAATCTCAGAGCATAAACCTGGTGAAGAGAGAGTTTGGGCTGATTTCACTCTGACAGAGTTAACACTCAGACCTTAAAGCCCAGCGCTCCTCGAGGCTCTGGCGCCGTCCCTCAGTGGCGTCAGATCTGAAGCTTCTGACCAGATCCATGTGTCTGAACCACACGTCGTCCTCAGGGAGACGGATGACCCGACGTTCACCTGGAGTAACTCCGGCGTTGGTGTTTTCGCGGCGACATCTCCAGACGTCTCTCCCCCCGGGTAGCGCTGGGTGGGAATAGTTTCTCTGTTGCGTAAGCGCCGCTCGTCTCTCACTTCAGCGCCTTCACGGCGTCCGCACGAAGCGCTGCCAGGAAAGTGACAGCGGCGAAGGAGAGACCGGCGGCGTTCCTCCAGACTGGCCGACCGTGGAGACCGGCCCAGGGCAGGAGGACTGGCCACCCGTACTCTCTCCTCCAGTACTTTAACGATACTGCGATACCGATACGAACACATCATATAGAACTAGAAAACAGATGGATTTTAATGTATTCCTTTTCCTTTCGTTTCATTTATTTTGCATTTCTATCATTTGTTTGAGGCGAAACAACCAAGAAACTTCCTTTAACGACAAAAAGGGCTCCCAAATTTCCCAAACTTTTTCGCCAATTTTCCTTCGTGTATTTGTTCCCAATTGAGCCAAAATGTTAAATTTATTTCCCCAAAACTGTTTCACTTTTTTTCCCGCCCATGGTTAATCTGTTTTCAAAATGTTGTCCCAATCTTTTTCACATGTTTAAACAAAAAAAACTAAAACGTTTCCCCCCCAGTTTTCCCCAATTATTTATTTATATTTGTATTTTTTTCATTTTCTCTCAAATTTTCCCACTTGTTTTTATTTTATATATATAAAGATTATATATAAATAATATATATAAAGATTATATATTTCGATACTTTTCTTTTTGGAACAGGCCAGTGTTTTTTCCAGACTGAGTAATGTTCTTCCCTGAGCTTAGACGAGTTGACGCGTACCTGTCTGGCCTTCACGCGTGCGCTCAGTCACGCAAAAAGACCAAAGATGTCGTTAGCGATGTTGTTTCTGTTTTGCCCATTGACGAGTTGGTGCGAGTTTGTAGCTGATTGTAAATGTGTGGCTTTACAGGCTACTCGGAGGTGACTTCCTGTTTGTCAGTCAGATTATTCCCTGAGCTTGATCTGAAGGCGCTGCAGCGGCGCCCGGAATCTTTTCCAGAATGTGAATTAAAACGCACCACGCGATTTTCGAGCTCGACCTTTATTGATTGTGATTAGATTAAAATTCGATTAATTGCCCGGCCCTACCTCAGGCTGACTGTCTAATAATATGTTAAAGCAGCACTAAGAAACTTGTGGACCTTAATAAATCCTCTCCGTAGTCCCTCTGGGGGTAATACAAGTGCAAGATATCACTGCGCGGATGCCGAATTACTCCTGGTATTATTACGCCTTACAATATAGTTCCCCCTTTTTATCCACTCAGGAAATCCACATTGTTTAATTTTGTGTAATTATACTTTATAGTGCAACACTTCACATAACTATATTTAAATAGGGAAACCGTGGAAGAGCTTGGTAGCTTCTATCTTCACTCTTCGAGAGATAGAGAGGCTAAATGCTAACGGCTAAATGCTAACGCCGTCTGTGCTGTGTTTACGTGACTGAAGGCTCACGTGGAGACCAGACAGGTGCAGATGAACTCATCAAAGCTCAGGTAAGAACATCTCTCAGTGGGTAAAAACGGGCTGATTGGGGGTCTTTCATCGCCCCTGGTGTCTCTGGCCAGAGCCACCAATACACACGAATGGAATCACGAAGAACAGGCTAACGGGCAAAGCTAGCTGTGGGCTAGCGCCACTTAAACAGTATTTACAGCCAAGTTTGAGTGAAGTAAATGATCTCCATCGTGTAACTGGATGAACAACATCCGTCTGTCCCTTTGTCTTTTCTGTCAGCGTAGGATTTACTCTCACGGACGATTAATGAGTAAAACACACAACATGCTACGACACCTGCAGTGGCGCTTGTGGCCTCCAGGGGCATTAGTCACTTAGTCCTGCTTTAATTGGACAAACCTTACCGTGAGCGTTTTGAAGCACCCCTCAGTCGTGCGGGCTGATATCTAAACCAGTCGGCTCATTTGTCAACAGTCGCGAGTCCTGAACGTGAACTCTTCTCCAACATGCGGAGCCAGGATACAAACAGCCGCGTCGCCATGGAAACGGCGGCTGGAGACTGGACTTCTGGAGTTTAGCTCCGACTGAGACGAATCTCCAACGCGACGGGACCAGAGCTGCTTCAGTAATTACCCTGCGCTGGCACGGCAGATGCATTTATCTAGAATACTGACGCGGACACGCGGACGTCGACTGCTTTCACAGCGGAAATGCAAAAGTCTGAAACTCAAGTCCTTCGTTTCCTCCTTAGTTTCCCAAACTCTCTCTGTATGATGTTCATTCTGACTTTTTGTCGCTTTGCAGGAAGTAACTCCAACATTTTTGCAACGGTTTGAAAAAGTCTGGATCAGTTTGGCAGAGTTTGAACATTTTGGAACGGTTTAGAATTTTTTTGAAACATTAAGAGAAATTTGGAAAAGGTAGATTTTTCATATTTTTTTTTTTTTTCAAGTTTGAAAAATTATGAAAAAGGTTTTTAAAATGTTTGAATAGTTTGGAACAGTTTGGATGATTCATTCCCAAATCCTGACATGTTTGGTATCCACGTGTGACCGAGATGACGCTGTAATCCAAATATGGTCATTTCCTTTTTGGGAGACTGCGCATGTGCAGAGCAGACGCTGTTTTCCTTTTTTCACGTCTTGTTATTTATTTATTCGTCCATGTCCATGTTTTTCTTTGCATGTTCTTACATTGATATGAACATTACACGGGTGAAAAAGGATCAAGACGAAGACTTTTCCCCCAAAATCGATGACAGACCTGCGGTGACCTGTTTGGACTCTCTTCGTATTTCCAATTTGGACAATTTTCAAAAAACATTATTCCCATTCAATTATATTTTGATTTGTTTTTTCAAGCTGTATCTTATACTCTTTGATTTATCTATTGTTTAATGAATTCTTTAATGAATTCCATGATCTTACCTCAGTGACCAAGAAGCTCCTCTGTAATGAGGTTCAGGAGAAAGGTCCATAAAAGTTTCCTTTCCGTCATCTGTGATCAAAGTCCATTTCTAATAAACGTGTTCTGGTACCGACTTAATCCTAATCTCCCACATGGTCATTAGAACTTTAGGGCCGTTTTCACTCCACTCTTTAACAACGTCTCCGCTTTGGTCACGCCGTAAGACTTCACACTTCACAGGCTCAACACATTTAAACCTGGACATGTCCATTATTTAGATGTTGTCACTGAAAATATAAAATATACAAAAATCTAAATGTGTTTTCCTCACAGTGATGTCATTAATCTACAGCAGAAGTTTCACACTGATCTCTCTACATGAGATTTGGTTCTCTGCTCACTGCAGGGTGATTTATATAAAAGTTATTAACCTCTTACCGCCCAAGTGTTTTGCCACTTTTTCATTAATTTTTTGCCACTTTTTCATTAATTTTTTGCCTCTTTTTCATTAATTTTTTGCCTCTTTTTCATCATATTTTTGCCACTTTTTCATAAATTTTTTTTGCCACTTTTTCATCACTTCTCCACATTTAGATTTACATGATTTCTTTCCGTTTGCTGCAGGACTTCCACCTGAACCGCGTGGCCCTGGAGGAGGGGCCCGGGCCGGACCCCAGTCCCTCAGGAGCCCGGCCCAAGAGGAAGAACCGCAAAACCTACGACCTCACGTCAGCGGACCGCTTCTGGCAGAAACACAAGGGCAGGTCAGAGGTTTAGATTTTGGTTGTTTTAATGTGAGTGGAACAAAGGTGCGCCGGGTAATCGGGAGAGTCGGGACGTTCCCCGGTGGGCCTCGGTGCTTTTGGGCCGTCAGAATAAAATCATTAATAAGAGACTCCCACGGTTGTGCTGCTCCAGGCCTAAAGGCTGTAACTATAGGGCCGGGTACCGTTGTTTTTTGTATTTGTCTCTAGAACCAGGAAACAGAACAATAATGTGTGGAAGATCTGCACATTTACAATATCGGGGTCACCTCCAGTGTCAAGAAATGTTTGAAAAATGGAAGAAAATAAGGAAAAATTGTGTAAAAGAAAGTTTTGAAAAAAATGGGGTAAGAAAAATGAAAATAGACAGGGAATATGAAATAAATCTGAGGGAAATCAAGAAAAAACATGAGCAGAGTTTATTCACAGTTTTAGCCTCATCATTAACGACTTTTCAGTTCGTTTTAGTCTCATTTTAGTCCCAGAAACCTGACTGTGACTGTGTGTCGCCCGCAGCCCGTTCCCCGAGGTGGCCGAGGCCGTGCAGGCGGAGCTGGACACCTACAGAACTCAGGAGGACGAGGTCAAGCGGCTCAAGAGCATCATGGTGAGGCTTTACACTCGAGCAGTGGTTCACTGACCTTTTGGAGCCGTGGGAGAAGCTCTGGGTGACGATTGAAAACACTGGGAATATCACATGTAATATCAGGTCTATTTCCTCCATTATCACAGTGAACTCAAGCAGGTTTTCCACATTCAATATTGTTTTGCTCCTCTGCATAATCAGAATCAGAATAGATTTTATTTGCCATTGTTTGAGAACGGGTTCACAAGCTAGGAATTTTTCTTGATGTGGACGTACAACATACAACATATAACACAGAATTACAGACTCAAATGCGCTGGTTTAAGCTTTTGTTAAAGCAAAGATAATGTTTATGCAGGACATGGCCGCCGCACATCAGCTCGTGAATTAAAATGCGTTTGTCAGACACACATCCACGCGTTTAGCGGCGGAGGAGGGACGGCCACAGACGCTTCTCCTTCTCCCCTCGCTCCTCGATGAGAATGAGAGGAAACCTCCTCCAAGTCTCCATCAGCCTGGCTTCTCTCTTTATGACAGAAATTGCTGCTCGATCTAACTGTGGCGTTGTTCACGTTAAAGGCGCTGCTGTTGTAGCGAGGGCTGATGCACTCGGGTCCAACGCGGCTCTTGAGGTTCGGTTCTGGAGCGACACAGTTAGGTCCAGGACAAGCTCATCCACGTCTGAATTAAATGTCTTTGCGTACCCCTCTGGACCACAGTTTGGGAACCCCTGCACTAGAGTTATCACAGGGACATGTGATGAGAAAGTTTCTGCATTAAATGAACTGTGCCCAGATCTCAGCCTGGAGTAAACTGCACAGATGTAGGTCACGGTGAAAGGGTGAGCCTGCACTTGTCCTGGATATATAACGTTTAAAGTCGGTTTGATAAATGTATTTGTGTTTTCAGGGTCTGGAGGGAGAGGACGAGGGCGCCATCAGCATGCTCTCAGACAACACGGCCAAACTCACCTCCGCCATAAGGTAAACCCCACACTAACAGCAGTAGCTTAGCGTTAGCTTTAGTAGCTTAGCGTTAGCTTTAGTAGCCGGAGCAGCTGCAGATGCACGACTTATCTGGAGGATTAGATCTGAAAATGAAACGCTCCACAGCAGCAGAGGCTTGAACTGAGCCACCACATCATTCTAGTTTAGCTTCTGTTATTTGTTTATGTGTTTATGTTCACTTTGCCGTTGTTTAACCAGATAGAGTAACATAATTAAAATGTACATATTGATAATATAAGATAACCAGTTTTATAATTGTATATTGATTGAAATGCGTTCACACAAATGGAATGACCCCAAAAGTATCAGTTTGGTATTTATGGAGGTTAATTCGTGTTTCTTATGCACGGAATTTATGTAACTGATTTTTTTGCATCTGTATTTCATCAACTATATTGAAACTCAATGACCTGCAGCCAATCCGATCCTGAGCTCCCAGAGCAGTCAGGAAGGAAACGGACTGCGTTAAACTGGCCTTTAAAATGCCTCTATATTAATGAGTCGTGTGCAAACGTGTAACTATACAGCGGAGATGGGGATCATTCAAATTTTGTTAAGAATTTTTAGGAGAAAAAACGTCTTAATGTCCAATGCTAACTGTTCCATGTAAACCAATGGACGCCGCTAGGCTAGGCTAACCCATAGAAATGAATGAGCGCTAAGCTAACACTCGCTTATTCTTAAGTTTCTGTAAAAACGCCTGCTCCTTTCAACCTGGTACAGCACCAGTGATCAGATCCTACACTTCGACAGTGGATTTAGTTTTAGAATGTTATTAAGTGAGGACTTTTAACTCTAGTTTGACGTTTGGACGCGCTCTGGGAGCTCACGATCTGATTGGCCGTCCGTCATTGAGTTTGAAGCAGTGAAAAAAATTACACGGAATCCTTTTTTCAATATAGTTGGTGAAATACAGAGGCAAAAAATTCTGTGTATAAAAAAACACTTTGATAATAAAAAGACAAATTAACCTTCATTGATTCCTAAAAGTGTGGCCCATCACTTCTCCCTGACTTTCCTCACACATTTATAATTTTTCAATTCATCACAAGGACGAGTTTACTTTTGTACGAGTTTTTTGTTTTCCGAAAGGGTAAATAAAAACGACGTCCAGAAGGCCTGAGCGAAAGCCTGGAGAGCCCGACCTGAGATACATTTAGCTTCTTTAGCGCCGGCTCCTCCCATAGGGCTCTTTGTTTAACTCCAATCATTTTAGAGCAGATTTTGACAATGTTTTGAACCAGCAAACAAAGGAAAAATAAATATTGGATTAATATTGAAAGTGTCAGTTTTATCTTCACAGCCTCATATTTCACATATTTGGTCAGTTCCTCCGGGGGGCTTCAGACATGTCCGTCCTCTCAGACTTTATCAGACTGATCAGATCCGATGTTTCCAAACGCCTCGGTCTCATAATGAACTTTCCCTCAGCTCGCTCCCGGAGCTTCTGGAGAAGAAACGGCTGATCGACCTCCACACGAACGTGGCCACAGCCGTCCTCGACCACATCAAGGTAAAGACCCCACAGACGGGAGGACGGGGGGGGGGGGGGGGGGGGGGGTATGTAAATATGTCCATTTCAAACGTCTGCTGTGGATTTTGGATCGACAGGCAGCAGGAGAGGAAGTCAGGAAGTAAAATCCAAAAGCATTTTCCTCCATCCAAACCAAGTCAGAATCTTTTCCTGAGCCGTTTCATTCCATCTTTAAACTCCTGATGAGAGAACGTCTCTGGTACTGCTCTGAACTGGTTCAAGTCCAAACTCGAGGATAGAACGGACTTAAACAGCCACATCAAAGCAATGACATCATCAGCTTTTTACCATCTTAAAAACATGAAGATCAGAGGAATAGTGTCAGAACCAGACTTGGAGACACTCATCCATGCGTTTGTCTCCAGCAGGTTAGACGACTGTAACGGCTGCTCACTGGCCTTTCTAAACGAGCTGTTAGAGCTGCAGAACATCCAGAACCAGGAAATACCACCATATTAGTCCAGTGCTCCGGTCTCTGCACTGGCTTCCTGTCACTCAGAGAATAGAATTTAAAACAGCTCTGCTTGTGTACAAGTCTTTTCATGGTTTAGCACCAAAGTACATCTCTGACATGTTAGAGCCGTATGAACCATCTCGGGCCCTGAGAGCTTCAGGGAGGGGTCTCCTGGTGGTTCCCAGAGTCAGGACTAAACACGCTGAGGCTAAAGCTAAAATCTGGAACAGTCTTCATGAGGATGTGAGACAGGCCTCAACTCTGACAATGTTCAAATCCAGGCTGAAAACAGCTCTTTTTACCCGAGCAGATGGAAACTGAAAGTGTTTTATCTGCACTCTGGCCTTTTACTGTCATTGATTAACTTTATGTTGATGTTTTAAGGATTTGATCTGTTTTTTTGTTAGTTTATGCAACTGTGAAGCACTTTGATTTGCCTTGTGTAATTGTGCTCTACAAATAAACTTGCCTTAAAAAAGGATCAAGCTTTTGGAGTTACTTCCTGGACAAATCATTGGCTCAAAACGCCAAAAAAAGCGAATAAACATTGACCACAGCAGGAAAAAATGCCATGTTTTCACCTGCAGAGTCTGGACTTGGTAAATGAAATCTTTTTGGTATTTTGTTATTTAGTAAGCGCCCAAAACCTTTTCCAAACCTTTACTTTGGAAACTGTGTCGGAGCCCAGGAGATCTTCCAAACATGACGAATGAACTGTAGTTTTCCAGAATGAAGGCCTTAAATCTCATGCAGAGGCCGTACTTTCGATTCAAACCGGCCATGAATCCAAATATCTTGGAAAAGTATGACATCGCTCGACTATTTTTCCTGCAAGTTTAAAACGAAATGCAAACGTTCTGCAGTTTCAGGCTGAAATTATGCTCAAGAGTTTCCAATTTCCTCCTCCCTCTGTTTGATGGAATGTTTATGAATCTTAAAAAATGAAATATGCTGCTTAATAGAGTGTCGTTATCATATTACCCAAACTAAATGTGTTTCTATTGCACAGTGAGGTTCAACGCTTCACTTCCTCCGTTTCTCTTGTGTGTTTTGGCTCAGAGCCGGAAGCTGGACGTGTATTTCGAGTACGAGGAGAAGCTGATGAGTAAATCCACCCTGGACAAGTCTCTGCTGGACATCATCTCCGACCCCGACGGTAAGCGCCGCTCCCACGTAGGAACCTGACCGAGATCTGCTAAAGGTGATCTGAGGAGAGAGAGAATGGGATCTATCCTTTTACATCTATGATTCAAAAACAGACTGTCAGACGTCTGAGGGGCATCATAGCGCTTATAGCTTTAGAGGCCGTCCTAAACATGTACAAGAGGGATGAGAGGAACTTAAAACTATACTCGAACAAAAGGCACTACTTCCTTGGATGTTGTGGCTTTTTAGGGCGACTCTGAGACATGGAACTACCAGAGTTCTGAGTGAAGCTGTATCGGGGCCTGATCTTCCACCTGGTGCAAACGGAGCCGGTTTTTACTATACGCAGACTAAGCCAGTTGTGTCGGGCCCCGCAGCTGCAAGGGGCCCATATCTCAGTCAATCAACGCGTTGTCACGGCGACAGGCTGTAAGAGCGCTTACTCTACCATTACACCAAAGCAAAGCTGAAGTGAATGAGCAGGAGAGACCTTCCCTCTGTCACTCCAGAGCGCGAGTGCTTCTCTGCTCGCCTCATGCTCGTGAAATGCAAGCACTGGAACCTGCACCTGCACCTGCCTGAAACCTGTCAGGTGCAGGTGTCAGTTAGTTTTAAGTCAGCGGTTCAACTTCCTCAATCCCAGCTCCTGTCGCCACTTAAGTCTCAGTCAGAGTCAGTGGAGACTCCTGAACTCTGGAGGTTCTTGGCTTTCAAATGCTCTCACAAACTGACGTCCAGCTGTGGGGACTTTTTTAAAGCACTAAGAGCCTCCTGCAAACGTCTACTTTAAGTTTACTCCATCGACGCATCCTCGAGCGACGACACTTTAGCTTCATGTGGGGAAAAAACCTTTCACAGCCAAGCGATGAATTGAAAAATATCGTCTCCAGATGAATCGATGACCAAAATAATCGTCAGTTGCACCTGGAAAGAAAACTGTTGATCAGATGGTGAAATCTGCAGTTTGTTCTAGACACGGGCTCTGTAGCAAAGATGAGACGATCATCTTTTAAAAACATTTGCACACGCTCGAGAGCTGAGCATTTCCTTATTTTCATGAACAGCAGATCCTCAGTAGCTTCTCCAAAGTGCAGGTCTGGTCCCTCGGCTCCTGGGCCCCGTGACCGTCTTCATGTCCGTGTTGTCCTTGTGTTGCAGCCGGGACGCCTGAAGATAAGATGCGGCTGTTCCTGATCTTCTTCATCACGGCTCTGCAGCCTCCCACCGAGGTAAGACCGTGTCTGAGGAGAGAGATGTTTTTAGTTTAAAACACGGCCAGATGTGGAGCCCAAAGGAGGAAACGAGTCTCACTGCACCTTAGAGGAGCTTTAGTCTCAATAGAAACTCCAAATGTCACAGTAAGATTCAACATTTCTGCACAGATGTAGGAAATTGGAAAAGGATTTTTCAATATCTCATTCCTGCCTGATTTATTGAGCTTTCGACTTCAAAATATTAAGTCAGAGCCTGGAAAGTTTGGAGTCACAGGAGCTCCTCAAGTGGAAATGTTGTTACATGAAAACTAAAATGTTCAGGGGAAAAAACGAGCTGAAAGGAGCAGGTATTTATAAACAGTAGTTTTACTCGAGTAGTATTTGTGTCCAGAACGTCTTAGCTTTCGCTCCATTTAACACTTTCTGCTCCTGTACATCTACAAAGGAACGGAGAGGAGGAGGAGCTCAGTAAATCAAACTCACTACACCAGAAGTATTGGTAGAATTAAATGAGAGAGTTTAGTTCATTTGTGTGAACGGGCTGTGCGTGAAGTTTCCTCAGAGATTCTTACATCGTCACACTGGCCACATACGGGGAACTCGGGAAATTAGAACATTGTAATTCAACTTAAAATGTGAAACTAATATATGACGTGCAAAGTGAGACATGTCAGGCCTTTGTTTGTTATAATTTAGATGATTATGGCTTACAGTAAAAAACACACATTCAAAATCTCAGTAGATTAGAATATTACATGAAATCAGTTACAAAAATATTTTAAAGGGGGGGTATTATTCAAGCTTTATATCCTGTTATTATGTCGTTCCCTCATTAAACACGTGCCTGGAGTGTTGCCTCGGCTCTTTCACATATTTTTGAGTAAAAACTTAGACGGCGGCCATTTTAGGTGTAGCTATGCCTCAGTCCTCCTAGGAACGCCCCCACCTCCTGGAGACGCCTCTGGACCTTTCGTCACCAGCAGAGCCCCCAACCACTGCTCCTCAGCTCAGCAGAGCCCCCTCCCCGCACAGTGTTGTTGTTTCAATGCCACAGTAGTGTGCTGAAGGGGGCGTGTCGGAAAGCTTCTTAAAGAGACAGAGGCCTATTTCAAGACGTTCAGTGCAGCCATTTTGAGAGAGCAATGGAAGACCAGGATGCTTCAGAGGAACATCTGAAGCCCATGTCCAGGTCTGTGTGTGGAGGCTCTTGATGCTCTGACTCCAGCCTCAGTCCACTCCTTGTGAAAGTCCCTCACACTTTTGAATGGCCTTTTCCTGACAGTCCTCTCCAGACTGAGCTCGTGCACCTTTTTCTTCCACTTAACGTTCTCTGACTGAGCTTTGATCCAGCGCTTTGAGAACATCCAACTTCTTTTGCAATTTCCTTTTGAGGCTTTTGTCAGTGATGGTTTTCAGCAGGTCTGAACCCATGATGGTGAATTATCCTGAACCACTGAGACCAGTTAAAGTCTCAGGGACCCTTTGCAGATGTTCTGGGTTTGTGGAGCATATAGGGAGCGGCGTCTCTGCAGGTGGGAAGTGAACCCGGGACCTTCTCGCTGTGAAACACGCCTGAGCAAACGTCAGTGCCACTGGAACACGGAGCTCAATCTGCTGCTTCTGAAGAGTTCTTCCCCCACAGTCGTTGCTTGACTCATTACGGTTGATCAGCGCTAATGGCTCGGCGCTGGCGTTCCCTAACGAGCCCTGCCTCGTAAACTCCTACAGTTTGGAGTAAGTGCAGCTCAGATGGAAACAGTTGTTTGTGCTTTCAGCTCGTTAAGGTTTTTACCGTCGACCTTTACGTCTTTTCACAAACATTCAGACTCCAAGAACTGGATTTTCCCATCGTTTCTTCTATGTGATCGCGTTCCATCATAACCTCTGTCTTAAAGGGACAGGCCAGAGTTTTTCCAGACTGAGACTTCTTCTTTAGTTCCGTCATATTATGTAAAACAGAAACACTCATACTTTGAGCTGGGCTCGATGGAACACTGGCAGACCTGCTTCATTTGTGGTTTAATCAATAAATAAATGTCAAACCGCCTCGTATTCATTTGTTGAAGGGGGTTTTCAGCACCGTGTCTGAGCTCGTGTCGCTGACAGACCGAGAGCAGAACAAATCTGTCTTTGAATCGTCCAATAAAACGGTTTAAACTCGGAGAAAAACGTTCCACTGATGCAGAGCGGGGGCAGAGAGGGTTCAGGGTGAAAATGAACATCTCCATAACGATGATGAAGCGATGTTTTTGCAAATCAGAAATTGCAGAAATGTGCTGCAAACATCTACATTTCGTCCTGTGATCGTTGTGTCTTTGGGCAAGGCACTTCACCCGCCTCCAGGGTCTGCGTACACTGGTGTACGAATGAGAGCGACTGGTTCTTTGATGTAAAACGCTTTGAGCCTAAAGCAGGTACAAAGGTGCTGGACAAACTAAAAAAGGTAGAAAAAAAACACTTTACCTATTTCCCCATCGTTTACAGTTGTTTACATGTTTCCCCCTATTTCTTTGAAATTCTTTATTTTTTTTTCAGATTTTTCCCATATTTATTTTATTTATTTTTTCAATTTGTCCAAATTTTCCTCCCATTACCCCTCATTTTGTTTCCCCTATTTTTCTCCAATGTTTTTCCAGATTTCCCATATTTTTCATATTTCTTTATTTTTTACCTATTTCTTTTCCAATTTTCCCCATATTTTTTCCATAACCATGGAAAGACCAACATCTTTCCATGATTATTATACTTTTTTTTTTCCTCCCAATCCCAATTCCCCCCCCCCCCCCCCCCAATTGTCCACATTTTCTTCCTTATTTTTTTCTCCTTACCCTGCCTATTTTTTTTATTTCTTTCGTTTTCTCCTCCATTTTCCCCTTTTTCACATCTTTCCCCACTTTAAGTTTCTTTTTTCCACATTTCTTGATTGATCTGCGACGGTGGGGCAGATGGTAGAGCGGGTCGTCTCATGATCGGAAGGTCTGGGGTTCGAATCCTGCCTCCTCAAGGTGCACATTGTCGTTGTGTCCTTGGGCAAGACACTTCACCCTCCTGGCCTCCAGTGTCTCCGTACACTGGTGTGTGAATGAGAGTATGAATGGGTGAAGCCCTTATGAGAGACCAACAGGCCCGGTTAGAACCATGAGGCCGTCCTTCTGTGGACCCACCACCTGCAGGGGGCGCCATAGGGGCTGGTGCAGCTCCAACAGCTGCCCCCACGACCCGGCAACGGACAAGTGGAAGAAGATGAATGGATGGACCTTTATTTAACCAGGAAAGTCCCACTGAGATTAAGAATCGCTCTTTCAGGTGAGTCCTGGCCCCAGAGGGGAACCTATTGCACATGTTTTTAGTGGTAGGGGAAACCAGAGTACTCGGAGGAAACCTACGCAGACACGGGGAGAACATGCCCCGTCCAGGTGGGAATCGAACCCGGGACCTTCTAGCTGTGAAGCACGAGCCCCACACTCCTTTGCATTGAAGATAAACTCCCGAACAGCTGGATCTCGCCTCGTTTTCCGTCTTTATCGTTTCCATAAAGCTCCACCGTTCGAGCTAGAAGGATAAACAAAACACATCCATAAAGCCGTCATCGTGCCCTGAGCGAAGCCAGAACGAACAGGGACTTTACAAACGGGTTTAAACGCTCCCGATGCACAGAGCCCGGTTGTTCCGCTGAACCCGCAGAGCTTTGGGATAATGGATGATCTGCACCCGGCGCTGTCAGGATGAGGTGTGAGAGACACTGGGCAGGAACGTGAGGAAAAACCGCCTCCGCAGCAAATACCGGGAGCGAGGGCAGATTTAACACTTTATACCAGTCCCAGGCCTGGATAAATGGACTCTTTGAGGAGAGATTTTCCATCAAAAGACCAAAACCCATCTGCCTTCCTGTGGAGACTCCTCATTTACGGCGCCACAAAACCTTCTTTCCCTCAGCCGTAAAAACACATTTCCAAACGCCCCTCGACTCGTTCAGCTTCAGAAACACGTCGTCTCCTGGAAGTCGGATTCCGCGGTGTCTTGATTTACAGAAGCTCCAAAAGCCGAATGACTGTGGACAGGCTCCCGATCGATTCAGGCCGTGTGGAGAACAGCTTTGGCACAGAGTTTGTGGAGCTCCTTGCAGTTCTACAGGCCTGGTTTATACGCCAACCACATCCAGGGTTATGATCTGCTCAGATAAAGACTCTCTCAGTTTTTGAGGGCCTAGTATAATAACCGTTTTTATCAGGGTTAAGAAGGAGGTCGTTCAGTCATCCAGGTCTTAATGGCTTTTACGCAGGAACTAAGCGTATCTAATTTATCCATCTGACCTGGTTTCATTGATCAGCTGTGTCGCCCGCATAGCAGTGAAAATGTATATTGTGATTCCGGATTATGTTTCCTAATGGAAGCATGTGCAATATAAATAAAATTGGCCCAAGCACTGAACCCTGTGGCACCCCATAGCACACTTTGGAACACGGTGAAGACTGTTGGTTTACATTAACAAATTGGTGCCTGTCAGATAAGTAAGATTTAAACCAAGAGATGCCTGCGACACATTCTACCCTCTGCAGGAGGATTCTGTGGTCAAAGGTCTGAGGTCGAGCAGAACCAGGACTGAAGCTAGTCCGGCGTCAGCTGCTTTAGTTTTACTTTTAACCCGGACGAATCAAAACAATGAAACATGTAACATTTATTATATTACTGTATTTAGGGACACGTGTTTAGGTCCGTATTTCCCAACCCCATCGGCTTCTAACCTCTCGGGTTTTGACTCCCGTCCTGCTGGGAGTTTGGACTTTCCCCTCGTTCGTACACTATATCTGCTGTGACGGCCTGTGTCCAAGTGAAGACCGTACGTCTCTGAGCTCAGACCCACCGCCTGGATCTGCGTCTGACTGATGGAGTGTGTCCTCAAATAATCCAGGCTCTGGGCTCAGACCTGGGGCAGAGGCGTCTCGGGCGAGAGGAGATGGAAAGATGGAGGAGGACGTCAGGATGAGGCTGATGTGTTTTCGAGGTTCAGAGATGTCACACATACATTACGGGTCAAAAGTCGTTTATTTCCAACACTATTTACTTGTGTGTGATTCTCATTGAAGACATGAAACTATAATTAAACACACGGGATTATGTAGGAAATGGAAAAGGGTGAAATATGTTTATCATGACGTTTTCTAAGCAGCAGTATTTGAAAGAGTCTAAACCCCAACCGAGAAATGAGACCAGAAGTGGACAAACCCCTCACAAACATCAGAGTTCAGTCTGAGCAGAGTCCAGGGGGACCAGTGGCTCCTCTCCACATGAAGGGGCAGCAGCTCTACTCTGAGCTCCTCATCTCCAGCCGCCTGCAGAGGAACCTCATTTAGACTCTTGTATCCATGATCCAGGAGTGACACGTCGAGGACAAAGCTGGGCTCAAACCGCTGACCTTCCAGTCAGAGAAGGACTGAGCCACTGCTCATGTGATCACAGCAGGAGGACGACGGGGCTTTTGTCAAATAAGACTTTTACTGTAAATGTGTTTAAGTTGGACTTTTGAGGAAACACGACCTCTGAGTTCCTCGTCTGTTGCTCTTCCAAACCAGATGACTCACCCTCCTCCCATCGCTCTTCTCGCCTCTTTCTCTTCTTTCTCTTCTGTTCAAATATAAAGTGTAATAAAAGTGTGGATTTGCGGTTCCGCTGTGATGTCACTCACAGATTTAGGTCTAATTGAAATGAACGAAGTCCGCCCAAAGCGCCGACATTTTTCCATCAAAACAACTTTAAATTTACGGACTCTTCACCGACGGGAACATTACACTTGTGTTTATGAAATATCCTTTAAAATGTCAGGGGGGTTTGGAGACGGTGATGGAGTCTGTGCGGTGCAGAGGGTAGATGTGTTGGACGAGCCGCTGGCAACACCGATGAGAAACTCTCGCACTGTTCTCTTTCTGTCCTGGACTCGTCTTCATATGGGGAGCAGAGCAATGGTTTAAGCATCAGCCAAACCTGAAACCTGCTCCTCTGACGGGGATTTCTCACCCTCACCGAGAAAACAGCTTTGAAATAGGGGCTTTACCTGCCAGGAGTTCGACTCATTTTCAACATGCTGACGGTATTATACTGCTCTGAAAACCTCACGCTCTGCACCGAAACAAACATCCAAGTCTCTTCTTTCATTAAACAAAAGTGTTTTATCATAGGTTTATCGGTTCCTCTTTCATAAATGAAACAACTGTAAAAACATCTCACAGAAATATTTTAAAGCTACAAAGGCACAATTTCTCATTTAGTTTTTTATATTAAGGCATTTTTCTGCTCGGTTCCACAGATTTTGTGTTGATGCATTTTGGTCCATTTCCCCGTGTGGATGGGACCATAGACATTTACATTAATGACTGCATTTAAGGGAAAATCCTGGATGCAGCTCCGTCTCCTCCTACAGGTTTCTAAACAGTGCAAAGCTACATAGGAACCCTGTTTACAAAGTGTCTACAAAGGGTGTGGCATTACAGGCCATGAGGACCAAAGAGAAGAGCTTTCCTCGCCCGTTGAATGGGACACATCGCTGACGGTCTCTTTAGTGCAGCTCCTGGTTTGAACAAACCCGGCGTCTTCCTCAAACTGACCCGACTCTGACCCCGTCCCACAGAGTCTTCGTTTGGGGCCGGCTGAGCTGTGCATGTGTTGGTTCTTCTGGGTTTCGCTCTGGTGGTGACGCTCTGCCCCCGTGCAGCGGAGTCCAGAGGCCCACGTGTGGAGTATTGTGGACTTTAGGCTCTTACTGCTGCTCCTCCTGAGGTCAGAGGCCATGTAGAGGCTCGTTTGCATGTGGCTGATACTGGTACAAGCTGTTGTTTTCTGTTAAGTCTGAATGATGAGGATTACCGTCCTGGCAGACCACAGATGGCATTTTTATGACAGTAATTTTAGCCAGATGGTCAAAGAGTTGAGTCCAAACTCCAAACAGTGATCAGTAACTGCCACAGGGGGCGCTAAACCTGTCCATTAGAGATTTAACTCGAGCTCCATTTGTCTATGTCAAACCCATTTTAATCAGGATCCCAGACGTTTTTATCCCTGAATGCCATGAGTAAACCCTCAGCGGTTTCTCGAGCCGCTTCGGTGTCACAGATGGAAACGCCGCAGGGCCGTCGCGGCGGCCGAAGCTTCACGTTTGTGCCCAGACTAAACACGGCTTCCCTTCGCTCTGATGGGACGACGCGCTCGGGCTTCAGCTCCAGCCTTTAGTTCCGCTCGGTCACTTTCTATAAACACACTCTGGGTTTGGCTCGATCTCGATGGAACTGTCGATCTCAGACTCTTTAGTCGAAGCCGCTTCAGTGACGGGACGATGCTGTGTTTAGAAAAGTGTCCGTCTGCAGAACCGCATCGTTAGAGCCAGCGCTGGGTTTAGTTTATTACTTTATTTGAGCAGTTAAAACTCTGCTCAAAGGGAGTGAGCCGAAGCAAGCCGATACTGACAAAAAGGAACTTCTCAATGTATGTCAAATGTGCTGCAAACATCTACATTCACATCGCTTTATCGCTGTGAAGATAATTGTCCTGAACAGACGACAACATTAACTAAATGTTTTCCCCTGTTTTATGCAATTTTGGTCTAATTTGACTTTTTACTTTTTTTTTACACTTTTTCACCCCATTTTCCCCAATATTTCCATTCCCATCCCCCATTTTACTCCCATATTTTGCCATTTTATCCCTTTTCTCCGGCCATATTTTATTTTTTATTTTTTTCTCAATTTACCCCCAAATTTTTCTCTCGTATTTAGAATTTTTTTTCCAAAATGTTTCCTATGTTTTTTAATTTTTTTTTAACCAATTTTCCCCCATATTTCTTTGCATATTTTGCTACTTTAGAAAATGATATTTTATTCCTTATTTTTTTCCTTATTTTGGAAACCCCTCTCATTTATTCCCATTTTCCCCCCACACTATTTCCGCATTTCTTGACATTGGAGATAAACTTGACATCGTAAGTTTGCGTATCTTCCAAACAATAGTTTTGATATAATCTTGTGGACCAGTAGTTCCCAAAGTGGGGTTCATGACCCACTGGGGGCCCCAAAAGCTTCTCTACAAAACAAGTACATTGGAAACATTTATTTTACAAAGTGTATTACTTTAAACCAGTAATTAGCCCAGTCAGTAATTCTAGCTGTGAATAATAAGAAAATCCCTGTGAATAGTCTAGTAATTATTACTTTTGGGGGAATTTCGTATCGATAAGGGGCCGCGATGTCCCGGACTCTAGACGATATTTTCGTGCCGTTCTGTAAACGCCGTTGTGTTTCAGGCCGACCTGGAGCAGTACTCGAAGGCGCTGACGGACGCCGGCTGCGATCTCTCTCCGCTCAACTACGTCAAACAGTGGAAGTGAGTCCTCCTTTGTTTTTGACTTTCCGACTGCGGGATCGAGTTGAGAACGTTTCGCTTTGAGAGTGAGAAGAACAAACGTCCTCAACCAGCCCAGTCCAGTCGACGGCTTGTGTAACATTATAATACCTGCTGTTGCTGCTGCTGTTGTTTTCAGGGCGTTCGCCAAAATGGCGACTCCGGCGAACTACGGCAACAGCGGCGTCAAACCGATGGGGTGAGGACTTTTTGACTTTTTTTAAACATTTTCTTCAAACCCTGATGTCAGAATGAGACTCACTGCCCTGACAGATATGTCAGTGAATCACTTTCAAATCAGATTCTTGCTGTAGTTTATATCTGTCTGTAAAGACCTTCAGTTCCATATATTCACTATTTAAACCGAGAGCCTCGTCGTCAGGTATAGTGGGTCGTCTCGGGCCGTCCCGCCTTTGCTCTGCCTGATCCCGGCACATCTGAAGCTAAGCAGGACGGGCCGGGTCAGTCCTTGGATGGGAGACTGTTATTACTATGTATCTTTCTGGATTGCAAGGCCTGATTTGAGACCAAGGTGCAGGTTTTTTTTATTCCGCTGTGCATTGTGCAGTGACTACAAAGGCTTCTGATTCTGTCTGGTAACACCAGGAGGTCTGGGTGACGGTGGTGAGTGACCCAGTTGGGTGCCCGGTAAAAAAAAAAGAAAGAAAAGAAAAAAGTCACGGTTGGGATCGAACCTACAGTTTCGTGGTTGGGAGCCGACGCTTTACCTATGGAGCTAAACACGCTCGTGTATTTGCAGAAACCGAGGCTTTACAAGTCAGGCCATGTTTATTGAATCATCTTGTAATTAGGGCGGGTTGGTGGCGAGGGGCCGATGGCGCAGACTGGTTACCTCGCTCCCGTCAGTCTGCCCCAGAGCAGCTGTGGCTACAATAGTAGCTTACCACCAGCGAGTCAGGAGTGAATGATTAATGACTGGAGCAGAGGAGGTTCAGAGGAGGTTCAGACGGAGCAGAGGAGGTTCAGACGGAGCAGAGGAGGTTCAGGCGGAGCAGAGGAGGTTCAGACGGAGCAGAGGAGGTTCAGGCGGAGCAGAGGAAGAGGAGGTTCAGACGGAGCAGAGTTGTTTGTTTTGTTTTATTGGTGTTGTGTTTCATTCGCGCTCGTAAAATTCCGACCGCCGGCGAAAACTGCGTCTCTCAAATTGGCTCTAAATATTTTAATAAGCTGCGAAGCAAAACACGCGGCGCGAGCGTGACTGCGGGTCGTCCCGGGACGGCGTCTCAGCTGCGATTCCGTTCAGCGAAGGAGAACACGGCGCCGTGTTTTCGGTGTAAAGTCATCCGTCCATAAATCCAGAGACTTCAGACGCCGAGGCTTTTACGGCGAAACTGCACAAATACATCAGAGCAGAGCGGGAATTTATACTGACCTCTGACCCCGCCTGAACCGAGGGCGTTTTCTCCAGTTCAGCTTCACCCAAATCTAAACGCTTCTTGACTCGAGAGGTCATTTGAAAACTAGCACAATGAAATGCGCCGGGTTCGCGGGGGGTTAAGGGGTTAAACAGGTGCTCTGTTTTGGATCCATGACCCTGGAGATAAAGAGTGGGTGAAACGTCTCCTCTGCTGCAGGTTGTTTTCCCGCGTGATGAACTCTGGCTCTCAGTTTGTGATGGAGGGAGTGAAGAACCTGGTCCTGAAGCAGCACGTGAGTCTGGTCCTGCTCTCCTCGCTGCACACGTGTCGTATAAACTGTTTAATACTTGTGTTTGCTGCAGAATTTACCCGTGACTCGGATTCTGGATAATCTGATGGAGATGAAGTCACATCCCGTAAGTGTTGTCCTCACAGGGGTTTGAGTGAGACGGGTCTGGGGGGGTTCAGTCAGAACAAAACATGTAGCAGTGAGTTACACATAGATATAAAAGGAAAAGCTCAAAGCACGAAGTCATTTCTGAGAAGAGCTCTTTTGGACGAAAATACTTCTCAGACTTGGTCACATTTGAGTAATTTCTACATGTGATAGTTTGAGGTTCATCTGGTACTGGTTTCTTTTTTCAAATCGGTAACTCGTTAGTTTTGGTCCTGATCTCCCTCGTTCACATCGTGGAAGAACTTGCATTATTTTGAACCAACTGGAGAAAAGGACGATACATTTATACATTTAATTTCACTTCACGAGTGTGTGTCACTTGTTGTGTGTCTTTCACATAAAATTTGATAAAATATATTTCTTTTTATGGTCCATAGCGTTGCAAAATGTCAAACAATTAAAGGGGGGCCGGTACTTATGCAGCCCACTGTAAAGACCACAAGGGGGAGTTGAGCTTGGCCCGGCTCCTCCCCTTTAATCACAGCTACTCTCACCTGTGGGTAAACACCTTTTGAAGTAGAGCGTCTCTAATGCCCCGAGTATCGATCTGCCCCGATCTGTTGTTGGCCGAGGTGCCGCCTCATTAGCATACCCAAGTCCTGTCGGCTGCGAATGAGATTAGCATAAAATGGGGAAAGATTAAATCTAATGATGATTTTCTTTCCTGACAAAAATCGCTTCTTTCACTCCTCTTTCAAACCAACGTTCTTCTTTAGCTTAAATGTTGACCTCCCCGTCCTCAAAGGAGTGGTTGGTGCTTTGAGGTGGAGGTGCACCGCCGACTGAGGGCCGCTGTTCTTCTCTGCAGTGTTGATGAAGTTTCTCTAATGTAATGTTCTTCGGATCGAATAGAATAAAACACATTGCTTTGTTTGTGGCTTTGAGTTTTGTCTTTGGGATGAACTCCGTTTGTGGTAAAAACCCTCTGAAGTTTCTCCGAGACTCCGGCCACGTCTAGCAGAGACACAGACCGCTATTGTAGATGTTTATTATTGGTAACGGATGAGCCTCTAAACGAGCTGACTTAACCAGTTACTGTTTCCAAATGGATCTGTGAGGGCCACATCTCAGCAGGTCATGTTCCTCAGATCAGCTCCGGGAACAACACAACCTTTTGTTCAAGGCGGTTTTCTTCTTGAGCCGCACAAACATTTAAATGATGTGTTTCGCCTGTGTCAAAAATATCGCTTCGTTATCCAGAAAGTCTCCGAACATATTAACAGACGCATGTTCTCTCCGAGCCAGGGCTGACCGACTGAAACGCGGCCAATCCCTCTGACGGGACAGACGTGAACTCGTGACGCGGCGCATTTTTGAGCCGCCTGTTCCCCCTCCGTTTGCTGGAGGAGGGGGTTTAGTTTGAGGTTCTCAGCGTCTGGATTTCAGCCCCGGGACAAAGAGCCTTTTGTTCGGAGACACAGGATCACAGTCCGTCCTCCTCCTTCGCTCCGTCCCGGCAGAAAAACCCCGACTCTCACTGTGCCCCCGAGCAAGACACTTCCCTCCCATTACTTTGCATTGGATTCAGAACAGATTGCACGTACAGTGATTAAAGTTTATATTTTTTAACTTGTGCCCGTTTTGTGCCAAAGGAAACGGACGATTACAGATACTTCGACCCCAAGATGCTCCGCGGCAGCGAGAGGTACCACCCCCTCAGAACATCATCGCACCAGAGTGAACCTAATCGTATAGAGCTCCCACCTCGTCCATTAGTATGAGTATTATGTACAGCACGAAGAGTGTGAGGGTCAGAGGTTCCACTCCCTCACACTGCCTTTACTAGGAGCGTGACAATATATCGATTTTCCGATATATCGCAATATTTTGCGGGACAATACGATACCGATACTTTTTATTCCGATATCGATACTTGTGATGACGTCATGCATATTAATGAGCAACGTCATGCATACTAATGAGGTAGAAGCGCTCCACTGTTTTCACAGTCAATAGAGGACAATAATGATCAAGAATTCAGTCAGACCAGCAGGGGGCAGCACTACCGTGTTAAGCACTTGGACCAAACACTGTCACACAAATAAATTACTTTTAATGATAGTTTTATAATTATAAAAAAGATTGATTTGGCGTTGATTTATTACTTTTTAAACAGGACTGTGTTTTCTTGTTTATTTAAATATAAAGTCACTGACAGATCTATAGACCCATGTTCAGTGTGTAAGTCAGGGATCATTTATAAAAGTGGCTCAAAGCACATGAAACGAAATCTTAATGATGTGCAATATATCGATTATCGCAGTATCGGCGTATCGTGAGATAATCGTTATCGTGAGCCACGTATCGCGTATCGAATCGTGAGGTACCCAGAGGTTCCCGCCCTTAGTCTTTACTTTAATCGGAGAGGGTGCCGCTCCGAGACGAATGGAAACACGAAGGAAAAACACGGATAATAACAGTTTATTCAAAAGCCATAAAAGGTCCAGTCTATTGTTGAACCAGGACAAAAGGCCTGTGAAAAGCACCTGCTCCTCAAAGCTTGATCTTTCCATCTGTTAAACCTCTGCTTTCTGTCTGCAGCTCCATTCCCAGGAACAAGAACCCGTTTCAGGAGGTCGGTACCGGCTCAGTCTCTGTTCATTTAGTTTAGTCTAGATTTAGTCGAATTTACGTTTATATTTCTGCATTGAACGTACATGATGATTTAGCCGATGGTTCAGTGTTTGTGTTTGTGCAGGCGATCGTGTTTGTGGTCGGAGGAGGGAACTACGTCGAGTACCAGAACCTCGTGGACTACAGCAAGGTCTGTATCAGCCGTGACTGAAGCAGTGACTGATGCGGTGACTGAAGCAGTGACTGATGCGGTGACTGATGCGGTGACTGAGGCGGTGACTGAGGCGGTGACTGATGCAGTGACTGATGCAGTGACTGATGCAGTGACTGATGCGGTGACTGATGCGGTGACTGATGCAGTGACTGATGCAGTGACTGAAGCGGTGACTGATGCAGTGACTGATGCGGTGACTGAAGCGGTGACTGAAGCGGTGACTGATGCGGTGACTGATGCGGTGACTGATGCAGTGACTGATGCAGTGACTGAAGCAGTGACTGAAGCGGTGACTGATGCGGTGACTGATGCAGTGACTGATGCAGTGACTGATGCAGTGACTGATGCAGTGACTGAAGCAGTGACTGAAGCGGTGACTGATGCGGTGACTGATGCAGTGACTGATGCAGTGACTGAAGCGGTGACTGATGCAGTGACTGAAGCAGTGACTGAAGCAGTGACTGAAGCAGTGACTGATGCAGTGACTGAAGCGGTGACTGATGTGACTGATGCGGTGACTGATGCGGTGACTGATGCGGTGACTGATGCGGTGACTGATGCGGTGACTGATGCGGTGACTGATGCGGTGACTAAAGCGGTGACTGAAGCGGTGACTGAAGCAGTGACTGAAGCAGTGACTGAGGCGGTGACTGATGCGGTGACTGATGCAGTGACTGATGCGGTGACTAAAGCGGTGACTGAAGCAGTGACTGATGCAGTGACTGAAGCGGTGACTGATGCGGTGACTGATGTGACTGATGCGGTGACTGATGCGGTGACTGATGCGGTGACTGATGCGGTGACTGATGCGGTGACTGATGCGGTGACTAAAGCGGTGACTGAAGCAGTGACTGAAGCAGTGACTGAGGCGGTGACTGATGCGGTGACTGAAGCAGTGACTGAAGCAATGACTGAAGCAGTGACTGATGTGGTGACTGATGCGGTGACTGAAGCGGTGACTGAAGCGGTGACTGAAGCGGTGACTGATGCGGTGACTGATGCGGTGACTAAAGCGGTGGCTGATGCGGTGGCTGATGCAGTGACTGATGCGGTGACTGATGCGGTGACTGAAGCGGTGACTAAAGCGGTGGCTGATGCGGTGACTGATGCGGTGACTAAAGCGGTGGCTGATGCGGTGACTAAAGCGGTGGCTGATGCAGTGACGTAAGCGGTGACTGATGCGGTGGCTGGTGGCTGATGC
Organism: Proterorhinus semilunaris; assembly: GCA_021464625.1. Lineage (NCBI taxonomy): Eukaryota > Metazoa > Chordata > Actinopteri > Gobiiformes > Gobiidae > Proterorhinus > Proterorhinus semilunaris. The sequence continues at coordinate 30,705,096 of CM038361.1, read as the reverse complement.
AGTGACTGAAGCAGTGACTGATGCGGTGACTGAAGCAGTGACTGATGCAGTGACGTAAGCGGTGACTGATGCGGTGGCTGGTGGCTGATGCAGTGACTGATGCAGTGACTGATGCAGTGACTGAAGCGGTGACTGATGCGGTGACTAAAGCGGTGGCTGATGCAGTGACGTAAGCGGTGACTGATGCGGTGGCTGGTGGCTGATGCAGTGACTGAAGCAGTGACTGATGCGGTGACTGAAGCAGTGACTGAAGCAGTGACTGATGTGGTGACTGATGCGGTGACTGAAGCGGTGACTGAAGCAGTGACTGATGTGGTGACTGATGCGGTGACTGAAGCGGTGACTGAAGCGGTGACTGATGCGGTGACTAAAGCGGTGGCTGATGCAGTGACTGATGCAGTGGCTGATGCAGTGACTGATGCGGTGACTGATGCGGTGACTGAAGCGGTGACTGAAGCGGTGACTGATGCGGTGACTGATGCGGTGACTAAAGCGGTGGCTGATGCGGTGACTGATGCAGTGACTGATGCGGTGACTGATGCGGTGACTGATGCGGTGACTGATGCGGTGACTAAAGCGGTGGCTGATGCAGTGACGTAAGCGGTGACTGATGCGGTGGCTGAAGCAGTGACTGATGCAGTGACGTAAGCGGTGACTGATGCGGTGGCTGGTGGCTGATGCAGTGACTGATGCGGTGACTGAAGCAGTGACTGATGCAGTGACTGAAGCAGTGACTGATGCAGTGACGTAAGCGGTGACTGATGCGGTGGCTGGTGGCTGATGCAGTGACTGATGCGGTGACTGAAGCAGTGACTGATGCAGTGACGTAAGCGGTGACTGATGCGGTGACTGATGCAGTGACGTAAGCGGTGACTGATGCGGTGGCTGGTGGCTGATGCAGTGACTGATGCGGTGGCTGGTGGCTGATGCAGTGACTGATGCAGTGACTGATGCAGTGACTGATGCAGTGACTGATGCGGTGGCTGATGCAGTGACTGATGCGGTGACTGAAGCAGTGACTGATGCGGTGACTGAAGCAGTGACTGATGCGGTGGCTGATGCAGTGACTGATGCGGTGACTGAAGCAGTGACTGATGCGGTGACTGATGCGGTGACTGATGCAGTGACTGATGCAGTGACTGAAGCGGTGACTGAAGCGGTGACTGAAGCGGTGACTGAAGCGGTGACTGAAGCGGTGACTGATGCAGTGACTGATGCAGTGACTGATGCGGTGGCTGATGCAGTGACTGATGCAGTGACTGATGCAGTGACTGATGCAGTGACTGATGCGGTGGCTGATGCGGTGGCTGATGCAGTGACTGATGTGACTGATGCAGTGACTGATGCGGTGGCTGATGCAGTGACTGATGCAGTGACTGATGCAGTGACTGAAGCGGTGACTGATGCAGTGACTGATGCAGTGACTGATGCAGTGACTGATGTGACTGATGCAGTGACTGATGCGGTGGCTGATGCAGTGACTGATGTGACTGATGCGGTGACTGATGCAGTGACTGATGCAGTGACTGATGCAGTGACTGATGCAGTGACTGATGCAGTGACTGATGCGGTGGCTGATGCAGTGACTGATGCGGTGACTGATGCGGTGACTGATGCGGTGACTGATGCAGTGACTGATGCGGTGGCTGATGCAGTGACTGATGCGGTGACTGATGCGGTGACTGATGCAGTGACTGATGCGGTGGCTGATGCAGTGACTGATGCGGTGACTGATGCAGTGACTGATGTGACTGATGCAGTGACTGATGCAGTGACTGATGCAGTGACTGATGCAGTGACTGAAGCGGTGACTGATGCAGTGACTGATGCAGTGACTGATGTGACTGATGCGGTGACTGATGCGGTGGCTGATGCAGTGACTGATGTGACTGATGCGGTGACTGATGCGGTGACTGATGCAGTGACTGATGCAGTGACTGATGCAGTGACTGATGCAGTGACTGATGCAGTGACTGATGCGGTGGCTGATGCAGTGACTGATGCGGTGACTGATGCGGTGACTGATGCGGTGGCTGATGCAGTGACTGATGCAGTGACTGATGTGACTGATGCAGTGACTGATGCAGTGACTGATGCAGTGACTGATGCGGTGACTGATGCGGTGACTGATGCGGTGACTGATGCGGTGGCTGATGCAGTGACTGATGCAGTGACTGATGCGGTGGCTGATGCGGTGGCTGATGCAGTGACTGATGCGGTGGCTGATGTGACTGATGCAGTGACTGATGCGGTGGCTGATGCAGTGACTGATGCAGTGACGTAAGCGGTGACTGATGCGGTGACGTAAGCGGTGACTGATGCGGTGGCTGATGTGACTGATGCAGTGACTGATGCGGTGGCTGATGCAGTGACTGATGCAGTGACGTAAGCGGTGACTGATGCGGTGGCTGGTGGCTGATGCAGTGACTGATGCAGTGACTGATGCGGTGACTGATGCGGTGACTGAAGCGGTGACTGATGCGGTGACTGATGCGGTGACTGATGCGGTGGCTGATGCAGTGACTGATGCGGTGACTGATGCAGTGACTGATGCAGTGACTGATGCGGTGACTGATGCGGTGACTGAAGCGGTGACTGATGCGGTGACTGAAGCGGTGACTGATGCAGTGACGTAAGCGGTGACTGATGCGGTGGCTGATGCGGTGACTGATGCAGTGACTGATGCAGTGACTGATGCGGTGACTGATGCGGTGGCTGATGCAGTGACTGATGTGACTGATGCAGTGGCTGATGCGGTGACTGATGCAGTGACTGATGCGGTGACTGATGCAGTGACTGATGCGGTGACTGATGCAGTGACTGATGCAGTGACTGATGCGGTGACTGATGCAGTGACTGATGCGGTGGCTGATGCGGTGACTGAAGCGGTGACTGATGCGGTGACTGATGCAGTGACTGATGCAGTGACTGATGCAGTGACTGAAGCAGTGACTGATGCAGTGACTGATGCGGTGGCTGATGCAGTGACTGATGTGACTGATGCAGTGGCTGATGCGGTGACTGATGCAGTGGCTGATGCGGTGACTGATGCGGTGACTGATGCAGTGACTGATGCGGTGACTGATGCAGTGACTGATGCAGTGACTGATGCAGTGGCTGATGCAGTGACTGATGCGGTGACTGAAGCAGTGACTGATGCAGTGACTGATGCGGTGACTGATGCAGTGACTGATGCGGTGACTGATGCAGTGACTGATGCAGTGACTGATGCAGTGACTGATGCAGTGACTGATGCGGTGGCTGATGCAGTGACTGATGCGGTGACTGATGCAGTGACTGATGCAGTGACTGATGCAGTGACTGATGCGGTGACTGATGCGGTGACTGATGCGGTGACTGATGCAGTGACTGATGCGGTGACTGATGCGGTGGCTGATGCAGTGACTGATGCGGTGACTGATGCGGTGGCTGATGCGGTGACTGATGCGGTGACTGATGCGGTGACTGAGGCAGTGACTGATGCAGTGACTGATGCGGTGGCTGATGCGGTGGCTGATGCAGTGACTGATGCGGTGGCTGATGTGACTGATGCAGTGACTGATGCAGTGACGTAAGCGGTGACTGATGCGGTGGCTGGTGGCTGATGCAGTGACTGATGCAGTGACTGATGCAGTGACTGATGCGGTGACTGATGCAGTGACGTAAGCGGTGACTGATGCGGTGGCTGATGCGGTGACTGAAGCAGTGACTGATGCGGTGACTGAAGCGGTGACTGATGCGGTGACTGATGCGGTGACTGATGCGGTGGCTGATGCAGTGACTGATGCGGTGACTGATGCAGTGACTGATGCAGTGACTGATGCGGTGACTGATGCAGTGACTGATGCGGTGACTGATGCGGTGGCTGATGCAGTGACTGATGCAGTGACTGAAGCAGTGACTGATGCAGTGACTGATGCGGTGGCTGATGCAGTGACTGAAGCAGTGACTGATGCAGTGACTGATGCGGTGGCTGATGCAGTGACTGATGTGACTGATGCAGTGGCTGATGCGGTGACTGATGCAGTGACTGATGCGGTGGCTGATGCGGTGACTGAAGCGGTGACTGATGCGGTGACTGATGCAGTGACTGATGCAGTGACTGATGCAGTGACTGAAGCAGTGACTGATGCAGTGACTGATGCGGTGGCTGATGCAGTGACTGATGTGACTGATGCAGTGGCTGATGCGGTGACTGATGCAGTGACTGATGCGGTGACTGATGCGGTGACTGATGCGGTGGCTGATGCAGTGACTGATGCAGTGACTGATGCGGTGACTGATGCAGTGACTGAAGCAGTGACTGATGCGGTGACTGATGCGGTGACTGATGCAGTGACTGATGCGGTGGCTGATGCGGTGACTGAAGCGGTGACTGATGCGGTGACTGATGCGGTGGCTGATGCGGTGACTGATGCAGTGACTGATGCAGTGACTGATGCAGTGACTGAAGCAGTGACTGATGCAGTGACTGATGCGGTGGCTGATGCAGTGACTGATGTGACTGATGCAGTGGCTGATGCGGTGACTGATGCAGTGACTGATGCAGTGACTGATGCAGTGACTGAAGCAGTGACTGATGCAGTGACTGATGCGGTGGCTGATGCAGTGACTGATGTGACTGATGCAGTGGCTGATGCGGTGACTGATGCAGTGGCTGATGCGGTGACTGATGCGGTGACTGATGCGGTGACTGATGCAGTGACTGATGCGGTGACTGATGCAGTGGCTGATGCGGTGACTGATGCGGTGACTGATGCGGTGACTGATGCAGTGACTGATGCGGTGACTGATGCAGTGACTGATGCAGTGACTGATGCGGTGACTGATGCAGTGACTGATGCGGTGGCTGATGCGGTGACTGATGCAGTGACTGATGCGGTGACTGATGCGGTGACTGATGCGGTGACTAATGCGGTGACTGATGCGGTGGCTGATGCGGTGACTGATGCGGTGACTGATGCGGTGGCTGATGCGGTGACTGATGCGGTGGCTGATGCGGTGACTGATGCAGTGACTGATGCGGTGGCTGATGCAGTGACTGATGCAGTGACTGATGCAGTGACTGATGCAGTGACTGATGCGGTGGCTGATGCGGTGACTGATGCAGTGACTGATGCAGTGACTGATGCAGTGACTGATGCGGTGACTGATGCGGTGACTGATGCGGTGGCTGATGCGGTGACTGATGCAGTGACTGATGCGGTGGCTGATGCAGTGACTGATGCAGTGACTGATGCGGTGACTGATGCGGTGACTGATGCGGTGACTGATGCGGTGACTGATGCGGTGACTGATGCGGTGACTGATGCGGTGACTGATGCGGTGACTGATGCGGTGACTGATGCGGTGGCTGATGCGGTGACTGATGCGGTGACTGATGCGGTGACTGATGCGGTGACTGATGCGGTGACTGATGCGGTGACTGATGCGGTGACTGATGCGGTGACTGATGCGGTGGCTGATGCGGTGGCTGATGCGGTGGCTGATGCGGTGACTGATGCGGTGACTGATGCGGTGACTGATGCGGTGACTGATGCGGTGACTGATGCGGTGACTGATGCGGTGACTGATGCGGTGACTGATGCGGTGGCTGATGCAGTGACTGATGCGGTGACTGATGCGGTGACTGATGCGGTGGCTGATGCAGTGACTGATGCGGTGACTGATGCGGTGACTGATGCGGTGACGTGTGGTGTTTTCAGTCCAAACAGGGGAAGAAGGTGGTTTACGGCTGCAGTGAGCTCTTCAACGCCTCCCAGTTCATCAAACAGGTACCGACACGTTCGTCAAAGCTCCTCGTAGTGAGTCAGACACGTCTGACGTCGCACATGTGCAGGAATTACTGAAAGGCATTAAATTGGATTAAACAAAAAATGTTGGGAAGTTCATCGCTTTGAGTTGCCTTGTGTACGAAATGCGCGGTATAAATAAAGTTGCCTTTCCTTTGTTTAATGTTTTTTGTGTCTTTTTGTATTTGGGTTTGAAGGCGAGACGCTGCACCTCGGGGATGTGGAAAAAGTGGAAAAAATCTACAAAATGGGGGGAAAAACATGTTTTTTTTGTCGTTAAAGGAAGTTTCTCGGTCGTTTCGCCTCAAATAAATGATACAAATGTGAAAATAACATGAAAAGGAATAAAATAGTAGTTTTCTGATATCTGTAAATGTTTCCCTGCAGCTTTAAGAGCACAGCGTGAAAACAACCACAGAGTTTATGTGAAAACACGGAGCTGCTCTAATCCTGTTTCTCCCGTGTCTCCTCAGCTCTCGCAGCTCGGACAGAAGTGACGTGCACGCCCCTCGGCCTCACGTGCGCGGCCCTGACCTCACGTGCGCGGCCTCACGTGGACGCCCCCCCGTGTTTCCGGATCATTCTCATGTAAATGGACTAAAAGTGTGTCTGTCTCTTCCATGTTTGTCCAATAAAACCAACTTCTACTGTTTGAACCGTGTCGGTCTGTTTCTCTGGAGGAGGAATATTTACGGTTTTAGGATCACGGTTCAGCACGGCCGCTGCAAACGCCGACATCTGGGGGAAAGTGGGAACATTTTGGTTAAAAAAAGTGGGAAAAATTGGGGAATAATAAAAAGAAATTGGTAAAAAGTGGGAAAAATTTGGGGAAAAAAGTGGAAAATGTTGGTCATGAAAAGTGGGAACATTTTGGTTAAAAAAAAAATGGGAAAACTTTAGAAAAATTGGGGAATAATTGGAAATTTTGGTAAAAAGAAAAAAAACAGTGGGAAAATTTGGAGAATAAATGAGGCAAAAGTGGGAACATCTGTGAGAAAAAGTGGAAATTTAAAATAAAGTGGGAAAATCGGGGTAAAAAATTTGGGTAAAAGGTGGAAATTTTGACTGAAAAAATTGGGGGATAAATATAAAAATTGGTAAAGTAAAGTGGAGATTTTGGTTGGAAAAAAATTGGAAGGGAAATTTGTGGAAAAATGTGGGTAAAAGTGAAACATTTTGGTTAAAAAAGTGGGAAAATTGTGGTTGGAAAAATCTGGAAAATGTTGGAAAATCTTTGTTGAAAAAATTGAAAAACAGTAAAAAAAAAAAGTGAAAAAAAATAATGAAGTGGATAATTGTGGTTCAAAAATTAAAGGTAAAAAGTGAAACATTTTGGTTGAAGTGGGAACATTGTGCGGCAGGCAGGGGGCGCTGAGGAATGCAGCGGTAACGAGGCAGATGTTTTTGTTTACAGCCGAGAGAAACCGATTGAGGACAAACTGCGACGTAACGAGGCGGTTTCGGCAGAATCGTTTTCTCTGAAGGACGATGTAGGAGATGTTTACGGAGGATTTTAGGATTACAGTTCGTTACGGCCTCTGCGAACGCTAACGAACGCGCTCATAACGGGGCATCTGTGAACTCCGGGGGGAAAGTTTCAGGGAAGAAACGTGGAGAATTAAGGCTGGACTTTTCTCTTTTGTAATTTCGTCCCGAGTTAACGAGCTGAAATAATACGAGGAGACACTGAGCTAAAGTCTGTTACATAACGAAACATCCAGCGAAGAACTTCCCCCAACAAGCCTTAAAGTCAGAGAAATACGACCGAAACAAGAAACTTTCCCCTCAGACTCGCCTCACATTCACATTTTCAAATCTAAAACTTTACTGTTATGCCTTTATAATGTAGTGAGATCCATTCTAGAGTTCATGCGCCCCTGAGGTGGGACTGATGGATCACCTGAGGATCATCACGTCTAAGTCAGACTCGTGATCGGTTCATCTTCAGGGTCTGATGTTCCTGCAGTGATGATGAAGCTTCTCGGAGCTGGTTTTCCAGGTTTGAGTCGGTCTTGTTGAAGCTGCTGCCGAGCGACGACGAGGAGCTTCCCTTTGGTCCGTTTGTTTGGAGGTTTGGAGATGTTCCTCCTTCATCCCTGCAGCCCCTCGGCTCGTACTCGTCCCACTGGCCTTTCACAAAGAAGAAATCATCGATCCATTTCTCCTGGAACACACGGCGTTCAAGATCCACCTTCCTTTTCTCAGCGGTCGCCGCGGCCGTCACATGACCCTGATCTATGCTGTGTTAAAGGGACTACACAGACTTTGTATTTTCCTCCTTCATGTTCCAGCCTCGTCCTAATGTGTAGATGAGCCCAGACCTGTTCACCACAATGGGCGCACGAGCTTAATATAGGATCTGCAGTTACACGCAAGACCTGAGGTGGCAGTAGTGAGTATAAAATCATCGAGTCCCTTTTAAATATGAAAAATGCCTTTGGGGGCAACTGGAAACACAGTTGAGCAGATGAAGGTGAGTCTGATCCTCCTGGTAAATGACCTCCTGGTTCTGCTCATGAGCAGAGTCCTAATGACCACATGGAGTCCGGGCCCAGGCCTCGTGTTCACAGACCTGGTCCCGGCTTCAGCACAAGCTCCTCTTTGTTTCCCCTGAACCAAAACATCTCAGAGCTGCAGAGGTTGAGGATCTGATGGAAAGATTTTGGCTGAACGTGAAGTTTAATAAATGTTCTTCTCTTGGCCTCGCACTTTGTTTCGTCAGAACGAACGGCGGCGTGAAGTGAGATTGACGGCGCAGGGTCAGGGGTCGCTGCTGCTCCTCGATTATAACACGGACCTACAGCTAAGTCTCTGTCAGAAGGTCAGCCAAAGGTCAGCCAAAGGTCCAAACCCAGGAAGCAAAAACCCTCAGCTTCATTAGAGCCGGACAGAAGCCAAAAACAAAAGGAACATCAGGGCTTCGATCGGGACACTCAGACATGACTCTGGATTCTGAGGTGGTCAGAACGTGGTCAGAACGTGGTCAGAACGTGGTCAGAACGTGGTCAGAACGTGGTCAGGCTGGAGCGAATGGAGGAGGAGAAACACCAGGACTGACACTGTGCCATTTTAGAGGCGATTTTCACACAGTGCGTCTGAATCGTCCTCGCTCTCCTCGCCCTCCTCGCTCTCCTCGCCCTCCTCGCTCTCCTCGCCCTCCTCGCTCTCCTCCTGTTTGAAATGTGACATCATGTTAGTCCGTCTGACTGAGCAGGATCCTGTTCCCGCCTCTGAGGTCCTGAGGTGGAGCCGCTGACGTCAGATCTTCAGGTTACTCCAGGTTCTTTAGTGTCAGGTCCAGGTCCTGAGGACGGACTGACAGATCTGGGTCCAGGTCCTGCCGTGACCTCAGAGCCTCAGCTTTCTCTCCTCTCTCTGGTGTCTTCAGTTTCTCCCTGAAGGAGCTTCTCCTGCTTCTGTCCAAACCTCTGTCGCCTCCGGCCGAGCTCCACACAAACATCTCAGTCCAGAGGGAAGCTCAGATGATACGAAGACTCGCTGTGAGCAGAAAAACAAGGAGTTAGATTCCACTTGGCTTTAAGTCACTGAAGCTCCTAATCCACACTTTAACATTCTCTCCACTCCAGGTCAGCTTTACCCAAATCCACACGTTTACAGCCGATAAGCCTCATTTGAAAGCTAAGGCCTGCAAAGCTGATCACTGTCTTTGTCAAAACACTGTCGCTCGGTTCAGGCGGGGGTTAAGAGGTTAAACGTATCGGCTGCATTTACAGGCTGATCGATAATGGAGTCGGTAACCACGGTAACGGTGTTTTCAGGTTAACGTCTCTAACTCAGACGCCGTAACCGTGGAGATTCAGGTTCAGACGAATGTGGAGGAAACATTTGGACATTTCTCTCCGTGTCACATGATCACCCTGAGCCTCGATCGCCCGCTCTGCCCCTCTGTGGTCTCTCTCTCTCCTGGCCCCGCCCCTCTGATGACATCACAGTATAAAGCCGCTCGGACCCCTCTCTCTCCTCAGTCCAGTTTCAGACTCGGATTAAACCAGGAGCAAAACCAGGACTTAGACCTGAGACCGGCCAGACCCAGACCAGAGCCGTCACAGAGACCGAGGAGCCGTCACAGAGACCCAGGAGCCGTCACAGAGACCGAGGAGCCGTCACAGAGACCCAGGAGCCGTCACAGAGACCCAGGAGCCGTCACAGAGACCGAGGAGCCGTCACAGAGACCCAGGAGCCGTCACAGAGACCGAGGAGCCGTCACAGAGACCCAGGAGCCGTCACAGAGACCCAGGAGCCGTCACAGAGACCCAGGAGCCGTCACAGAGACCCAGGAGCCGTCACAGAGACCCAGGAGCCGCCACAGAGACCCAGGAGCCGCTGCAGGTGAGATCTTTGCCCCTGTTTGCTGTGATAGTTCATGTGGGGACACGAGGCCCTTTAACCCCAGTGTGTCAGGAAAGGTTCAGGTTCTACTGTATCGGAAACAGGAACCGAAAAATATAAAACCTTTATGTTCAAGTTTTGATGCTGTTGGTCATGAAAACCCCCCAGGACAAGTGGGAACATTTAGCAACAATTTGGGTAAATTGTTTAAAATGAGGGTAAAATTATAAAAACTGTAAAAGTGTTTTTTTTTCTGCTCTTGTGTCGTTAAAGAAGTTCCTCCTCAAACAAAAGCAAACAGGAACACGCTGACTTTATGTTTATGGTTCTATGTGATCCCAGTATCGTTAACACTGTAACTGTGCCCGGGCCTGATCGTAAGAACCTCTACTTTTATAGGACCCATATTTGAGTATCTGCACTTTTACTCGAGTACTGAAACCAAGCACTTTGATGAGAGAAACTAAAGACGTGACTTTCATGTAACTCAACAGAATTATTCCTGTATTACTTTTTCAATAACATTCACTTCACAGTTTGGTTCATTTCTTTGTCTGTAATGAATCTTAGATTATTAATAATATTATTTATTAATAATATTAATAAATAATAAATAAGTGATTCTTACTATGAGTCAACCAGGATGAAGCCTTTAGACCTACGACTAAAATGCACCGTTATTACAATCAATGTTTTATTCAAATAACAGAATAAACATTGTCCTTCACTGGCAGCAAACGTACGAAAACAAAATGAAAACATTCTGTGGCAAAATTATCCAAATTTAAACATTGTTTTAAAATGAAATACAGTAAAACATGAGAAAAATAAAAACGTCCTCCAGGGACCAGCCGACCCGTGAGAGGGTCAAACTGGTGCCGCTCACACCGGCCCAGGGCCCTGCCCAGAGAGAGGGAACATTCAAGGGAACATTATGGGACCTTTAAAAAGTTTGAGAAGAAGAGACTCCTCTCAGTGGGACGGTCCCGGTTAAATACAGGTCCAATAAATCAAATATTAGGGCGAGACGCTGCCGGTGAGATCGGATTAAATGTATTTCTCTTTCTTGAGCAGAGGCGTCTAAACCTTAGCTTTCAGTTTTCATTCTTTAGTTTCACACATGACGGTTTATACACGACACAATAATCCTCCACTTCACTGACCGGACTTTCTCCTCCACTCGCACTGAGACGTAAATATACTGACAATAACTTTATTATTATTTACTGTTTACACACACAGTCCTTGGTTAATCATTGTATGTAAGATACCACTATTTCCTGTTTGATTTGTGTTGTTTATTCCACATGTCCTGAGTGTTTCTCAGTAAACGTCTCCATTGTGAGATGAATAAAGGTTTAACTCGGTCATAGTTTCTCACGGTTGATAAAGATCAGGAAGCAAAAACCAAACAAACAAACAGGTGAAAGAAGAAGCGAGCAGGTCCAGCTGGATGAGGTCAGTCCCACCGTCACACGGCCTCATTACCGGCCTCAGCCACACGAGGACCCGGACCCCCCACTGAGAGAACAATGGACGCCATCGGAGGCTCCACCCCCTGCAGAACACCAGGGTCCATGACCAGCAACTCGAGTCTCCAGCTAGTCTCCAGGTCCATTGGTATGCGCGCCATCAGTCTGAGTCACGCCCTCCTGGCCCCGCCCTCCTGGCCCCGCCCTCCTGGCCCCGCCCTCGCAGACACAGACGCTCTTGTGTTTTTGCCCTGGAACTGACGTGTCTGTGGTTTGTCGTTTCTCTTCAGGAGCAGACATGTGGCGTGGGCGTGTGTTGCCGCCGGCGACAGGTAAACAAACCACCCGTCTCTGTGTCGCCCCTGTGATATTATTTATTAAAACGCTGTGTCCCGTGTCCACAGTGATGCTGCTGCTGTCGTCCGTCCACTGCGCCCCCTCCAGCGGTGAGTTCCCCCTCCAGCCCCTCCTCTGTCATGGCAGTAGAACCTGCAGGTGCTGGGAAGACCAGGACCGGAGCGTTTACGGGACCGGGACTCCGTCTCTCTGACCCGGAGCCTCTGTCTGTCCCGATGTGGAGCTTTACTGGTATCGGAAAAGTAAAAGTATCGAAAGCAGGAACTGAAAACGATATCACATGTTTAGATCCGAGGACAGCGTTAAAGGAAGTGACTTTGTTTCAGCTCAAATAAAAAAAAAATTCCCTCCCTTTTTGCAGATTTGGTTGTCCCTATTTTTTAACAATTTTTTTCTTATTTTTGCCACAATTTTGTCTCATTTTTCTTATTAATATTTTCCATATTTTCCCCCAAATAGTTTTAATTTTTTTTTTAATTTTTACTTATTTTTTTGCTAAAAAAATTTCCACTTTTATCCCGTTTTTTCCCAAGTTTTTTCTTGTTCCTAATTTTTGCACATTTTTATCACTAATATTTTTCCTATTTTTGACCCATTTATTTTATTTCTTTAACATAATTTTTTTTTCTTATGTTTTGCCACAAGGTCTCCCACTTTCCTCCCATTGTCCGTGTAAGTATCGGAAACAGTATCGTTCAGGTATCGGTATCGGTTAAAGTGTGTTTACAGGTGGTTTCAGGTGAATGTCCTTTACCTGGATGCATCTGACCTGGAGTAGACCCGCTGCTCCTTCAGGAGGTGTTCTGGGCGTGTCCTATATCATCATGGGATTAGCAGCAATTGTAAACCAATGGAGATTTAAAGTTAAAATACTGGAGCTATTGTTCACATTAAACACTTGGACACCACAGTGAGTTCAGATGTTTTACCTGCAGTGGCTTTTTACAGTTTTTAGCTAAACTTAGTCAATGGAAATGTTCGCTAACAGCTGCAAAGATGGCGGGTCTCCATGGTAACTGTGGAATTTCTCTATTGGGAGGAGGCCCAGACCCAGGACTCGCTGGAGGGACATGTCTCTGTGTCCTGGTGTGGCCTCGGGGTCCCCTCAGAACATCTGGAGGAGGAGTGTTTATCGGGAGGTCTGGGCCCCCGCGACCCCGCCCCGGATGAAGAAGATGGACGGATGATTTGACAGTGGATTCACATTATTCTGATTCTGACCGACATCACGCTGATGTGTCTGAACATCGTCTCCACGTCTGGACACTTGTCGATCCTCTGAGCTGAAGGGACCGTTTCTGTTTCGTGTGAATCGGACTCAGGAAGTGAAACAAACTAAGACTAAATCTGCATAAAGACGGTTACCGTGGTTACCGTGGTTACCGGGTCCAGGTTTGGACTTTCATAAAAAACAGCCAAGAGTCCAAACTTAAAACCAGCTCAAATGTGAATAACTTAAAGCGATAAGACGAAGCACGAGGGCGTCTTAAACCTGGCAGGAGCGTCAGATCCTATTGTGCATGTTTTGGATGAATGAGGAGCCCCCGTCCTGAGATGATCCTGAGATTATCCCGGGACAGTCGCTCTTTCTTCTCCGGCAGCGTCTGGGGAGGAAACGCGGCTCCTGTTTGTGTTGAACCCACTTCAGAAGGACTTCAGAAGAACTTCAGAAGAACTTCAGAAGGACGTCCCGGACGCCGCTCGCCTCAAAGGCTGTTGTTACTGAATCCTGAACAGTTTTCACTCACACACGATTTACGAGTCCGTCCCGGGGCGGAGGAGGGGGAGGAGGCGGAGGAGGGGGAGGCGGTTTCCGTTTGAGCGCGGGTCAGGTTTAACATCCACATATTACAATTCAAATGTGATGCTTCATTTTCAAAGCTGAGGTTTTAGATTCGCTCCTGGAAACATGATGATGAATAATGATCCAGGGAGAGCTTTGAGTCACATCATTTATCAAGGCAGGTTTATTTGTAGAGCACAATTCATACACAAGGCGATTCAAAGCTTCACAGTTGCATAAAGTTACAAGAAAACAGATAAAATCAATAAAACATCAACATGAAATTAATCAATTACAGTAAAAGGCCAGAGTGCAGATAAAATACTTTCAGTTTTCATCTGCTCGGGTAAAAAGAGCCGTTTTCAGCCTGGATTTGAACATTGTCAGAGTTGAGGCCTGTCTCACATCCTCATGAAGACTGTTCCAGATTTGAGCTTTAGCCTCACCGTGTTTAGTCCTGACTCTGGGAACCACCAGGAGACCCCTCCCTGAAGTTCTCAGGGCCCGAGATGGTTCATACGGCTCTAACATGTCAGAGATGGACTTTGGTGCCAGACCATGAAAAGACTTGTACACGAGCAGAGCTGTTTTAAATTCTATTCTCTGAGTGACAGGAAGCCAGTGCAGAGACCGGAGCACTGGACTAATATGGTGGTATTTCCTGGTTCTGGATGTTCTGCAGCTCTAACAGCTCGTTTAGAAAGGCCAGTGAGCAGCCGTTACAGTCGTCTAACCTGCTGGAGACAAACGCATGGATGAGTGTCTCCAAGTCTGGTTCTGACACTGTTCCTCTGATCTTAGGAGTTGTGTTTCCAGCAGCAGAAGGTCTGGGCTGTGATGAAGTCTCGCTAACGTTCATGTTTCTAAACGTGTCCTTCAGCCGCGGAGCCAGTGTCGTGTCTGACCAGAGGCGCCGACTTCTCCGACGCCGGGACCGTCCTGTGCCCCGCGGACTGCACCCAGTGGAGGCTCTCGGTGTTCGGGACCAGCGTCTTCGCCTCGGTGTCGTCCATATGTGGGGCGGCCATCCACAGGTAAATCCAGGACTGGACCCGGACCGGACTCTCACAGGTAAACCCAGGACTGGACCGGGACCGGACTCTCACAGGTAAACCCAGGACTGGACCCGGACCGGACTCTCACAGGTAAACCCAGGACTGGACCCTGACCGGACTCTCACAGGTAAACCCAGGACTGGACCCGGACCGGACTCTCACAGGTAAACCCAGGACGGGACCCCGACCCGACTCTCACAGGTAAACCCAGGACTGGACCCGGACCGGACTCTCACAGGTAAACCCAGGACTGGACCCGGACCGGACTCTCACAGGTAAACCCAGGACTGGACCCCGACCCGACTCTCACAGGTAAACCCAGGACTGGACCCGGACCGGACTCTCTCTCCGTTTTTTATGACTACAGTAAAAGAAGGGCCTAAAAACATGTGACCTTCAGGGACACCGTTTGGAAAAGCCTCACGTGTTTGTGAGGGACTCGGGACGGAGCTCCAGGCCAGGGCCGTTTCAAGATATTTGGGGGCCCTGGGCAAAACAGCGAAGTGAGGCCCCAAATCCTCCCTCAGGAAATTGTTTTAAATTCAGATGGGATTCCTCGTGTTCTGGTGCATTTTAAGATAATAATCGTTATTTTTGTCAACAAGGCAAAAACAAGGTAAAAAAGTATAATTATTATTATCATTCTTTAGAACTGTCTTCTCTTATTTGCAGAGTAGTGTTTTTTCTTGAACTATACAATTTATGTAGAATTAAAAGAAAGGTATTAAAATGGTTCACAACACAAACTATTTTAAGAACATTGTACAAGGATTTTTTTTGTCAAGGAATAATCATCCAAAATTAAGAGGTTTAGCAACGCTTGTGGACTTTAACACAAAAGCAGTGACCAGATCCTCCATGTTCTAAAACCTCCTAATGTTCTGCTCTATTGATATAAGGGCCAGTCCTGTCAGTCTTTCTGGGCTCATGGATGATCTGAGGTCAGACTTTATCAGTTTCAAAGCTGGAAAGCTTCTCTCTGCAGAAGCTACAGTGACAGGAGGAAAGAACTTCACGTCCCGTAATGCCTCAGACATTGGGGGCCCCCTTCAGCTGGGGGCCCCAGGCAGCTGCCTACCTTGCCCACCCCATTGCGACGGCTCTGCTCCAGGACATTTACGTTTGACTCAGGAATGTGGATTGTTCTATTGTTCTCCATGTGCTCCTCTTCCTGCTCGAAAACTCATGTTCTGCTTAAAAGTGTCCCGTTCGAATAGTGAAATGTATCTGCTTTTCTCTGTTTGACGGAATGTTTCTCAATCTGAAGAAATGAAATATGCCCGTCTTTTTCATAAAATCTATTTGGACGCGAAAATGATTGAACTTTCAAAACCTTCGTAGCTGCTGTTTCGTGGATATGAGAAGAACGAGACCGTGACTTAACAAAACATTATTCCCAAAGCAAAACTCTGCCAGTCCTCGCACGGACCCGTCTGAGAGGAGAAGAAGAAATTCTGATCTGGCGTGAGATGATGGAACTCTCTGGAAGACGATCTAAACATGTGGTTCAAATGTTCTTCACAACAGAAAATACTCAATTCGTTACGAGGATATTTCTTCCTGTTCCTCCGATCATGAAATGTGTTGTTGCTGGAGTCGTGTTTGATGGATTGTGGAAATGGAGAGTGAGGTGTTTAAACTCAGAGGACCAGGTCTGTGGAATCTTCAGCTTCAGACCTGACCAGACTCCCCGAGCTTCTCCTCATACGGACCAGATGTTCTGCTC
The DNA here is from genome assembly GCA_021464625.1 of Proterorhinus semilunaris. Taxonomy (NCBI): domain Eukaryota; kingdom Metazoa; phylum Chordata; class Actinopteri; order Gobiiformes; family Gobiidae; genus Proterorhinus; species Proterorhinus semilunaris. The sequence continues at coordinate 30,688,561 of CM038361.1, read as the reverse complement.
CTGTGGGGATGAGGCCACAGGCTGGTGTTTGCCCAGCGCGCTTTAATACTGGAGCGAGAACATCTGAGAACATCGAGAACATGGACAGTGTTTCGCTCACAGTTTGTCCTGTGAGCGTCTCTATGATGTGTTTCTGTTTTTAGTGGCGTCCTGAGCGTGGCGGGGGGGGCCGTGCAGGTGAAGAGGCTCCCGGGCCAGATGAACTACGTGGGCTCCTACTCAAACGAGGTCCAGTCCCAGCACCTGTCGCGCTGGACCTCCTCCTTCAGCGTGTCCCGTAAGACCCAGCGAGGCGTCACACAGGGGGAGGACGGGAGGGCATCTGACACATCTGTGTTCTTCTGCTGCAGAGCCCGAGAAGATTCCTCTGGAGATGAGCAGTCAGACCAGCACCACGCCGCTGCCCGCAGAGGAACCCGGTGAGACCACGCTGAAATCCAAATATGGTCATTTCCTTTGTTTGGATTGTTTTTTATGTGGGAAAAGTTTTGAAAAAATATGGCAAATTATGGAACAGTCAAGAAAACCTTTGAAAATGTAGAAATATTTAGAAAATATTGGGATTTTTCCCCACACTTTTGTAAAAATTTGTTTTTAAAGTTTTTTTAGATAATTTTAGAATTTTTTTGAAATAATTGAAAATTTTGGGAAAGTTTTTTTTTTATGGAAAAGTTTTGGAAAATTTAGAAACATTTTGGAACAGTTTTTGCAAATCTAATTCCTGACAGATTTATTGAGCTTTGACCCCCCCCCCCCCCCAAAAAAAAATAAATAAATAAGAAATGTGATTATTTTTAACTAATTTTTTCATTATGTATTAATTAATCAGGGACGATACGATCAACACAGTTACACTTAGTGTTTGCAGCTGATGCCTGAGGAGCTAATCCACATTCATGTCCCCGTTGGGCCTTTCTACACATTTTACAATAATTAAATACATTAATACAACATTTGTGTCAAACTTTGTCATTCACACACACACACACACACACACACACACACACACAGACTCACAAATGGAAACAGCTTTGGTTTGTTTTTAGACTTGAGCCTAAAGTGAACATTTTAAACTCAGATCTGGTTTGATCTGGTCTGTGGGTCATGAGTTCCACAGCTTCAGACCTGAGTACGAGACGGCTCTGACCCAGTGAAGTCTCGCGGTGTGGAATCGTACAGTTGTGATCGGTGGAGCCTCAGGTGATTCTGTTGAGTCTCTGTATTATTGACACATCTGAATATTAGCACTTTCTGCTTCTGAAGGCGTGAAGGTGTGTCGCAGTGATGGAGCAGATCTGCTTTTTGTCCATGATCTTCGCTGCTTGATTGTAAAATGATCCCATACGTGTCTGAGGGCGTGGCCTGAGCCCATGGTCATACAGTCTGACATGTGTGCGTGTACAGGAGGTTTAATATATATATAATGTCTAATTAACTTAAAAACAATTTGGATTTCTTTGTATTGGTTGTGAGATTGTCGTGATATGTTTATCAAACTTGAGTTCGGGGTCGAGAACCAATCCAAGGTTTTTAAATCACATATTGTATATTTTTATTTTGCAAATATATCTTGAAGCTTTGGTCTATGTTTTGTTTTCTAATAGATAAACACATGGAAACAGTTTTTGTTAAATTTAGCACCAGCTGATTTGGATTGAGCCTCTGACTCACATGAGGACAGAACGTCCACTGTTGCTCCGGCGACTTAAAAAACAACTTAAAAAACAACATCATCCTAAAGTGGGGAATGGCCCGGAGCAGGTCACTCATGAAGAGACTAAAGAGCACCGGCCCCAGAATGGAGCCCTGTGGAATACCCATTTAGATGTCTGTAAGTGATGATTTGTAGTAGTTTATTCGAGAACGAAACAAGATCCAAAATCCCTCCGAGCAAATCTTTGGAAACAAAAACTGAACCGCAACCATTTTTGACTCAAAGAAGGTCTTATTTTGATTTGAAAACACAGAACTGTTTTTCCCGTCGCCACATGAGGGATGAGCGAATGGAAAAGTGTCCGGATCCAGAACCAGCAGGGATGAGAAATGAGGCTCCCGGGCTCGGCAGGAGGGCTCGGCAGATGTTTCTCCTTCACTGACCTCGGGTTTCTGTTTGTCTTCAAGAGAAAAAGTCGCTGAAGAAAGCGGCGGCGGCGGCGAAGAAGAAGAAGGCGCTGACCGGAGGAAACAAAGGTGAGTCGTCCAACCCAGAGTGCTGCAGCACCCCCGTGTGGATAGTTTGTGCACTGCAGGCCATATGATCAAATAAGAAATATTCACAGAGAAAGAGTTTTTGTGGTACATTTGTCTCTCGTCTGTGGAGAGGAAGTCCTGATGTTGTGGTTTGTGAGCAGACGAAAAATAATATCTCAATAACAATGATGAAGCGATATTTTACTATTTTACCCAATTCTCTCCCATTCTTTCCTAATTTTCCCCGTTTTTTTTTTTTTAATTTTCCCACAATTATTTCCCAATTTCTCCCAAATCCCAACCACATTTTATTTATACCAATATTCCCTCCATTCCTTTTCTCATTTAAAATTATTTCTTTCTGTTTGAATTTTTTACATTTCTTTTATTTTTACAAATTTCCCTCAATTCTTTCCTATTTTTTCTCCCAATTTTGTTTTTTTCCAAATGTTTCTTAATTTTCCCGTTGATAATGTTTTTGCACAGACTGTCAGCTGGACGTGGTGGTCCTCATGGACGGCAGTAAGAACATCGGTCGGAGGAGGTTCAATCTGCAGAAGAACTTCGTGGTGAGACTGGCCTCGTTCCTCAAAGTGGGACCGACGGGACCTCACCTGGGACTGGTCCAGGCCAGGTGAGGGGAGGGGCTTCCTTCTTCTGAATGTGGGCGTGGCAGGAAATGATTTAGAAGCACTAACGAAGCACTATCGAAGCACTATCGAAGCACTAACGAAGCACTAACGAAGCACTAACGAAGAACTATCGAAGCACTAACGAAGCACTAACGAAGCACTAACGAAGCACTATCGAAGCACTAACGAAGCACTAACGAAGCACTATCGAAGCACTATCGAAGCACTAACGAAGCACTAACGAAGCACTAACGAAGCACTAACGAAGCACTATCGAAGCACTATCGAAGCACTAACTAAGCACTATCGAAGCACTAACGAAGCACTATCGAAGCACTAACGAAGCACTAACTAAGCACTAACGAAGCACTATCGAAGCACTATCGAAGCACTATCGAAGCACTAACGAAGCACTATCGAAGCACTAACTAAGCACTATCGAAGCACTAACGAAGCACTAACTAAGCACTATCGAAGCACTATCGAAGCACTAATGAAGCACTAACGAAGCACTATCGAAGCACTAACGAAGCACTAACGAAGCACTAACGAAGCACTATCGAAGCACTAACGAAGCACTAACGAAGCACTAACTAAGCACCAACGAAGCACTAACGAAGCACTATCGAAGCACTAACGAAGCACTAACGAAGCACTAACGAAGCACTATCGAAGCACTAACGAAGCACTATCGAAGCACTAACGAAGCACTATCGAAGCACTATCGAAGCACTAACGAAGCACTATCGAAGCACTATCGAAGCACTATCGAAGCACTAACGAAGCACTAACGAAGCACTAACGAAGCACTATCGAAGCACTAACGAAGCACTATCGAAGCACTAACGAAGCACTATCGAAGCACTATCGAAGCACTAACGAAGCACTAACGAAGCACTAACGAAGCACTAACGAAGCACTAACTAAGCACTATCGAAGCACTATCGAAGCACTATCGAAGCACTATCGAAGCACTAACGAAGCACTAACGAAGCACTATCGAATCACTAACGAAGCACTATCGAAGCACTAACGAAGCACTAACGAAGCACTAACGAAGCACTATCGAAGCACTATCGAAGCACTAACGAAGCACTAACGAAGCACTATCGAAGCACTAACGAAGCACTAACGAAGCACTATCGAAGCACTAACGAAGCACTAACGAAGCACTATCGAAGCACTAACGAAGCACTAACGAAGCACTAACGAAGCACTAACGAAGCACTATCGAAGCACTATCGAAGCACTAACGAAGCACTAACTAAGCACTATCGAAGCACTAACGAAGCACTAACTAAGCACTAACGAAGCACTATCGAAGCACTATCTAAGCACTATCTAAGCACTAACTAAGCACTATCGAAGCACTAACGAAGCACTAACTAAGCACTAACTAAGCACTAACGAAGCACTATCGAAGCACTATCGAAGCACTAACGAAGCACTAACTAAGCACTAACGAAGCACTAACGAAGCACTAACGAAGCACTAACTAAGCACTAACGAAGCACTAACGAAGCACTAACGAAGCACTAACTAAGCACTAACTAAGCACTAACGAAGCACTATCGAAGCACTATCGAAGCACTAACGAAGCACTAACTAAGCACTATCGAAGCACTATCGAAGCACTATCGAAGCACTAACGAAGCACTAACGAAGCACTATCGAAGCACTAACGAAGCACTAACGAAGCACTAACGAAGCACTAACGAAGCACTAACGAAGCACTATCGAAGCACTAACGAAGCACTAACGAAGCACTATCGAAGCACTAACGAAGCACTATCGAAGCACTATCGAAGCACTATCGAAGCACTATCGAAGCACTAACGAAGCACTATCGAAGCACTATCGAAGCACTATCGAAGCACTAACGAAGCACTAACGAAGCACTATCGAAGCACTAACGAAGCACTAACGAAGCACTAACGAAGCACTATCGAAGCACTATCGAAGCACTAACGAAGCACTAACGAAGCACTAACGAAGCACTAACGAAGCACTATCGAAGCACTAACGAAGCACTAACGAAGCACTATCGAAGCACTAACGAAGCACTAACGAAGCACTATCGAAGCACTAACGAAGCACTAACGAAGCACTATCGAAGCACTAACGAAGCACTATCGAAGCACTATCGAAGCACTATCGAAGCACTATCGAAGCACTATCGAAGCACTAACGAAGCACTAACGAAGCACTAACGAAGCACTAACGAAGCACTAACGAAGCACTAACGAAGCACTATCGAAGCACTAACGAAGCACTATCGAAGCACTATCGAAGCACTATCGAAGCACTATCGAAGCACTAACGAAGCACTAACGAAGCACTAACGAAGCACTAACGAAGCACTATCGAAGCACTATCGAAGCACTAACGAAGCACTATCGAAGCACTAACGAAGCACTAACGAAGCACTAACGAAGCACTATCGAAGCACTAACGAAGCACTATCGAAGCACTATCGAAGCACTATCGAAGCACTATCGAAGCACTAACGAAGCACTATCGAAGCACTAACGAAGCACTAACGAAGCACTATCGAAGCACTAACGAAGCACTATCGAAGCACTATCGAAGCACTATCGAAGCACTATCGAAGCACTATCGAAGCACTAACGAAGCACTAACGAAGCACTATCGAAGCACTAACGAAGCACTAACGAAGCACTATCGAAGCACTAACGAAGCACTAACGAAGCACTAACGAAGCACTAACGAAGCACTATCGAAGCACTAACGAAGCACTAACGAAGCACTATCGAAGCACTAACGAAGCACTATCGAAGCACTATCGAAGCACTATCGAAGCACTAACGAAGCACTAACGAAGCACTATCGAAGCACTATCGAAGCACTATCGAAGCACTATCGAAGCACTAACGAAGCACTAACGAAGCACTATCGAAGCACTAACGAAGCACTATCGAAGCACTATCGAAGCACTATCGAAGCACTATCGAAGCACTAACGAAGCACTATCGAAGCACTAATGAAGCACTAACGAAGCACTAACGAAGCACTAACGAAGCACTAACGAAGCACTAACGAAGCACTAACGAAGCACCAACGAAGCACTATCGAAGCACTAACGAAGCACTAACTAAGCACTATCGAAGCACTATCGAAGCACTAACGAAGCACTAACGAAGCACTAACTAAGCACTATCGAAGCACTATCGAAGCACTAACGAAGCACTAACTAAGCACTATCGAAGCACTATCGAAGCACTAACGAAGCACTATCGAAGCACTAACGAAGCACTAACGAAGCACTAACGAAGCACTAACGAAGCACTAACGAAGCACTAACGAAGCACTAACGAAGCACTAACGAAGCACTATCGAAGCACTAACGAAGCACTAACGAAGCACTAACGAAGCACCAACGAAGCACTATCGAAGCACTAACGAAGCACTAACTAAGCACTATCGAAGCACTATCGAAGCACTAACGAAGCACTAACGAAGCACTAACTAAGCACTATCGAAGCACTATCGAAGCACTAACGAAGCACTAACGAAGCACTATCGAAGCACTAACGAAGCACTAACGAAGCACTATCGAAGCACTAACGAAGCACTAACGAAGCACTAACGAAGCACTAACTAAGCACTATCGAAGCACTATCGAAGCACTAACGAAGCACTAACGAAGCACTAACTAAGCACTAACGAAGCACTAACGAAGCACTATCGAAGCACTAACGAAGCACTATCGAAGCACTATCGAAGCACTATCGAAGCACTAACGAAGCACTAACGAAGCACTATCGAATCACTAACGAAGCACTATCGAAGCACTAACGAAGCACTAACGAAGCACTATCGAAGCACTATCGAAGCACTAACGAAGCACTAACGAAGCACTAACGAAGCACTATCGAAGCACTATCGAAGCACTAACGAAGCACTAACGAAGCACTAACGAAGCACTATCGAAGCACTATCGAAGCACTAACGAAGCACTAACGAAGCACTAACGAAGCACTATCGAAGCACTAACGAAGCACTAACTAAGCACTATCGAAGCACTATCGAAGCACTAATGAAGCAATAACGAAGCACTAACGAAGCACTAACGAAGCACTATCGAAGCACTATCGAAGCACTATCGAAGCACTAACGAAGCACTATCGAAGCACTGAATGACACCACTTTGGAGTGAATCGGACACTATGGGGGGCCAACTTCACACAGGTCATTTACCTCATAATGTCTTCTGTCTCTCAGCGGAGTCCCGAAGACCGAGTTCCTTCTGTCCAACTTCACGCAGCCCAAAGACCTGCTGTTCGCCATCAAAGAGGTGTCCTACAGCGGGGGGGACAGTAACACGGGTGAGTCCTACAGCGGGGGGGACACTAACACGGGTGAGTCCTACAGCGGGGGAGACACTAACACGGGTGAGTCCTACAGCGGGGGGGACAGTAACACGGGTGAGTCCTACAGCGGGGGGGACACTAACACGGGTGAGTCCTACAGCGGGGGAGACACTAACACGGGTGAGTCCTACAGCGGGGGGGACAGTAACACGGGTGAGTCCTACAGCGGGGGGGACAGTAACACGGGTGAGTCCTACAGCGGGGGGGGGCAGTAACACGGGTGAGTCCTACAGCGGGGGGGACACTAACACGGGTGAGTCCTACAGCGGGGGGGACAGTAACACGGGTGAGTCCTACAGCGGGGGGGACAGTAACACGGGTGAGTCCTACAGCGGGGGGGACACTAACACGGGTGAGTCCTACAGCGGGGGGGACAGTAACACGGGTGAGTCCTACAACGGGGGGGACAGTAACACGGGTGAGTCCTACAGCGGGGGGGACACTAACGGGTGAGTCCTACAGCGGGGGGGACAGTAACACGGGTGAGTCCTACAGCGGGGGGGACACTAACGGGTGAGTCCTACAGCGGGGGGGACAGTAACACGGGTGAGTCCTACAACGGGGGGGACAGTAACACGGGTGAGTCCTACAGCGGGGGGGACAGTAACACGGGTGAGTCCTACAGCGGGGGGGACACTAACACGGGTGAGTCCTACAGCGGGGGAGACACTAACACGGGTGAGTCCTACAGCGGGGGGGACACTAACACGGGTGAGTCCTACAGCGGGGGGGACACTAACACGGGTGAGTCCTACAGCGGGGGGGACACTAACACGGGTGAGTCCTACAGCGGGGGAGACACTAACACGGGTGAGTCCTACAGCGGGGGGGACACTAACACGGGTGAGTCCTACAGCGGGGGAGACACTAACACGGGTGAGTCCTACAGCGGGGGGGACACTAACACGGGTGAGTCCTACAGCGGGGGAGACACTAACACGGGTGAGTCCTACAGCGGGGAAGCGGGGGGGACACTAACACGGGTGAGTCCTACAGCGGGGGAGACACTAACACGGGTGAGTCCTACAGCGGGGGAGACAGTAACACGGGTGAGTCCTACAGCGGGGGGGACACTAACACGGGTGAGTCCTACAGCGGGGGGGACACTAACACGGGTGAGTCCTACAGCGGGGAAGCGGGGGGGACACTAACACGGGTGAGTCCTACAGCGGGGGGGACAGTAACACGGGGGAGTCCTACAGCGGGGGGGACACTAACACGGGTGAGTCCTACAGCGGGGGGGACACTAACACGGGTGAGTCCTACAGCGGGGGAGGCACTAACACGGGTGAGTCCTACAGCGGGGGGGACAGTAACACGGGTGAGTCCTACAGCGGGGGGGACACTAACACGGGTGAGTCCTACAGCGGGGGGGACACTAACACGGGTGAGTCCTACAGCGGGGGGGGGGGGGGGGTGGGGCACTAACACGGGTGAGTCCTACAGCGAGGGAGACACTAACACGGGTGAGTCCTACAGCGGGGGGGACACTAACACGGGTGAGTCCTACAGCGGGGGGGACACTAACACGGGTGAGTCCTACAGCGGGGGGGACACTAACACGGGTGAGTCCTACAGCGGGGGGGACACTAACACGGGTGAGTCCTACAGCGGGGGAGACACTAACACGGGTGAGTCCTACAGCGGGGGAGACACTAACACGGGTGAGTCCTACAGCGGGGGGGACACTAACACGGGTGAGTCCTACAGCGGGGGAGACACTAACACGGGTGAGTCCTACAGCGGGGGGGACACTAACACGGGTGAGTCCTACAGCGGGGGGGACACTAACACGGGTGAGTCCTACAGCGGGGGAGACACTAACACGGGTGAGTCCTACAGCGGGGGAGACACTAACACGGTTGAGTCCTACAGCGGGGGGGACACTAACACGGGTGAGTCCTACAGCGGGGTGGGGAGGCACTAGCACGGGTGAGTCCTACAGCGGGGGGGACACTAACACGGGTGAGTCCTACAGCGGGGGGGACAGTAACACGGGTGAGTCCTACAGCGGGGGGGACACTAACACGGGTGAGTCCTACAGCGGGGGGGACACTAACACGGGTGAGTCCTACAGCGGGGGGGACAGTAACACGGGTGAGTCCTACAGCGGGGGGGACACTAACACGGGTGAGTCCTACAGCGGGGGGGGGGACAGTAACACGGGTGAGTCTTACAGCGGGGGGGACACTAACACGGGTGAGTCCTACAGCGGGGGGGACAGTAACACGGGTGAGTCCTACAGCGGGGTGGGGGGGGGGGAAGGCACTAGCACGGGTGAGTCCTACAGCGGGGGAGCGGGGGGGACACTAACACGGGTGAGTCCTACAGCGGGGGGGACACTAACACGGGTGAGTCCTACAGCGGGGGAGCGGGGGGGACACTAACACGGGTGAGTCCTACAGCGGGGGGGACACTAACACGGGTGAGTCCTACAGCGGGGGGGGGGGGCCTTAAATATCCCAGGACATTTTAACCCCCGCTGTGCCGCTCAAACCTACCAGACTAAAGTCCGTGTTAGAGCCAGTTCGGACCCGTGATGATGGTGAGTCTCTCCTGTTTCCAGGTAAAGCCATCCTCCACGTGGCCGACTCTCTCTTCTCGGTGGAGCGCGGCGGCAGGAAGGGCCACCCGCGGGTGCTCCTGGTGCTCCTCGACGGCTGGCCCTCGGACGACCTGGACCAGGCCTCGGTTTTGGCGCGAGAGTCCGGGATCAACGTGTTCATGGTCTCTGTGGCCAAACCCTCGGCCGACGAGCTGCCCATGGTCCCGGACAAGGACTTCACCAGGAAGGTACGGGAGCAAACCATCTGGACTAACCGTGGTCAGACTTGTGGGTTGAATGTCCGCTGCTGTTGCAGGCCGTGTGCAGAGATAACGGACACTTCTCGTACTCCATCCCCAGCTGGTTCAGCGCCAACAAACACGTGAAGCCGCTCACTCAGAGACTCTGCTCCATGGACCACCTCCTGTGCAGTAAGCCCCGCCCCTCACCTGTCCACACCTGGGGTTTCCTCTCGTTTCCCTGTCGGTTTCTTTCGTAGGTAAGACGTGCTATAACTCGGTGAACCTGGGCTTCCTCATCGACGGCTCGTCCAGTGTGGGAGATCAGAACTTCCAGATGGTGCTGGACTTTTTGGCGGGAATCGCGCAGCATTTCGACATCTCGGACGTCGGCGCCAGAGTCGGTGAGAGACAAAGGGTTTAAGTCGAGACGCTGCAGGTGTAGAAAACAGCCCAAACTCTCTCTTTACGATGTTTATTCTCTGAGATTTATCCAACATGGCGGCGCTCCCTGGTCTTTCCCACGGTTATTCATTCACAAATACTGACATGTTTGGTATGAAATTACAGAAAACCTGCAGTAAAGCTCATCCCCATGTTTCAGATCTCTCTCTAAACCTTCTTTACACATTGATAAAAGTCACATGACCCTGACCCCTGACCCCTGTTTTAGGCGCGGTGCAGTTCACGTACGACCAGCGGCTGGAGTTCGGTTTGTTCGATCACTCGGAGAAGCAGAAGGTCCTGAGCGCCATTAACAACATCTACTACATGAGCGGAGGGACGGCCACCGGGGCGGCGATAGAGTTCGCCACAAACCACCTGTTTAGGTATGGGGGCGGGGCTACAGACCACATGTTCAGGTACAGGGGCGGGGCCACGGACCACATGTTCAGGTACAGGGGTGGGGCTACAGACCACCTGTTCGGGTACAGGGGCGGGGCCAGGCTCAGGGGACATTTTCTCCACCTGTGAGGTTTATTTGCGGCTGGAGACGACAGTTCTTCACGTCGAACTCTTGTGGTTCCCCTCAGTTCGTTGAACACCTGTTTAGTTCTGTCCCGTTTAGTTCTGTCCCGTTTAGTTCTGTCCTGTTTAGTTCTGTCCCGTTTAGTCCTGTCCCGTTTAGTTCTGTCCCGTTTAGTCCTGTCCCGTTTAGTTCTGTCCCGTTCAGTTCTGTCCCGTTTAGTTCTGTCCCGTTTAGTTCTGTCCCGTTTAGTTCTGTCCCGTTCAGTCCTGTCCCGTCTCCAGCAGGAGGAGCGGTCCAGGGAGGAACTTCCTGATCGTAGTGACAGACGGACAGTCGTACGATGACATCAGAGCTCCAGCACTCGCGGCTCAGAAACAAGGTCTGTGTTCAGCCTCTTAACATGAACACAGAGTCACGGCTCAGCTCATGTTTAAATGGGATTAATCACACTTGTAATCAGATTAATCACACTTGTAATCAGATTAATCACACTTGTAATCAGATTAATCACACTTGTAATCAGATTAATCGCGGTTCATTTTCCTCCATTAATTGAATCTAATTCATTGTTAACTCTCGGCGACATAAGACACATTTAAAGCCTTTCCTCACATTTCATTAACCAAATGTTCAGTTCCATCATTCTGTTCCGTTTGCACCATGTATAGTTAAGTGTAAATGATTAACCACAGGTGTTAATGAGCTTCATGGCTACAGGTTTAATATATAAATATATAAATATATAAATAGGCAACTCAGCGTGTAAGTATTACTCCAGAAAGTACTCTGACTGGACAAGGAGTATTCAGTATTCTGTAGCTACATACCTTTTATTATAGATGTGTTTGACGTTTATCTAACTGGTCTGACTCTGCTCCTCCCCCTCCGCTGCTGGACCAATCAGGCGTGCACATGGTGGCCGTGGGTGTGGCCTGGGCGCCGCTGGAGGACCTGCGGGACATGGCGTCCGAGCTCAAAGAGAACAACACCTACTTCACCCGCGAGTTCACGGGGCTCAAGGAGTTCATCCCGGCCGTCGTGAAGGGCGTGTGCCGCCACTTCAACGACAACAACTGAGGCTCGCCGTCGCCGCGGCAACCACCCACAACAACGACGAGAAAACGTTTGGAAGATGAAGTAAAAAGGGGGAGAGTGACTGTTTAAACAACCAAAAAACATAACCCCCACATCGGCTGAAGGTCCAGAGACAGAAACATCTCCATCGACTGAAAGTGACTTTGTGCAGAACGTTTAAATCAAGCGTTCTGGTCCAGGAGAACTCGCTCAGACACGGCTCGTCTCGTGCGGGGGGGGATCAAACATGTTTGATCTTTAAGCCCGATAACACGGAAAGCAGACAGAGAAACATCGTAGCTCCTCCATTTTCATCACTTCTCTGTCAAACCAGCCTCATGCAGACCACAGCAAACATCACCTAAAGTTCACACGAACCACCTTCTCCAGCTTCTCCACCTTCTCCAGCTTCTCCAGCTGCATTTCAACACAAACTGAGTTTACTGTTTGGACAAATCAGCTCCTCCGTCTCTTTTCAGTGGAGCGGCTTAGTGACATAATCGTTCCATTTGCAGTGTTGGCCGTAACGTATTACAAAAGTAATGAGTTACAGAAATATTACTTGTTTCAGTAACTAAGAAATATAAGTAACATTTTACTTAAACACAATACTGGAATATACTAGTTTTTACAATTTAAGAGGATTTCAGTGGTTTGTGTTGAAATACTGACCTCCCCCTGAATAAAGTGCAGCTCTTGCACACTGGAGAAGAAGATCTGAGTATCTGAGTATCTGAGTATCTGAGTATCTGACGTCGACCAAACCAAACACGAGAGACTGGAGGAAACTGAAGAAAAAATTATCACTATTTTCAATTTATATTTTGCCAAAAGTATCTCAGAAGTAACTCGGCTAAATTTTTCCATCCATCTTCTTCCACGTGTCCGTTGCCGGGTCGTGGGGGCAGCTGTTGGAGCTGCTCCAGCCCCTATAGCGCCCCCTGCAGGTGGTGGGTCCACAGAAGGACGGCCTCATGGTTCTACCCGGGCCTGTTGGTCTCTCATAAGGGGCTTCTCCAGGAGGGGAGGCTACAGTTTTGAAACAGTAATATTTAACACAAACATATTTCATTTTTTAAAGTTGCAACTACTAATATAGAAAAACATAACAGTTTTACAGTAAATTGTCCAACACCAAATGTGGCACAAATGAAAAAAGCAAAATGGCCACCATCCTTTGTGCCAGATTTGTTGCTTGTGTCACAAATCAAAGGCTGAAGCCGCTTCACTTCTGGAAACACGTCCCGCTTCGTTCTTTATTTCCATTTAACGGAACCAGTTCAGGACTCGAACCTGCGGCGCTGAAGCGTGTTGTGCCGACAGTGATCACATGATAAATGAGATGTGTCGTCACGGTGACGGAACATTAGCATATTAGCATATTTAATCCTACCTTCAGTGTAAGGGGAAATGACTGCGAGTTTATGAAGCTTCATTCCAACGTTCTGCACAAAGTCCAAAAACATGTAAACAATAAAAACACAAACTGCTTTTGTAGATACACATTTTACAAGATATTTGTTTATATTTTTATATAATCTCTACATTTATCCAGGTCATATTTTAGTAAAGAAGCTTCTAAGAGTTTAAATGTAGTGGTTTTGTTTAATACGTTCAGAAGCTAAACGTCTGTTAAAGCTGTTTCAGTTCATGTTTTATTTTTGCAGATGATCATTTTCCTGTTGTTGCTTTATGCGTTTTTTTAAATGGTGGCGCTGAGGGATTCTCCAGGTTTCTGTTTGTTTCTGATTGTTTCTGTTTGTTTCAGTTTGTTTCTGTTTGTTTCTGTGGGTTCAACGTTCGTCTCATATTTATTATTATTTTATTATCTCCAATAAAAGCGTTTGTACAGAAGAGTTTGTGGCTCTTTGTGATTCTGGAGCTCGTCAAAAGCCCCCAGTTTAACCTCTTAACCCCCGCCTTACCCGAGCCACACTAGAGGGCGCTGTGTGCTCGTACTGATATATCATCTGTGTATTGGTTCTTCTTCTCTTCCGATTATAACTTTCTCATTTGCACTGAAGACAAACTTTAATGTGTGGGTTATTTCTGTGATGAGAGTTTTGGTTTGAGCCGTTTCAGAGCTAACACGCTAACGCCGTTTGTTTAAAGTTGTTCATAAAGTGGACACTCGGGGTCACATGACTGAGGGGTTATTTGTCACATGACTGAGGGGTTATTTGTCACATGGAGGATAAATGGTGGGACATTTTTTGTGTGTGGGTCTAATATGTTTTTCTGATCACTTTATTTTAACATGAGCTTTTATCGAGGCCGTATGTTTGGGTCATTTCAGTGAATTTGTACATTTCACACCTCACAGAGCAGTGGTCCCCAACCACTGGGCCGGGGACCGGTACCGGGCCGTGACGCATTTGCTACTGGGCCGCAGAGATAGTAAATACATTATAAACCACCACATTTTTTCCGATTTCCCTTTGGCCTGTGCACAAGCGTGTAAGCTCTGTCATAGATATAAACTAAACTCCTGGTAGAAAGTCGCTCGTGGCATTTTAAACTGTTTTAAAACATATTTTGTCCTTTTATCTCAAAAAGCAAAAAAAGTGACAAAGGTTTATCCAATTTCAAGTTAACATCAAAGCTGCTGAAGAGGACGCTAGAAAAAAAAGTGTGACAGATAGCCCCGGTCTCCCTACACACACTATGGCCTTAAAGGGACAGGCCAGTGTTTTTCAGACTGAGATCTTCTTCCCTGAGCTTAGACGAGTTGATTCACACCGGTCTGGTCTTTGTGGAAGAGCGTGGTCGCTTCTAACTTCACCCCCGTTTGGAGCTATAGGAATATGCTGGGAGAGGCTAAATGCTAACAACATCTTTGCTCTATTTACGTGACTGAGCGCATCAACTCGTCTCAGCTCAGGTAAGAACAGATCTCAGTCTTCCTTTAAGCCCTTTAAGTCAGTAGTTACTTCACTCCGTGAGATCTCGTCCCGTCCATCTTCTCCCGTTTACCCGGGTCACGGAGGCAGTGTCTGAGCAGCCCATAATATACGTTATATTATATGGCCTCCTCCAACTTTATAAAACATAGGAGCTCATTTTGTCCCACGTCATGAACATGCTTTACAGTTACTTAAATGGAATGAAACGTCATAAACAACATCAATTATTGTGAATAACATTTCTAAAAACACTTTATTGTCCCTGTCAAACCAGTAAACCCTCTGTACCTCACACCCATATCTTTCCTGAATCACACGGGGCCACTGTATCCAGCCTGTTCTGGGAAAGAGTCAAAGCCACTGTGAGATTTTATTGAGATTTTATTATTTTTTTTGTCTAATACATGAATCAACACATAAAAGTAAAACGATAACAGGAGTAGAATCTGCCAAAGCGTCCATCGATCTGTCTGTCTTTTATCTTCTTACATTTCATCATCACCAAAGCGTTTACAGCAGGAAATACATCAGTAAGAAATACAAAAATACAACTATTAAAAATATCAAAGTTAGGATTAACATAAGGACCGTCTCTAAACCAGGGGGGCCCAAACTGAACAAAATGAAAATGTGCCTGTGGGCCAAACACGGCGATGTCGAGCGTGAAACATATGACTGCAAATAATAATAGTTACTTTATTTGATGTTTCGGTATATAGTTGCATTTGATTCTATCTATGCAAATAACATGTTAATGTTAACTATGGAACTAGTTTTAGTCGAACATCATTAACAATTACAGCCATAAACAACAACACCTGTGTCTACAGCCCCTGCAGTGACTTCATCTCATTCATTTGTTCACTCAAACAAAATGTGTACTGCATCCATATTTACTATTGAGAATGAATGGGAGAGAGTTGGTATTAAGTAAAGGTCACTCTCTGGTGGGTCAAAGGAAAAGTTCCAGTGGGACTAATGTGGCCCCACTTTGGGAACCCCTGCTCTAAACACAAACAAAAAAACATCAAATAACTTCTTCAAATGAACTCATTATTAAACGTTTGCTATTTACAACATCTGTCAGATTAAAGATTCAAAGAGGAGTCAAAGCTGCGCGAGTGGGTCTAAACACTCCTGATCTGTGTTTGACGACAGAACACATTTATAACCCGGGAAAAAGCGTAATGATTATGAATGTGCAGCGATAACACGAGCAGGAGAAGTTCGTCCATCACATCTGGTCCAAGACCACGTCAGTGCGTTCTTCTTCTTCAGGGCGGGCTCTCCTGTCTCTCCTGGCTCTCCGTGCCCCCTCGAGCCCCCTGGTGGCCTGAAATGACACCGCACAAAAGAATTAGGGTTCGGTTTGAATGACGCTCACGGTTTCCCAGTGCGTAACCACGGTAACGAGGAAACGAGGGGCTCGTACCCGGCGGTACAAGAAGTACGGGATGAAGTTCAGCATCATCAGCAGGAGAAGGACCAGCGCTCGGATGAAGAACTCGGAGACAGACCCTGGAACACATGGGACAGACGTCACTGAACCGGGACAAACCGGGACAAACCGGGTCAAATACTGCCAGAGCTGCTCTCACTGAAGAGGCCGAGGCTGAAGACACTTCCCTGAGGGACTACCGGGTTATTCACGGATCTACTTTGTTTCCTGCTCAGATTTACAAGATTTACAGATTCTACCACCTGTTATCATCAATAGAAAAATAAAATGAATTCACAAGTTTATCAAGATATTTTTCAGAAAAACCTGAGACATTCACACCAGTGTGAATAAGTAAGTGAACCCTTGTATTAAATATCTGCTGATTCTTCTTTTGCAGCAATAACTGTTTCCTGTCGTTACAGATCAGACGCTCACGACGATCAGGATGAATCTCGGATCGTTCCTCTTTACAAAACTGCTGCAGTTCAGTGAGAGTCAGGGGGTGTACTTACTTATTCCACGCTGTCCTGTGAATTTTTTTAATGTTATGGCCAATAAAAATATGATGAAATGTAAATGTTTGGGTGGTGTTAGTTTAAGCCGACGCTGTTGAATCGTTATTATGAATTTAATAAAGATCAGACCACATTTAGTGGAAATTCCAATTCTTACTTTTCTCCCACTGTATCTTCAAATATAGTTTAGAATAAACAGAACAGTATGGCTGTCAAGCCTAATGATACACGGCCACCAGGGGGAGCTATTTCCCCAATAACGACTGTGGACAGAGCGGAGCTATCGATAAACTCGCTCATATATTCCTCCATAAAACAGCTCCTGATCGTCTCCTACAGTGACTGATGGGGGCGGGGTCTCAGCTAAAGTTCCCGGATGTTGCTCCCGTCTATCGTCCACGTTACAGAGAAGTGTGAGAAGAAGAAATGTGTTTTACAGAGAACTAGTGTGTGTGATTATGGTCTTAACTGAGTCCCAGACGGAGCCTCCATGGCCTTACCTCCTGGGTGGATGTGGATGGAGCTGTTTAAACACAGGTGTAGTTCCTCTGTGGTCTTACCTCCTGGGTGGATGTAGGTGGAGCTGTTTAAACAGAGGTGTAGTTCCTCTGTGGCCTTACCTCCTGGGTGGATGTAGGTGGAGCTGTTTAAACAGAGGTGTAGTTCCTCTGTGGCCTTACCTCCTGGGTGGATGTAGGTGGAGCTGTTTAAACACAGGTGTAGTTCCTCTGTGGCCTTACCTCCTGGGTGGATGTAGGTGGAGCTGTTTAAACACAGGTGTAGTTCCTCTGTGGCCTTACCTCCTGGGTGGATGTAGGTGGAGCTGTTTAAACACAGGTGTAGTTCCTCCATGGCCTTACCTCCTGGGTGGATGTAGATGGAGCTGTTTAAACACAGGTGTAGTTCCTTTGTGGCCTTACCTCCTGGGTGGATGTGGATGGAGCTGTTTAAACACAGGTGTAGTTCCTTTGTGGCCTTACCTCCTGGGTGGATGTAGGTGGAGCTGTTTAAACACAGGTGTAGTTCCTTTGTGGCCTTACCTCCTGGGTGGATGTAGGTGGAGCTGTTTAAACACAGGTGTAGTTCCTCCATGGCCTTACCTCCTGGGTGGATGTAGATGGAGCTGTTTAAACACAGGTGTAGTTCCTCTGTGGTCTTACCTCCTGGGTGGATGTGGATGGAGCTGTTTAAACACAGGTGTAGTTCCTCTGTGGTCTTACCTCCTGGGTGGATGTAGGTGGAGCTGTTTAAACACAGGTGTAGTTCCTCTGTGGCCTTACCTCCTGGGTGGATGTAGGTGGAGCTGTTTAAACACAGGTGTAGTTCCTCTGTGGCCTTACCTCCTGGGTGGATGTAGGTGGAGCTGTTTAAACACAGGTGTAGTTCCTCTGTGGCCTTACCTCCTGGGTGGATGTAGGTGGAGCTGTTTAAACACAGGTGTAGTTCCTCTGTGGCCTTACCTCCTGGGTGGATGTAGGTGGAGCTGTTTAAACACAGGTGTAGTTCCTCTGTGGCCTTACCTCCTGGGTGGATGTAGGTGGAGCTGTTTAAACACAGGTGTAGTTCCTCTGTGGCCTTACCTCCTGGGTGGATGTAGGTGGAGCTGTTTAAACACAGGTGTAGTTCCTCTGTGGCCTTACCTCCTGGGTGGATGTAGGTGGAGCTGCTGGAGGTGAAGTTGTGGTTGAACACCTCCAGGAGGTAAACACAGGTGTAGTTCCCTTTGTGGGCGGGGCCTACGTCAGTAAACAGGAAGTGGGCGGAGTGATTGAGGGCGGGCAGGGTGAGGTTGAGGGTGGGGGAGAGCAGCTGGAAGGAGCCTCCCGGGTACTGCGGCTCCACGGAGCATTTGACCCGGAAATGTGCCCCCAGCAGCACCCAGACCCCGCCCTCTCCCGGCGACGCCCAGTCACCCTCCTGTGCCCACGCCCCCCAGAGCTCGCCCTCTGCCCGCGGAGCCCACACCCCCTCAGACACAGACACCTCCGGGACGTTCAGCAGATCTGAGGAGCAGAGGTCACATTAACCAGAAACTCTTCATCGTTTACAGAATACTTTTAGCTCTGACGTAAACGAGTATTTGTGACCTCTGACCTCGCCCTAAAGCTCAGAGGCCACTCTGTCTCTGAGCGTGACCTCCGACCTCGCCCTAAAGATCAGAGGCCACTCTGTCTCTGAGCGTGACCTCCGACCTCGCCCTAAAGATCAGAGGCCACTCTGTCTCTGAGCGTGACCTCCGACCTCGCCCTAAAGCTCAGAGGCCACTCTGTCTCTGAGCGTGACCTCCGACCTCGCCCTAAAGATCAGAGGCCACTCTGTCTCTGAGCGTGACCTCCGACCTCGCCCTAAAGCTCAGAGGCCACTCTGTCTCTGGGCGTGACCTCCGACCTCGCCCTAAAGCTCAGAGGCCACTCTGTCTCTGAGCGTGACCTCCGACCTCGCCCTAAAGCTCAGAGGCCACTCTGTCTCTGGGCGTGACCTCCGACCTCGCCCTAAAGCTCAGAGGCCACTCTGTCTCTGAGCGTGACCTCCGACCTCGCCCTAAAGCTCAGAGGCCACTCTGTCTCTGGGCGTGACCTCCGACCTCGCCCTAAAGATCAGAGGCCACTCTGTCTCTGGGCGTGACCTCTGACCTCGCCCTAAAGCTCAGAGGCCACTCTGTCTCTGGGCGTGACCTCCGACCTCGCCCTAAAGATCAGAGGTCACTCTGTCTCTTTGGACCCGAGTCCATAATAAAGTTGAATAGAGTTGATGTTGAGGAGCAGATGAGGCTCTGAAGAAGTCGTCCTCCTCTGAGACTTTTACGCACGAGTTCAAACACATTTGTGTTCAGATCAGGTTTAGTTTAGCTCCGTTTATCCTGAAATCTCACATTATTTCCCGACATTAATAACAGGTTTATTTCTCATTAAACGCCGAAATAAATGTGTCACATGAGAGATGATCCGAGAGAAACGACTGCTGTGGAGACAAAGGCTGATGTGGATCTGTCCAGACCTTATGGTCATGTGACTAAACTGACCAATGGGCCGGGGCCACAATATTCACTGGAATAAGAGTCAGGGAGAAAGTAAAAGTACTGACCCAAACAGCTACTGCAGTAAAAGTACTGACCCAAACAGCTACTGCAGTAAAAGTAAAAGTACTGACCCAAACAGCTACTGCAGTAAAAGTAAAAGTACTGACCCAAACAGATACTCCAGTAAAAGTAAAAGTACTGACCCAAACAGCTACTCCAGTAAAAGTACTTGGGGAAATACTCGAGTAACTGTTGGAGTAAAGTGTGATTCATGTTTCAGTTTCGTGTTAATGGACAAAACAACAAATAATGTGAAATTCTTTTGTTTCCAAAGAATAATCCATAAACTTTAGCCGAAGGAAAGTAAAGTAAGATACGAAAAAATAAGATCGAATGAGTTTTTATGTGTACTGTTACTTTAAAATAAATGACTGCAGTAGAAGTAAAAGTACTGTGTGATACTCTACGTGCAGTTAGTGGAAACAGTTACATAAAAGTACTTAGTAAAAGTAACTGAGTACTCCCCGCCTCGGCCAATGGCAGCAGAGGATTATCTGTGTCCTCCTCTAGGGGGCACCACCACATTCAATGAACTGACCCTGAGCAGAGATTGTGAGAAGAAGAGATTCTGATTCAAACCAACCTGAACAAACCACGAAGAGGCGAGAAGAACCTGATTCACCGTAGAGACAGTCTCTCACAGCAGAGTTCTCCTTCACACAGGAAGGTCTGACCAACCACACTTTACTGCCAGTCCCGACTCTCTCTTTTGCATAAACAGCCGATCCACAGTCCAGGTCTCGACACACGATGGCCGTCGCCTCCAGGTCCCAGTGGTAAAAGGTCATCACTGGTCTCCACTCTCCTCTGAACTCCGCCTCCAGCGTCCCCTCACAGCGACTGGCCCCTCCCACCAGCCTCAGCGGCTCTGGACACAAACACAGGTCAGCCCCGCCCCTCTACAGACCCCGCCCCTGGCCCCGCCCCTTTACCTGCACAGGTGAGGTTGAGAGTGGGGCAGGTCTCTGGGCCGGTCCTGGTCCGGGGACAGTCCATCAGCTTAGTCTCGTTTCCCTCACAGTGGAACGTCTGCCCCAGAGGAGAGAGCGCCCCCTGGAGGAGAGGAGCCCCACAGCCCAGCTCCCTGCACAGCACCTCTGCCCCGGGACGGTCCAAGGCCCCCTCACAGACCCCGGCCCAGGACTGGGCCAAGGACTGGTCCTGGACCTGCAGAGATCCTGAACACAGGCTCCGCCCCCCAACCAGCCGCACCGAGTCTGAGGGCACACACATGAGGTCACAGTCTGAGGTCACACATGAGGTCACAGTCTGAGGGTACACACATGAGGTCACAGTCTGAGGTCACAGTCTGATGGTACACACATGAGGTCACAGTCTGAGGGCACACACATGAGGTCACAGTCTGAGGGCACACACATGAGGTCACAGGGCACACACATGAGGTCACAGTCTGAGGGCACACACATGAGGTCACAGTCTGATGGTACACACGAGGTCACAGTCTGATGGCACACACATGAGGTCACAGTCTGAGGGCACACACATGAGGTCACAGTCTGAGGGCACACACATGAGGTCACAGTCTGATGGCACACACATGAGGTCACAGTCTGATGGCACACACATGAGGTCACAGTCTGATGGCACACACATGAGGTCACAGTCTGAGGGCACACACATGAGGTCACAGTCTGAGGGCACACACATGAGGTCACAGTCTGATGGCACACACATGAGGTCACAGTCTGAGGGTACACACACGAGGTCACAGTCTGAGGGCACACACATGAGGTCACAGTCTGATGGTACACACTTTAGGTCACAGTTAGTGGGCACACAAATGAGGTCTTCTTTCAAGATGGCGCTGCGGATGGTTGCCATGGCGTTTACGTGCGTTCTACTGTGTTTGTTTTTGTGCGTTAATCGTGTGTCCGCGTGCTCGTACACTCGTGAAGAGCTCCTGAACATCAGATCAATCACCCATACGGACTTACTAGCACTTTTTTTAGCGTCAGCTGCGGATTTGGTCAACATTTTGATCAAAAGAGGGAAACGCCGCCGGAGGGGAAAGCGAGCGGGAGCTCTCGTGCGTCTAAGAAGGCGAGGAGCGCGCACACCTCTACCTGGCATTTTTCCCTCAAACGTTCACTTCACAACAAGATGGAGGAGCTAGCGCTGCTAATGAGAAGAAACAGGGATTTCTCCACATCATGTGTTTTGTGCTTCACGGAGACGTGGCTCAGCACGAAGGTCCCGGAGGCCGCGTTTCAACTGGACCCGGGGCTGTGCGGGACCCGGGGCTTCCAGCTGCTCCGCACGGACCGGGACCCGGGGCTGTGCGGGACCCGGGGCTGTGCGGGACCCAGCACTCACTGGCGGAGCAGATTCTGAACGTAGAGCGGACTTTCCCGGAGTCCCTCGTCATTGTGCTCGGTGACTTTAACAAAGGGAACCTCAGCCAGGAATTACCCAAATACAGACAGTTTATTAAATGCCCCACCAGAGAGGAGAACACTCTGGATCACTGTTACACTACAATACGCAACGCACACCACGCCGTCCCCGTGCTGCACTCGGACTCTCAGACCACGTGATGGTCCACTTAATCCCTTCATACAGACAAAGACTCAAACTTGCTAACCCGGTAGTGAGCACATCAAAGAGGTCCACTCCTGACACTGTGGAGGAGCTGCGCTCATGTATGGAGACAACAGACTGGGAGGCATGTGGGGCTTCCATCACCCTGGATGAATACACGGACATCGTGACCTCATATATCCAGTTCAATGAGGAGCGCATCTACCAACGCGCACCAGGGTTTGTTATGAGAATGATAAGCCCTGGTTCACACCCAAACTCCGGCAGCTTGGCAAGGAGAAAGAGGTGGCACACAGAAACGGGGACAAAGAACAATACAGACAGGCAAAATACTACTTTAGAAGGGAGGTGGGACATGCCAAATCTGTATATTCAGCCCGTCTCCAACAGCAATTCTCCTCAAACGACCCGGGAGCAGTGTGGAGGGGGCTTAAGGCCATCACGAACTACAAGCCCAAGGCCCCTCGGACTCTGAATGACCTGTCCCTCGCCCAGGGTCTGAATACACACTACTGCCGCCATACTACTGCCAATTTTCAAATTTCCTATATCAGAACATCCGGGGTCGACGACTCGACCAACGGTTAAAATTACGCTCAAATCGGCCAAAGTATGTGCGAGTTATGACTGTTTGAACGCGGCGGCGAGCGCCGAAAACGGACGCGGAATTCTCTCGAAAATAGAAAGTTTTTAACAACTTTGAATGTCCCACATGTGGAGATGATCTGGAGCGAACGGGGAGTCCCCACTATAGTCTTGATTGTTTTAGACAGTTAGTGTTGTCTCTATTGTTTCCCTACGGTCTCCCCATGTCTTTCTGTGTAGTCGTGTTACAACTGTTCTTTGTTTTTAATGAGGGCGGGGCCAAAGGCGCCGATTCATGTTCCTCCCAGTCGGTGGCCAGACCACACACAAAAAAGAGAAAAAATAAATACATAAAAAAAGGCAAGGTTGGAATTGATCCAGCAAACTTTTGATGATGAGTCCAGCACTCTACCCGTGGAGCTAAGGCAGCTTTGAATTAGAAGACCTTGGATTACAATTATACAGATCACTAAGCTCATGTATTTGTAGAAAACGGAGAGACAAGATGATTTGAATCATCTTGTAATTGGAGCAAACTTGCTTCAGCATACTTGATAGGTGAAACAATATTTTGTTGAGAGGGGTTATTTTCGCAGTTTTTAATGAGGGCGGGACCAAAGGCGCCGATTCATGTTGTTCCCAGTAGTTGCCGATTCCAAAAAAAGGCACTGCGTAAAAAAAAGGAAACAAAAAAAGGAATGGTGGGGATTGAACCGGCAATATAACTGCACATGTTACAGCCGAACTGACAAATATCACATGAAACGCCGTGCGCTCATGTAGTGTAGGTTCGGACAACGTGTGGGTCATTGTCCCGTTTTTAATGAGGGTGGGAGCATAGTCGCTGATTCAGGTTCTTCCCAGTAGGTACTGGGTAAAAAAGAAAGAAAGAAAAAAAAAGGAATGGTGGGGATTGAACCGGCAATATAATGGTGGGAACCCTGCACTCTACCAATGGAGCTACACGGGCTTACACAAAACACTGCGAATTTTACATAAATCTTATGAAATTGTGCACTTCCGCATTCACAGAAAACGAAATTGCAGTTCAGGCAATATGTATTGAAACATTTTTAATTAGGGCTAATTCCCCGGGCGGCCAACGATCTGAAAAGGTGCTCCAGCCCCGCAGAACTATCGATAGATGAAGGAATACTTTGGTGAGAGCCACATAGTACGAGCAACACGCAGAGACGGACAGGAAACAGCCTAAGTGAACTTCCTGTGACTGTAAAGTCCAAAGAAGCTGAATTTGGAGGCAAACGCGTCCAAATGAAAGCTTCCTGCTGGCACAGAGGGGTAATGAAAGCTTCCTGCTGGCACAGAGGGGTAATGAAAGCTTCCTGCTGGCACAGAGGGGTAATGAAAGCTTCCTGCTGGCACAGAGGGGTAATGAAAGCTTCCTGCTGGCACAGAGGGGTAATTAAAGCTTCCTGCTGGCTCAGAGGGGTATTATATCTACGCACGAGTCTAATACTGTGGCTTTAGTGAATAACGGGGGTATTTGGGGAAATTGACGATTTTCATGAGAAACTCTGACAGAGGCCAACATGCTGCCAGAAGAACAACACTGGCTATTTCCACGGAGGATGGGCGGGCCACTTTTGGCGGGCCACTTACAAGCCACTTACAAGCCATCTTAAGCCTGCAGGTGGCGCTGTTCTCACACTTGAACAGGGTGTAGAAGTGGACCGGTTGCCTTGACCCCCACATGTTATACATTGTCGGAAAGCTCTGACTAAGGCGCACGTGACTGTCAGGGTCATTGGTCACTGCCGAGTAAGCAGTAAACCTTTGCTCCCCACCATGTGTAGATGAGTTGGAAGTGATCAGTAGCTCATTCGGACAAACGCCCTAGGGTGAGTTCATTCAAATGCGACATCAGCGTGAACGCGGCCTGATTTTTCCACTCCAAATAGGGGACTTCCTGTTTGTAAGGGGGTGGGGCCACAATCAAGGTTTTTGCTGGTCATCACCTGAACAATGGCTGTGCCGAACGGTGTGCCTGTACGGCAAAGTTGGTTAAGGCTCCGGCTCATCAAATGATTTTTTGAAATTTTGCAGGGGGCGCTGTTGTGTCATTGTGCATCAGCCAAATTTGAAGCCTATATTTTCATCAATTTTTCACCGGACCGGATTTTTCAGTGATTTTTCTTTGACTTTTCGTGCATGTTCAGGGGAGGGGGTCAAAAGCCTGTTTCCGAGGGAGGAAAGCTTTCGCGGCACACGCCTATATCATCGGACAGGTGTTGGTGCCGGGAGCCCCCTGATTACTGTCTCCTACATGGGGAGCGCTCCGTGCTCTGTTTCTTTTCCCGTGGCTACGCGCACGTCTTTCTTCAGCGCGCTCTGCTTGTACAATAACAACAGAGTTAGGCACGGATGTTTCTGCTCTTGCAGTGTGCGGTGAGTCCACACTTAGACCCGCTGCTATCACTTTATAACACTTAATATCACTTTATACACCTACACATCTGTAAATACAATCCCGCTGTTGTTCAATGTCAAATTGTTGTCGTCTTACCACACGTCACTTTATTTTATCTTATTATTTAATATTTTTTATGCATGCCCTTATAGCCTTATAGTTTAAAGTTCTTAGCTTAATTTTTTTTTTTTTTTTTTTTTTTATCTTAATTCTGTGTTATATGTTTTATGTCGCACGTTTGCACCGAGAAAAATTCCTAGTTTTGTGAACCTGTTCTGAAACAATGGCAATAAACCTATTCTGATTCTGATTCTGATAGGGTACACACATGAGGTCACAGGGTACACAGCTGTTGAATCTGTGTTTTGTAGACGGTGCATTTGTTGTTCATTGAAGCTCGTCTTGGTGAGTAATAATCTGACACTCACGCTTGAAAAGCCAGAGGCCACGGGTAAACGATGACCTGTTTTGGTCATTTCAGTTTGAGTCATAAAGCTGTTTAACCAATGTCTATGAGCACAATTAACCCCCCTTGGGTTTTAGGGGAGAGGGACAATCCCATGCTCTTTTGACCCACCTTTCCTGGGCTCAAGAGAGGAGGAGTTAATTATTAGTCCCGCTGATGTGGTGAGAGGAAATGTTTGGTGTGTGTTGTTTCAGTCTGAGGTCGGAGGGATTGAGCAGAAAGACAGTTGAAGCTGCCTGAAGGTCTTCCTCTCATCTCCCGGATCCGATAAGAATAAATCTAATGTCTGAACTCGTGTGTTTAATCTGTTGTTCTGTGGCAGAACTTACAGAGCGTTTCCAGATCTGTTGTGCCAAAAGCTAAGCAGGAAACATTCCCTAACACTTGTGGTGGAAGTATAAAAACGGAAGTTTGCAAAGGTTGGCCTTTAATGACCTCTGCGTGAGATGGACCACTGTGAGTCAGATGTTTGTCCCTCTGGAGCTGCTGCTATAGCTGTGTTTACAAAGTCACAGTGTCGTTGTTGTTGTTGTGTTGTATTATTGTTGTTGTTGCTTTTATTGTGTCCCTCTGAGTCCATAATAAAGTTGAATAGAGTTGATGTTGAGGAGCAGATGAGGCTCTGAAGAAGTCGTCCTCCTCTGAGACTTTTACGCACGAGTTCAAACACATTTGTGTTCAGATCAGGTTTAGTTTAGCTCCGTTTATCCTGAAATCTCACATTATTTCCCGACATTAATAACAGGTTTATTTCTCATTAAACGCCGAAATAAATGTGTCACATGAGAGATGATCCGAGAGAAACGACTGCTGTGGAGACAAAGGCTGATGTGGATCTGTCCAGACCTTATGGTCATGTGACTAAACTGACCAATGGGCCGGGGCCACAATATTCACTGGAATAAGAGTCAGGGAGAAAGTAAAAGTACTGACCCAAACAGCTACTGCAGTAAAAGTAAAAGTACTGACCCAAACAGCTACTCCAGTAAAAGTACATAAGTACTTGGGGAAATACTCGAGTAACTGTTGGAGTAAAGTGTGATTCATGTTTCAGTTTTGTGTTAATGGAACAAAACAACAAATAATGTGAAATTCTTTTGTTTCCAAAGAATAATCCATAAACTTTAGCCGAAGGAAAGTAAAGTAAGATACGAAAAAATAAGATCTGAGTTTTTATGTGTACTGTTACTTTAAAATAAATGACTGCAGTAGAAGTAAAAGTACTGTGTGATACTCTACGTGCAGTTAGTGGAAACAGTTACATAAAAGTACTTAGTAAAAGTAACTGAGTACTCGGCCAATGGGAGCAGAGGATCATCTGTGTTAGTTCTGCACGCTCTGTGTCCTCCTCTAGGGGGCACCACCACATTCAATGAACTGACTCTGAGCAGAGATTGTGAGAAGAAGAGATTCTGATTCAAACCAACCTGAACAAACCACGAAGAGGCGAGAAGAACCTGAGGAACCGGAGAGACAGTTTCTAACAGAGTTCTTCATCACACAGGAAGGTCTGACGCTCCAAACTTTACTGCCAGTCCCGTCTCTCTCTTCTGCAGAAACAGCCGATCCACAGTCCAGGTCTCGACACACGACGGCTGCAGACTCCAGGTCCCAGCGATAAAAGGGGTGATAGGTCATCACTCGTCTCCACTCTCCTCCGAGCTCCGCCTCCAGCGTCCCCTCACAGCGACTGGCCCCTCCCACCAGCCTCAGCGGCTCTGGACACAAACACAGGTGAGCCCTGCCCCTCTACAGGCCCCGCCCCTGGCCCCGCCCCTTTACCTGCACAGGTGAGGTTGAGAGTGGGGCAGGTCTCTGGGCCGGTCCTGGTCCGGGGACAGTCCATCAGCTTAGACTCGTTTCCCTCACAGTGGAACGTCTGCCCCAGAGGAGAGAGCGCCCCCTGGAGGAGAGGAGCCCCACAGCCCAGCTCCCTGCACAGCACCTCTGCCCCGCGACGGTCCAAGGCCCCCTCACAGACCCCGGCCCAGGACTGGGCCAAGGACTGGTCCTGGACCTGCAGAGATCCTGAACACAGGCTCCGCCCCCCAACCAGCCGCACCGAGTCTGAGGTCACACACATGAGGTCACAGTCTGAGGTCACACACATGAGGTCACAGTCTGAGGTCACACACATGAGGTCACAGTCTGAGGGCACACACATGAGGTCACAGTCTGAGGGCACACACATGAGGTCACACACATGAGGTCACAGTCTGAGGTCACACACATGAGGTCACAGTCTGAGGGCACACACATGAGGTCACAGTCTGAGGTCACACATGAGGTCACAGTCTGAGGGTACACACATGAGGTCACAGTGTGAGGGCACACACATGAGGTCACAGGGCACACACATGAGGTCACAGTCTGAGGGCACACACATGAGGTCACAGTCTGAGGGTACACACATGAGGTCACAGTCTGAGGGTACACACATGAGGTCACAGTCTGAGGGCACACACATGAGGTCACAGTCTGAGGGCACACACATGAGGTCACAGACTGAGGGCACACACATGAGGTCACAGTCTGAGGGCACACACATGAGGTCACAGTCTGAGGGTACACACATGAGGTCACAGGGCACACACATGAGGTCACAGTCTGAGGGCACACACATGAGGTCACAGTCTGAGGGCACACACATGAGGTCACAGTCTGAGGGCACACACGTGAGGTCACAGTCTGAGGGCACACACATCAGGTCACAGGGCACACACATGAGGTCACAGGGCACACACATGAGGTCACCGTTTGAGGTACACACATGAGGTCACAGTGTGAGGTACACACATGAGGTCACAGTCTGAGGGTACACACATGAGGTCACAGTCTGAGGGCACACACGTGAGGTCACAGTCTGAGGTCACACATGTGAGGTCACACACGTGGGGTCACAGTCTGAGGGCACACACATGAGGTCACAGTCTGAGGGCACACACGTGAGGTCACAGTCTGAGGGCACACACGTGAGGTCACAGTCTGAGGGCACACACGTGAGGTCATAGTCTGAGGTACACACATGAGGTCACAGTCTGAGGGCACACACATGAGGTCATAGTCTGAGGTACACACATGAGGTCACAGTCTGAGGGCACACACATGAGGTCACAGACTGAGGGCACACACATGAGGTCACAGTCTGAGGGCACACACGTGAGGTCACAGTCTGAGGGCACACACATGAGGTCATAGTCTGAGGTACACACATGAGGTCACACACGTGAGGTCACAGTCTGAGGGCACACACATGAGGTCATAGTCTGAGGTACACACATGAGGTCACAGTCTGAGGGCACACACATGAGGTCACAGTCTGAGGGCACACACGTGTGGTCACAGTCTGAGGTCACACACGTGAGGTCACACACGTGAGGTCACAGTCTGAGGTCACACACGTGACGTCACACACGTGAGGTCACACACATGAGGTCACAGTCTGAGGGCACACACGTGACGTCACACACGTGAGGTCACACACGTGAGGTCACAGTCTGAAGGCACACACATGAGGGCACACACATGAGGTCACAGACTGAGGGCACACACGTGAGGTCACACACGTGAGGTCACAGTCTGAGGTCACACACGTGAGGTCACAGTCTGAGGGCACACACATGAGGTCACAGTCTGAGGGCACAGTCTGAGGGCACACACATGAGGTCACACACATGAGGTCACAGTCTGAGGGCACACACGTGAGGTCACGGTCTGAGGGCACAGTCTGAGGGCACACACATGAGGTCACACACATGAGGTCACAGTCTGAGGGCACACACGTGAGGTCACGGTCTGAGGGCACAGTCTGAGGGCACACACGTGAGGTCACAGTCTGAGGGTACACACATGAGGTCACAGTCTGAGGGTACACACATGAGGTCACACACGTGAGGTCACAGTCTGAGGGCACACACATGAGGTCACACACGTGAGGTCACAGTCTGAGGGCACACACGTGAGGTCACAGTCTGAGGGCACACACATGAGGTCACAGTCTGAGGGCACACACGTGAGGTCACAGTCTGAGGGCACACACATGAGGTCACAGTCTGAGGGCATACACGTGAGGTCACAGTCTGAGGGTACACACGTGAGGTCACAGTCTGAGGGCACACACATGAGGTCACAGTCTGAGGGCACACACATGAGGTCACACGTGAGGTCACAATCTGAGGGCACACACGTGAGGTCACAGTCTGAGGGTACACACGTGAGGTCACAGTCTGAGGGCACACACATGAGGTCACACGTGAGGTCACAATCTGAGGTCACACACATGAGGTCACAGTCTGAGGGCACACACGTGAGGTCACAGTCTGAGGGTACACACATGAGGTCACACACATGAGGTCACAGTCTGAGGGCACACACGTGAGGTCACACACATGAGGTCACAGGGCACACACGTGAGGTCACAGTCTGAGGGCACACACATGAGGTCACAGACTGAGGGCACACACATGAGGTCACAGTCTGAGGGTACACACATGAGGTCACAGACTGAGGGCACACACATGAGGTCACAGTCTGAGGTCACACACATGAGGTCACACACATGAGGTCACAGTCTGAGGGCACACACATGAGGTCACAGTCTGAGGGCACACACGTGAGGTCACACACATGAGGTCACAGGGCACACACGTGAGGTCACAGTCTGAGGGCACACACATGAGGTCACAGACTGAGGGCACACACATGAGGTCACAGTCTGAGGGTACACACATGAGGTCACAGACTGAGGGTACACACATGAGGTCACGGTCTGAGGGCACACACATGAGGTCACAGTCTGAGGTCACACACGTGAGGTCACAGACTGAGGGCACACACGTGAGGTCACAGTCTGAGGTCACACACGTGAGGTCACAGTCTGAGGGCACACACATGAGGTCACAGTCTGAGGGCACACACGTGAGGTCACAGTCTGAGGTCACACACATGAAGTCACAGTCTGAGGTCACACACGTGAGGGTCACAGACTGAGGGCACACACGTGAGGTCACAGTCTGAGGTCACACACGTGAGGTCACACACGTGAGGTCACAGACTGAGGGTACACACATGAGGTCACAGTCTGAGGGTACACACATGAGGTCACAGTCTGAGGGTACACACATGAGGTCACAGTCTGAGGGTACACACATGAGGTCACACACGTGAGGTCACAGTCTGAGGTCACACACGTGAGGTCACAGTCTGAGGGCACACACGTGAGGTCACAGTCTGAGGGCACACACGTGAGGTCACAGTCTGAGGGCACACACATGAGGTCACACGTGAGGTCACAGTCTGAGGGCACACACGTGAGGTCACAGTCTGAGGGCACACACGTGAGGTCACAGTCTGAGGGCACACACGTGAGGTCACAGTCTGAGGGTACACACGTGAGGTCACAGTCTGAGGTCACACGTGAGGTCACAGTCTGAGGGCACACACGTGAGGTCACAGTCTGAGGGCACACACATGAGGTCACAGTCTGAGGTCACACACATGAGGTCACAGTCTGAGGGCACACACGTGAGGTCACACACATGAGGTCACAGGGCACACACGTGAGGTCACAGTCTGAGGGCACACACATGAGGTCACAGACTGAGGGCACACACATGAGGTCACAGTCTGAGGACACACACATGAGGTCACGGTCTGAGGGCACACACATGAGGTCACAGTCTGAGGTCACACACGTGAGGTCACAGTCTGAGGGCACACACATGAGGTCACAGTCTGAGGGTACACACATGAGGTCACAGTCTGAGGGCACACACGTGAGGTCACAGTCTGAGGGCACACACATGAGGTCACAGTCTGAGGGCACACACGTGAGGTCACAGTCTGAGGGCACACACATGAGGTCACACGTGAGGTCACAGTCTGAGGGCACACACGTGAGGTCACAGTCTGAGGGCACACACGTGAGGTCACAGTCTGAGGGTACACACGTGAGGTCACAGTCTGAGGTCACACGTGAGGTCACAGTCTGAGGGCATACACGTGAGGTCACAGTCTGAGGGCACACACATGAGGTCACAGTCTGAGGGTGCACACATGAGGTCACAGTCTGAGGGTACACACATGAGGTCACACACATGAGGTCACAGTCTGAGGTCACACATGAGGTCACAGTCTGAGGGCACACACATGAGGTCACAGTCTGAGGTCACAGTCTGAAGGTACACACATGAGGTCACAGTCTGAGGGTACACACATGAGGTCACACACATGAGGTCACAGTCTGAGGGTACACACATGAGGTCACACACATGAGGTCACAGTCTGAGGGCACACACATGAGGTCACAGTCTGAGGGTACACACATGAGGTCACACACATGAGGTCACAGTCTGAGGGTACACACATGAGGTCACACACATGAGGTCACAGTCTGAGGGCACACACATGAGGTCACAGTCTGAGGGTACACACATGAGGTCACACACATGAGGTCACAGTCTGAGGGTGCACACATGAGGTCACAGTCTGAGGGCACACACATGAGGTCACAGACTGAGGGCACACACATGAGGTCACACGTGAGGTCACAGTCTGAGGGCACACACGTGAGGTCACAGTCTGAGGGTACACACGTGAGGTCACAGTCTGAGGTCACACGTGAGGTCACAGTCTGAGGGCACACACGTGAGGTCACAGTCTGAGGGCACACACATGAGGTCACAGTCTGAGGTCACACACATGAGGTCACAGTCTGAGGGCACACACGTGAGGTCACACACATGAGGTCACAGGGCACACACGTGAGGTCACAGTCTGAGGGCACACACATGAGGTCACAGACTGAGGGCACACACATGAGGTCACAGTCTGAGGGCACACACATGAGGTCACAGACTGAGGGCACACACATGAGGTCACAGTCTGAGGACACACACATGAGGTCACGGTCTGAGGGCACACACATGAGGTCACAGTCTGAGGTCACACACGTGAGGTCACAGTCTGAGGGTACACACGTGAGGTCACAGTCTGAGGTCACACGTGAGGTCACAGTCTGAGGGCACACACGTGAGGTCACAGTCTGAGGGCACACACATGAGGTCACAGTCTGAGGGTACACACGTGAGGTCACAGTCTGAGGTCACACGTGAGGTCACAGTCTGAGGGCACACACGTGAGGTCACAGTCTGAGGTCACACACATGAGGTCACAGTCTGAGGGCACACACGTGAGGTCACACACATGAGGTCACACACATGAGGTCACAGTCTGAGGGCACACACGTGAGGTAACAGTCTGAGGGCACACACATGAGGTCACAGACTGAGGGCACACACATGAGGTCACAGTCTGAGGGCACACACATGAGGTCACAGACTGAGGTCACACACATGAGGTCACAGTCTGAGGGCACACACGTGAGGTCACACACATGAGGTCACACACATGAGGTCACAGTCTGAGGTCACACACATGAGGTCACAGTCTGAGGGCACACACGTGAGGTCACACACATGAGGTCACACACATGAGGTCACAGTCTGAGGGCACACACGTGAGGTCACAGTCTGAGGGCACACACATGAGGTCACAGACTGAGGGCACACACATGAGGTCACAGTCTGAGGGCACACACATGAGGTCACAGTCTGAGGACACACACATGAGGTCACGGTCTGAGGGTACACACATGAGGTCACAGTCTGAGGGCACACACATGAGGTCACAGTCTGAGGGCGCACACATGAGGTCACAGTCTGAGGGTGCACACATGAGGTCACAGTCTGAGGGCACACACATGAGGTCACAGTCTGAGGGTACACACATGAGGGCACACACATGAGGTCACAGTCTGAGGGTGCACACATGAGGTCACAGTCTGAGGGTACACACATGAGGTCACACACATGAGGTCACAGTCTGAGGTCACACATGAGGTCACAGTCTGAGGGCACACACATGAGGTCACAGTCTGAGGGTACACACATGAGGTCACAGTCTGAGGTCACAGTCTGAAGGTACACACATGAGGTCACAGTCTGAGGGTACACACATGAGGTCACACACATGAGGTCACAGTCTGAGGGTACACACATGAGGTCACACACATGAGGTCACAGTCTGAGGGCACACACATGAGATCACAGTCTGAGGGTACACACATGAGGTCACACACATGAGGTCACAGTCTGAGGGTACACACATGAGGTCACACACATGAGGTCACAGTCTGAGGGCACACACATGAGGTCACAGTCTGAGGGTACACACATGAGGTCACACACATGAGGGCACACACATGAGGTCACAGTCTGAGGGTGCACACATGAGGTCACAGTCTGAGGGCACACACATGAGGTCACAGACTGAGGGCACACACATGAGGTCACAGTCTGAGGGCACACACGTGAGGTCACAGTCTGAGGGTACACACGTGAGGGTCACAGTCTGAGGTCACACGTGAGGTCACAGTCTGAGGGCACACACGTGAGGTCACAGTCTGAGGGCACACACATGAGGTCACAGTCTGAGGTCACACACATGAGGTCACAGTCTGAGGGCACACACGTGAGGTCACACACATGAGGTCACAGGGCACACACGTGAGGTCACAGTCTGAGGGCACACACATGAGGTCACAGACTGAGGGCACACACATGAGGTCACAGTCTGAGGGCACACACATGAGGTCACAGACTGAGGGCACACACATGAGGTCACAGTCTGAGGACACACACATGAGGTCACGGTCTGAAGGGAACACACATGAGGTCACAGTCTGAGGTCACACACGTGAGGTCACAGTCTGAGGGTACACACGTGAGGTCACAGTCTGAGGTCACACGTGAGGTCACAGTCTGAGGGCACACACGTGAGGTCACAGTCTGAGGGCACACACATGAGGTCACAATCTGAGGTCACACACATGAGGTCACAGTCTGAGGGCACACACGTGAGGTCACACACATGAGGTCACACACATGAGGTCACAGTCTGAGGGCACACACATGAGGTCACAGTCTGAGGTCACACATGAGGTCACAGTCTGAGGGCACACACGTGAGGTCACAGTCTGAGGGCACACACATGAGGTCACAGTCTGAGGGCACACACATGAGGTCACAGTCTGAGGTCACACATGAGGTCACAGTCTGAGGGCACACACATGAGGTCACAGTCTGAGGTCACACACATGAGGTCACAGTCTGAGGGCACACACATGAGGTCACAGTCTGAGGGCACACACATGAGGTCACAGTCTGATGGTACACACATGAGGTCACACACATGAGGTCACAGTCTGAGGGTACACACATGAGGTCACAGTCTGAGGTCACACATGAGGTCACAGTCTCTGGGCACACACATGAGGTCACAGTCTGAGGGTGCACACATGAGGTCACAGTCTGAGGTCACACACATGAGGTCACAGTCTGAGGTCACACACATGAGGTCACAGTCTGAGGTCACACACATGAGGTCACAGTCTGAGGGCACACACATGAGGTCACAGTCTGAGGGCGCACACATGAGGTCACAGTCTGAGGGCACACACATGAGGTCACAGTCTGAGGGTACACACATGAGGTCACAGTCTGAGGGTACACACATGAGGTCACACACATGAGGTCACAGTCTGAGGTCACACATGAGGTCACAGTCTGAGGGCACACACATGAGGTCACACACATGAGGTCACAGTCTGAGGGTGCACACATGAGGTCACAGTCTGAGGGCACACACATGAGGTCACAGTCTGAGGGCACACACATGAGGTCACAGTCTGAGGGTACACACATGAGGTCACAGTCTGAGGTCACAGTCTGAAGGTACACACATGAGGTCACAGTCTGAGGGTACACACATGAGGTCACACACATGAGGTCACAGTCTGAGGGCACACACATGAGGTCACAGTCTGAGGGTACACACATGAGGTCACACACATGAGGTCACAGTCTGAGGGCACACACATGAGGTCACAGTCTGAGGGTACACACATGAGGTCACACACATGAGGTCACAGTCTGAGGGTACACACATGAGGTCACACACATGAGGTCACAGTCTGAGGGCACACACATGAGGTCACAGTCTGAGGGTACACACATGAGGTCACACACATGAGGTCACAGTCTGAGGGTGCACACATGAGGTCACAGTCTGAGGGCACACACATGAGGTCACAGTCTGAGGGCACACACATGAGGTCACAGTCTGAGGTCACAGTCTGAGGGCACACACATGAGGTCACAGTCTGAGGTCACACATGAGGTCACAGTCTGAGGGCACACACATGAGGTCACAGTCTGAGGGTACACACATGAGGTCACAGTCTGAGGGCACACACATGAGGTCACACACATGAGGTCACAGTCTGAGGGTGCACACATGAGGTCACAGTCTGAGGGCACACACATGAGGTCACAGTCTGAGGGCACACACATGAGGTCACAGTCTGAGGGTACACACATGAGGTCACACACATGAGGTCACAGTCTGAGGGTACACACATGAGGTCACACACATGAGGTCACAGTCTGAGGGCACACACATGAGGTCACAGTCTGAGGGTGCACACATGAGGTCACAGTCTGAGGGCACACACATGAGGTCACAGTCTGAGGGTACACACATGAGGTCACACACATGAGGTCACAGTCTGAGGGCACACACATGAGGTCACAGTCTGAGGGTACACACATGAGGTCACACACATGAGGTCACAGTCTGAGGGTGCACACATGAGGTCACAGTCTGAGGGCACACACATGAGGTCACAGTCTGAGGTCACAGTCTGAGGGCACACATGAGGTCACAGTCTGAGGGCACACACATGAGGTCACAGTCTGAGGTCACACATGAGGTCACAGTCTGAGGGCACACACATGAGGTCACAGTCTGAGGGTGCACACATGAGGTCACAGTCTGAGGTCACACACATGAGGTCACAGTCTGAGGGCACACACATGAGGTCACAGTCTGAGGTCACACACATGAGGTCACAGTCTGAGGTCACACACATGAGGTCACAGTCTGAGGGCACACACGTGAGGTCACAGTCTGAGGGCACACACATGAGGTCACAGTCTGAGGGCACACACGTGAGGTCACAGTCTGAGGTCACACACATGAGGTCACAGTCTGAGGTCACACACATGAGGTCACAGTCTGAGGGCACACACGTGAGGTCACAGTCTGAGGTCACACACATGAGGTCACAGTCTGAGGGCACACACATGAGGTCACAGTCTGAGGGCACACACGTGAGGTCACAGTCTGAGGTCACACACACGAGGTCACAGTCTGAGGTCACACACATGAGGTCACAGTCTGAGGGCACACACATGAGGTCACAGTCTGAGGGTACACACATGAGGTCACAGTCTGAGGGTGCACACATGAGGTCACAGTCTGAGGGTGCACACATGAGGTCACAGTCTGAGGGTACACACATGAGGTCACACACATGAGGTCACAGTCTGAGGTCACACATGAGGTCACAGTCTGAGGGCACACACATGAGGTCACACACATGAGGTCACAGTCTGAGGGTGCACACATGAGGTCACAGTCTGAGGGCACACACATGAGGTCACAGTCTGAGGGCACACACATGAGGTCACAGTCTGAGGGCACACACATGAGGTCACAGTCTGAGGGTACACACATGAGGTCACAGTCTGAGGTCACAGTCTGAAGGTACACACATGAGGTCACAGTCTGAGGGTACACACATGAGGTCACACACATGAGGTCACAGTCTGAGGGTACACACATGAGGTCACACACATGAGGTCACAGTCTGAGGGCACACACATGAGGTCACAGTCTGAGGGTACACACATGAGGTCACACACATGAGGTCACAGTCTGAGGGCACACACATGAGGTCACAGTCTGAGGGTACACACATGAGGTCACACACATGAGGTCACAGTCTGAGGGTACACACATGAGGTCACACACATGAGGTCACAGTCTGAGGGCACACACATGAGGTCACAGTCTGAGGGTACACACATGAGGTCACACACATGAGGTCACAGTCTGAGGGTGCACACATGAGGTCACAGTCTGAGGGCACACACATGAGGTCACAGTCTGAGGGCACACACATGAGGTCACAGTCTGAGGTCACAGTCTGAGGGCACACACATGAGGTCACAGTCTGAGGGTACACACATGAGGTCACAGTCTGAGGGCACACACATGAGGTCACACACATGAGGTCACAGTCTGAGGGTGCACACATGAGGTCACAGTCTGAGGGCACACACATGAGGTCACAGTCTGAGGGCACACACATGAGGTCACAGTCTGAGGGTACACACATGAGGTCACACACATGAGGTCACAGTCTGAGGGTACACACATGAGGTCACACACATGAGGTCACAGTCTGAGGGCACACACATGAGGTCACAGTCTGAGGGTACACACATGAGGTCACAGTCTGAGGGTGCACACATGAGGTCACAGTCTGAGGGTACACACATGAGGTCACACACATGAGGTCACAGTCTGAGGGTACACACATGAGGTCACACACATGAGGTCACAGTCTGAGGGCACACACATGAGGTCACAGTCTGAGGGTACACACATGAGGTCACACACATGAGGTCACAGTCTGAGGGCACACACATGAGGTCACAGTCTGAGGGTACACACATGAGGTCACACACATGAGGTCACAGTCTGAGGGTACACACATGAGGTCACACACATGAGGTCACAGTCTGAGGGCACACACATGAGGTCACAGTCTGAGGGTACACACATGAGGTCACACACATGAGGTCACAGTCTGAGGGTGCACACATGAGGTCACAGTCTGAGGGCACACACATGAGGTCACAGTCTGAGGGCACACACATGAGGTCACAGTCTGAGGTCACAGTCTGAGGGCACACACATGAGGTCACAGTCTGAGGGTACACACATGAGGTCACAGTCTGAGGGCACACACATGAGGTCACACACATGAGGTCACAGTCTGAGGGTGCACACATGAGGTCACAGTCTGAGGGCACACACATGAGGTCACAGTCTGAGGGCACACACATGAGGTCACAGTCTGAGGGTACACACATGAGGTCACACACATGAGGTCACAGTCTGAGGGTACACACATGAGGTCACACACATGAGGTCACAGTCTGAGGGCACACACATGAGGTCACAGTCTGAGGGTACACACATGAGGTCACAGTCTGAGGGCACACACATGAGGTCACAGTCTGAGGGTACACACATGAGGTCACACACATGAGGTCACAGTCTGAGGGTACACACATGAGGTCACACACATGAGGTCACAGTCTGAGGGCACACACATGAGGTCACAGTCTGAGGGTACACACATGAGGTCACAGTCTGAGGGCACACACATGAGGTCACAGTCTGAGGGTACACACATGAGGTCACACACATGAGGTCACAGTCTGAGGGTACACACATGAGGTCACACACATGAGGTCACAGTCTGAGGGCACACACATGAGGTCACAGTCTGAGGGTGCACACATGAGGTCACAGTCTGAGGGCACACACATGAGGTCACAGTCTGAGGTCACAGTCTGAGGGCACACATGAGGTCACAGTCTGAGGGCACACACATGAGGTCACAGTCTGAGGTCACACATGAGGTCACAGTCTGAGGGCACACACATGAGGTCACAGTCTGAGGGTGCACACATGAGGTCACAGTCTGAGGTCACACACATGAGGTCACAGTCTGAGGGCACACACATGAGGTCACACACATGAGGTCACAGTCTGAGGGTGCACACATGAGGTCACAGTCTGAGGGCACACACATGAGGTCACAGTCTGAGGGCACACACATGAGGTCACAGTCTGAGGGTACACACATGAGGTCACACACATGAGGTCACAGTCTGAGGGTACACACATGAGGTCACACACATGAGGTCACAGTCTGAGGGCACACACATGAGGTCACAGTCTGAGGGTACACACATGAGGTCACAGTCTGAGGGCACACACATGAGGTCACAGTCTGAGGGTACACACATGAGGTCACACACATGAGGTCACAGTCTGAGGGTACACACATGAGGTCACACACATGAGGTCACAGTCTGAGGGCACACACATGAGGTCACAGTCTGAGGGTGCACACATGAGGTCACAGTCTGAGGGCACACACATGAGGTCACAGTCTGAGGTCACAGTCTGAGGGCACACATGAGGTCACAGTCTGAGGTCACACACGTGAGGTCACAGTCTGAGGGCACACACATGAGGTCACAGTCTGAGGTCACACACATGAGGTCACAGTCTGAGGGCACACACGTGAGGTCACACACATGAGGTCACACATATGAGGTCACAGTCTGAGGGCACACACGTGAGGTAACAGTCTGAGGGCACACACATGAGGTCACAGTCTGAGGTCACACATGAGGTCACAGTCTGAGGGCACACACATGAGGTCACAGTCTGAGGGTGCACACATGAGGTCACAGTCTGAGGTCACACACATGAGGTCACAGTCTGAGGTCACACACATGAGGTCACAGTCTGAGGGCACACACGTGAGGTCACAGTCTGAGGGCACACACATGAGGTCACAGTCTGAGGTCACACACATGAGGTCACAGTCTGAGGGCACACACATGAGGTCACAGTCTGAGGGCACACACGTGAGGTCACAGTCTGAGGGCACACACATGAGGTCACAGTCTGAGGGTGCACACATGAGGTCACAGTCTGAGGTCACACACATGAGGTCACAGTCTGAGGTCACACACATGAGGTCACAGTCTGAGGGTACACACATGAGGTCACAGTCTGAGGGCACACACATGAGGTCACAGTCTGAGGGCACACACGTGAGGTCACAGTCTGAGGTCACACACATGAGGTCACAGTCTGAGGTCACACACATGAGGTCACAGTCTGAGGGCACACACGTGAGGTCACAGTCTGAGGTCACACACATGAGGTCACAGTCTGAGGGCACACACGTGAGGTCACAGTCTGAGGTCACACACATGAGGTCACAGTCTGAGGGCACACACATGAGGTCACAGTCTGAGGGCACACACGTGAGGTCACAGTCTGAGGTCACACACAGGAGGTCACAGTCTGAGGTCACAGTCTGAGGTCACATATTTTCCACTTTTTCCAAGTTTTTTCCACCTTTAACTTCAAAACTTCCAAACGGATCAATCAATGAAATCAAAGTTTATTTCTATATCACTTTACAACAACACCAGGAAGAAACACAAAACTATAACATCCTAAGCTCTTTACTTTGGATACTCACTGGATTCAAAGTCTCTGTCCACACTGACCTCTGTGACCTCTGTGTGACCTCTCTGTGACCTCTGTGACCTCTCTGTGACCTCTGTGTGACCTCTGTGTGACCTATGTGACCTCTGTGTGACCTATGTGACCTCTGTGTGACCTCTGTGACCTCTGTGTGACCTCTGTGTGTCCTCTGTGTGACCTCTGTGACCTCTGTGTGACCTCTGTGACCTCTGTGACCTCTGTGTGACCTCTGTGTGTCCTCTGTGTGACCTCTGTGACCTCTGTGTGACCTATGTGACCTCTGTGTGACCTCTGTGACCTCTGTGTGACCTCTGTGTGTCCTCTGTGTGACCTCTGTGACCTCTGTGTGACCTCTGTGACCTCTGTGACCTCTGTGTGACCTCTGTGTGTCCTCTGTGTGACCTCTGTGACCTCTGTGTGACCTATGTGACCTCTGTGTGACCTCTGTGACCTCTGTGTGACCTCTGTGTGTCCTCTGTGTGACCTCTGTGTGACCTCTGTGTGACCTCTGTGACCTCTGTGTGTCCTCTGTGTGACCTCTGTGTGACCTATGTGACCTCTGTGTGTCCTCTGTGTGACCTCTGTGTGACCTCTGTGTGACCTCTGTGTGACCTCTGTGTGACCTCTGTGACCTCTGTGTGACCTCTGTGACCTCTGTGACCTCTGTGTGACCTCTGTGTGTCCTCTGTGTGACCTCTGTGACCTCTGTGTGACCTATGTGACCTCTGTGTGACCTCTGTGACCTCTGTGTGACCTCTGTGTGTCCTCTGTGTGACCTCTGTGTGACCTCTGTGTGACCTCTGTGTGACCTATGTGACCTCTGTGTGTCCTCTGTGTGACCTCTGTGTGACCTATGTGACCTCTGTGTGTCCTCTGTGTGACCTCTGTGTGACCTCTGTGTGACCTCTGTGTGACCTCTGTGTGACCTCTGTGACCTCTGTGTGACCTCTGTGTGACCTCTCAGTAAAGTGGTTAAAGTCTGAAGTCCTAAATCCTGTCTGAATGTCCTCACTCCTGCTCAGTGACCTCTGTGTGACCTCTGTGTGACCTATGTGACCTCTGTGTGTCCTCTGTGTGACCTCTGTGTGACCTCTGTGTGACCTCTGTGTGACCTCTGTGACCTCTGTGTGTCCTCTGTGTGTCCTCTGTGTGACCTCTGTGACCTCTGTGTGACCTATGTGACCTCTGTGTGACCTATGTGACCTCTGTGTGTCCTCTGTGTGACCTCTGTGTGACCTCTGTGTGTCCTCTGTGTGACCTCTGTGACCTCTGTGTGACCTATGTGACCTCTGTGTGACCTATGTGTCCTCTGTGTGTCCTCTGTGTGACCTCTGTGTGACCTCTGTGTGACCTCTGTGTGACCTCTCAGTAAAGTGGTTAAAGTCTGAAGTCCTAAATCCTGTCTGAATGTCCTCACTCCTCAGTGATCATATCGTGGTTTTATTTGTCGGGGCGTCTGAACGTCCAGAGAGAAGAAAGTATTGCACTCAAAATTTCCCACAATGCATTCTGAAAAGTCGTGAGCAGCGACGGTCACTACACGGGTCAATATGGCCCACAATGCACTGGGAGAGTCTGAGGAGCACCGACAGAGACAGGTCTTTGAACTCAACACGACTGAGTGAAATGTTTCAGTCACATGTGGAGCATTTGTCATGAATGAACCACTGGAATATTAATGTTTACGGGTAAAGATGCTAACGTTAGGGATATATATATATATATATATATATATATATATATATATATATATATATATATATATAACCCTAACGTTAGCTTCCTCTCTCGGACAAAAAGACTATAATCCAGGCCGTTTTCTTCATTCATTTAAAATCCATGTGAAATAAACGTATCTGACTCATATTTATCCATAAATATTCCACTATCTCTGAGTTTTGTTGGTCTTTATCACAGAAATACTTTATTCCTGGAGTTTAGCGACTTATTGTAGCTGTAGTGACTCATTCATTAAAATAATAATGACTTATTTTTTCATTTTTATTGGTTATTTCTTTTTCTTTTGTTTATTTTAACACCGGCGGCCGCTGACCTACTTTCTGCAGCCGCCGCCCGTGTGACGTCACACAGTGAGGAGAAAGCTGTGCACGGACATGAAACGTGCACATCAGTCATTTACTTGAACAATCCGGGTGAGCAGGAGGGATTGTGAGAGCTACAAATGAGTTTGGGCCAAAACGAAACATTTCATGTGGGTATGAGTTATGTGTGAGGTCTTACCCGGAGCTCCACTGGCTTCAGTCATATCTCCAAATACATCAAATACACCAACAGTGGCCTCAGTCACAGCTTCATCTTCCTCCTGGGCCATGGCTCCTGCAAGAGAGAAATGATGAGGAACGAGAAGCCGATTGACTGAATTACAGACGCAAATGCAGATAATGCTGAAAACCGTTTAAATTGCATTAATTTGCATTTCAGAACCCCTTATGAGAGACCATCAGGCCCGGTTAGGACCATGAGGCCGTCCTTCTGTGGACCCACCACCTAACCAACATTCTAAATGCAGTTCAGCCTGTGGGGGCGCTGTGTCAAAACCTTACACAGGGAAAACGGTGAACAAGAAACACGCTTCTCTGATTGGTCGATTAAACTCCACTTCCTGGGTTTTTCTTTACGCACTTTTTAATCTGAAAGAAACTACGCTCAGAACAAACGGATCCTTTTACGGACGAAACGGGAAACAAATGAGATGATGCCAGACGGGACTAAAGCGGGACTAAAGCGGGACTAAAGCGGGACTAAAGCGGGACTAAAGAGGGACTAAAGCGGGACTAAAGCGGGACTAAAGCGGGACTAAAGCGGGACTAAAGAGGGACTAAAGCGGG
The DNA here is from genome assembly GCA_021464625.1 of Proterorhinus semilunaris. Lineage (NCBI taxonomy): Eukaryota > Metazoa > Chordata > Actinopteri > Gobiiformes > Gobiidae > Proterorhinus > Proterorhinus semilunaris. Next base: position 30,644,431 of record CM038361.1, on the reverse strand, counting down.
ACTAAAGAGGGACTAAAGCGGGACTAAAGCGGGACTAAAGAGGGACTAAAGAGGGACTAAAGCGAGACTAAAGCGGGACTAAAGCGGGACTAAAGAGGGACTAAAGAGGGACTAAAGCGGGACTAAAGCGGGACTAAAGCGGGACTAAAGCGGGACTAAAGAGGGACTAAAGAGGGACTAAAGCGGGACTAAAGCGGGACTAAAGAGGGACTAAAGCGGGACTAAAGCGGGACTAAAGCGGGACTAAAGAGGGACTAAAGCGGGACTAAAGCGGGACTAAAGCGGGACTAAAGCGGGACTAAAGAGGGACTAAAGCGGGACTAAAGCGGGACTAAAGCGGGACTAAAGCGGGACTAAAGCGGGACTAAAGAGGGACTAAAGAGGGACTAAAGCGGGACTAAAGCGGGACTAAAGAGGGACTAAAGAGGGACTAAAGCGAGACTAAAGCGGGACTAAAGCGGGACTAAAGCGGGACTAAAGCGGGACTAAAGAGGGACTAAAGCGGGACTAAAGAGGGACTAAAGCGGCACTAAAGCGGGACTAAAGCGGGACTAAAGAGGGACTAAAGAGGGACTAAAGCGGGACTAAAGAGGGACTAAAGCGAGACTAAAGAGGGACTAAAGAGGGACTAAAGCGAGACTAAAGCGGGACTAAAGAGGGACTAAAGCGGGACTAAAGCGGGACTAAAGAGGGACTAAAGCGGGACTAAAGAGGGACTAAAGCGGGACTAAAGCGGGACTAAAGCGGGACTAAAGCGGGACTAAAGAGGGACTAAAGAGGGACTAAAGAGGGACTAAAGCGGGACTAAAGAGGGACTAAAGAGGGACTAAAGCGAGACTAAAGCGGGACTAAAGCGGGACTAAAGCGGGACTAAAGCGGGACTAAAGAGGGACTAAAGCGGGACTAAAGAGGGACTAAAGCGGGACTAAAGCGGGACTAAAGAGGGACTAAAGAGGGACTAAAGCGGGACTAAAGAGGGACTAAAGCGAGACTAAAGAGGGACTAAAGAGGGACTAAAGCGAGACTAAAGCGGGACTAAAGAGGGACTAAAGCGGGACTAAAGCGGGACTAAAGAGGGACTAAAGCGGGACTAAAGCGGGACTAAAGAGGGACTAAAGCGGGACTAAAGAGGGACTAAAGCGGGACTAAAGCGGGACTAAAGCGGGACTAAAGCGGGACTAAAGAGGGACTAAAGCGGGACTAAAGAGGGACTAAAGCGGGACTAAAGCGGGACTAAAGAGGGACTAAAGAGGGACTAAAGCGAGACTAAAGCGGGACTAAAGCGGGACTAAAGCGGGACTAAAGAGGGACTAAAGCGGGACTAAAGAGGGACTAAAGCGGGACTAAAGCGGGACTAAAGCGGGACTAAAGCGGGACTAAAGAGGGACTAAAGCGGGACTAAAGAGGGACTAAAGCGGGACTAAAGCGGGACTAAAGAGGGACTAAAGAGGGACTAAAGCGAGGCTAAAGCGGGACTAAAGCGGCACTAAAGCGGGACTAAAGCGGGACTAAAGAGGGACTAAAGCGGGACTAAAGAGGGACTAAAGCGGGACTAAAGCGGGACTAAAGAGGGACTAAAGCGAGACTAAAGAGGGACTAAAGAGGGACTAAAGCGGGACTAAAGAGGGACTAAAGAGGGACTAAAGCGAGACTAAAGAGGGACTAAAGAGGGACTAAAGCGAGACTAAAGCGGGACTAAAGAGGGACTAAAGCGGGACTAAAGCGGGACTAAAGCGGGACTAAAGCGGGACTAAAGCGGGACTAAAGCGGGACTAAAGAGGGACTAAAGCGGGACTAAAGAGGGACTAAAGAGGGACTAAAGCGAGACTAAAGAGGGACTAAAGCGAGACTAAAGAGGGACTAAAGAGGGACTAAAGCGGGACTAAAGCGGGACTAAAGAGGGACTAAAGCGGGACTAAAGCGGGACTAAAGAGGGACTAAAGAGGGACTAAAGAGGGACTAAAGAGGGACTAAAGCGGGACTAAAGAGGGACTAAAGCGGGACTAAAGAGGGACTAAAGCGGGACTAAAGCGGGACTAAAGCGGGACTAAAGAGGGACTAAAGCGAGACTAAAGCGGGACCAAAGAGGGACTAAAGCGGGACTAAAGAGGGACTAAAGCGGGACTAAAGCGGGACTAAAGCGGGACTAAAGAGGGACTAAAGCGGGACTAAAGCGGGACTAAAGCTGGACTAAAGCGGGACTAAAGCGGGACTAAAGAGGGACTAAAGAGGGACTAAAGCGGGACTAAAGCGGGACTAAAGAGGGACTAAAGCGGGACTAAAGAGGGACTAAAGCGGGACTAAAGAGGGACTAAAGCGAGACTAAAGCGGGACTAAAGCGGGACTAAAGAGGGACTAAAGCGGGACTAAAGCGGGACTAAAGAGGGACTAAAGAGGGACTAAAGCGGGACTAAAGCGGGACTAAAGCGGGACTAAAGCGGGACTAAAGAGGGACTAAAGAGGGACTAAAGAGGGACTAAAGAGGGACTAAAGCGAGACTAAAGCGGGACTAAAGCGGGACTAAAGCGGGACTAAAGCGGGACTAAAGAGGGACTAAAGCGGGACTAAAGAGGGACTAAAGCGGGACTAAAGCGGGACTAAAGCGGGACTAAAGAGGGACTAAAGAGGGACTAAAGCGAGACTAAAGAGGGACTAAAGAGGGACTAAAGCGAGACTAAAGCGGGACTAAAGAGGGACTAAAGCGGGACTAAAGCGGGACTAAAGAGGGACTAAAGCGGGACTAAAGCGGGACTAAAGAGGGACTAAAGCGGGACTAAAGAGGGACTAAAGAGGGACTAAAGAGGGACTAAAGAGGGACTAAAGAGGGACTAAAGAGGGACTAAAGCGGGACTAAAGAGGGACTAAAGCGGGACTAAAGAGGGACTAAAGCGGGACTAAAGCGGGACTAAAGAGGGACTAAAGCGAGACTAAAGCGGGACTAAAGAGGGACTAAAGCGGGACTAAAGCGGGACTAAAGAGGGACTAAAGCGGGACTAAAGCGGGACTAAAGAGGGACTAAAGCGGGACTAAAGAGGGACTAAAGCGGGACTAAAGCGGGACTAAAGCGGGACTAAAGAGGGACTAAAGCGAGACTAAAGCGGGACCAAAGAGGGACTAAAGCGGGACTAAAGAGGGACTAAAGCGAGACTAAAGCGGGACTAAAGAGGGACTAAAGCGGGACTAAAGCGGGACTAAAGAGGGACTAAAGCGGGACTAAAGAGGGACTAAAGCGGGACTAAAGAGGGACTAAAGCGGGACTAAAGAGGGACTAAAGAGGGACTAAAGAGGGACTAAAGCGAGACTAAAGCGGGACTAAAGCGGGACTAAAGAGGGACTAAAGCGGGACTAAAGAGGGACTAAAGCGAGACTAAAGCGGGACTAAAGCGGGACTAAAGAGGGACTAAAGCGGGACTAAAGCGGGACTAAAGAGGGACTAAAGAGGGACTAAAGCGGGACTAAAGCGGGACTAAAGCGGGACTAAAGCGGGACTAAAGAGGGACTAAAGCGGGACTAAAGAGGGACTAAAGAGGGACTAAAGAGGGACTAAAGAGGGACTAAAGCGAGACTAAAGCGGGACTAAAGCGGGACTAAAGCGGGACTAAAGCGGGACTAAAGAGGGACTAAAGCGGGACTAAAGAGGGACTAAAGCGGGACTAAAGCGGGACTAAAGCGGGACTAAAGAGGGACTAAAGAGGGACTAAAGCGAGACTAAAGAGGGACTAAAGAGGGACTAAAGCGAGACTAAAGCGGGACTAAAGAGGGACTAAAGCGGGACTAAAGCGGGACTAAAGAGGGACTAAAGCGGGACTAAAGCGGGACTAAAGAGGGACTAAAGCGGGACTAAAGAGGGACTAAAGAGGGACTAAAGAGGGACTAAAGCGGGACTAAAGAGGGACTAAAGAGGGACTAAAGAGGGACTAAAGCGGGACTAAAGAGGGACTAAAGCGGGACTAAAGAGGGACTAAAGCGGGACTAAAGCGGGACTAAAGAGGGACTAAAGAGGGACTAAAGCGAGACTAAAGCGGGACTAAAGAGGGACTAAAGCGGGACTAAAGCGGGACTAAAGAGGGACTAAAGCGGGACTAAAGAGGGACTAAAGCGGGACTAAAGCGGGACTAAAGCGGGACTAAAGAGGGACTAAAGCGAGACTAAAGCGGGACTAAAGAGGGACTAAAGCGGGACTAAAGAGGGACTAAAGCGAGACTAAAGCGGGACTAAAGAGGGACTAAAGCGGGACTAAAGCGGGACTAAAGAGGGACTAAAGCGGGACTAAAGCGGGACTAAAGAGGGACTAAAGCGGGACTAAAGAGGGACTAAAGAGGGACTAAAGAGGGACTAAAGCGAGACTAAAGCGGGACTAAAGCGGGACTAAAGAGGGACTAAAGCGGGACTAAAGCGGGACTAAAGAGGGACTAAAGCGGGACTAAAGAGGGACTAAAGCGGGACTAAAGCGGGACTAAAGCGGGACTAAAGAGGGACTAAAGCGAGACTAAAGCGGGACTAAAGAGGGACTAAAGCGGGACTAAAGCGGGACTAAAGAGGGACTAAAGCGGGACTAAAGAGGGACTAAAGCGGGACTAAAGCGGGACTAAAGCGAGACTAAAGCGGGACTAAAGAGGGACTAAAGCGGGACTAAAGAGGGACTAAAGCGGGACTAAAGCGGGACTAAAGCGGGACTAAAGCGGGACTAAAGAGGGACTAAAGCGGGACTAAAGCGGGACTAAAGAGGGACTAAAGCGGGACTAAAGCGGGACTAAAGCGGGACTAAAGAGGGACTAAAGCGGGACTAAAGCGGGACTAAAGCGGGACTAAAGAGGGACTAAAGCGGGACTAAAGCTGGACTAAAGAGGGACTAAAGCGGGACTAAAGCGGGACTAAAGCGGGACTAAAGCGGGACTAAAGAGGGACTAAAGAGGGACTAAAGCGGGACTAAAGCGGGACTAAAGCGGGACTAAAGAGGGACTAAAGCGGGACTAAAGCGGGACTAAAGCGGGACTAAAGAGGGACTAAAGCGGGACTAAAGCGGGACTAAAGCGGGACTAAAGCGGGACTAAAGCTGGACTAAAGCGGGACTAAAGAGGGACTAAAGCGGGACTAAAGCGGGACTAAAGAGGGACTAAAGCGGGACTAAAGCGGGACTAAAGCGGGACTAAAGCGGGACTAAAGAGGGACTAATGCGGGACTAAAGAGGGACTAAAGCGGGACTAAAGCGGGACTAAAGAGGGACTAAAGCGGGACTAAAGCGGGACTAAAGCGGGACTAAAGCGGGACTAAAGCGGGACTAAAGAGGGACTAATGCGGGACTAAAGAGGGACTAAAGCGGGACTAAAGCGGGACTAAAGCGGGACTAAAGCGGGACTAAAGAGGGACTAAAGCGGGACTAAAGCGGGACTAAAGAGGGACTAAAGCGGGACTAAAGCGGGACTAAAGCGGGACTAAAGAGGGACTAAAGAGGGACTAAAGCGGGACTAAAGCGGGACTAAAGCGGGACTAAAGCTGGACTAAAGCGGGACTAAAGCGGGACTAAAGCGGGACTAAAGAGGGACTAAAGCGGGACTAAAGAGGGACTAAAGCGGGACTAAAGAGGGACTAAAGCGGGACTAAAGCGGGACTAAAGAGGGACTAAAGAGGGACTAAAGCGGGACTAAAGCGGGACTAAAGCGGGACTAAAGAGGGACTAAAGCGGGACTAAAGCGGGACTAAAGCGGGACTAAAGCGGGACTAAAGAGGGACTAAAGCGGGACTAAAGCGGGACTAAAGAGGGACTAAAGCGGGACTAAAGCGGGACTAAAGCGGGACTAAAGAGGGACTAAAGAGGGACTAAAGAGGGACTAAAGAGGGACTAAAGCGGGACTAAAGAGGGACTAAAGCGGGACTAAAGCTGGACTAAAGTGTGACTAAAGCGGGACTAAAGCGGGACTAAAGAGGGACTAAAGAGGGACTAAAGAGGGACTAAAGAGGGACTAAAGCTGGACTAAAGTGTGACTAAAGCGGGACTAAAGAGGGACTAAAGAGGGACTAAAGAGGGACTAAAGAGGGACTAAAGCTGGACTAAAGCGGGACTAAAGTGTGACTAAAGCGGGACTAAAGCTGGACTAAAGTGTGACTAAAGCGGGACTAAAGCTGGACTAAAGAGGGACTAAAGCGGGACTAAAGCTGGACTAAAGTGTGACTAAAGCGGGACTAAAGAGGGACTAAAGAGGGACTAAAGAGGGACTAAAGAGGGACTAAAGAGGGACTAAAGCTGGACTAAAGAGGGACTAAAGAGGGACTAAAGAGGGACTAAAGCTGGACTAAAGTGTGACTAAAGCGGGACTAAAGAGGGACTAAAGAGGGACTAAAGAGGGACTAAAGAGGGACTAAAGCTGGACTAAAGCGGGACTAAAGCGGGACTAAAGAGGGACTAAAGAGGGACTAAAGCTGGACTAAAGTGTGACTAAAGCGGGACTAAAGCTGGACTAAAGCGGGACTAAAGCGGGACTAAAGAGGGACTAAAGAGGGACTAAAGCGGGACTAAAGAGGGACTAAAGCGGGACTAAAGCTGGACTAAAGTGTGACTAAAGCGGGACTAAAGCGGGACTAAAGTGTGACTAAAGCGGGACTAAAGCGGGACTAAAGTGTGACTAAAGCGGGACTAAAGTGTGACTAAAGTGGGACTAAAACGGGACTAAAGCGGGACTAAAGCGGGACTAAACCGGGACTAAAGCGGGACTAAAGAGGGACTAAAGCGGGACTAAAGCGGGACTAAAGAGGGACTAAAGCGGGACTAAAGCGGGACTAAAGCTGGACTAAAGCGGGACTAAAGCAGGACTAAAGCTGGACTAAAGCTGGACTAAAGCTGGACTAAAGCGGGACTAAAGAGGGACTAAAGCTGGACTGAAGCGGGACTGAAGCCGGACTGAAGCGGGACTAAAGCGGGACTAAAGCGGGACTAAAGCGGGACTAAAGCGGGACTCAAGCGGGACTAAAGCGGGACTAAAGCGGGACTAAAGCGGGACTAAAGCTGGACTAAAGCTGGACTAAAGCGGGACTAAAGAGGGACTAAAGCGGGACTAAAGAGGGACTAAAGAGCGACTAAAGAGCGACTAAAGCGGGACTAAAGAGCGACTAAAGAGCGACTAAAGCGGGACTAAAGCGGGACTAAAGAGGGACTAAAGCGGGACTAAAGAGCGACTAAAGAGCGACTAAAGCGGGACTAAAGCGGGACTAAAGAGGGACTAAAGCGGGACTAAAGAGGGACTAAAGCGGGACTAAAGCTGGACTAAAGCTGGACTAAAGAGGGACTAAAGAGGGACTAAAGAGGGACTAAAGCGGGACTAAAGAGGGACTAAAGCGGGACTAAAGCGGGACTAAAGAGGGACTAAAGCGGGACTAAAGCGGGACTAAAGAGGGACTAAAGCGGGACTAAAGCTGGACTAAAGCTGGACTAAAGAGGGACTAAAGAGGGACTAAAGAGGGACTAAAGCGGGACTAAAGCGGGACTAAAGCGGGACTAAAGAGGGACTAAAGCGGGACTAAAGCGGGACTTAAAGCTGGACTAAAGCGGGACTAAAGCGGGACTAAAGCGGGACTAAAGCGGGACTAAAGAGGGACTAAAGCGGGACTAAAGAGGGACTAAAGCGGGACTAAAGCTGGACTAAAGCTGGACTAAAGAGGGACTAAAGAGGGACTAAAGCGGGACTAAAGCGGGACTAAAGAGGGACTAAAGAGGGACTAAAGAGGGACTAAAGCGGGACTAAAGCCGGACTAAAAGCGGGACTAAAGAGGGACTAAAGCGGGACTAAAGAGGGACTAAAGCGGGACTAAAGCGGGACTAAAGAGGGACTAAAGAGGGACTAAAGCGGGACTAAAGCCGGACTAAAGAGGGACTAAAGCGGGACTAAAGAGGGACTAAAGCGGGACTAAAGCTGGACTAAAGAGGGACTAAAGCGGGACTAAAGCGGGACTAAAGCGGGACTAAAGAGGGACTAAAGCGGGACTAAAGAGGGACTAAAGAGGGACTAAAGCGGGACTAAAGAGGGACTAAAACGGGACTAAAGCGGGACTAAAGCGGGACTAAACCGGGACTAAAGCGGGACTAAAGAGGGACTAAAGCGGGACTAAAGCGGGACTAAAGAGGGACTAAAGCGGGACTAAAGCGGGACTAAAGCTGGACTAAAGCGGGACTAAAGCAGGACTAAAGCTGGACTAAAGCTGGACTAAAGCTGGACTAAAGCGGGACTAAAGCGGGACTAAAGCTGGACTGAAGCGGGACTGAAGCCGGACTTAAGCGGGACTAAAGCGGGACTAAAGCGGGACTAAAGCGGGACTAAAGCGGGACTAAAGCGGGACTAAAGCTGGACTAAAGCAGGACTAAAGCTGGACTAAAGAGGGACTAAAGAGGGACTAAAGAGCGACTAAAGCGGGACTAAAGCGGGACTAAAGAGGGACTAAAGCGGGACTAAAGAGGGACTAAAGCGGACTAAAGCTGGACTAAAGCTGGACTAAAGAGGGACTAAAGAGGGACTAAAGCGGGACTAAAGCGGGACTAAAGCGGGACTAAAGCGGGACTAAAGCGGGACTAAAGCTGGACTAAAGCAGGACTAAAGCTGGACTAAAGAGGGACTAAAGAGGGACTAAAGAGCGACTAAAGCGGGACTAAAGCGGGACTAAAGAGGGACTAAAGCGGGACTAAAGAGGGACTAAAGCGGGACTAAAGCTGGACTAAAGCTGGACTAAAGAGGGACTAAAGAGGGACTAAAGAGGGACTAAAGCGGGACTAAAGCGGGACTAAAGCGGGACTAAAGCGGGACTAAAGCTGGACTAAAGCGGGACTAAAGCGGGACTAAAGAGGGACTAAAGAGGGACTAAAGCGGGACTAAAGCGGGACTAAAGAGGGACTAAAGCGGGACTAAAGAGGGACTAAAGCGGGACTAAAGCAGGACTAAAGCTGGACTAAAGCTGGACTAAAGCGGGACTAAAGCGGGACTAAAGCGGGACTAAAGCTGGACTAAAGAGGGACTAAAGCGGGACTAAAGAGGGACTAAAGCGGGACTAAAGCTGGACTAAAGAGGGACTAAAGAGCGACTAAAGAGCGACTAAAGAGCGACTAAAGCGGGACTAAAGCGGGACTAAAGAGGGACTAAAGCGGGACTAAAGAGGGACTAAAGCGGGACTAAAGCTGGACTAAAGCTGGACTAAAGAGGGACTAAAGAGGGACTAAAGAGGGACTAAAGCGGGACTAAAGAGGGACTAAAGCTGGACTAAAGCTGGACTAAAGAGGGACTAAAGCGGGACTAAAGCGGGACTAAAGAGGGACTAAAGCGGGACTAAAGAGGGACTAAAGCGGGACTAAAGCTGGACTAAAGCTGGACTAAAGAGGGACTAAAGAGGGACTAAAGCGGGACTAAAGCGGGACTAAAGCGGGACTAAAGAGGGACTAAAGAGGGACTAAAGAGGGACTAAAGCCGGACTAAAGCCGGACTAAAGCGGGACTAAAGAGGGACTAAAGCGGGACTAAAGAGGGACTAAAGCGGGACTAAAGCGGGACTAAAGAGGGACTAAAGAGGGACTAAAGCGGGACTAAAGCCGGACTAAAGAGGGACTAAAGCGGGACTAAAGAGGGACTAAAGCGGGACTAAAGCTGGACTAAAGAGGGACTAAAGCGGGACTAAAGCGGGACTAAAGCGGGACTAAAGAGGGACTAAAGCGGGACTAAAGAGGGACTAAAGAGGGACTAAAGCGGGACTAAAGCGGGACTAAAGCGGGACTAAAGCTGGACTAAAGCAGGACTAAAGCTGGACTAAAGAGGGACTAAAGCGGGACTAAAGCGGGACTAAAGCTGGACTAAAGCAGGACTAAAGCTGGACTAAAGAGGGACTAAAGAGGGACTAAAGAGCGACTAAAGCGGGACTAAAGCGGGACTAAAGAGGGACTAAAGAGGGACTAAAGAGGGACTAAAGCGGGACTAAAGCTGGACTAAAGCTGGACTAAAGAGCGACTAAAGAGGGACTAAAGAGGGACTAAAGCGGGACTAAAGCGGGACTAAAGCGGGACTAAAGCTGGACTAAAGCAGGACTAAAGCTGGACTAAAGAGGGACTAAAGCGGGACTAAAGCGGGACTAAAGCTGGACTAAAGCAGGACTAAAGCTGGACTAAAGAGGGACTAAAGAGGGACTAAAGAGCGACTAAAGCGGGACTAAAGCGGGACTAAAGAGGGACTAAAGAGGGACTAAAGAGGGACTAAAGCGGGACTAAAGCTGGACTAAAGCTGGACTAAAGAGCGACTAAAGAGGGACTAAAGAGGGACTAAAGCGGGACTAAAGCGGGACTAAAGAGGGACTAAAGCGGGACTAAAGCGGGACTAAAGCTGGACTAAAGCGGGACTAAAGCGGGACTAAAGAGGGACTAAAGAGGGACTAAAGCGGGACTAAAGCGGGACTAAAGAGGGACTAAAGCGGGACTAAAGAGGGACTAAAGCGGGACTAAAGCTGGACTAAAGCTGGACTAAAGAGGGACTAAAGAGGGACTAAAGCGGGACTAAAGCGGGACTAAAGCGGGACTAAAGAGGGACTAAAGCGGGACTAAAGAGGGACTAAAGAGGGACTAAAGCGGGACTAAAGCGGGACTAAAGCGGGACTAAAGAGGGACTAAAGAGGGACTAAAGAGGGACTAAAGAGGGACTAAAGAGGGACTAAAGCGGGACTAAAGCCGGACTAAAGCGGGACTAAAGAGGGACTAAAGCGGGACTAAAGAGGGACTAAAGCGGGACTAAAGCGGGACTAAAGAGGGACTAAAGAGGGACTAAAGCGGGACTAAAGCTGGACTAAAGAGGGACTAAAGCGGGACTAAAGAGGGACTAAAGCGGGACTAAAGCTGGACTAAAGAGGGACTAAAGCGGGACTAAAGCGGGACTAAAGAGGGACTAAAGCGGGACTAAAGCGGGACTAAAGAGGGACTAAAGCGGGACTAAAGCGGGACTAAAGAGGGACTAAAGAGGGACTAAAGCGGGACTAAAGCGGGACTAAAGAGGGACTAAAGAGGGACTAAAGCGGGACTAAAGCGGGACTAAAGCGGGACTAAAGGGGGACTAAAGAGGGACTAAAGCGGGACTAAAGAGGGACTAAAGCGGGACTAAAGAGGGACTAAAGCGGGACTAAAGCGGGACTAAAGGGGGACTAAAGAGGGACTAAAGAGGGACTAAAGAGGGACTAAAGAGGGACTAAAGCGGGCCTAAAGAGGGACTAAAGCGGGACTAAAGAGGGACTAAAGAGGGACTAAAGCGGGCCTAAAGAGGGACTAAAGCGGGACTAAAGAGGGACTAAAGAGGGACTAAAGAGGGACTAAAGAGGACTAAAGCGGGCCTAAAGAGGGACTAAAGCTGGACTAAAGAGGGACTAAAGCGGGACTAAAGCTGGACTAAAGAGGGACTAAAGCGGGACTAAAGAGGGACTAAAGCGGGACTAAAGCTGGACTAAAGAGGGACTAAAGCGGGACTAAAGCTGGACTAAAGAGGGACTAAAGCGGGACTAAAGAGGGACTAAAGCGGGACTAAAGCGAGACTAAAGCGGGACTAAAGAGGGACTAAAGCGGGACTAAAGAGGGACTAAAGAGGGACTAAAGAGGGACTAAAGCGGGCCTAAAGAGGGACTAAAGCGGGACTAAAGAGGGACTAAAGCGGGACTAAAGCGGGACTAAAGAGGGACTAAAGCGGGACTAAAGCTGGACTAAAGAGGGACTAAAGCGGGACTAAAGCGGGACTAAAGAGGGACTAAAGCGGGACTAAAGCGGGACTAAAGAGGGACTAAAGCGGGACTAAAGAGGGACTAAAGCGGGACTAAAGAGGGACTAAAGCGGGACTAAAGCGGGACTAAAGAGGGACTAAAGCGGGACTAAAGCGGGACTAAAGAGGGACTAAAGCGGGACTAAAGCGGGACTAAAGAGGGACTAAAGAGGGACTAAAGCGGGACTAAAGCGGGACTAAAGCGGGACTAAAGCGGGACTAAAGCGGGACTAAAGCGGGACTAAAGCGGGACTAAAGGGGGACTAAAGCTGGACTAAAGCGGGACTAAAGAGGGACTAAAGCGGGACTAAAGAGGGACTAAAGCGGGACTAAAGCTGGACTAAAGCGGGACTAAAGCGGGACTAAAGGGGGACTAAAGCTGGACTAAAGCGGGACTAAAGGGGGACTAAAGAGGGACTAAAGAGGGACTAAAGCGGGACTAAAGCGGGACTAAAGCGGGACTAAAGGGGGACTAAAGCTGGACTAAAGCTGGACTAAAGAGGGACTAAAGCGGGACTAAAGCGGGACTAAAGCGGGACTAAAGAGGGACTAAAGCGGGACTAAAGCGGGACTAAAGAGGGACTAAAGCGGGACTAAAGAGGGACTAAAGCGGGACTAAAGCGGGACTAAAGAGGGACTAAAGCGGGACTAAAGCGGGACTAAAGAGGGACTAAAGCGGGACTAAAGCGGGACTAAAGAGGGACTAAAGAGGGACTAAAGCGGGACTAAAGCGGGACTAAAGCGGGACTAAAGAGGGACTAAAGGGGGACTAAAGAGGGACTAAAGCGGGACTAAAGAGGGAGTAAAGAGGGACTAAAGAGGGACTAAAGAGGGACTAAAGCGGGACTAAAGCGGGACTAAAGAGGGACTAAAGCGGGACTAAAGAGGGACTAAAGCGGGACTAAAGAGGGACTAAAGCGGGACTAAAGCTGGACTAAAGAGGGACTAAAGCGGGACTAAAGAGGGACTAAAGCGGGACTAAAGCTGGACTAAAGAGGGACTAAAGCGGGACTAAAGCTGGACTAAAGAGGGACTAAAGCGGGACTAAAGAGGGACTAAAGCGGGACTAAAGCGAGACTAAAGCGGGACTAAAGAGGGACTAAAGCGGGACTAAAGAGGGACTAAAGAGGGACTAAAGAGGGACTAAAGCGGGCCTAAAGAGGGACTAAAGCGGGACTAAAGAGGGACTAAAGCGAGACTAAAGCGGGACTAAAGAGGGACTAAAGCGGGACTAAAGCGGGACTAAAGAGGGACTAAAGAGGGACTAAAGCGAGACTAAAGCGGGACTAAAGAGGGACTAAAGCGGGACTAAAGCGGGACTAAAGAGGGACTAAAGCGGGACTAAAGCGGGACTAAAGAGGGACTAAAGCGGGACTAAAGAGGGACTAAAGCGGGACTAAAGAGGGACTAAAGCGGGACTAAAGCGGGACTAAAGAGGGACTAAAGCGGGACTAAAGCGGGACTAAAGAGGGACTAAAGCGGGACTAAAGCGGGACTAAAGAGGGACTAAAGCGGGACTAAAGCGGGACTAAAGCGGGACTAAAGCGGGACTAAAGCGGGACTAAAGAGGGACTAAAGAGGGACTAAAGCGGGACTAAAGCGGGACTAAAGCGGGACTAAAGGGGGACTAAAGCTGGACTAAAGCTGGACTAAAGAGGGACTAAAGCGGGACTAAAGCGGGACTAAAGGGGGACTAAAGCTGGACTAAAGCGGGACTAAAGCTGGACTAAAGCGGGACTAAAGCTGGACTAAAGGGGGACTAAAGCTGGACTAAAGCGGGACTAAAGCTGGACTAAAGAGGGACTAAAGGGGGACTAAAGCTGGACTAAAGAGGGACTAAAGCGGGACTAAAGCGGGACTAAAGCGGGACTAAAGAGGGACTAAAGAGGGACTAAAGCGGGACTAAAGCGGGACTAAAGCTGGACTAAAGCTGGACTAAAGCGGGACTAAAGCTGGACTAAACAGGGACTAAAGCTGGACTAAAGAGGGACTAAAGCGGGACTAAAGCGGGACTAAAGCGGGACTAAAGAGGGACTAAAGCGGGACTAAAGAGGGACTAAAGCGGGACTAAAGCGGGACTAAAGAGGGACTAAAGAGGGACTAAAGCGGGACTAAAGCCGGACTAAAGAGGGACTAAAGCGGGACTAAAGAGGGACTAAAGCGGGACTAAAGCGGGACTAAAGGGGGACTAAAGCTGGACTAAAGAGGGACTAAAGCGGGACTAAAGCGGGACTAAAGGGGGACTAAAGCTGGACTAAAGCGGGACTAAAGCGGGACTAAAGAGGGACTAAAGCGGGACTAAAGACGGACTAAAGCGGGACTAAAGCGGGACTAAAGAGGGACTAAAGCGGGACTAAAGAGGGACTAAAGCGGGACTAAAGCGGGACTAAAGCTGGACTAAAGCGGGACTAAAGCGGGACTAAAGAGGGACTAAAGCGGGACTAAAGCGGGACTAAAGCGGGACTAAAGCTGGACTAAAGAGGGACTAAAGAGGGACTAAAGCTGGACTAAAGCTGAACTAAAGAGGGACTAAAGCGGGACTAAAGCGAGACTAAAGCGGGACTAAAGCGGGACTAAAGCGGGACTAAAGCTGGACTAAAGAGGGACTAAAGAGGGACTAAAGCTGGACTAAAGCTGGACTAAAGAGGGACTAAAGCTGGACTAAAGCGGGACTAAAGCGGGACTAAAGCTGGACTAAAGAGGGACTAAAGCTGGACTAACATTTTTTATATTTTTGGAACATGGACTAGAGTAACGGAGAGTTGGCAATTAAAGGGTTAAAAATGTTTAAAAGTTATAATATTTATGTTTGTTTTAAAAGAGAGTCAGACCTACATGATGAAAAAAAAAGTTTATTAAAATATCAATCCTTTATATTTCTTAGATCTTTCTAAAGTTTTCAGCAGATTTTTGTGTCGAAGCTTCAACGTAACGTTTTTAAAGGTGTGACTGAGGCTCAAACAAATGTCCAAATCTTCACAATAACGAGTTTAACCAAAAAAAAAAACTCTTTCACCTTTAAATGACTCAAATCTTTGGAACTTATGGAGGACCGTGGCTGCCAAAACAATAAATAAATCTATAAATAAATAAATAAAATAAAGATAAAATTTGCAAAGAAATGCATGCATTTATTGTAATAAGTGCATTTATTTATTTATATATTTATTTCTGTATTTATTTATTTATTTTTGTTTTTATTTATTTCTGTATTCATTTATTTTTTTCTGTATTTATTTCTGTATTTATTCATTTATTTCTGTATTTATTTATGTATTTATTCATTTATTTCTGTATTTACTTCTGTATTTCTCTTAATGTATGCAAATCAGGGGGCGGGTCCGGAGGCCGCTGCTGTAAGGTGATTGGTTAATCCTTGTCCAGCATAGACACAAACACGAGCTCTGCTTCAGTCTGACAGGGGCACAGGGCGGGTCATCTGGTGACTGGAGGATCGGCAGTTTGAATCCTGCACGGGCACACTGTCGTTGTGTCCTTGGGCAAGACACTTCCCCTGCCTTGCCCCCAGTGTCTGCGTACACTGGTGTATGAATGAGTGTGTGAATGGGTGAGTGGATCCTTGCTGGAAAGCACTTTGAGCCTAAAGTAGGTGGAAAAGCGCTAGAGTATAAAGCAGAGTTCATGTTTGGCTGTGTCTCTGCTGGAGGCGAGATTCAAACCCCTGACCTTCCGATCATGAGGCGACCAGCTCTACCAACTGCGCCACTGATGCCTTTCTACACTCAAAGTGCGAAATAAATAAATACATAAATAAATAAATAAAAACAAAATAAATAAATAAATACAAAGATAAATAAATTAAAACAAAAATAAATAAATACATAAATAAATGCACTTGTTACAATAAATGCATGCATTTCTTTGCAAATTTTATCTTTATTTTATTTATTTATTTATAGATTTATTTATTTATTGTTTTGGCAGCCACAGGAACTAATATGTCACACAATAAAAGATGAAACTGTAAAAATAAGAATATCATTGATTGAACTTAAACTGTGACACTAATATATGATGGACTCCTTACATGCAAAGTGACATATATAAACTTTATTTGTTATAATTGTGATGATTATGGCTCAGATGTAAAAACCCCACATTAAAAATCTCCTAAAATGTTTATATTTGAAAATGGCGTGTGAGCCATGATCATAATCACACGCCTGCAGCTGCGTGTTTAACTGCTCACAAAAGCATGATCACATTTGGATTTTAAATGATTTGATTTGTGTTTGAATGCGCCGCGTTATCTGTCGACCTGCTCGTGTCAAACTCCCCGACACGTTAGATCCTCAGACCCAGAACACGCCAATGACACGTATGTTCTCTTTGGCGTGTAGTTTGGAAGTGGACTAATAAATAAAGTGGATTGGATCATCAACATTATAACAAACAAAGGCTCGACATGTCACTTTGCACGTCATGAGTCTGTATCATACACGAGTCTCACAGTTTAAGCTGAATTACAGAAATTAATGAACTTTTGAACGATATTCACATTTTCCGAGTTTCACCTGAAAATGATGAACTTAAACCTGACTCTCCGTTACTTAAGAGGAGCGTGGTCGGGAGGGCTGCACTGGGTCCAACCAATACTCTTTAAAAAGTTCGTTAAAATCAGGTGCTCTTTCAGGATGAAAATAGAATGAGTAAAAACCTTTGCCTTAAATGATGAAGTATCTGTGTTATGTTATCTTACCTGTGTCTGTCCTTGTAACTGACCTCTGTGACTGTAACTTTGTTCTGTTCTTTGTATGTTTGTATTTTCCTTCTGTCAATGTTTCTTTACCCGCCTCAGGACAACGGATGCAATTTAGCTCTCACGCTAATTCTGGTACATTTACATTGATGCTTTTGGCTGACGTGTTGATTAATGTGCACTGTCCTAATTCAAATAAATAAATAAATAAAAAAATAAAAATCCGAGGCACTCTGATGAAGTGAGATTAAAAAGTCCTTTATTAGGAGGGACACGCCTCCTAGGACTTTTTAATCTCACTTCATCAGAGTGCCTCGGATTTTTGCCACAGATACTTCATCCTTTAAGGCAAAGGTTTTTACTCTCTCCGTTACTTAAATTTGGTCATTGAAAACATTAATTTGTTCATAAAATGCTGTATAATAAGAAGAATAAGAATTATTATTAATATTATTAATAATAATAATTAATGTTATTATTATTATGATAATTATGATTATTATTATTATTAAATGAAAACGTATTTACAGGCGTTTTTCAAATGCTGGGATTGTGCGTTCGTCAGTGAGACATTTTATCGCAGTGAGTTTTTCATCTTTATGAATCAATGAAGAGAAAACCTGATTCCATTTGGATGTGCCATTAGGAAAGGCGGCTCTTTAATCACTTACCGCATGTGCAGCCGGACCACAGCTTGAGAAACACCAGGACAGACATGTTGCAGCCGGACCACAGCTTGAGAAACACGAGGACAGACATGTTTCAGCCTCATCAGCAGAGACACTGAAGAAGGAACGCTCTGAACATCCTGTTTGACACTTTCTTATCAGCTTCATCTGTTTAAGAACGACTGCATTTCCTCAGAGCTGACGTGGAGGCACAGGGTTCAACATCAGCCCCTTCAGACGCTCCAAACACCCACCTCTTCTCCAGTTCACAAACGAGCGACAAAAACACGATTACAAAGAAAAAGCAACAAAATAGCCACAATATAGTGACAAACGAAAACACAACAAAAACGCTGCGACAAGTAAGTTGCGATCAGTTTCGTAGGTCTTAGCTTTCAAATGAGCCGTTACTCTGGCCTACAGGCTGTAGCTCCATCAAGAATCTTTTAGATTTGGGTAAAGCTGAACCAGAGAAAATGCACTCGGTTAAGGCGGGGTCAGAGGTTAATGTGACTTTTTAATCCATTGGGGAAATGTCCAGTTTAAACAACAGGTTTGTGCGAATGTTTCCTCCTGAACGGTTTATCAGTAGCTCCTCCCACACGACGTTGACCCACTTTCAGGGTCAACGTCGTGTTTAGGTCTGTTTGTTTTTAACTTTATTATATAGATGTCACAAAAGGTTTTTCTGTTTGTTTGTTTTGTTTAATCTGGCGCCCAATGTGTTTAAATTGTTTTTGAATGGACCTGAAATGGAGCAAATAAGGCCTGAGTCTGTGGATCTGTTGTGTGGAGTGCCTCAAGGTTCCGTTTTGGGTCCTGTTTTATTCTTGTTGTATTGGATCCCTTTGGGAAAGATCATCCAAAGGTTCAGTGATGTTTCTTTACACCTATGTGCTGCTGATAACCCGTTTTTTCTGCTCCTTTTAGCCGTCTGAGATCCGGAGGCGAAACTCTTTTCTCCGTTGTCTCGTGGAAATAAAACAATGCCTCAGTGAAAACTCTCTGCAGCTCAAAACTGAAACACTGGTTATTGCCCCTGATGATTCAATTCCAGGGATTATTCAATCAATCAAACTTTATTTATAAAGCCTTTACAGATAACAAACAAAGCGCACACACACACACACACACACACACACACACACACGCACACACACACACACACACACACGCAACTAAATAAATAGATGTGAGTTAAAAGCTAAACTAAAAAGGTGGGTCTTGAGCCTGCTCTTAAAAACATGAACGTTCTCTGTGGTCCTGAGCTCCTCCTCAGGTCGTTCCAGAGGCGAGGGCCATAGTATTGGAAAGACGCCTCGCCGTGAGACTTTCTGTTGACTTTAGGAATAACTAGGAGACCCTGCCGGAGGAGCGAAGGGACCGTGAAGGTTCATAAGGTAAAATCAGTTCTGAGAGATAAGAAGGACCAAGACCATTAAGACATTTAAAAACCATTAAAAGAACTTTAAAATCAATCCTGAAACACACGGGGAGCCAATGCAGCGACTCTAAAACCGGTGTAATGTGGTCCCGCCTCCTGTAATGTGGTCCCGCCTCCTGTAATGTGGTCCCGCCTCCTGTAATGTGGTCCCGCCTCCTGGTCTTCAGGACACGAGCTGCTGAAGTTTGTAGAAGTTGTAAACCTGAGATACTCTTTTTGGGAAGACCAGAAAGCAGGGCATTACAGTAGTCGATACGACTGGTGATAAAAGCATGCATGAGCGTCTCCGTGTTGGCCCGAGAGAGAATGGGGCGGGGCTATGTTCTTTAGATGTAAAAACCTATCTGTGATATTCTTAATGTGTGGAATTAAAGTCAGCTCAGAGTCAAACATCACGCCCAGGTTCTTCACCGGTGAGGAAGGATTAAAGACAATGACTGTAGTTTGGGTAAAAGTTTCTCTCTCTGGGCCTGAGGACCGATGACTAAAACTTCAGTTTTGTCCTGGTTAAGCTGGAGAAAGTTTTCTGCCATCCAGGATTTGATCTAAAATGCAGTTAAAAAGTGCATCCATTGGCCTGGTGTCCTCAGGAGACATGGAGATGTACAACTGTGTATCATCAGCGTAACTATGAAAGTTGACTCCATGTCTCCTGATGACATCACCAAGAGGGAGCATATACAGGTTAAAAAGCACTGGGGCTAAAATCGAACCCTGGGGCACACCACATGTAATGTTATGGACCTTGGAGGAGCAGGTATCCACACTTACCATGTATGTCCTGTCTCTGAGGTAGGATGTAAACCATTTGTGGACAGCACCAGAGAGGCCGATGTGTTTTAAACAGGTTAAAAGAATAGTATGGTCGACTGTATCAAAAGCAATATGGCAGTAATAAAATCATTACGTTGGATAAAGACACATTTTTCTAAGATTTTGCTTCCTGCTTATCAAGAGTGCAGACGTGTTTCTGCTTGCTGCCGCTGCTTGCCTCTTTATTTGCTTTTTAATCATTTTTAATCATTCTATTTTTTGGGCACATGTCTTGGATATGATTTTATTCTTTTCTTCTAAGTGAACCAAGGCTTTTTAATAATTTTTCCTTTTTTACAACTCATTTGACGGACCAACGACAACAATCTTGTCAACATGGCTGAGGGAGTAACGCAAACATCTCCTTGTGAAAGCTGTCGGATGTATCAACAAGAAATTTGCCTACTGCGGGACAAGATATCTGCCTTGGAGACGGAAAAAGGACTTAATGACACGCTCCCTGTGGAACCCGGTAAGAAGACTAGAAAAACTGATACTTGCAACTTAAAGCTAAACGATACCATAACATTCCCAAAACTTGAGAGACAACTTGGTGCTAGGCCAAAGCAAAGACAACATGCTGGTAAAAATGCACCTGGAATAAAGTTAACAAACAGATTTTCACCTCTCTCAGAGGATGAGTATAACGAACAGAAAAAGTCTGAGAGAAACAGAGAACAAGAAGTCAAAACAAAGATGGAGAGAAAAACTGTGCAAAGTGTCAAGGCCAGAGATATCCTGGTGCTTGGAGACGGAGCCATATCTAATGTAAACAATCAGAGAATCACTACAATCAGCTATCCCAGCGCCACCGTTTCTGACATCATAGATGTTCTAAACAAGGAGATTACAAATAACCCTGGGATAAATAAACTTGTTATTCATGTTGGTGCTGTTGACATAAAAGACGGAGAGTCGGAAGTCCTGAAAGAAAAGTTTAATAAACTTTTTGAGAGACTTAATTCTCTGGATAAAGATGCAATACAAATTTTCATCAGTGGACCTATCCCAAACATCGATGGGAGAATAAACAAATTCTCCCGGCTGTTTCAGTTGAACACATGGCTGTCCAATGTCTGTGAGTCAAGAGGACTGTATTTCATAGAGAACTTTTATCTTTTCTGGAAACGCGACGATCTGTTTAAAGGAAATGGCCCACATTTGAGCAGAGGTGGAGTGAGACGACTGACGGAAAATCTCCTCCATGCTCTGCAAAACCAGTGGAGGCCTGAGCGGCCAGAGAGAGCAGAGAGGAGCATGAGAAGAGCTCCTGGCTCGCCAGCAAAGGTCTTGCCTGCACCCCCAATAAAAGATTCAGTCGGAGCTGCATCATCTGCACCTACAGGAACGGACTCAGCCACAGAAAAGGATCCAGCCACAGCAGCACCATCAGCGCCTACAGCAAAGGACTCAGCCACAGTTAAGCATCCAGCCACAGCAGCGCCATCAGCGCCTACAGCAAAGGACTCAGCCACAGTTAAGGATCCAGCCACAGCAGCGCCATCAGCGCCTAAAGCAAAGGACTCAGCCACAGTTAAGGATCCAGCCACAGCAGCACCATCAGCGCCTACAGTAAAGGACTCAGCCACAGTTAAGGATCCAGCCACAGCAGCACCATCCACATCTGCATCTCCGGGGAAAAGCTCAGCTTCAGTACCACCTGCATCTATAGTAAATGATTCAGCCGAAGGAGCACTTTCATCAGCTCCACCACAGGCCTTGAGCCCGACTGCTGCATCTACACCCTCCTCAAATTTTTCTGAATCATTCCCATCCCCAGACTCACCTATGGGATTCCCCATCCATTTTGAAACCTTAATACAACAAGGGACTCAAATGACTCCCCGCTCTTCAATCATGTCAAGGCCAAGGCTTTCATCCCCAAAGAAGTATCCTGCCCCTCTCCCACCTCTGTCTTTTTCACCCAAGGTCTCCCCAGCTCGGCCCCCACCACCGGTGCCCACAGCTGTTATCTCTAGCAGCGTCACTGCTGCTGTCTAGGACATTAGGGGCCTCTGCGTTGCTACCATGCACAGCAAACTCAAAACCAACCAGAGGTCCACAGAGGGGGTGTGTTCTTCTGAAACAATTAGTACTGTCAAACAACTTAGATTAGATAAGAGAGGGACAGTCAGACCGTCCAATCAAAGAACTCTAATCCATATCCCTTGCAAAAAGATTCCATCCACTCAAACACAGATAAATCTCAAACATGCTGTACTCAATGTCAGATCATTAAAAAACAAGTCCTTGTTAATAAATAGTTTTATTTCCTCTTATAATCTAGACTTTATGTTTTTAACTGAAACATGGCTTGACAAAAACACTGGAAACGCAGTTTTGATTGAGTGTAGTCCATCAAATTTCAATTTTGTGTCTGAAACACGCCAAAACCAAAGGGGCGGGGGTGTCTGTGCCATATTCAGGGACAATATAGTCACCCACAAATTGTCATTTGGGTTTTTTCAATCATTTGAGTATGTGTCTTTCAAAATGGAGATAAAACAATCTTCCATACTTTATATGACTATTTACAAACCACCACAGAATTGTTTTATTGAAGATTTTATTGAATTACTTTCATTTATACTGACTGATTTTGATTGTTTGGTTATTTCAGGTGATTTTAATGTGCATGTGGATGTGACCAATGACAGGCATGCAAGAGAATTTAGAGATGTTCTTGAAATGTTTGGTTTAACTCAGCACGTGAGTGAAGCGACTCACAACAAAGGCCACACTCTAGATCTAGTTATTACAAAAGGTGTTAATATATCAAATGTGAATGTTGTTGATGTTGCTTTGTCTGATCATTTTTGTGTCTTCTTTGACCTGTCTGTTACACCCAAACCAGAGGTTGGGCCTGGAGTTATTCAAAGAAGACACATAAATGATACAACAAGGACACAGTTTATGGAAATGATCAGATTTGAAAATCCCCCATGTTCTAATGTTGATAATCTGTTGGACTCTTACACATCAAGCGTCTTAAATGTTTTGGATACTATTGCTCCTGTCAAGGTTAAAATGGTTAACAATAGACAAAGGGCACCTTGGAGAAGTGAAGATTCGGTCAGGGCACAGAAAAGGGAGTGCCGAAAAGCCGAACGGAAATGGCGCAAGTCAAAGCTCCAGGTTCATTTTGAGATATACAAAGAAGTGCTTTGTGAGTTCAACCAGATTTTGCGTGGAGAAAGGGAGAAGTACTTCTCTAAAATCATCGCAAACTGCAGAAACAATTCTCGCGTTCTGTTTTCAACAGTAAACAGATTAACTAACCCTCCAGTTTCACTGCCCTTAGAACTAATCTCTACATCTAAGTGCAATGAGTTTGCAATATTTTTTTATGACAAAGTCCAAGGCATTAAAAATGCCATAATTTCAGCAACACAAATTGCAACCCTGCCACCAGATAAACACCTTGAGCTGACACATTTCACACCTGTTACTGACAAAACAATGGAAGAGGTTATCTCCGGTCTGAGTTCATGCACATGCTGCCTTGATGAATTACCCACTAGATTTCTGAAGTCTGTACTGACCAGCTTGTTACCACAACTTGTTCAGTTAGTCAACATTTCATTTGAGACTGGAGCATTTCCAAAGGCTCTGAAAACCGCGGTCATTAAGCCTCTTCTAAAGAAGAGCAGCCTTGATCCCAAGATACTGAACAACTACCGGCCCATATCAAACCTACCATTCTTAGGAAAAGTCCTGGAGAAAGTAATCTATCAACAGCTCACTTACTTTCTCCTATCTAACAATGTGTTTGATACTTTCCAATCAGGTTTTAGGCCCCACCACAGCACTGAGACAGCTCTGATCAAGGTGACAAATGATATCCGTATGAACACCAACGCAGGTAAGGTCTCAGTTTTAGTTCTGTGGACCTGAGCGCTGCCTTTGACACAGTGGACCACGGGATCTTACTTCACAGGTTAGAAAACTGGGTGGGAATCTCTGGTACTGCGCTAAACTGGTTCAAGTCCTATCTGGAGGATAGGACGTACTTTGTCGAAATTGGCAACTGTGTCTCAGACAAAATTTCCATGACCTGTGGAGTCCCCCAGGGGTCAATCTTGGGACCCCTCTTATTCAACTTGTACATGCTTCCATTGGGTCAGCTAATAAACAGCAACAATGTGTCGTACCATAACTACGCAGATGACACTCAGATCTACGTGTCACTGACGGCAGGTGAACATGGGCCTGTAGATACTCTCTGTCACTGCATCGAACAGATCAGTTTGTGGATGCAAAACAACTTTCTCCAACTAAACTCAGACAAAACTGAGATCATTGTTTTTGGCCCACAGACACAAAGACAAAGTGTTATCAGTCACCTTGAGTCTCTCTCTCTAAAACCAAAAAATCAGGTTAGAAATCTAGGAGTAATCATGGACTCAGACCTGAACTTAAACAGCCACATTAAAGCAATAACATCATCAGCTTTTTACCATCTGAAAAACATTGCTAAGATCAGAGGAATAGTGTCAAAACCAGACTTGGAGACACTCATCCATGCATTTGTCTCCAGCAGGTTAGACTACTGTAACGGCCTGCTCACTGGCCTTTCTAAACGAGCTGTTAGAGCTGCAGAACATCCAGAACGCTGCTGCTCGAGTCCTGACAAGAACCAGGAAATATGACCATATTAGTCCAGTGCTCCGGTCTCTGCACTGGCTTCCTGTCACTCAGAGAATAGAATTTAAAACAGCTCTGCTCGTGTACAAGTCGTTTCATGGTTTAGCACCAAAGTCCATCTCTGACATGTTAGAGCCGTATGAACCATCTCGGGCCCTGAGAACTTCAGGGAGGGGTCTCCTGGTGGTTCCCAGAGTCAGGACTAAACACGGTGAGGCTAAAGCTAAAATCTGGAACAGTCTTCATGAGGATGTGAGACAGGCCTCAACTCTGACAATGTTCAAATCCAGGCTGAAAACAGCTCTTTTTACCCGAGCATATGAAAACTGAAAGTATTTTATCTGCACTCTGGCCTTTTACTGTCATTGATAAATTTTTATGTTGATGTTTTAATGATTGATTTGATCTGTTTTCTTGTAATTTTATGCAACTGTGAAGCACTTTGAATTGCCTTGTGTATGAATTGTGCTCTACAAATAAACTTGCCTTGCCTTGCCTTGCCTTGTGAGCTCCTCCGTGGACCTGCTGCAGTTTGCCTACAGGCCCAACATCGGAATATTGCCCGTTCAAAAACAAAACATGTATAACTGCGGCATCACAGATTGGCAGCTTTTTCTGTTTTTGTTTTGTTAATAAACTGGGATCGGCGCAACAAGCTTTAGCTTCTGCCTATTCCATTTCAGACGTAATGTATCAATATTTCCTCTTTATCTGGTAAAATTTTAAATGTCTGAATAAATAAAATCTGAATCTGAACTACGGAGAGTCTGGAATCTTGAATCTTGCAGAATATCTTCTCTTGAAGAGCTGAGAGAAGAGGGAGGATGTCCCTTTAATAGGGCTGCAGGGTGTGTGGTTCCCTGGACGGATCAATAGATCTTCTCAGGTCTGGAACTAACTATATATATATATTATTAGTTCATATTACTAACTAATATACTAACTATATATATATATTATTAGTTCATATTACTAACTAATATTTCACTCCTGTGCTCTTTCAGGTGGAACAGCTCAGCTCTCACACTGATTATATGTTAGTTTATTGAAAAGAAAAACATCCAAATCCCTCTGAGCAAATCTTTGTAACTAATAACAAAAGTTTATTCATTACATTTGATCACTTTTATCACTACATGCATTACAAGAATAAAACACTTTTGGTAATTAAACTGAGTAAGTTTCCAAAACGTCAGAGGAAAGTTTCTTTCACGCCTCTCCTGGGCTCTTTAAGGTGTTACCGCTCACACTGATCAGGCCCAACGATAAGAAGCTGCAGTTTCTCAGAACTGATGAGATCGCCCTGAGGTGTGAACTTACAGACGCACCATTAAAGCTTTAAATAGACCAGAAACATCCCCCGACTTTCCATTAATGACGTCAGAATTAACCTCTTAAGCCCAGGGTTTTATTATTTTAGTCTCAGAGCTTGGATCTTGGCATTTGGTGCCCATTTGAGCCCAACCCACTCTGAGTCATTGTGATTTGATTGGCTGCAGAGTTACACTGTAGGTCAGACACCGTGAGTGACAGTAACATGACACTAAATAGTGACCCTTTATTTTCAGTAAAAAGGCTGAAGCCCCATTGCTCTTCAGTCACAGACTGGGAAGTGAAGAAGGAAGTCATGGAGATTCTCATTTGGAACATTAGACTTCTGCTGGATGTAACACAAAAAAATTGAAATTCAAGTATTCCTTAGTAATAGTTTTGACAATCCTGAATGTGTGCGATTAAACTGTGAATTTATTAATTACTCTCAATCTACAAAAACAAACCCTTGTCATTTGTATCTGCTGTAGAGTCATGTTTGTCCCAGTTCCTCTGAGTCGTGGTGCAGCAGAACTGATGTGGACAGATGTTACAGAAGAAGTTCATTTGTTCAACACAGTTACTATAGTAACTATTTTCACCAAAGTAAAAGTAGATCTTCCACAGTCCTGTCTACATCTGTCATGGTCCACCATGACCCACCATGACTCAGAAGAACTGGGACACACATGACACTCCATCAGATATATTTGTCATGTTTTTTTGTTTTTTTTGTGTGAAATGAGAGTAATTAATGATTAACTCATATTTTTAATGATCATGATTTTCACATTTGTTTTGTAACTTCTGTTTATTGTAAAAATGTTTTTTTTGTATATTTTTTGTTTTTACTATATTTTTGAGTTTCAGAATAAGATATTACTCTTATATGCAGCAGAACTCTGAAGTTCTATGTAAAGCAGAATGTCCTTGACTTCCTTCTTCACTTCCCAGTCTGTGACTGACGAGAAACGAGGCCTCAGCTTTTTTACACACAATAAAGAGCTCACTATTTAGCGTCATGTTACTGTCACTCATGGAGTCTGACCTAAAGTCTAACTCTGAAGAAAGTCAATTCACATTTACACTGAGAAAGTTGGAAGGGCGCCCCCCTAGTGTCCAAGTGCGTCCAACTGCCCGGACCAGATTTGTATTTATTTTGGTCCCACAGGTGGGACCGTAGGGCTGAAGAGGTTAAACAAACATCATCCATCAAACTAATCAGAAACATGAAAACCTGACGCTTTAAACTCAACTGAAAAACTGTTTTATAACTTCCTCTTATTTTATGTCACATGTTTTATGAATTCTAACTGAACTAAGTCCATACATTTGACTTAGTTTCATAAAAAGCTGATTTGAAGCATTATTGATCATTCGTATTCCTCTTTTTTCTGCTTTAGTCGGTTGTAAACATTTGTGGACATGAAAACTTTGCTTCTGATTTGAAGCTTCAGGATCTGGAACGTTTGAACTGGTCTGAAGAACAAATATGTTTGGACCAAAACTATTATGTGTTTTAATTCAGTGGCTTCCTCTTTTATTGTTTGTTATTTACAAAATCTCGGGGGAATCATGGACCT
This sequence comes from Proterorhinus semilunaris, assembly GCA_021464625.1. NCBI lineage: Eukaryota > Metazoa > Chordata > Actinopteri > Gobiiformes > Gobiidae > Proterorhinus > Proterorhinus semilunaris. Next base: position 30,617,487 of record CM038361.1, on the reverse strand, counting down.
GAAGTCATGAAGTCAATTACCGTCTAAAAAACACACAATAAAAACATAGGGGGCATTAAGAGTTTAAAACATACAAACACCACAGAGTGACTGGAGCAAAAACCAAATGCAGTTGATATTTGTGTCACGACGTTCGGTCGTGCCTCAATATATATATATATAATATATATATTATATATAATATATATATATATATATATATTATATATATATATATATATTATATAATATATATATATATATATATATATATATATATATATAATATATATATATAATATATATATATATATATATATACTATTAGTTCATATCACTAACTCCTCTCCTGGGCTCTTTAAGGTGTTACCGCTCACACTGATCAGGCCCAACGATAAGAAGCTGCAGTTTCTCTGAACTGATGAGATCGTCCTGAGGTGTGAACTTACAGACGCATCATTAAAGCTGTAAATAGACCAGAAACATCCCCCGACTTTCCATTAGTGACGTCATCCATCAAACTGATCAGAAACATGAAAACCTGACGCTCAACTCAACTGATCAACAGTTTTATAACTTCCTCTTATTTTATGTCACATGTTTTCATTAATTCTAACTGAACTAAGTCCATACATTTGAATTGTTTCATAAAAAGCTGATTTGAAGCATTATTTATGATTCTTATTCCTCTTTTTTCTGGAACGTTGCAGGTTTGAACTGGTCTGAAGAACAAATATGTTTGGACCAAAACTATTACGTGATTTAATTCAGTGGCTTCCTCTTTCATTGTTTGTAATTTAATATGAAAACAATCAGGTAAATGACCTTTAACCTCTTAAAGAGCCAGTGTTTGTCCAGACTGAGATCTGTTCTTCCCTGAGCTCAGACGAGTTGACGCGTACCTGTCTGGTCTTCACGCGTGTGCTCAGTCACGCAAACAGACCGAGCTCTTCATATTTAAATACGGTCACACGATCCAAGTCACGCAGAGTTAAACGTGGGTTTTCTAAGCGGATAAAAAGGGAACTATATTGTGAGGCGTAATAACACGTTAGGAGCACTTGGACTCTAACCCTGTGGCCTCACAGACGATGAGAGCTTTGACCAGCTTGAGGCTCTTTCACTGGAACCGAAACAGTTTGGAATCTCGTTTGCGGCACTAATAAAACGCCCGGCCCCCATGGCGTCGACACCAGACGCAGAGAAACGATTCATCCATGCGTTTGTCTCCAGCAGGTCAGACGACGGTTAGAGCTGCAGAACATCCAGGACCAGGAAATACCACCATATTAGTCCAGTGCTCTGGTCTCTGCACTGGCTTCTGTCGCTCAGAGTACGGGGCTGGAAAGTCTCGTACCAGAAGCACTTCCGGTTCTTCGCTCGGATACAAACAAACACCCAGCTGTTCGAGGAGGCGGCGGAGTCGAATCGAGCAAAACGCTTTGACACAGCGAGCGGTTCCTCAGCGGCTCAACACAAAACATCAACACCAGCACATGAAGGCACGGAGGGCCGGTGTGGATACAATCGTTTACAGAGGCAACTTATACCAAAGACTTGAGTTTATTTCACTTTTTCTTCTTAAGGCAAGTTTATTTGTAGAGCACAATTCATACACAAGGCAATTCAAAGTGCTTCACAGTTGCATAAAATTACAAAAAAACAGATCAAATCAATCCTTAAAACATCAACATAAAGTTAATCAATGACAGTAAAAGGCCAGAGTGCAGATAAAATACTTTCAGTTTTCATCTGCTCGGGTAAAAAGAGCTGTTTTCAGCCTGGATTTGAACATTGTCAGAGTTGAGGCCTGTCTCACATCCTCATGAAGACTGTTCCAGAGTTTAGCTTTAGCCTCAGCGTGTTTAGTCCTGACTCTGGGAACCACCAGGAGACCCCTCCCTGAAGTTCTCAGGGCCCGAGATGGTTCATACGGCTCTAACATGTCAGAGATGGACTTTGGTGCTAAACCATGAAAAGACTTGTACACAAGCAGAGCTGTTTTAAATTCTATTCTCTGAGTGACAGGAAGCCAGTGCAGGGACCGGAGCACTGGACTAATATGGTGGTATTTCCTGGTTCTGGATGTTCTGCAGCTCTAACAGCTCGTTTAGAAAGGCCAGTGAGCAGCCGTTACAGTCGTCTAACCTGCTGGAGACAAACGCATGGATGAGTGTCTCCAAGTCTGGTTTTGACACTATTCCTCTGATCTTAGTTAAAACCTCTTAACCCCCACCTTAACCGAGCACATGTTCACCAGTTTAGCAACGAGCAAAACACACGACAAAAAAGCGACAAAAACGTGACAAAAAACGTGACAAAAAAGCAACAAAAGGCAAACTGATGAAAATGTCCTTGTTTAAAGTGGGGGGTCAGAGGTCATGACCATATTTAGTTCAGTCGCCGTGAACGACCACAGTCCGGCAGTGGAGGCGGAGCTCCACGTGTCCAGTGACAGGAAGAACAGAAAATTAAAAATACAGATATAAAAACGAGTATAACTTACTCGAGTATTATCACTAAATGGGACCATGGCACAGACCTGAGCGGGGCACGTGCCGATCCACTCAGCGACTAGGGGGGGGTTTGACCTGAATGATCCTGGAGCTCTGTTGTCGGGGGCTTCGTGCCCCTGGTAGGGTCTCCCAGGGCAAACAGGTCCTAGGTGACGGGTCAGACAAAGAGCGGTTCAGAAGCCCCTTATGAGAGACCAACAGGCCCGGTTAGAACCATGAGGCCGTCCTCCTGTGGACCCACCACCTGCAGGGGGCGCTATAGGGGCTGGTGTTTCACTCTTTTTCATCCTGTGCTATTTCACCATTGTAGCTGAGTTTTAGCTGTTTTTAATTTATCTTTTGTTTCTGTATTTATTTGGGCAGCTCCGGCGGCTGCCCCCACGACCCGGCAACGGACAAGTGTGAGAAAATGGATGGACACCAAAGTATAAATATTTAAGTATATATATATTTAAGTATATATATATTTAAGTATATATATATTTAAGTATATATATATATATATTTAAGTATATATATTTGCTGCTGCCTCTGCTCCTGTCAGACCTTGGGAGCTCAGCAGGACGGGCCTGGTCAGTTGGATGGGAGACCGTTTGGGAAACACCAGGAAGCCGAGCGAATGTAGTGAGTGGTGGGAGGGGCCAATGGCACAGACTGGTGGCCTCGCTTCTGTCAGTCTACCCCAGGGCAGCTGTGGCTACAATAGTAGTTTACCACCACTAAGTATTGAGTGAATGAATAATGCAAATGTAAAGCATCTTAGAGTGTCCAGAAAAGCGCTGTATAAAACTAATGCATTCTTATTATTATTATTATTATTATTAGGCCTGAGCGGCCGTCGCGAGGGCCTATTGTAATCGCAACACAGCGTGCCTGGTGCGCGAAGCGCCGTCTCCGTGTCAACCGTAAACTCACCGTAAACTCACCTAAAGTGCCGCCCTCGTCACGTCCAGCTCATCTCCAGAAAGTTATCCACATGTTTTTAAGTTTTACGGTTTGTTCTTTACGAAGAATTTTGCGACTTATCGTAAACAACAAAATGCTCCCATTCGCACAAACTAACTCCGATTAAAAATCGGAAATATACATTTCATTTACCCCCCCCCCCCCCCCCCGTCATTATTATGGCAATTGAATCTATTCGAACTAATTTGTTAAACAAATGTAATTGTATCAATGGATTTGGTTTGATTGTTGTGATTGTGTTGTGTTTGTGTGATTGTGTTTGTGTGATTGTGTTGTGTTTGTGTGATTGTGTTTGTGTGATCGTGTTGTGTTTGTGTGGTTGTGTTTGTGTGATTGTGTTGCTGTGAGACACACTTGGCCTATTGCGCTTTACTAGCCTGTGTTTCCAGGTTTCTCTAAGGCTCCTCTGCAGTCGGTATTCACTCACGCCACAGCCCAGAGCTTACAGCATGGGCGGAGCGGAACACCTCATTTGAAAGCTAAGGCCTAACCCAGGGGTCGCCAACCCGGTCAGATACTTAAGCTTCGAAGACACTTGTATAATTATGTAATGTTTTAGGGAAACAAACACACGTTTAGTTGTAATTGAGCGTTTCCTAACCCCGTGTCCGTCTGGGTCACACCTTCACCTCCCGTCCAGGCTCTACAACGCTCCGGGTCAACTGCTGAAAACCTACCAGAAACTCTCAGACTGACGGATCCTGGAGCATCATAGAGGCCACCGTGATGGAAACATGAAGCGCGTGTAGAAACAGGGCTGGAGATCCACCGGCCTCAGCGCGTTCCTTCTTTAGGCTCTTACGTTTTCACAGTTACATTTCACTTATAAACAAAATGTGGCTAAAACCCGACAAAAAGCAACAAATACAAGGCCAAAAACAACACAAAAACGACTCAAACCTTTTTCCCTCCATACCTTTTATTTATTTGTATTGTATTTAGTTTATCCAAAGCTTTGCCACAGCCCTTATCATTGGATTTGCCTCAATAAGCCTTATTAGCTTATTTTAATAAATCAAGTCAGAAATGAACACGCCCCTCGTTAGTTCATCGGGTGTTTTCAAAAGCCCCGCCCACCGGCCCCGCCCACCGGCCCTGCAGCAGAGAGCGGCTCAGAGAGAGGCTCAGACCTTCTCAATAGTTCATGTCCTTCTCTTCAGCCCCAGCCCAGTGAAGAGACGTGAGGGGGGCCGGTGTGAGAGGCTGTGTTCCTGCAGGGGCGCTGCTAAGACCGGGCCCGGGGCAGATGATTTTTGAGCCCCTGCCCCCCTGTAGCTCTCTGCACGGCCCTGGGCCTCTAGCTTTCACATGAGGCGCTGCACTGGCCTGTAGGCTGTAAGTTCTCAGGTCAAGAAGATTTGGGTAAAGCCGAGCAGGAGAACATGAGCTCGGTTAAGGCGGGGGTTCAGAGGTTAAAGAATATTAAAACAAAGAGCGCGTTTACTACACGAATACTGTTTGAATCGTACAATAAGTTTTTATTCATCAGTAATTTTCTTGAATTAATCGGTAAAAAACGGCGCTGGGGACAATATTCTATTTTAAAAACTATAATACATTTAGGAGAGACTGCTCTTGGTTTTATAAAAGAGGCACAAAACAAAACATGTTCATCGTTTCATCTTTATTTTTTTTTAACCTTTCCTTGTCATTCAGAAGTGAAGAGTTTAAAACAGATAAACACCAGGCCTCAGTAAAGCTTCTGGTTAGACACGTCCTCTCAGCCTGGGACGAGCGGGACAGACTCTGAGGAGAGTCTCTTGTATGTAGCGCCCTCTACTGGACGGAGACGGCGTTTGTGTCGCTCCATGAAGGAAAACGTTGAGCCTACGGACGTGGGAAAAATGTCGCCCTCTAGCGGAGAGCTGGACTCATCCGTTTAAAATGGTTCTGTTCATGTAAGAGAAAAAGACTTGCCTCAGTCCGCTGGTTCTACTTCCTTCTTTTAAACCACATGTACCAAAGATGATCTTTTAATACATTCAAACAATTAGAAAACAACTCAAATGTCTTAAATGTTGTATTTATACTGTATTATATTCAGTGTTGGGCCAGTTACCTATATAACATTGTAATATATTAGTGATTACAGCTCTAAAACAGTAATATGTTTGTATAACATATTACTGTTTCAAACATGTCGCTGAGTTACACTTTGAGTTACTTTTGGCAAAATATAAACTCAGGAGTGAGGGACGGATGGAGCGTGAGATCGATAGACGGATCGGTGCGGCGTCAGCAGTGATGCGGTCGCTGTATCGGACTGTTGTGGTGAAGAGGGGCGGAGTCTGAGGCAAAGCTCTCGATTTACCGAGCGATCTACGTTCCCACCCTCACCTATGGTCATCCCACCCTCACCTATGGTCATGAGATACGTTCCCACCCTCACCTATGGTCATGAGATACGTTCCCACCCTCACCTATGGTCATGAGATACGTTCCCACCCTCACCTATGGTCATGAGATACGTTCCCACCCGCACCTATGGTCATGAGATAAGTTCCCACCCTCACCTATGGTCATGAGATACGTTCCCACCCTCACCTATGGTCATCCCACCCTCACCTATGGTCATGAGATACGTTCCCACCCTCACCTATGGTCATGAGATACGTTCCCACCCTCACCTATGGTCATCCCACCCTCACCTATGGTCATGAGATACGTTCCCACCCTCACCTATGGTCATGAGATACGTTCCCACCCGCACCTATGGTCATGAGATACATTCCCACCCTCACCTATGGTCATGAGATACGTTCCCACCCTCACCTATGGTCATGAGATACGTTCCCACCCTCACCTATGGTCATCCCACCCTCACCTATGGTCATGAGATACGTTCCCACCCTCACCTATGGTCATGAGATACGTTCCCACCCGCACCTATGGTCATGAGATACATTCCCACCCTCACCTATGGTCATGAGATACGTTCCCACCCTCACCTATGGTCATGAGATACGTTCCCACCCTCACCTATGGTCATCCCACCCTCACCTATGGTCATGAGATATGTTCCCACCCGCACCTATGGTCATGAGATACGTTCCCACCCTCACCTATGGTCATGAGATACGTTCCCACCCTCACCTATGGTCATCCCACCCTCACCTATGGTCATGAGATACGTTCCCACCCTCACCTATGGTCATCCCACCCTCACCTATGGTCATGAGATACGTTCCCACCCTCACCTATGTAAATGAGATACGTTCCCACCCTCACCTATGGTCATGAGATACGTTCCCACCCTCACCTATGGTCATCCCACCCTCACCTATGGTCATGAGATACGTTTCCACCCTCACCTATGGTCATGAGATACGTTCCCACCCTCACCTATGGTCATGAGATACGTTCCCACCCTCACCTATGTAAATGAGATACGTTCCCACCCTCACCTATGGTCATGAGATACGTTCCCACCCTCACCTATGGTCATCCCACCCTCACCTATGGTCATGAGATACGTTTCCACCCTCACCTATGGTCATGAGATACGTTTCCACCCTCACCTATGGTCATGAGATACGTTTCCACCCTCACCTATGGTCATGAGATACGTTCCCACCCTCACCTATGTAAATGAGATACGTTCCCACCCTCACCTATGGTCATGAGATACGTTCCCACCCTCACCTATGGTCATCCCACCCTCACCTATGGTCATGAGATACGTTTCCACCCTCACCTATGGTCATGAGATACGTTCCCACCCTCACATGTAAATGAGATCTGGGTAACGACCGAAAGGACAAGATCGCGAATACAAGCGGCCGAAATGAGTTTCCTTCACAGGGTGGCTGGGGGTGAGGAGCTCAGTTACCCGGGAGGAGCTCGGAGTAGAGTCGCTGCTCCTCCACGTCGAAAGGAGCCAGCTGAGGTGGCTAGGGCATCTGTTCCGGATGCCTCCTGGTCGCCTCCCTCGGGAGGTGCTCCAGGCATGTCCCACTGGGAGGAGGCCTCGTGGAAGGCCCAGGACACGCTGGTGGGACTATGTCTCCGAGCTGGCCTGGTGTGGCCTCGGGGCCCCCCCAGAACAGCTGGAGGAGGTGTGACTGCTGCCCCCGCGACCCGGCCCCGGATAAAGAGGAAGAACATGGAGGGATGGACAAACTGAATATAGTAATAAAGACACGGGGCAAAAGTGCAGTCAGAGGTTTTCCTTCACTTTCCCCCATTGTGTATGTTTTGTTTTAACCACATCTGCAGATCTTATTCTCCAGTGTTGAACCTGATCTGGTGCTGCATTTTATTTGGGGGTTTGGCCTTTTTTGTTCATACATTAAATGCTCTTGTTTTAATATATTCGCGTGTTTTGTGTAAGTAATCTGTTATATTCCTCAGTTACTCATATATTTGTGTAACTCGTTACTTTTGTGATTCCTCCAACACTGACTGTGTCTCACTGTGGGAGCGAGGTGCACTTCCCGCTCTCTCCCAGCAGAGGGCACTCTTCCCACAGTTACACCTTCCGCCCCGGGGCAGACTGGCAGACACGTGGCTGAAAGTTGTTCTGTCTCGAACTCAGACCCAACAAGTGGATTTGATTCAGTTTGATTTCATGTATAAATGTCCAGACTCTCTGTGGTGAGTTCACGGTCCTCCTGAAATCAGAGCTTTTCAGTGACGGTGAACTCCTCCCCCTAGAACTGACGTCACAAACAAACGGTCACAAAACAAATGAGGTTAAAACATGTGTTTCTTACATGGATTTAATGTGTGTTCATTAACAGGCACTGTCACACGCACGCGCACACACACACACACACACACACACGCACACACACACGCACACACACAAACACTGGAAAAAAGCATCTTATCTTTGATATCAAGGACTGATATGATCATAATTAAATATGAAACATTCTTGTTTTTTGTATATTTTCATGTCGACCTAAAATATTAGTTTGTGTTTCGTGTCCCTTTTTCTTCCCAAATATGTTTGTTCATAAAGGCTATATTTGATTTTCTTTGGAAACATTTGGATTTTGAAACTTCCTTATGCCCTTAAAGTGTTATAGCCTTATAGTTTTATATTTTTATATTTTTATATTTTTATGTAACTGATGTGTTTCATGTTCATGATCCTTTTCTTAAATAATGATAATAATAAAAGTGTTTCTCATCATTAAGTTACAGCTGGAACATCATCTTTTACTCACACAGTTACTCGCGGTACTCGAGTAACATTTTCTCCAAGTACTTTTTGACATTTTACTTGAGTAAATGTTTTGGCTCTGGCCGCGTCTCCATGGAGACGAGCCGCACGTCCCAAGTGAGGTCTGTCTGAGCAGCAGATCTGTGTCACGAGGCCAGTGTCGCCCTGAGCCTCGGAACAGTCTGACCAGTGACATCATCCTCATGCCCCTCGGTCCGCGATCAACAGGAAACCTACGGCCCGGGGCGCGCGCTGCTGTAAATAACCCCGAGGTGGAGCCAGACACGTGCTGCGCAGGTACCACCCTCGTGCTGCGCGTGCACAGAGGCCCCAGTGTCCTCTGCGCGCGCCTCCTCCCTATCCCTCCCCCCTCTCTCTCTCTCTCACTCCCGTGACGCACGGGCGGAAAGCGGAACAGACGGGGCGCGTTGGAGCCGTGTGTCCAGGCGCGGTCCCGCAGACATGTTCAGCTGGGCGAAGCAGGAGCAGCAGGGCGGCCGCCTGAAGGAGGGGGTCATGTACGCCACGGTGACCGAGGGGCTGCAGTCGCTCTACACCAAGAAGCTGCTGCCGCTGGAGGACACCTACCTGTTCCACGACTTCCACTCGCCCGCGCTCGAGGCCGCGGACTTCCAGAGCAAACCCATGGTGCTGCTGGTGGGGCAGTACTCCACCGGGAAGACCACGTTCATCAGGTGGGTGCGCGGGGGGGGCAGTACTCCACCGGGAAGACCACGTTCATCAGGTGGGTGCGCGGGGGGGGCAGTACTCCACCGGGAAGACCACGTTCATCAGGTGGGTGCGCGGGGGGGGCAGTACTCCACCGGGAAGACCACGTTCATCAGGTGGGTGTGCGGAGCGGGGCGCGCCCTGGGCCCGCGGGGGGAGCGGGAGGGACGCGGCGCAGGTTTGGATGAAGACGCGTCAGGAGCGGAGTCAGATTCACCCCTTAACCCCCACCCGACCCGAGTGCGTTTCCTCCAGTTGGGCTTTACCCAAATCCAAAAGCTTCTGGGGAAAAGCGTCAGAATAGGGACGACAATGCGAGGAACACGATCCTAGAAGAGTTCTGTTGGTCTTAGCTTTCAAATGAAGCATCACTCTGGCCTGTAGGCTGTCACCTTTTAGATTTGGGTAAAGCTGCACTGGGGGAAATGCACTTGTTTAAAGCGAGTTGTAAGAGGTTAAAGGGTCTGATTGAGAGTTTATGGAGCTCGACTCCGTCCCGTGTTTGTGGATTTAAAGGAGGAGGTCCAAACCTCTCCTCTGGGACGGCCCTCTCCCCTGCCCTGCACCCCAACCCTGCTCTTATGCTGGATTTGACTCGGTTTGAACTAATCTGAGATAAAAACGCCAAAGCAACTTAAAATGATAGAAAATAATCTGAAAAAAAAAAGTCCTTGTTCCGTTGGTGATGGTTTTATAGATCTATGTGTCAGATGATCGTTCTGTTTCCAGTGTGGCTTCTGGTTCTGGTTCTGGTTCTCGTTCTGGTTCTGGTTCTTGCTCTGGTTCTGGTTCTCGTTCTGGTTCTGGTTCTTGTTCTGGTTCTGGTTCTGGTTCTGTCTCCTGCAGAGTTATGGCAGAGTCCAGGTTATTTAGCAAAAATCCTGGAAACGTAATCTTGCTTTTGGACCTTTTGGATCTGCTGGTTCCACTGTGTGTGTTTCAGTCTGAGAAGAAGAGCCGTTTCCTTCATATACATGGAGGTGTCCTTGGTCTTGAGGAACTCACTTGAAGGAATCTGTCGAGTTTCTTTTTACCGGTAAATGAGGAAAATGAACTCTCGTGGATTAGGAGGAAGCTGTGGACGGACTGTTGGTTCTTTCAGTGAAACAGAACTCGGACATGAAGGTCTTTAAAGTGCCTGTGGACGGAGGAACCAATCCCAAAGACTCGGCTCCCAGGAAAGAGCCGTGAATCCCGTCACTGGTGTGAACGTGTGAATGGATTCCTCGCTTTGGTTTGAGCTGAAGGCCGAGCTGCTTCAGGAAGCGCTGAGGGAAAAAGGAGGACGTGAAACTCCAGCAGAAAGTGTCGTAACAAACGGCTGTGGAGCAACTCTGACCACAGACGTGAGTGTGACGGCGGGGCATCCGGCTTAGAGGGAGACTCCATTGATCCTTTACAGCAGCTCCTACAACATCACATTCAATCATTAACTCAGCTACAGTGGGAGGAAAAAGTGAGTACACCTGTAAACATTCACAGGACAGTGTGGAATAAGTAAGTGCACCCCCTGAGTCTCACTGGACTGCAGCAGTTTGGAAAGAGGAACGATCCCAGATTCATCCTGATCTTTTGAGCGTCTGATCTGTAACTACAGGAAACAGTTACTGCTGCAGAAGAAGAATCAGCAGATCTTTAATACAAGGGTTCACTTACTTATCCACACTGGTGTGAATGTCTCAGGCTTTTCTGAAAAATATCATGTTAAACTTGTGAATTATTTGTTCTATTGATGAAAGCACATTGTCCAAGCCCTGAGGAAACAAAACAGCCCCACACCATGATGCTCCTGCTCCTTCACAGTGAGGAGAGGGTCTAACTCCATGATGCTCCTGCTCCAGACTCCAGTGAGGAGAGGGTTCAGTTCCATTTGTCCTCCACACATGAGGTCGTGTGTTCCTCCCAAAAGATTCAGGATGAATCTCGGACCGTTCCTCTTTCTAAACGGCTGCAGTTCAGTGAGATTCAGGGGGTGTACTTACTTATTCCACGCTGTCCTGTGAATGTTTACCTCTATTATTCATTATAAACCCACGGCCGGGACGTCCTAACTCGAGCTCCTGAAGAGTGGAAAGTAAGAATGAAGGACAGATCTTCACCCTGAGCCGCCGTGTGGAGCGCGGCTCTAATATTAGCCTGACTCTGATGTTACAGTTATCGGACTCTGATAAACCTCTGGGCCTGTTTTGGATCACACAGCGGCTGAGTGGTCACAGGTTCAGTTCCTGGATGGCTGTGGGCTTTGTCAGGAGGTCACTGGAACAAGATCAATCATCTTTAGGAAGAAATGAATAAATCTACTCGGATTAAGAGAAGGTTTGGTCTAAAAAAAAGTGTTTTTCTCTTAATTCAGATTATTTCGTATCATTTCAAGCAACGTGTTGGTATTGTTGCTTTTCTGGCACGTTTTTGTTGCACTTTCTTCTCGTTTTTGTCGCTAGGTTTGGGTAAAGCCGAACTGGAGAACATGTGCTCTGTTAAGTCATGTGACTAGACTTAAACACATGTGAAATGGTGCTGCAATCCTCTTGTTAAAGCAAACTAATGCTGTTTGGGTTGAGTCTGGGTTAATGCCTCCTGCAGAGGTTTATGATGGAGGGGGGGGGGGGGGGGGGGAGGGCTGTTGGTTCAGGGTAGGGGGGGGGGGGGGTCTGGTCTGGAGTCTGTCACATGTTCTGCTCCCTTCACTTCTGCAAAATGCCTCCATCCATTACCACAGACTCTCTCTGGGCTTAACGCTGACCTCTGTGATTCACCCAGAGTATTTGCCCCAAAGGCCAGACACGTTCTCCAGAAAAGCCCCTGATCTTTTACCCCAGTAATCTGTGAATCTACCGCCCTGTACCAGCGAGACACATAACACCCTGGCTTTTTAACGCACCTCACAATCAAAACCACTGACAGAACAATCATGACCAACATTATTACAGTGAAGCAGGAATGATAGAAACGAGAAACATGAAACATTTGAAGAAGATATTATCACTGTTATTTTGGTGATGATAATAATAAGTATGATAAATATGTGCGCTAGTAATGTATGTGTATCAATATACAAATGTAATACTTAAACAATAAATAAATCAATAGAATGGTGACTGTTTTTACATAAGTAATGATAAAAATAAGAGAAAACTATAAAATAAGTAAATACACTCAGAAATCACAAACTTTTCTATTTTCGCTTTTCATACCTGTGACGTAAAAGCTACGAATGATCAATGCTGCTGATCAACAATAGTTCTGTTGAAATCTGCAACAACATAACTGTAAACCATATATGGGCCACAGAGTAGTGGGAAAAAACAAGATGCATATGAACTTGTTATTTGTAAATGACTTTTATTTAAACAGGCCCATTAACTGTAACTCAGGTATTATAATGTGAAATGCAGCTTCAATAATGTACAGATCTTTACTACGTTTTATTCTCTCACAAATAATAAATAATAAATAATCCTGAAACGCATGAAAGTATCTTGAATACGGCGCAGGCACTTATAAGCTTTCTAGCTTCGACCTATTCCTTTTGAACCACCTGCAGGGGGCGCTATAGGGGCTGGTGCAGCTCCAACAGCTGCCCCCACGACCCGGCAACGGACAAGTGGAAGAAGATGGATGGATCTACAAAACTGATCTTGTCGCGTTTTCGTCTTTTTTGATAAGCTTTTTTTGTGTGCTTTTTTATCACTTTTTACCCTTTTTAGTCACATATTGATAGTTATTTTTGTCGCTTTTGTCATTTTTTGCTAAATTTGTGGTAATTTTTTGTGTGTCAATTTAAAAAAAAACAATTCTGTCTTTTCTTTCTTTCTTTCTTTCTTTCTTTCCTTCCTTCTTGGACCGCGGTCCACAGGTTTGGATCTGTTCAGTCTTTAAGTTTGTGGAATAGAAAGACATTTAGATGAGTTTGATCCTCTCTCTTTTGGCAGATACCTCCTGGAGCAGGACTTTCCCGGGATGAGGATCGGCCCCGAACCCACGACCGACGGCTTCATCGCCGTGATGTACGGAGATAACGAGGGCGTCGTCCCCGGCAACGCTCTGGTGGTCGACCCCAACAAACCGTTCAGGAAACTCAACGCCTTCGGGAACTCCTTCCTCAACAGGTACTAGTACTACTACTACTGCTACTACTACTACTACTACTACTACTACTGCTACTGCTACTGCTACTACTACTGATACTGCTGCTACTACTACTGCTACTGCTACTACTACTACTACTACTACTACTACTGCTACTGCTACTACTACTGATACTGCTGCTACTACTACTGCTACTGCTACTACTACTACTACTACTACTACTACTACTACTACTACTACTACTACTGCTACTACTACTACTACTACTACTACTGCTACTACTACTGATACTGCTGCTACTGCTACTACTACTACTACTGCTGCTACTGCTACTGCTACTACTACTACTACTACTACTGCTACTGCTACTGCTACTACTACTGCTACTGCTGCTACTACTGCTGCTACAGCTACTGCTACTGCTACAGCTACAGCTACTGCTACTGCTACTACTACTACTGCTGCTACTACAGCTACAGCTACTGCTACTGCTACTGCTACTACTGCTGCTGCTACTGCTACAGCTACTGCTACTGCTACTGCTACAGCTACTGCTACTACTACTACTACTGCTACTACTACTGATACTGCTGCTACTGCTACTGCTACTGCTACTACTACTACTACTACTACTGCTACTGCTACTACTACTGCTACTGCTGCTACTACTGCTGCTACTGCTACTGCTACTGCTGCTACTACTGCTGCTACAGCTACTGCTACTGCTACAGCTACAGCTACTGCTACTGCTACTACTACTGCTACTACTACTACTGCTGCTACTACAGCTACAGCTACTGCTACTGCTACTGCTACTGCTGCTGCTACTGCTACTGCTACTGCTACTGCTACTGCTACTGCTACTGCTACAGCTACTGCTACTACTACTACTGCTACTGCTACTGCTACTGCTACTGCTACTACTACTCACACTCACACAAGTCCAAGGCCCAAAGTTACTGCATTCGAAGCAGAGTTTGTATCTGTGTTTCACAGCGATTTGGAGCTAAAGCCCCGACATTTATATTTATAAAAATACAGTGAACATTTAATCAAAATCGATTGACTGAATCTGTGCTGCTTTGTTGAACATGTGAGTACCAGGGCCAGAACTTGGTTCAAACTATCTTGGCAGACGCCGCATTAAAATTTTATTTTATAAAAATGAATGATACTGCAGTATATGCAGTATATGCAGTATATGCAGTATATGCAGTATATGTTGCCTCGTGGCCCGAGTCTGTTCACGTCCCATCAGACACGGGTCAGCGCTTTGGCCACAGCCAGAGGTCGGTCCCAAAACCCGTACCTGGTCAGACCGGTTTGGCCCTGGTCGGACCGGTTTGGTCTTTGTTATGGAAGAGCTCCACAAAGCGCCCGCATGTGGAGAACACCTTCAGCCGGATTTAGCCTCTCCATATTTGAACCTTTACGTCACTGTCAGTTCAATTCTGACGGCAACCAATCAAAGCTGGGGCAGAAACCATTGGACCTCCTAAAGTAATACAATAAAAATCACCCAGGTATTTGTTTTTACAGGATTATAGACCAGACGTTTGGAAAAATCGGCCAAAAATATCGGTCAAAAATATCGGCAGAGCATATCGGTCGGCCTCCCGTCTATAAACCATTGTGTTTCCTGGTTGTGTTCAGTTATTTCAGTTACGAGGAACTTTAGAAAATGCATTCCAGAGCGTTTTAGCCGCCCCCGCCTGGGTTCTCAGTGCCCTTTACCCCCCGGCCCATCGCCCCTCGTGTGCCCCTCGTGTGCCCCTCGTGTGCCCCTCGTGGGCCCCTCGTGGGCCCCTCGTGGGCCCCTCGACTCCGAGACCCACAGAGAGATTTACTCCGCAGAGCTCCTTCTTCTCTCGTCGTGTTTAAATTTAGTCGTTTCCCAAACATGTGACAGGTGTGTGACGCACTGACGCTTCCCCCGGAAACAGGCGCTGTCGAAGGTTCCCCCCCAAGTCCAAAACACTTCAGCTTCAGCTCCAGGCGTTTCAGGAAGCGCTGCTTTTAAATTTAAACATGGCCGTCGGTGTCAGGGGGCACTTCCTGTCCGTGCAGGAAGTGGCTGACAGTGAGGAGCGTCGGACACAAACAACACTCAGTTACATAAGAGATTTATCTCAGAGGGTCAGGACTCGGGCGACGCCTCCTCTGAAACTAAACAGACACGGGTTTGTCACTAACTCGTATTATCATTAGTAATAATTAACTATATGAATGTTTACAGTGTGAGGAAGCCCCGCCCACACTGAGCCTGGTCAGTCGTCCACCCCGGCTTTTTGTTTCTGTTCGAAACCAGGTCTTTCCAGGTTACCTCCGATGTCAAGAAATGTGGATTATTTGGGAAAAAATTTTGAAAGTATGGGGTAATTTTGGGAAAATTGGGGGAAAAATGTTAAAATATGAGTAAAGAATGGAGAAACAAATAGGGATTTTAAAGTAGGGGAAATTGGGACAAATTTGGGTAAAAAAATAGTTTTAAAAAAAGTGTTTACTAGTGTATAGGACAATTCTCTTTTTGAAAAAACAAAAATTGGGAAAAGATTGGATAAAAATAAACTTCAGGAGTTTATCTCCCAAAGTTAGAAACTCTTAACCCTGAATCTAAAAGACGGTGAAAACGAGACGTAAAGAAAGGTGAGAAAGTGACGACAGCGTATGGAAACAAGGTCAAATCTTCGCTCGGTTTTGTAGGTCTTAGCTTTCAAAAGAGGCGTTGCTCTGGCTGCAAGAAGCTTTTAGATTTGGGTAAAGCCGAACTGGAGAGAATGCGCTCCGTTAAAGTGGGGGTTAAGAGGTTAACACGCTTGTCACGTTACTCATTACAAACTGAAGCGCCGTCTTGGGGGAAAATGAACTCGTTGTTTATATCCGTCGCTGTGGAAACAACAGGTGTTTATTTGCTCCACACACTCTGGATATAAACGCTGACTAATGCCCCTGATGCCCTTCCTCCTGCAGGGAGACTCAGTGGAACCCGTCGCTGATATAAATGAGCTCTGGGGCTCAGTCCTCTCGCTCGGATTTCACTCTGAGATTCGTTAGAGGCGGGAAATATCTCGTCTGCAACATCCAGTTTCTCCATCAATAAAGGCGATCTTATCTTATGGGGAAAATGAGGGAACATTGGGACAAATTTGGGGAAAAAATTTAAACATTTGGATATAAATATGGGGGAAAATTGGTAAAGAATGGAAAAAATAGGAAAGAATTGGGGAAAATGTTGGTTTTTCTGCCATGTTCTCGCCTGTTTAGGATAATTATCTGAGTGAGCAACGCTAATGTAGACGTCTCCAGCTCAGTTTTGCATAGTTCTGATGTTCATATTGAGTTAATGTGGAGACCCAGGTCTGACTGAGATGTTCAATAACTGTATTCATATTTGTCCTTTTGCAGGTTCATCTGTTCTCAGATGAATAACCAGGTCCTGGAGAGCATCAGCATCATCGACACGCCGGGAATCCTCTCCGGAGAGAAGCAGCGCATCAGCCGAGGTCAGACTCTACTGACCTCTACTGTCTTCTACTGTCTTCTACTGTCTTCTACTGACTCCTACTGACTCCTACTGACTCCTACTGACTCCTACTGTCTTCCACTGTCTTCCACTGTCTTCTACTGACTTCTACTGACTTCTACTGACTTCTACTGACTTCTACTGACTTCTAGTGACTCCTACTGACTTCTACTGTCTTCTACTGTCTTCTACTGACTCCTACTGACTCCTACTGACTCCTACTGACTCCTACTGACTCCTACTGTCTTCCACTGTCTTCCACTGTCTTCTACTGACTTCTACTGACTTCTACTGACTTCTACTGACTTCTACTGACTTCTACTGACTTCTACTGACTTCTACTGACTTCTACTGACCTCTACTGTCTTCTACTGACTCCTACTGACTCCTACTGACTCCTACTGACTCCTACTGACTCCTACTGTCTTCCACTGTCTTCCACTGTCTTCTACTGACTTCTACTGACTTCTACTGACTTCTACTGACTTCTACTGACTTCTAGTGACTCCTACTGACTTCTACTGTCTTCTACTGTCTTCTACTGACTCCTACTGACTCCTACTGACTCCTACTGACTCCTACTGACTCCTACTGTCTTCCACTGTCTTCCACTGTCTTCTACTGACTTCTACTGACTTCTACTGACTTCTACTGACTTCTACTGACTTCTAGTGACTCCTACTGACTTCTACTGTCTTCTACTGTCTTCTACTGACTCCTACTGACTCCTACTGACTCCTACTGACTCCTACTGTCTTCCACTGACTTCTACTGACTTCCACTGACTCATACTGACTCATACTAACTCATACTAACTCATACTGACTTCTACTGTCTTCTACTGACTTCTACTGACTTCTACTGACTTCTACTGACTTCTACTGACTTCTACTGACTTCTACTGACTTCTACTGACTTCTAGTGACTCCTACTGACTTCTACTGTCTTCTACTGTCTTCTACTGACTCCTACTGACTCCTACTGACTCCTACTGACTCCTACTGACTCCTACTGTCTTCCACTGACTTCTACTGACTTCCACTGACTCATACTGACTCATACTAACTCATACTAACTCATACTGACTTCTACTGTCTTCTACTGACTTCTACTGACTTCTACTGACTTCTAGTGACTCCTACCGACTTCTACTGACTCCTAGTAACTCCTACTGACTTCTACTGACTTCTACTGACTTCTAGTGACTTCTACTGACTTCTACTGACTTCTACTGACTTCTACTGACTTCTACTGACTTCTACTGACTTCTACTGACTCCTACTGACTTCTACTGTCTTCTACTGACTCCTACTGACTCCTACTGACTCCTACTGACTCCTACTGACTCCTACTGTCTTCCACTGACTTCTACTGACTTCCACTGACTCATACTGACTCATACTAACTCATACTGACTTCTACTGTCTTCTACTGACTTCTACTGACTTCTACTGACTTCTACTGACTTCTAGTGACTCCTACTGACTCCTACTGACTCCTACTGACTCCTACTGACTCCCACTGACTCCCACTGACTCCCACTGACTCCTACTGACTCCCACTGACTCCCACTGACTCCCACTGACTCCCACTGACTCCAAATGTCCCAGAGAGTCCCAGAGTCTTCCTTTAACATCAGCCGGGGTCAGACTCCACTCTCCTCTATCTCTGGAAGCTCTCTCTCACAGCGCGATCATCTCCAGTGGGTCCTGGTGGAGCAGGTTTTGTCTGGATAAAGTTCTTTATGTCGAGTCGGACAGTTTGAGCGAATCAGATAAAAACACTAATGGAACAAGTTTCAAACATAAACCTAATCTGTGAATCGTCTGAATTAAGAACAAAATGACGGGTTCCTTTGGGGATGAGAGGCTTTTATCTTATCCAAGCCTGGACCAAACTGTAGAGTTAAATTCTTAATTCATTTCTTCCTGAAGACGACCATGACAGGCATCGATTCACTTAGACACGTGTTTGTTTCACACGCTCCAGATCTGACCCAGATCTGCACAAACCCTGATCATTCCAGCAGCTTCAAGTTTCCTTTGAATCACGTTAGAACCAGAACATCTCGTTGCACTTGTGTGAACCTGGCGTTGCGTAAGTTCAGACCTGAGGCTGTTTCCGTGGGAAATAAAACGAGTCTGTGCTGACGTCACGGCGACGGGCTCAGACACGACTCGGACTCAGAAACAAGACTCTGGGCCGAGGTTTCAGACGCTGCAGGTGGAACATGGATTATTCCCACTGTGGTCAATCATTATTCCCATTGTGGTCAATCATTATTCCCACTGTGGTCAATCATTATTCCCACTGTGGTCAATCATACCTTTCCGGTCGGACCGATTTCAGGGACGGACAAAGCTAGACCAACGCGAAAAAAGTTCTCAAGAATATCAAAATATTCGTTAAGAAAATTCAGGCCTGCTGAGAGGGAGCAAAATGCCAAAACCGCCGAAAATAGAGGCGAAGCAACAGGCAGATTCGGCGGTGGAAGAGGAATACGTAAGCCTCAGTCGAGTCACGGAGCTCATGGAGCAGCAGAGGGTCATGTTCAGGGAATTAATTCAACAACAACAGGAAAACTTCAAAGGATTTATTAAACTCATCATGGAATCGACAAACACCCGCATGGATTTACAGACTAAGGACATTCAAGAACTAAAAACAAGCCTGCAGTTCACGCAAGGTGAGGTGGACACTTTGAAAGAACAAAATCTGAAACTCACAGAGCGCACAAACACTTTACAAACGGACTTTTACAAAGTATGTGACAATTTACACATCATCACGGACAAACTGGAGTATCTGGAGGGACAGAGCCGCAGAAATAACCTGGTATTTGAGGGAGTGTTGGAGTCGCCTGGGGAGACCTGGGCCGACGCCGAGGAAAAAGTTAAGGAGATACTGAAGGAGAAGCTACAGCTACAGCACGCGGTGGAGGTGGAGAGGGCTCACCGCGTAGGGAAACCCGGCGGCGGGAGAGACTGGCCGAGACCCATCATCGCCAGACTACTGAGGTGGAAGGATCGTGAAGAAATCTTACAGCGCGCCAAACGACTTAAAGGAACAAAAATCTTCATTAACGAGGACTACACCGAATCAATAAAAAGAAAACGCAAAGAACTGATGCCGGAGCTGAGAGCTGCACGAGAAAGGGGGGAGATCGCCTTCTTGCGATATGATAAACTCATTATACGTCCACGCAGCAGTACACCACATCCAGTATAAACACCGGGAAAAGCGTATGGATTTTGGTATGTAAAAGCACATAATTTCACATGTCTAGTAATACATATAGTTCTATAGGAAGCACCGACTTGGACTTTTCAATAAGGAGAATTGCTGAAGCAAACTCCCAGGATTTTACATTCTCTCAATACGACCTACAGAACACTGAGATCGACATCGACCCGGAAAATAACTTCTTTTCTAGAGCTACCAATGACTGTCAATACTACACAGAGGATCTGTACAATAGTAAAATTAAGAACATTAAGGCATTCACTGTAATCCACTTCAATAGTCGAAGCCTCTATGCAAACTTTGACCACATCAAAAGCTTCTTAAAACAGTTTTCCACACCATTCAGTGTCATTTTAATCACAGAAACATGGATCAATAATGACAGAGAATTTGAGTTTTCTATTGAGGGTTATGAATTTATAAGTATGAACAGAAGGAACAAGCATGGAGGGGGCGTAGCTATGTTTATAGACTCCAACTATAGTTACAAAGTAATGGAAAATAAGACAATGGTGGTGGAAGATACACTTGAATGCCTTACTGTTGAAATTACAAGGCAAAAAAAGAAAAATATTATTGTGAGTTGTATTTATAGAACACCTGGCTCTGATATAGATGTTTTTTCTAAGTGGATGGAGGAGCACTTTTCAGGATTAAATCATAAAGTCATGTTTGTGGGGGGAGACCTCAACATCGATATGTTAAACCCATATAAACATAAAAAGACGGACGAATTTATAAATACTTTATTCAGTATAGGTCTGTTTCCTCTAATAACCAAACCTAGTAGAATAACAACCCATAGTGCCACCTTGATTGATAACATTTTCTCAAATGAAATTGAAAGTGATACAGTCAGCGGGTTAATGATAAATGATATGAGTGATCACCTTCCAGTTTTCGTTATGTATAAAAATGGATATGTAAAAGATGAAGAGGAAAATAAGTATTGGTTTAGAAGGGTAAAAACAGAGAAAACTATTGATGCATTTAAAAAGGAGCTTTTAGCTCAAGACTGGAGTATTGTGTACAGAGAGAATGACACGAATATGGCTTATGATGAGTTTACGCAAGTATTTCAAAAGGTATACGACAAAAACTGCCCAATGAAGAAATACAGTAAAAACAGAAAGTATAAAGAAACACCATGGATGTCTAAAGGTTTACTAAATGCTTGCAAGAAAAAAAATAATCTTTACAAAAACTTTATAAATAACAAAACAAAAGAAGCGGAGGATAAATATAAGAAATATAAAAATAAACTGACAGGTATCATTAGAAAATGTAAACAGGATTATTATAATACATTGTTAGATACTAATAAGAATAATATTAAAGGTTTATGGAACATCTTAAATAGTATAATTAGAAATAAACCAAGAATGATTAATTATCCAAAACATTTCAAAGAAGAGGATAACACGTTAAAATATATGAATGAAGTTGTCGAAACATTTAATAAATTCTTTGTAGATGTTGGACCAAACCTTGCTGCAAAAATTGCAAACGTTGAGAATTATAATTGTGAACTGATAGAAGCAAATCCTATGTCCCTGTTCCTCAAACCTGTGGAGGAAAAGGAGATACTGGACATTGTTAAAGGGTGTAAAAATAAAACTTCGACCGATTACCATGACATGGACATGAAAACTTTAAAAACTGTTATTGAAAGTATCTCTAAGCCGTTAACTTACATCTGTAACTTATCGTTACAAACTGGAACTTTTCCTGATAGTATGAAAGTAGCAAAAGTGATTCCTCTATTCAAAGCAGGAGATAAACATCTCTTTACAAACTACAGGCCTGTTTCCCTTTTACCGCAATTCTCTAAAATCTTAGAAAAGGTTTTTAACTCTAGACTTGACAGCTTTATCGAAAAGTGTAATTTACTCTCGGACAATCAGTTTGGTTTTAGGAACAATCACTCAACCTCACACGCGCTCTTTGATATAACTGAAGAAATAACTAATGCTGTAGATAACAAGAAATGTGCAATAGGGTTATTTATTGACCTGAGTAAAGCGTTTGATACAATAAACTATGATATATTAATTAATAAACTAGAACATTATGGAATTAGGGGGGTAGCTCTACAGTGGGTTACCAGTTACTTAAAAAATAGAAAACAATGTGTGAAAATCGGTGATTATCAGTCGAGTTGTCGACAAATTGTCTGTGGTTTACCTCAAGGTTCTATTCTGGGCCCAAAATTGTTTAATATGTATATTAACGACATTTGTAAAACATCTGAAGTACTTAAATTTATCTTGTTTGCTGACGATACAAATATTTTTGCATCAGGAGACGACTTACAGCAGCTGTGTCGGATTGTTAACTTGGAACTCAAAAGTGTCAACAAGTGGTTCAAACAAAATAAATTATCTCTAAACCTGAGTAAAAGCAAAATGATGATATTTGGCAACTGTAATTCCAATGCTCAGGAAGCGATTCAGATAGAGGGTGTTGTTATCGAGCGAGTCCATGAAATCCATGAAATTGGGGTGATTATTGATGACAGAATTACTTGGAAATCTCACATTAAATATATATCTACGAAAATTTCTAGAAGCATTTCAGTAATAGCAAAAGCAAAGCACATTTTAAACATCAAAGCTCTACACACCTTATACTGTTCTCTGATTTTGCCCTACTTATATTATTGTACTGTGGTTTGGGGTAGTACTTATAAAAACACAGTTAAACCAATAATATTGTTGCAAAAAAGAGCTCTCCGAGTAATTCATAAAGTTGGGTTTTTGGACCACACAAACTCATTATTTTTAAAATCAAAGATCATGAAGTTTTGTGACATTGTTGAGTTCCAAACTGTACAAATGTTATTCAAAGCAAGGTATAAATTGTTACCAAACCAAATACAAAGAAGGTTCCAAGAACGTACTGGTTGTTATGATTTACGTGATGAATTAAACTTTAGGATTCAGAAACATAGCACAACTTTGAAAAGTTTTAGTCCAACAGTTAATGGTGTACAATTGTGGAATAAACTGGAGATGGATTTGAAACGATGTCCAAACATCAACCTGTTCAAATTTAAATACAAACAAAAGACTTTTGAAATATACAAACAAGAAGAAATGTGTTGCCACTAGGGGGAGCAGTAGGATGGATTATGTGTATTGTTCCTCTATAATCTGGAAGAGTGTTGCTGCTTGGAACGGTTGTCATTCTATTGCTCAAATTCACAAACGGAGAATTAGGGTTGGCAGGTTATGGATCTGTTGAGAGGGATCCTCCCAACGGGCTCAAAACCTTGTCTTTTAATGCACCACTCAGCATAGGAACATCATCTACAAATCAGCTGTTAGGGGGTTTGTTGAAGGGGAGTTACTGCCCTCTTCAACTGGCTTTTTAATGCACCACACTGTGCAGGGCTTTCATCATACTTCACATATAACTCAATTAAATAAATATATAATAATGATGATGATAATTAAACCCAAATTAAAATTATACTGAGAATGGTAATGACAACTGGAAAGTATCAAGATCTCAGATTATAATATCTATTAATGTACCTTTATACCATAAAAGTAACTCTGTAATCACGGGTAAAAATATGCAAGCAATATATTAAGTAACACATTTTTTGACTTGCTTTGTTCTAGACATCGTATATGAAACTAGATTGTTGTTGTAGCTGTGCGTTGTTTCAATTAATTATATAAAGAGTTAATATATTTTTGTTGTTTGTTGTAAGTTGGTCTGTATGAATGTAGCTGCTTGACATGTTTTGAAATGTTCTTTTTTTTATTTTATTGCACTTGGGGGTGGGGGCTCATAAGCTTTTTGCTTCAGCCCACTCCTTTTGAGCACAATGTGTAGTGCTCAAATAAACAAATAAACTAAACTAAAACTAAACTAAACTAAATCATTATTCCCACTGTGGTCAATCATTATTCCCACTGTGGTCAATCATTATTCCCATTGTGGTCAGTAATTATTCCCACTGTGGTCAACCATTATTCCCACTGTGGTCAACAATTGTTCCCACTGTGGTCAATCATTATTCCCACTGTGGTCAATCATTATTCCCACTGTGGTCAATCATTATTCCCACTGTGGTCAGTAATTATTCCCACTGTGGTCAATCATTATTCCCACTGTGGTCAATCATTATTCCCACTGTGGTCAATCATTGTTCCCACTGTGGTCAATCATTATTCCCACTGTGGTCAATCATTGTTCCCACTGTGGTCAATCATTATTCCCACTGTGGTCAATCATTATTCCCACTGTGGTCAATCATTATTCCCACTGTGGTCAATCATTATTCCCACTGTGGTCAATCATGATTCCCACTGTGGTCAATCATGATTCCCACTGTGGTCAATCATTATTCCCACTGTGGTCAATCATTATTCCCACTGTGGTCAATCATTATTCCCACTGTGGTCAGTAATTATTCCCACTGTGGTCAATCATTATTCCCACTGTGGTCAATCATTGTTCCCACTGTGGTCAATCATTATTCCCACTGTGGTCAATCATTATTCCCACTGTGGTCAATCATTATTCCCACTGTGGTCAATCATTATTCCCACTGTGGTCAATCATGATTCCCACTGTGGTCAATCATTATTCCCACTGTGGTCAATCATTATTCCCACTGTGGTCAGTAATTATTCCCACTGTGGTCAATCATTATTCCCACTGTGGTCAATCATTATTCCCACTGTGGTCAATCATTATTCCCACTGTAGTCAATCATTATTCCCACTGTGGTCAATCATTATTCCCACTGTGGTCAATCATTATTCCCACTGTGGTCAATCATTATTCCCACTGTGGTCAGTAATTATTCCCACTGTGGTCAATCATTATTCCCACTGTGATCATTCATTATTCCCACTGTGGTCAGTCATTATTCCCACTGTGGTCAATCATTATTCCCACTGTGGTCAGTAATTATTCCCACTGTGGTCAATCATTATTCCCACTGTGGTCAATCATTATTCCAACTGTGGTCAGTAATTATTCCCACTGTGGTCAATCATTATTCCCACTGTGGTCAATCATTATTCCCACTGTGGTCAATCATTGTTCCCACTGTGGTCAATCATTGTTCCCACTGTGGTCAATCATTATTCCCACTGTGGTCAATCATTATTCCCACTGTGGTCAATCATTATTCCCACTGTGGTCAATCATTATTCCCACTGTGGTCAATCATTATTCCCACTGTGGTCAATAGTGGCATAATTATAGTTTCCTCCAAAACATCTTAGTTTGAACTTTTGAATCCAGGAAGTGACTCCAACATGGCCGCTCTCCCGGGTCGCTCACCCTTGTGATTCAGAAGAAGAAGGAGGAAGAGAGTGTGAGCGCCACCTGTATTTAGGGCCTGGTACTGTTACATTGTTTTCGATATTTATATAATAAAGGCCTATGTGTGGGAGAAGTTTGGAACAGTTTGAACAAAGTTTGGATTATTATTATGATTATTTTTTTTTTTTTACCGTTTTAGAGCGTTTACTCCACCGTGTCTGTGCGGCTCCCTGGACTTTCCCACGCTTATTCATTCACACATACTGTCACGTTTGGTATCCACGTGTATGGGGGTACCGGTGCCTTAACGGTACTTTTTTTCCGACACCCGTGTTATTTTAATTCAATAAAAATAACACGGGTATAAAAAAAGTATCGTTCAGGATGCCATGAAACCGCACAGGAAGAACTCAAACATGTCCAATAAACAACAGGCACATAAGCTCCGCCTCCTCCGTGGGTCTGTCGCCAAAGGCCACTGCTCAGTTTTGCGTTTCAATTTGCCTAAAAACTCTAGTTCCTCATTCAGGCTCTGCCATCTCTAATAATTACAACACTTTAGTTACTCTTAGCTTCGCTTTAAGAAAACATCTGCATCTGTGGATCTGTGGTCAGATATGGAGATGAAAAAGTAAAATTCTTTCAGTTCCTCATTTTGGGACGAAATAAAGGAACTGAAAGATTTTAACTTTTTCGATACCGCCCCCTACTGGAGCTTTTTTTTTTTTTTTTTTTTTTTTTTTTTTTTTTTTAAGTTTCTAGTTTTTTATTGAAAAATATACAAACATGACAAACAAGGCTCGAGGCTCAGGTATGCAAGGCTTCAGCTTTCAGTGTAAATAAAAATACATTTAAAAAAAAATAAAGCTTTACAGCGCAAATTCGTTACATACGTCTTTGGTCTTCAAGGCTTTAGCATTGGTGCAATAATTCAGTGAGGTCAAATAAGAGGACATTAGTGATTCAAAAACAACAAGTTTGGGTTTTTGGTTGAAGTACTTACAGCTATGGATATGATACTTGGCCATTATTAATATTAAATTCAAAATAAAAAGTTTGTTTGGAGGGAGATTCTTTAAATAAATACCAAACAAAATATCTTTAAGGTTTAGTTGTAAATCTATGGTAAGTTTTCTATTCACAAACAGATTAATGTCTATCCAAAATACTTGTGTGTGTAAGAACATTCCCAGAAAAGATGACTAATCGATTCTACAGTAACATGACAAAATGAGCAAAGAGGGTCAACATTTACACGATATTTCGATATCACACTGTTAACCGGGTAACATCTATGCAAAATCTTAAGGCATACTTCACGAATCTTATTGGTAACAAAAAATGTTTTGGGTAATAGCCACACAGAGTTCCATTCAATATCATTAAATAAATTGTCCCACACAAATACAGATGCTGGTTTCCTAACGGAATCTCTTATGATGAGCTCTCTAATACATTTGTTATTTGTTTTGACACTTAAAAAAGGGTCAGAATTACCAATATATAACTCTCGGGATAAATCTATGGTAGGATTGTGAACATAGGTTGACATCAGTATTTTGACACCTGACGGAATAGCATCAAAAACAATTGCAAATTCCTTTGGCAACACTGGGAAATTATACACATGCAAAAATTCATCGTAGGAATACGTTATGCCTCTTTTGTTAAACAAGTGATGTACATAAATTATACCATTGTTAACCCAGTTTTGTAAGAAAAGTGATTTGTGCTTAAAGCATATATCCATATTATTCCAAATACAGTACTTGTGAGGTGAGAAATTGTGTTTATAAACTAGAGACCAGGATAACAATAACTGTTTGTGAAAATTAGAGAGTTTAACGGGGAGTTTTTCAATCTTATAATTGCACCTTAATAGAAAATGTAACCCTCCTAAAGCTTCAAATACATGTGTAGAAATGAAATTCCATAAAGAATTTGGATTCTGTAAATACCTTTTTATCCATTTAATTTTGAAAGAGGAATGTAAAGTTTTAAAATCTAGAACATTGAACCCACCAGAGGATAGCTTGTTAATCATTACATCCTTTTTGATCAGGTGTGCCTTTTTTTTCCAGATAAAGTCAAATAACATTTTGTCTACCTTTGTATTTATGTCATTAGAGACGTCAAGTGCTGAGCTGGCATAAACTAAAGCTGAAAGACCTTCAGCTTTGGAAAGTAATATTCTACCAGAAATAGACAGGTCTCTCCATAGCCACATATTAAATTTCTTTTGTATTAGTAAAGTAAGGGGATTGAAGTTTTCTCTTGGTCTTAGGTTTTCATCTTTCATAATAGTAATTCCCAAATATCTCACTTTTTGTTTCACAGGGATTCCTAATATTTCTGACTGACAACAGTCTTTGACAGGAAATAGTTCGCATTTAGAAAGGTTGAGTTTGAGACCTGAGGCTAATGAAAAAATATCTAATAGCTTTATAACACAATCAATTTGAGAGGCATCTCTTAAAAAAAGCGTGGTGTCATCAGCTAGTTGGCTTAACCTTATTTCTCTTCCAGCAATAGTAATACCTTTAAGACAACTATTTTGAATTGAATATGCTAAAATTTGCATAGGTAAAAGGAATAAGAAGGCACTTAGGGGACATCCTTGGCGGATACCGCGTTCAACATTGAATCTACCAGTAGTTCCATGAGGTAATTTAATTGAACTATTTGAGGCAGCGTACAAGGTTCGAACAGATTTCTTAAAGAATTCACCAAAGCCAAAAAGATCTAACGTTTTAAACAAAAATTGATGCTCCACTGAATCGAATGCTTTCTGAAAGTCCAAGAATAAAATAAAGCTATCTTCTGAGATGAAATCAGAGTAATCTAACAAGTCTAAAATGAGTCTTATATTGTCAATAATGTATCGGCCAGTCATAAAACCATTCTGGGATTCCTCTATTACACAATGAAGCACCTTTTTTAGCCTAGCTGCAAGAGAAAGAGCTAAAATTTTGTAATCATTATTGAGAAGAGTTATGGGCCGCCAATTGTCTAATAGTGCAACATCTTTATGAGGTTTGGGAATTAAGGTAATCAAGCCTTGGCATAGTGAAGGTGGAAGTTGTTCTTTGTTTATACTTTCTGAAAATACTTTTAAAAGAAATGGAGCAAGCTGAGGAGAGAAGGCTTTATAAAGCTCAGAGGTTAACCCGTCTGTACCTGGAGATTTGTTCAGTTTAAGCTTTTTAATAGCATCAGATATCTCCAAGGCTGTAATTGGCGAGTCACAAATTGCTTGGTTTGATTCCCCAATACATTTCACCTGATCTACATGCTTAAAGAATTCATTCATATGTATTAGTGAGAAGTTGGATTTGTATAGATCTTTGAAAAAATTTTCACAAAATTTAGAAATAATTTGGGGATTTTCTATGACAGCACCATTAATGGAAAGTCTGTTAATGTTATTTTTTGTTTGCCTTTGTTTTTCTAGTTTAAAAAAGTAACTTGAATTTTGTTCACCTTCTTCTAACCATTTTGCTTTGGATCGAATAAAGGCTCCTTTAGCTCTATTGATGTAAAGTTTATCTAAATTTAACTGGAGTGTTGAAGCCTGAGCTTGTTGAGAATCAGACATATTTTCTGGTAAGATAGAAGATAAAGAGACTAGTTTATTGATTAGGTCATTTTCTTCTTGTTTCTTCTCTTTTTTAAGTTTTGCTCCAGTTTTCATAAATAACGTCCTCAGTTCAAATTTTAGCAGCTCCCAGTATTTTTGATATTCACCTGCAGTCTCTGCCATTTTAAAGAATTGAGAAATTGTATTGTTTACCAATTCACAAAGTGCATCATTTAGTAAAAGAGAGTTGTTAAGTTTCCAGTAGGCTGGACATCTTTTGGGCTCACCATTTGGTGAAATCTGTAAGGTAAGTAAGATAGCTTTATGGTCCGTTAAAGGAGTTGGAATAATTTCGCTTTTGCATTTTAATTGAGTTAAGCATTCGGAGACTAACCAGAAATCTATTCTGGATTGTAGCGAACCAACTTTATTTTTCCAAGTAAATTCTCTGCAGTTTGGATTGTTGATTCTCCATATATCCACTAGGCCTCTTTCATTGATAAACTCATTCAAATAATCATTAACTTTTTGTCTGTTAGGATACCTGTCGATTTCATCATTAAATGTACAGTTGAAATCGCCTCCAAAAATGATCTTTACCTCTGGAAACCGTTCAATAATACTTTCTATTTTGTCATTTAAATCTTGAATTAGTTCTTTGTTTTCCTTTACATTAGTATAGCCATACACATTCCCCAAGAGAAATATCTGATTATTATGAGCAAATACCAGAAGAGTATAATGACCCTTTACGTCTGTTTGAGTAGAAATAACCTTTCCGTTGAATTTATGTTTCAAAGTGAGAGTTCCTGCTGAGTGGTGATTGCCATGTGACATCCAAATGTCCTCTCCCCATTGCAACTTCCAAAAATTATAATCTTCATCAGATGAGTGGGATTCCTGGATTAAACAAAA
This sequence comes from Proterorhinus semilunaris, assembly GCA_021464625.1. Lineage (NCBI taxonomy): Eukaryota > Metazoa > Chordata > Actinopteri > Gobiiformes > Gobiidae > Proterorhinus > Proterorhinus semilunaris. Next base: position 30,587,497 of record CM038361.1, on the reverse strand, counting down.
GTCTGCATCAAAGTTTTTAGCATAGAGAAAAATTGCCTTGCGTTTAGAAATGTCCCTTAAGCCTCGAGCATTAACAGAAATAAATTTCAACAGTGAAATGTTTAAATAACCGAAGAAACAAAACAGTCAGAACAGTACCTTCTTTAACGTGTAATAAAGTAACATGAGAAGGCAGAGCTTATTCCCTTATAAAGTTGAAATCAGCATCTTAATGTCAGAATATTTCTTTGTTGTCGACAAAGGCTCTCCCCCCGACGAAGTAGGCAATCTTCCTTTCCTCCCGAGCCTTCTGGATGAGGGGCCACAGACGATTTCGTTTTTCGCGGTCCTCCGGCGTCAGGTCCTCCTTGAAGCGCAGAAGTCGTTGTTTCAGATAATCATGGTTCTTTGACATCTTCCAAATAGCGTCGCGGTAGTGCCTCATAGAGAACTGGATGATAATATCTCTGGGTTGGGACCTGGTTGAATTGGGTCTACCAAGCCTATGCACAGAGTCGATCACATCCTCAAATTTGTCCTTATAGCCTGGGGCTACGTTTTGACAAATCTCAATCACAGCGCGCCTCACTTCTTCATCCTCTCGTTCTTGTAGCCCGCGCAAACGTAAGTTCCATCGACGCTTGTAACGCGCCAATTCAACCACTTTGCTTTCCAGCTGTTGGATCATTTCTTCAGCTTTGTCTACTCTTTGTCCAGTTTTCCTTACTGTCCCTTTTATGTCTTGTACCTCTGCAGAGAGAAAATCAACAGATCGTTTCAGCTCATCAATGGCCTTTCCGATGGTGGATCCTTGCTCTTTGATAGCTAGCTTTAGCGCCTCCACTATGCTGTCCGCGGTTTCTTGCTCCATTTTACCTTTTTTGTTGTTAGGAGATTTGGTCGGAGTCACAGGTGGTTTGTTTTCACTTTTGCGCTTGGTCGAGGGGTTACTCATTATAAGTGCTTGTCTTTAGTTGAAATAAAAGATGCTTTTTTTCTCACAAAAGTCGGGAGCTGCTCTGCCACAGTGTTTACCGCCTCGCCGCCATCTTGATCCACCCCTACTGGAGCTTTTTAGCCAGAAAGGCTGTGACCGAGATGACGCTGTAATCCAAATATGGTCATTTCCTTTGTGGGAGTGTTTTACATTTGGGAACCTTTTTGAAACTTGTGGAGATTTTCAAGTTTTTTTGTTGTTGTTGTTGAAAAGTTTAGAAAATTATGGAAGTGTTTGAAAAAGTAAAAAAAAAAAAAAAAAATATTGAAAAAGTTTAGATTTTTTTGGAAAAATTTGAAAACGTTTTTAAAAGTTTGGAAAATTATTTAAAAAAAAAATGAACATGAAACCGTTTGTAACATGTCTGAGTGGCTCCCTGGTCTTTCCCACGCTTATTCATTCACAAATACTGACAAGTTTGGTATCCACGTGTAGCAGGAAAGGCTGTGACCGAAATGACGCTGTAATCCAAATATGGTCATTTCCTGTGTGGGAGTTTTTTTACATTTAGGAACCTTTTTGAAACTAGTTTTTGAAAAAGTAAAAAAAACAAAAAAACTATTGAAAAAGTTGAGATTTTTTGTTTTTTAATTTGAAAAAGTTTTTATAAAAGTAAAAAAAAATAAAATAAAAAAAAAGGAACATTTTTGAATTATCGAACAGTTTGTAAAATGTCCTCCAACATGTCTGAGTCGCTCCCTGGTCTTTCCCACGCTTCACAAATACTGACAAGTTTGGTATCCACGTGTAGCAGGAAAGGCTGTGACCGAGATGACGCTGTGATCCAAATATGGTCGTTTCCTTTGTGGCAGACAGAGCGGCTAAAGACGGGACAAACATACACATGTGCAGTCTAAACTAAACCTTGGGGCCGTTGCACTTTAGTCGCTCCAGAAGACTCCACCCTCGCGTATTCGTGGCTGAACTCTCAGCTTTAGGGAAGTGTCAGTTTCGTGCGGCTCTTGTGAAAGTCCGATTCTCTGGACTCAGGAAACAGACGGAGACAAACAGGAAGTGAAGGACAAGATGGACGCTCCTCGATGACATATCCGCTCTTCTGTGCACTTCAGAAAGTCATTGAGAAATCAGCCACATGTCCTTCAGAATATCCCACTGCTCCGAAAACTAGGAAATAAACAAAATGCTTTTTAAAAGTTACTGGTGGATTTCAACGGGACTCGGGCTGAAACTGGAGTCGGAAATGTATCTGTAGATCCAAGTTCTAAAGCTGTTGCTCCAGGGACAGAATTAAAGGAAGTGACTTGTTTCAGCTCAAATACATGATTTATTCTCAATTTTTTTTGGCCCCAATTTATCTATTTTTTTTTTTTCCCAATTTCTTTCCCCATCCCTTTTTTTTTGGTACAATTTTTCTTAATTTTTTAGTACAAATATTTTTCTTATATTCATCACCAGTTTTTCCACAATATTTCCTGAATTTCCTCCCCAAATTATTATTATTATTTCTATTTTATTGCCCAATGTTTGCCCCTATTTTTTTCCCCATTTATTATTACTAATATTTTTCCTATTTTACTTACATTTTTTTCAAACGTTCCCCTATTTTTTTTTTACAAAATGTTTCCTTATTTTTGCCATCTTTTCTCCCACATTTCCAGACATTGCAGATGAGCCCGATATTGTAAATGTGCAGATCTTCCACACGTTATTGTTCCGTTTTCTGGTTCTAGACGAAAAATCATTTAGGATTGGTATCGGAAAAGTATCGGTCAGGTATCGGTATCGAAAATCCCGAATGTGACTAAGTGGTTAAGGTAAATATAACTTATTAAGATACAAGTTCATCGTCATCCTGGAATATGCCCGTGCATCGGTCACCGTGCCGGGGCAGAGGAAGTGACAGAGGGGCGTGTCTCCATCTGGAACAGCTCACACCAGAACCAGACCAGGTCCAGACCAGGTCCAGACCAGGTCCAGACCAGGTCCCGGTCCTGCTGTCACTTCCACTGCAGCCACATTTTCATCACTTATTTCCTTCATTCATAGGATCTGTACTTTTACTCAAGTGCTTTGCCCAGCTCTGGTTTAGTCCCTGTTCAGACGTGGGACGGGGCAGGAGCGTGTGGGGGTGGGGGTGGAGGAGGTGGTGGTGAGGAGCGGGTGGGGCCCTTCAGGGTGGAGCAGCAGTGACTTAATGCTTCAGTCACTAAACAGAGAGAAGCAAAGCCTGCAGGAGAAGGAAAAGGGCGTCCGACAGTTAAAGGCCCAGGACCTGATGTTCCTGTAATGGGGGAGGAGTCATTGTTACAAACTAAACGGAGGCGTTTGTGGGAAACACGAGTTCGACTTCATGAACGTGCAGCTGGTTTCGTTTCTGTGGCCCTGAAGTTGTGAAATGTTCTGATAAACTCGTCCCGGTGAAGAACTGGGACGTTAGGTTTGTGATCAGTCGGGTTTAGGGCCTTTAAGCCCGACACGTCCTGGTCCTGAGCCCGAGGTCAGGGAGGCGTGGCCTAATGACATGGTGGAGCTCCTCGTGCGTGTGGCGTCGCTGCTATTGGAGATTTAGCTTCTGAAGTGACTTCCGTTTCAGTGTTTGTTCATGCAAGTCCTTCATCCACGGCTGCCAGACTGTATAACAGTACTGTAAAGTAAATACAAAGTACATGCACTAATCTGTGTATATACTTTATCAACCACTTGCACTACGACTGTAAACCTGCATTTTTTTTTACTGTTTATACTTTTTGCCCCCTTAAAGTTTTTGGTAGTCATTGTATATAAGAGTCCTTTATGTACAATTGAATTGTTTGCACATTTCCTGCTCACCCTGAATGTAACAAGTGAAGGTCTGTGAGATCAATAAAGGCTCATCTTATCTTTCTATTCTGTCTATGTTTGACCAGGAAAGTCCCGCTGAGATTAGGGATCTATTTCCTGTGGAGTTCTGGCCCCAGAGGGGAACCTATTGTAAATGTTTTAGTGGTAGGGGAAACCGGAGTACCTGGAGGAAACCTACACAGACACGGGGAGAACATGCAAACTCCCCGTCCAGGTGGGAATTGAACCTGGGACCGTCTTGCTGGCCAGCATGCTGAGTAAATGTAACTTTCCTTCTCTGGTGTTTGTGAGTGACTGGTTGTTGGCACAGACTGGCAGCCTCGCTTCCGTCAGTCTGCCCCAGGGCAGTGAATGAATAATGACTCCAGTGAAGAATGTCTGTCTGGTGTTTGTGCTCTTTAACCTCTTAACCCCCGCCTCAACCAAGGTCAAGATTCTCACAGCCTACAGGCCAGTGTCACTCCTCATTTGAAAGCTAAGGCCTACAAACTGATCTAAATGGAACTTTATCCCTGCTCTTTATTGGCAGCTTTTAGATTTGGTTAAAGTCTAACTGTTGAAAATGTCCTCGGTTCAGAGGTTAATAATATTGTATAATCCGGTGTGTCCTGGACTAAGCGCCTGCTGCTGCTGCTGCTGCTATGACATCATGGTGAAGGTCATGGAGTTTGGGGCTGTTGCATCATGGGAAACGTAGTGAATGTGGGCGTGTGTGCGGGACGAGGCCCAGAGGAATCTGAGCTCGGAGCCAGGATGAGTCACTCTGACTGGGCTTTAACTCCAGGAGCCGGAGCAGAGTCTGGACCTGGGCTTTAACTCCAGGAGCAGGACCAGAGTCTGGACCTGGGCTTTAACTCCAGGAGCAGAGTCTGGACCTGGGCTTTAACTCCAGGAGCAGGAGCAGAGTCTGGACCTGGGCTTTAACTCCAGGAGCAGAGTCTGGACCTGGGCTTTAACTCCAGGAGCAGAGTCTGGCCCGTGCTGACTGTAAAGCCCAGTCTTGTTGACAGTAAAGCATAAAGTTTCGTCAGCTGGAGCTTCCCTCTGTCAACACGGGGCGGGACATGACACCGGGCGGGACATGACACCGGGCGGGACAGGGGCTGGTCTGTGAAATGTTGTGATAACACTGGACTGACGGCCTCTTTTAACCTCTTTGACACACCTTTTTTCCGGAAGCTTTTAGATTTGGGTAAAGCCGAAGTGTAGCAAACGCGCTCGGTTCAGGCGGGGGTTAAGAGGTTATCACTATGAGGTTTTGTCGCACCCTCAGTGACTCCACATCAGGCGATACAGACGTCCCGATGCCTACATTTGAAAGCTAAGACCTGCATAACTGATGGGTTTAAATCACTTGAATGATGAATGTTTTGTTCTTACCTCATTATCAAATGAACCCGAAATAAACACCGGGGAAATAATCGAGGTCAACGCACGTGTAATATTATGCAGTGGTTTATTTAAAGGGACGGTACGCATGCATACAGGGGATACAGGGGTTTTATAGGTCTACTGTTACTATGGCAACCCCAAACAAGATAAAAGGAGGAAAACAAATGCAAAACATCAACGGCTGTCAGATTGAGAAACACACAATGAAATAACGCGCCCACAAAGGGAACTAAAGCTAATATAATCAAATAAACTACAGCTCGACCGATACGGGTTCTTCGAAGGCCGATCGTAGTTTCCTGGTGATGTTGCTCCGTAGAAATAAGAAGAATGTGGCCGATTTGTGAATCCAGGAGATATCGGCTTTAAATCGGCACCAGACTGGCCAATAAAACCCCCCACTATATCGGTCAACCTCTAATCAAAACACCTAAATCCACTCTAGCTTCAACTATATTAACTCCTCTTCCTCACTGGCAGATGAAGTTCAGCTTGTCATTGCAGTCCCAGTCCTCCCAGACGCCGGCCTTACTCACAGCTCCACAGCGCCCCCTCTGTGGGCAGACCGAGTCCTGCGCCCAGGCCGTGTAGTTCAGGGACTCTCCGCTCATCCACATCCAGTGATCCTCCAGGAACCTCAGGCCGATCCACACCCTCTCGGAGACCGTCTCGGGCTGCAGCCTCCCGCGGGCCAGCTGGGTCTCCGTGTCCGAGAGCAGGCTGCTGAGGTCAGCGTGGCGCCCTCTGCAGAACGCCAGGGCGTCCTCCCACGACATCCTCTGGTCCACGACGATGAGGCCGAAACAAAAGGAGGGGAATCTGTCGTATGCCCTGTAGGCCTGCCAGCCGTCCCTCGTCCACACGCCGTATTTATGGCTGAGATAAGAATCGCTCGTTGTGTCCTCTGGGAGAACGTTGTGGTAGCCGGCCCGCCCCGCCCCGGACCACATCCACGGGTCTAGAACCCCCTCCCTGTAGAGTCCGATCCAGACCTTGCCGTACTGCCCGGCCGACTGCTTGAAGAGCGCGTCGTCTTCGGCGCTCGGGATCATGGACAGGTCGGAGTAGAGTGTCCTGCAGTTCGCCTGAGCTTCCACCCAGGTCATCGCCGTGGAGACGAAGACGTGTTTCGGAGGCAAACCGCTCACACTGACGGCGAGGAAGAGGAGCGTGAGGAGCTCCATCGTGCGTGGGACACCGAGAACGGAGCGAGGACGAAGTGAGGACGAAGCGAGGACGAAGTGAGGGCGAAGCGAGGACGGAGCGAGGACGAAGCGAGGACGAAGTGAGGGCGAAGCTCCGCGCCCGAGTGTCTTCACACAGCGGCCGTTTGCATGAATGTAAACGACTGTTTGAATCAACAGACTAAAGGCTTCGTGCAGTGGCTCTTTGCATGAATGTAAATGAGCACTTTGAATGAACAACCCCCCCCCGCCTTAAAGTGCATAACACATCAGACACTTTACTAAAACACAGTTGACACGATTATACTTAAGATTTTGCTAAAGATCGTGCCCAGTTTTCTTTAGCTTGACTCTTTTTGTGACGTTTATATTTGCACTTCCTTATTGTACACCGACAGGAAGTGACTTGGAAGAAGGTAAACAATTTTAAACTGTTGCCATGCCGACCATGTTAAGTCAATGGGGAATGAGTGGAATCAAACTGCTATGGAATGTTTCCTCGTTCTAGGTCACTTCCTGTCGGCGGCTTAAACATTCTAATAAAAATAACAGTTCTTCATTAAAAGTGCGGCTTCACTGAAAACATGTATAACTATGAAACTGATCCAGCGTTAAAATCTGTCTTTAAGGCTCATTCATACTTCACAAGACAGTCACAAAACGTTTCCATGGCTACAAGGCAAACGTGACTTCATTTTGTTCTGCAGCTCAGGGTGCAAGAACAAGAGGTTCCGAATTAACATAGTACCATAGACTGCAGTTACGCATACGACCTGAGGTGGCAGTAGTGAGTAAATGTGGATTATTACGCTCAATATGAGACAAACGAATCTAGTCATTGACTTTATGCAGTGATACGGCCTGATGAAGACCATGATGAACAACCAACAACTAGGGACGGGACGATAAACAATAACATCGTTAATTGCGATAAAAAATGCGGTAATTAATCGATCGCCACATTTTTCCATCACCGTGATTATCGTGCGAGAAGAGAATCGATAAATCCATCCGACAACCACTACGTCTCCATGGAGATGAGACTAAAGTCGGCAGTGTTTATTTATTTATTTATTTATTTGAACAGGGACAGTGTACGATCTACATTAGCCTCAGAAAGGAGAGATGCATTGTACCAGGTTATAGCACTTGTGCTAATTTCCACCCGCAGTCCCTGGGCCTATTGTACATGTTTTTAGTGGTAGGGGAAACCGGAGTACCCGGAGGAAACCTACGCAGACACGGGGAGAACATGCAAACTCCACAGAAAGGCCCCGTCCAGGTGGGAATCGAACCCGGGACCTTCTAGCTGTGAAGCACGAGCGCTAACCGCTGTGCTACCGTGCTAACCGCTGTGCTACCATGCTAACCGCTGTGCTACCGTGCTAACCGCTGTGCTACCGTGCCGTGTTGAACCTCTTGTGTGTTTTTGTCACTTTTTAGTTGTGTTTTTGTGGCTTTTCATCCCTTAATCCTGCTTGTGTTTTTTGCTTCGTTGACATTTTGACGCTTTGTTCAAGAAGCTTTTAGATTTGGGTAAAGCCAAACTGGAGGTGAAGCTTTCAGTCCAAACCCATTCTTTGATCACCCACTGCAGGAATGGCATTAGTGTGGAGCTGCTCATTCGCCGCATGTTTATATAGTCCTAAATGTTACACAGTGTGCCTTTAAATACTTTATGTCTCCCTCAATATGACATTCACAGATGAAGAGGAGTATTTAATAATCGTCTGATCATTTCTGCAGTTTCAGTGATTCTTTTATCCTAATGATTTTGGCCAAGCTAATACTGAATATATCCAACATCCCATCCCTTCTGCTAACTAGGAAGAAAGGATTTGCATCGGAGGCGATTTGAGCGCTGAAACCAGAGCCTGAAGTGTAAACACAGGAGCCGCGCCTCATTCAAAACCTCTCGTCTCTCTGGGCTTTACTCAAATCACACGGCGCTCCCGAGGGCTTAAACGCTCACGCTGGGGTTTGGAAAGACTCGCACGCGCCGGGATCCGGGACCTGAGGCGGAGTCTCAGTTCCTGACCACGCCCAGACCACGGCGGGTCGGGTTTCACTCGGTCGCCGCGGCAACGCCAGGGGCACCGGGCCGAAGACAAAGGAGTTAAAGGGTTCCACAGATCTGATCAGAGGGTTCAGTGTTTGGATCAACACCTTCCCCTTGTGTTTGCAATAACCAATAATCAGAGCGGCATTTTGAACAGAAGATTATTATAATGTTTTAAAGCTTCTTTCAGAGGGATCTGTGGATAAAAGCTTCTAAATCTTATTAAAGGACCTGTATCATGCTATTTTAGCCATTCCAAAGTAAAGTATAGGCATTTATATGATATATTGTACCTCTACCACTACGGAGCACTAATTTTTGTGATAAATATAAGTATTTTCTGGAGGTATTTTTCCAACCCGGAAGACAAAACGCTTGGATTCAGTTAACTCCGCCCCCTCTCGCCGCTCATACAACTTTAGCAGTAGTAGAAATATATATAATGGCTAACACACACGCTAACACGCATTTTGATTGACTCACCGCTCTGATGATTCCATTATGTTGGTTATAAAAGTTAATCCACTTTGATTCTGGCCAAGGTTCACCAAACATCCATCAGTGACGGTCACAGACAAACACTATTTTGGCTGAGTCGCTGAATCCCGGAGAGAAATTCCAACTTCTGGCGAGTGGTTGCCTTCTTTAGGTTGAATAAAGTCCTGTCCTCGTAGCCAAACGCGCTTTTCTCCGTGACATTATCGTTACAAAAAAGAACAGGTGTCCAGACTCCAGAGTAGGTTAGAAAGAGCTCCTTCTTCACAGCTTTCGGTGCAAACGCGACATCTGCTCAGACCCTCAGGGGGTGCGTTTGATTTCTCCGCAGGGGCAGCACGGACGCGTCAGGCACTTTTTTTTTTTTTTTTTTTTTTTTTTACGACAGAAATAATGAAAAATCAGGCATTAGATTACAGACGTCGAGCACTTCCGTTCCGCTGTGACGACACAACTGAACATGTCAGTCGTTTACCAGGAGAGGGCGGATCAGCTGCTCAGAGAGCAGGATTCAGGAGGATTACTGAGAACTGCGTGAATGAATCCAAAAACCACTCTGGGGGTGTTTTTGAGAAGGAAATAGCATAACAACATGGTTAAAAGCTCCAAAAAGTCGATTTTGCATGATATAGGACCTTTAAATATTTCAGGATTGTTGACGTCGGGCCTCATTTCCTCGTTATCCAGAGTGTTGTTGATTTCTGGAGATATGCAAATGTTTTTAATTCATGCAGTCCTTATATTTGAAGAGTTTCGTGGTGCTAGGCTAGTGCTAGGCTAGTGCTAGGCTAGTGCTAGGCTAGTGCTAGGCTAGTGCATGTCTATGGTAACTCATAGCCTGCAGTAAAAACAGTCTGACCCAAGCACAGTGCACCTGAGGTCTTTGGAGCTGGTCTGTGGGTCGATGGTGAGATGTTGCAGGTCTTTGGAGCTGGTCTGTGGGTCGATGGTGAGATGATGTTGCAGGTCTTTGGAGCTGGTCTGTGGGTTGATGGTGAGATGATGTTGCAGGTCTTTGGAGCTGGTCTGTGGGTCGATGGTGAGATGATGTTGCAGGTCTTTGGAGCTGGTCTGTGGGTTGATGGTGAGATGATGTTGCAGGTCTTTGGAGCTGGTCTGTGGGTCGATGGTGAGATGATGTTGCAGGTCTTTGGAGCTGGTCTGTGGGTCGATGGTGAGGTGATGTTGCAGGTCTTTGGAGCTGGTCTGTGGGTCAATGGTGAGATGATGTTGCAGGTCTTTGGAGCTGGTCTGTGGGTCGATGGTGAGATGATGTTGCAGGTCTTTGGAGCTGGTCTGTGGGTCGATGGTGAGGTGATGTTGCAGGTCTTTGGAGCTGGTCTGTGGGTCGATGGTGAGGTGATGTTGCAGGTCTTTGGAGCTGGTCTGTGGGTCGATGGTGAGGTGATGTTGCAGGTCTTTGGAGCTGGTCTGTGGGTCGATGGTGAGGTGATGTTGCAGGTCTTTGGAGCTGGTCTGTGGTTGATGGTGAGGTGATGTTGCAGGTCTTTGGAGCTGGTCTGTGGGTTGATGGTGAGATGATGTTGCAGGTCTTTGGAGCTGGTCTGTGGGTCGATGGTGAGGTGATGTTGCAGGTCTTTGGAGATGGTCTGTGGGTCGATGGTGAGGTGATGTTGCAGGTCTTTGGAGCTGGTCTGTGGGTCGATGGTGAGGTGATGTTGCAGGTCTTTGGAGCTGGTCTGTGGGTCGATGGTGAGGTGATGTTGCAGGTCTTTGGAGCTGGTCTGTGGGTCGATGGTGAGGTGATGTTGCAGGTCTTTGGAGCTGGTCTGTGGTTGATGGTGAGGTGATGTTGCAGGTCTTTGGAGCTGGTCTGTGGGTTGATGGTGAGATGATGTTGCAGGTCTTTGGAGCTGGTCTGTGGGTCGATGGTGAGGTGATGTTGCAGGTCTTTGGAGATGGTCTGTGGGTCGATGGTGAGGTGATGTTGCAGGTCTTTGGAGCTGGTCTGTGGGTCGATGGTGAGGTGATGTTGCAGGTCTTTGGAGCTGGTCTGTGGGTCGATGGTGAGGTGATGTTGCAGGTCTTTGGAGCTGGTCTGTGGGTCGATGGTGAGGTGATGTTGCAGGTCTTTGGAGCTGGTCTGTGGGTCGATGGTGAGGTGATGTTGCAGGTCTTTGGAGCTGGTCTGTGGTTGATGGTGAGGTGATGTTGCAGGTCTTTGGAGCTGGTCTGTGGGTCGATGGTGAGGTGATGTTGCAGGTCTTTGGAGCTGGTCTGTGGTTGATGGTGAGGTGATGTTGCAGGTCTTTGGAGCTGGTCTGTGGGTTGATGGTGAGATGATGTTGCAGGTCTTTGGAGCTGGTCTGTGGGTCGATGGTGAGGTGATGTTGCAGGTCTTTGGAGATGGTCTGTGGGTCGATGGTGAGGTGATGTTGCAGGTCTTTGGAGCTGGTCTGTGGGTCGATGGTGAGGTGATGTTGCAGGTCTTTGGAGCTGGTCTGTGGGTCGATGGTGAGGTGATGTTGCAGGTCTTTGGAGCTGGTCTGTGGGTCGATGGTGAGGTGATGTTGCAGGTCTTTGGAGCTGGTCTGTGGGTCGATGGTGAGGTGATGTTGCAGGTCTTTGGAGCTGGTCTGTGGGACGATTGTGACTGTTCTCACCATCCTGCGCCTCTTCTTATCTAGAGTTTTCTTGGTCTGCCACTTCGGGCCTTAACTAGAACTGTGCCTCTGGTCTTCCAATTCTTCACAAAATTCACAAAGGAGCTTTCTACAAATCAGATATGGCAACGTTTGGAGGACGAGCCCATGATTTTGAAGGTTTGAGGTTTTTAATGCAGGCTACTAGTTACCATAGACATGCACTAGCCTAGCACTAGCCTAGCACCACTACACTTCAAATATAAGGACTGCATGATTAAAAAATATATATCTCTATGAAATCAACAACACTGGATGACTATGAGGCCCTATGTTAAAAATCAGAATGTTTCAGGCCAGAGCTGCTTTGAGGTTTGTCGTCTGTCACATGACCCTACACCTGGCTGGGGGCGTGGCCTGCCGTATCACCTGACCCTGCACCTGTCGTTTCTTTATTCATGACGAGCCCCACTGACCTGGAACTGCTGAGTTAAATTATTCACGCTCTCTCTGGTGGTTGAGGTGGAGAAGTCAGATGCCCTCCCGCCCTCCCTTTACTACGTCTGGAAAGATAAACCCCACACATTCCGCTCCCCTGTTTTGTAAACGTTCGGCTGTGTGTTTGCTCTCCATTTCCCGAGCAGCCGTTTCAGAAGCGTCAGATGTGGTTTTTCGTGGAGGAGTTTGTGAGTTTATGAAAGTGTTTTGTGGTCAAACCGTTAAAGGCGTCAGATGGAACATGTTCTCACCACAGCGTGTCCTGTAGAGCGCTTTCAAATGACACTGGGAGGGACATTCAGTGAAGTATTGAAAATAACGTTTGCTTCTATATGATTATTACTTAAAGGTTCTCCATCTAAATAAACCTGTCATATGCACTTTAAATGTAGTTTGTTAAAATGGCCCAGTCCTCCCTCTCTGTCTCTCCCGTTTATTTTCATAAAGCTCATATTGCATAACCTCTCTTTCTCCCGGCGACCTCATATATTCCACTTCCTGGTCGGCAGGAAATGCCTGGGGTCCGAACAATGGCACTTCCTGTTTCGCTGTGAGCTGTTTGTTTTAGAGGCACCAGCGATTACGTCCGTCGGACACTTTCGTTTGGACCGCGGGCGATTTAGGGATCAAACCTCCGACTGAAACACGAGCAAAAGGGAATCGAAGCTTTCTGTCGGTTTATGTTCTCAGATTAAACCAAAAACGGACAAAAACGCAGAAACTTTCAGCGACTGAATCTAAACAATGGCCAGGTTTAAATGTGCGCTTTTATTTGGGGACAAAGGTTTTTACTCAGAGGGATTTTGGATCTGGTTTAGTTTTTGAATGAAGTTATTAGTGTAAAAATCCAAAGATCTCCTTGTTTTTGGGTTCAAAGCTCAATAAATCTGTCAGGAATCAGTTGTTGAGGCACGACAGCAAACATTTAGATTTGTTTTACATATTTTTACATATTCAGGCTTTGGGCCAGTTTGGTCTCTTACACATAAACTTTCACCTGTAAACAAAAGGAAAATCCCTAATCTTCACAGTAACATCCATCCATCTTCTTCCACTTGTCCGTTGCCGGGTCTTGGGGGCAGCTGTTGGAGCTGCACCAGCCCCTATAGCGCCCCCTGCAGGTGGTGGGTCCACAGAAGGACGGCCTCATGGTTCTAACCGGGCCTGTTGGTCTCTCATAAGGGGCTTCTGAACCGCTCTTTGTCTGACCCGTCACCTAGGACCTGTTTGTCCTGGGAGACCCTACCAGGGGCACGAAGCCCCCGACAGCAGAGCTCCAGGATCATTCAGGTCAAACATCTCCCCCACGTTAAGGGGGCGGCTCCAGGAGGGGACTTCACAGTAACATGTTTATTTAATCAGTGATTCAATGTTTCTACACAGATTTATTTGTGAAATTGTAATTTCTTCCTCAGGCAAATGATGAGGCAGGTGTTCCGGGTTAAAGGCTACAGAAATACAAATGGAGCCGTTTAAAATACATTGGCCTATATCAAAAAATAGATCTCCAATTCAGTTGTTGGCTAAAATTGTATAAACTTGTGTAAAGGTATTGAGGTTTTTGCGCTGGTTAGGCCCGAGCGCCATCAGGGCTGGCGAAGGGGCTCTGAGGTTTTCGCGCTGGTTAGGCCCGAGCGCCATCAGGGCTGGCGAAGGGGCTCTGAGGTTTTCGCGCTGGTTAGGCCCGAGCGCCATCAGGGCTGGCGAAGGGGCTCTGAGGTTTTCGCGCTGGTTAGGCCCGAGCGCCATCAGGGCTGGCGAAGGGGCTCTGAGGTTTTCGCGCTGGTTAGGCCCGAGCGCCATCAGGGCTGGCGAAGGGGCTCTGAGGTTTTTGCGCTGGTTAGGCCCGAGCGCCATCAGGGCTGGCGAAGCGGCTCTGAGGTTCTTGCGCTGGTTAGGCCCGAGCGCCATCAGAGCTGGCGAAGGGGCGCTGAGGTTTTTGCGCTGGTTAGGCCCGAGCGCCATCAGGGCTGGCGAAGGGGCTCCTGTTTGATCCTGTGTTCAGATCACAGTTGCTCATGTTTTTCCCGTTGATCTTCAGGCTACGACTTCGCGGAGGTGTTGCGCTGGTTCGGCGAGCGCGTGGACCGGATCATCCTCCTCTTCGACGCTCACAAACTGGACATTTCGGACGAGTTTTCGGAGGCGATCCGAGCGTTCAAAGGACAAGACGACAAGATCCGAGTCGTGCTGAACAAAGCCGACCAGGTGCAGAGAGACTTTGTTATTTATGTTCTTCTCTAATAACAGGAGGCACAAACATGAGAGAGAACTCGGGCCTCATTAAACATTAAGCATCGTGACCCTCTGACCTCTGACCTCTGTCTCAGGTGGACACGCAGCAGCTGATGCGAGTGTACGGCGCCCTCATGTGGTCGCTGGGGAAAGTGATCAACTCTCCGGAGGTGGTGCGGGTTTATCTCGGGTCATTCTGGGCCAAACCGCTGCAGAACACGGAAAACAGGCAAGTGATACTTCTACTGCTACTACTACTGCTACTACTACTACTACTACTACTGCTACTGCTTCTACTACTACTATTACTGCTATTACTACTACTATTACTGCTATTACTGCTACTACTACTACTACTACTGCTACTACTGCTGCTACTACTACTACTACTACTGCTACTACTACTACTACTAATACTACTACTACTACTACTGCTATTACTGCTACTACTACTACTACTACTGCTACTACTGCTGCTACTACTACTACTACTACTGCTACTACTACTACTACTACTACTACTACTGCTACTGCTACTGCTACTGCTACTGCTACTACTATTACTGCTACTACTATTACTGCTACTACTGCTGCTACTACTACTACTACTACTACTACTACTACTACTGCTACTACTACTACTACTACTACTACTACTACTACTACTACTACTACTACTACTATAACTACTACTACTGCTACTACTACTATAACTACTACTACTGCTACTACTACTACTGCTACTACTACTGCTACTATAATGCTATAACTATAACTACAACTACATTAATGTATTTAATACGTTTTTATTAAACAATTGTCCAGTTCGGCTTTACCCAAATCTAAAAGCTTCTGGAGCTTACAGACTATAGGCCATGCCAGCCTCATTTGAAAGCTAAGACCTACAAAACTCATCGTAACTTTTCCCCCTAAGCTCTTTTGTCGATTTTGTGTCGCATTTTTGTTGCATTTTCATCCTCGTTTTTGTCGCTATATTGACGCTTTTAGATTTGGGTAAAGCTCAAGTAAATACAACAATATTAAAAATAGCAAAAACCTTCAGTTCCATCAGTTTCCAAAGGCCACAGTGGAATCAGTTCATTTCCAGACTCTAACACTGGGGTCACCATGTTTAGTCCAGACTCTAACACTGGGGTCACCATGTTTAGTCCAGACTCTAACACTGGGGGTCACCATGTTTAGTCCAGACTCTAACACTGGGGGTCACCATGTTTAGTCCAGACTCTAACACTGGGGGTCACCATGTTTAGTCCAGACTCTGACACTGGGGGTCACCATGTTTAGTCCAGACTCTGACACTGGGGGTCACCATGTTTAGTCCAGACTCTGACACTGGGGGTCACCGTGTTTAGTCCATACTCTGACACTGGGGGTCACCATGTTTAGTCCAGACTCTGACACTGGGGGTCACCGTGTTTAGTCCATACTCTGACACTGGGGGTCACCATGTTTAGTCCAGACTCTAACACTGGGGGTCACCATGTTTAGTCCAGACTCTGACACTGGGGGGTCACCATGTTTAGTCCAGACTCTGACTCTGGGGTCACCATGTTTAGTCCAGACTCTGACACTGGGGTCACCATGTTTAGTCCAGACTCTGACACTGGGGGGTCACCATGTTTAGTCCAGACTCTGACACTGGGGGGTCACCATGTTTAGTCCAGACTCTGACTCTGGGGGTCACCATGTTTAGTCCAGACTCTGACTCTGGGGGTCACCATGTTTAGTCCAGACTCTGACACTGGGGTCACCATGTTTAGTCCAGACTCTGACACTGGGGGGTCACCATGTTTAGTCCAGACTCTGACACTGGGGGTCACCATGTTTAGTCCAGACTCTGACACTGGGGGTCACCATGTTTAGTCCAGACTCTGACACTGGGGGGTCACCATGTTTAGTCCAGACTCTTAACCCTGGGGGTCACCATGTTTAGTCCAGACTCTTAACACTGGGGGTCACCATGTTTAGTCCAGACTCTGACACTGGGGTCACCATGTTTAGTCCAGACTCTGACACTGGGGTCACCATGTTTAGTCCAGACTCTGACACTGGGGGGTCACCATGTTTAGTCCAGACTCTAACACTGGGGGTCACCATGTTTAGTCCAGACTCTAACACTGGGGGGTCACCATGTTTAGTCCATACTCTGACACTGGGGGTCACCATGTTTAGTCCAGACTCTAACACTGGGGTCACCATGTTTAGTCCAGACTCTAACACTGGGGGTCACCATGTTTAGTCCAGACTCTGACACTGGGGGGTCACCGTGTTTAGTCCAGACTCTGACACTGGGGGTCACCGTGTTTAGTCCAGACTCTGACACTGGGGGGTCACCGTGTTTAGTCCAGACTCTGACACTGGGGGTCACCGTGTTTAGTCCAGACTCTGACACTGGGGTCACCATGTTTAGTCCAGACTCTGACACTGGGGGGTCACCATGTTTAGTCCAGACTCTGACACTGGGGGTCACCATGTTTAGTCCAGACTCTGACTCTGGGGGTCACCATGTTTAGTCCAGACTCTGACTCTGGGGGTCACCATGTTTAGTCCAGACTCTGACACTGGGGTCACCATGTTTAGTCCAGACTCTGACACTGGGGGGTCACCATGTTTAGTCCAGACTCTGACACTGGGGGTCACCATGTTTAGTCCAGACTCTGACACTGGGGGTCACCATGTTTAGTCCAGACTCTGACACTGGGGGGTCACCATGTTTAGTCCAGACTCTTAACCCTGGGGGTCACCATGTTTAGTCCAGACTCTTAACACTGGGGGTCACCATGTTTAGTCCAGACTCTTAACACTGGGGGTCACCATGTTTAGTCCAGACTCTGACTCTGGGGGTCACCATGTTTAGTCCAGACTCTGACACTGGGGTCACCATGTTTAGTCCAGACTCTGACACTGGGGTCACCATGTTTAGTCCAGACTCTGACACTGGGGGGTCACCATGTTTAGTCCAGACTCTAACACTGGGGGTCACCATGTTTAGTCCAGACTCTAACACTGGGGGGTCACCATGTTTAGTCCATACTCTGACACTGGGGGTCACCATGTTTAGTCCAGACTCTGACACTGGGGGTCACCATGTTTAGTCCAGACTCTGACACTGGGGGTCACCATGTTTAGTCCAGACTCTGACACTGGGGTCACCATGTTTAGTCCAGACTCTGACACTGGGGGGTCACCATGTTTAGTCCAGACTCTGACACTGGGGGTCACCATGTTTAGTCCAGACTCTGACACTGGGGGTCACCATGTTTAGTCCAGACTCTGACACTGGGGGGTCACCATGTTTAGTCCAGACTCTGACACTGGGGGTCACCATGTTTAGTCCAGACTCTGACACTGGGGGTCACCATGTTTAGTCCAGACTCTGACACTGGGGGTCACCATGTTTAGTCCAGACTCTGACACTGGGGTCACCATGTTTAGTCCAGACTCTGACACTGGGGGGTCACCATGTTTAGTCCAGACTCTGACACTGGGGGTCACCATGTTTAGTCCAGACTCTGACACTGGGGGTCACCATGTTTAGTCCATACTCTGACACTGGGGGGTCACCATGTTTAGTCCAGACTCTGACACTGGGGGTCACCATGTTTAGTCCAGACTCTGACACTGGGGGTCACCATGTTTAGTCCAGACTCTGAGCCCGGAGACAAAAACACTTTACAGTTATGACACATGTGTATCTTCATGTCTCCGTGTTGTCCCGCAGACGTCTGTTTGAGAGAGAGAGCCAGGACCTGTTCAGGGACATCCAGAGTCTGCCTCGAAACGCCGCGCTGCGAAAACTCAACGACCTCATCAAGAGAGCGCGCCTCGCCAAGGTGAGCCCCGCCCCCTGACTTTGGCGTCCATGAAACGTGAAACCGAGAAGGGAGAGTTTGTTGGGAGAGCAAACAGAGGCGGAGACTCTGAGGCGTGAGGAGGCGGAGACTCTGAGGCGTGAGGAGGCGGAGCTGCAGCGACTTTACCTCAGATTAAAGAGACCAGTGTTAATTTCGTCGACTAAAATATTTTGTCTTGATTTTAGTCAAAGTGATTTTTCTGACGACTAAAATTGGACTAAAACTAAATTTAAAGTTTTTCATGAGACTAAAACTACGACTAAAATGTCCAGATATTTTGGTCGACTAAAATGAGACTAAATAAAAATGAAAACGAGAAACTAAAATCATCCAAACTTCTACTGACCATCTGAAAGAGCCTCATATCATGTAAATCCACTGCCAAAGGAGCAGCTCTGAGCTTTGTTCATGAGGAGCAGCTCCATGAAGCAGGACCTCGATGAAATATGGTTATAATGAATATTATTAATATAAAGTCGATTAAATTTGTCCTAAATTTAGTCGACTAAATTGACTTGCAATTTTAGTCGACTAAAACTCGACTAAAACTCGACTAAAATTGAATTACATTTTCGTCAAAAGACTAAAACTAAATTAAAATATCTTGTCAAAATGAACACTGGTAGAAACGGATGGTGAGCGTTGGCCTCGGACGGCCCTTAAAGTGATTCTTGGGTGTCGGGCACAGTCGTAGCTTTTTGGTTTAAGTTATAAGTGACTTTGCTCCTGTGGGTTCAGCAGCTAGCTTAAGCCTCTCTCTACAAACAGTGTCTGATGTTTTAGAAGTCTCTGAGTGAGCCTCTCTGTCAGTGTCTCGTCAACACCACCCGAGGCCTGAGCGGGTCTGACTCTTTTTACAGAACTTTCCCTGCACTTTTCCTGCAGAAATTATCTCCGCTCGCATGCGCCACTCGCCTCAGTTAAACACTGAGCTTGATATTCTCTGATAAACTTTGGTCGTAATCACGATTGTCTCTCTGAACCACCGCAGCTCACGGTTTTACGATCCCCACGTCTGCAATGTGACGTTTAAAAATCAAAAAAACAATGGGAGAGTGAATACCAGGCATTAGACGACTGATAATCTGAGTGAGCCAGTTGTAAAGTGACCCCCTCGCTGTCGCCCCCTGCAGGTGCACGCCTACATCATCAGTTACCTGAAGAAGGAGATGCCGACGCTGTTCGGGCGCGAGAAGAAAAAGGAGGAGCTGATTCTGAGGCTCCCGGAAATCTACGCCATCCTTCAGCGAGAGCATCACATCAGCCCCGGAGACTTCCCCAACGTCGCCAAGATGCAGGTAAATAACCAACACATCACCGACACCACCAAAACATCACCCAAACACCACCAACACATCACCGACACCACCAGGACCCCACCAAAACACCACCAACACATCACCAAAACATCACCGACACCACCAAAACATCACCCAAACACCACCAACACATCACCGACACCACCAGGACCCCACCAAAATACCACCAACACATCACCAACACATCACCAACACCACCAGGACCCCACCAGGACATCACCAAAACACCACCAAATCATAACCACCAAAACATCACCCAAACATCACATCAGCCCCGGAGACGTTCCTAATGTCGCCGAGATGCTTAGCCTGGTTCGTACTCATTTGGTTTCGTACAAGGGTCTGGATCTTCACAGTTGGGTTCCGTTAACAGGTGGGAGGTGAACTCCTTTGAAATGATTGGATCTGATTTTTGCCAGTGTTTGGTCATGACATATATAAGCACCCGTGTTGAGTGAAGCAGCTATCATGACTCTATCATAACTCTATCATAACTATCATGACTCTATCATGACTCTATCATGACTCTATCATGACTCTATCATGACTCTATCATGACTCTATCATAACTCTATCATAACTATCATGACTCTATCATGACTCTATCATAACTCTATCATAACTATCATAACTCTATCATAACTATCATGACTCTATCATGACTCTATCATGACTCTATCATGATTCTATCATAACTCTATCATAACTCTATTATAACTATCATGACTCTATCATAACTATCATAACTATCATAACTCTATCATGACTATCATAACTATCATAACTATCATAACTCTATCATGACTATCATGACTCTATCATAACTATCATGACTCTATCATGACTCTATCATGACTCTATCATGACTCTATCATGACTCTATCATGACTATCATGACTCTATCATAACTCTATCATAACTCTATCATAACTATCATAACTCTATCATGACTCTATCATAACTCTATCATAACTATCATAACTCTATCATGACTATCATGACTCTATCATAACTATCATGACTCTATCATAACTATCATGACTCTATCATAACTATCATAACTCTATCATAACTATCATAACTCTATCATAACTATCATGACTCTATCATGACTCTATCATGACTCTATCATGATTCTATCATAACTCTATCATAACTCTATTATAACTATCATGACTCTATCATAACTATCATAACTATCATAACTCTATCATGACTATCATAACTATCATAACTATCATAACTCTATCATAACTATCATAACTCTATCATGACTCTATCATAACTATCATAACTCTATCATGACTATCATGACTCTATCATAACTCTATCATAACTATCATAACTATCATAACTCTATCATGACTATCATGACTCTATCATAACTATCATAACTCTATCATGACTATCATGACTCTATCATAACTCTATCATAACTATCATAACTATCATAACTCTATCATGACTATCATGACTCTATCATAACTATCATAACACTATCATGACTCTATCATAACTATCATAACTCTATCATGACTCTATCATAACTCTATCATAACTATCATAACTCTATCATGACTATCATGACTCTATCATAACTCTATCATAACTATCATGACTCTATCATAACTATCATAACACTATCATGACTCTATCATGACTATCATGACTCTATCATAACTATCATAACTCTATCATAACTATCATAACTCTATCATGACTCTATCATAACTCTATCATGACTATCATGACTCTATCATAACTATCATAACTATCATAACTCTATCATGACTATCATGACTCTATCATAACTATCATAACTCTATCATGACTCTATCATAACTATCATAACTCTATCATGACTCTATCATAACTCTATCATGACTATCATGACTCTATCATAACTCTATCATAACTATCATAACTATCATAACTCTATCATGACTATCATGACTCTATCATAACTATCATAACTCTATCATGACTCTATCATAACTCTATCATGACTCTATCATAACTCTATCATGACTATCATGACTCTATCATAACTCTATCATAACTATCATAACTATCATAACTCTATCATGACTATCATGACTCTATCATAACTATCATAACTCTATCATGACTATCATGACTCTATCATAACTCTATCATAACTATCATAACTATCATAACTCTATCATGACTATCATGACTCTATCATAACTATCATAACTCTATCATGACTCTATCATAACTCTATCATGACTATCATGACTCTATCATGACTATCATAACTATCATAACTATCATAACTCTATCATGACTATCATAACTATCATGACTCTATCATGACTCTATCATAACATAACTCTATCATGACTCTATCATAACTATCATGACTATCATAACTCTATCATGACTATCATGACTCTATCATAACTATCATAACTCTATCATGACTATCATGACTCTATCATAACTCTATCATAACTATCATAACTATCATAACTATCATAACTCTATCATGACTATCATGACTCTATCATAACTATCATAACTCTATCATGACTCTATCATAACTCTATCATGACTATCATGACTCTATCATGACTATCATAACTCTATCATGACTATCATAACTATCATAACTATCATAATTCTATCATGACTATCATAACTATCATGACTCTATCATGACTCTATCATAACATAACTCTATCATGACTCTATCATAACTATCATGACTCTATCATAACATAACTCTATCATGACTCTATCATAACATAACTCTATCATGACTCTATCATAACTATCATGACTCTATCATGACTCTATCATGACTATCATAACTATCATAACTATCATAACTCTATCATAACATAACTCTATCATGACTCTATCATAACTATCATGACTCTATCATAACATAACTCTATCATGACTTTATCATAACTATCATGACTCTATCATTGGGCGGCACGGTAGTACAGCGGTTAGCGCTCGTGCTTCACAGCTAGAAGGTCCCGGGTTCGATTCCCACCTGGACGGGGCCTTTCTGTGTGGAGTTTGCATGTTCTCCCCGTGTCTGCGTAGGTTTCCTCCGGGTACTCCGGTTTCCCCTACCACCAAAAACATGTACAATAGGCCGGGATGAATGATGTGAGTGAGTGGTTGGTGGTGGTCGGAGGGGCCGATGGCGCAGATTGGCTGCCTCGCTTCCGTCAGTCTACCCCAGGGCAGCTGTGGCTACAATAGTAGCTTACCACCATCAAGTATGGAGTGAATGAATAGTGCAATGTAAAGTGTCTTTGAGTGTCCAGAAAAGCGCTATATAAAACTGATGCATTATTATTATTATTATTATTATCATGACTCTATCATGACTCTATCATGACTATCATAACTATCATAACTATCATAACATAACTCTATCATGACTCTATCATAACTATCATGACTCTATCATAACATAACTCTATCATGACTATCATAACTATCATAACTATCATGACTCTATCATGACTCTATCATAACTCTATCATGACTATCATGACTCTATCATGACTCTATCATGACTCTATCATGACTATCATAACTCTATCATGACTCTATCATGACTCTATCATGACTATCATAACTCTATCATGACTCTATCATGACTATCATAACATAACTCTATCATGACTCTATCATAACTATCATAACTATCATAACTCTATCATGACTATCATGACTCTATCATAACTCTATCATGACTATCATAACTATCATAACTATCATAACTCTATCATGACTATCATGACTCTATCATAACTCTATCATAACTCTATCATAACTATCATAACTCTATCATGACTATCATGACTCTATCATAACTCTATCATAACTCGATCATAACTATCATGACTCTATCGTGACTATCATGACTCTATCATAACTATCATAACTCTATCGTGACTATCATAACTATCATGACTCTAGCACGACTCTATCATGACTCTTGGGAGCATTCCTTGCGCATTCGAAGACTTCAGTTATAATTTCTGGATATTTGGGAGCCGAGCCAGAACGGATTGACGTACATGTAGGGAAAAGATAATTGACGGGAGTTTACGGACGGCTAAGGGCAGGCTACCAAGACGCAGGAAACACGACCAAACTCGCCTGAACTAAGGCCTTAAGTCGAGAAGCTGCAGGTTTGTGTCCAGTTTCCTCCTGAACGGTTTAGTTTTAACTGATGTGAACCTGCTGTAGAGCCACCACAGGCTCTTTCTGACCATCTGATCACACAGAAATATCACATTTAATCTGGAGTTTCTTTAGTAATGCTTTTCTCACATGAATCATCACATTATTTATTTTAAATAGGAAAATATCTTCATTTTTCCTGCAGATATGGTGAGATTAATAATTCTAATTAGGTGTTTTGTGCCTTTTTATCTGTTATTTCAGCAGGAAATTCAGATAAAGTTGTGTTTTTTGCTGTTTGTCTATGGAAGTCTATGGAAGTTTGGACCTGGAAGGAGCTTATTATTATGTGTGACATCAGACTTAACAAATGTATTGATCTCACACTTTCACTCAGGGAAAGACACTTTTAAGAAAGTTTCTGGTATCGGTAAATACTGAATATCTGCAGATACTCAAACTCCCAGTATCGGTATCTGAAGCAAAAAAGTTGGATCGGTGCATCTTTAGAACCGCCTAAATAAATCAGCCCTATGCCCCTAACACAGCGCCCCCTGCTGTCACACTTCAACACTAAGTTTACAGTTTAGAAGCTTGAAACACAGGATTATAGACATTTGAATGCCCTGAAACATCGGCCTTAGAACAACACAAATGAAAACTACACATATGAAAGTGTCCTGGTCCTGGTGCAGCTGCTCCTCTGACATAACGGCCCAGGCGGAGCACGGACGCCTGCAGAGACGCGTCCGGGTCCGAGTCCCGTCAGGACCAGGACCAGCTGCAGCAAAACCATCGAGTCACACACAAACTGGACGCTTTGTTTTATTTGGATCAGGCTCTTGTTGTTCCAGGATTCAGCCAAAATATCTCGTTTCCAAAGCTCCGTCCCCTGACCCTGGATCAGTGACGCCACGTTCAGAGCCAGGTTTAAATGTCTGCTTTTCCTCTGTGACATTTTAGATACAAAGATTTGCTCAGAGGAATTTTGGTTTAGTTTTGGAATAAATTAGGTATTGGTGGAAAAGAATGGATATACATTAAAATTTCCCCATGATTTTTTTGGTTCAAAGCTCAATAAATCTGTGAGGAATCAGAACTGGAAAAATCCTTGTTTTAATACTTTTCCAAACGGTTCCATAATGCTACAAACTTCAACAAACTTTTCAAAACATTTCGATTTTGTTTTTTACTTCACCAAAATTGATTCAAAGTGGAAAAAGGAGAAGACCATATTTGGATTATAGCGTCATCTCGGTCACAGCCTTTTGTGCTAGACGTGGATACCAAACTACTGTGGGAAAGACCAAATTTGTTGCTGTTAGCATTAGCATGCTGCCGCTAGCATTAGCATACTGTTGCTAGCCTCGGCAATAAAATTAAAACTCAGCGATTGAATTCTCCAGGTTCAAAATGAGGCTCAGTGTTCACTGAGGGTCAGTGAAACTTCTGTTTATTAAACTTGTCGCAAACAATTTTTATCACGATGTTCCTCAGTTCCCCTGAGACCGAGGGAGCCTCGTTTTAAAGCTCTGATTTCGCTCTTTCCAATGCAAAAAGTCCCAGAGATTTCGGCTTTTATCGGCGTTAGATCGGCCAATCTTGTAAAATACCCAAATATTGGCCCCGATATATCGATTGACCTCTAGTAGATTTACTTTCTAGAGCAGGGGGGCCCAAGTGCCTGTGGGTCGCGAGCCAAACACGGCGATGTCAAGTGCGAAACACATTTAACTGCAAATAATACTAGTTACTTACTTTATTTTTCAGTAGCCTATACATTTGCATTTGATTCTATATGCAAATAACATGCTACATTAAAACTAATGTCAACTATGGCAAAAGCCTTGTTTTAGTCGAATAAAATCAACAACTGCAGCAATATAGTGCAGAATGTAAACAACACCTACAGAACCTACAGTGAATTTACCTCATTCATTTGTTAAATCAAAGAAATTGATATTTTTTAAAGTGTCAGTTCAGCCTAAAGTCTTAAGTCAGTTTTTAACACACACCTTGTTGATGTCAACAACCTTTGCACTAAAAGTTAGAAAACTGGGAAAGTTGATGCTACAAAGCTCTGTGATGAACACCAAGACTCCACAACAGTGTTTCCTTAACTTTGCGAAAGGAAAGAAACAGCGCCCCCAATTTGACGCTGGTGGCCAAAAAGTGTACTGCATCCATATTTACCATTGGGAATGAATGGGAGAGAGTTGGTATTAATTATACTGGAGCAAAAGTAGGTCACTCTCTGGCGGGCCAATGGAATTGTTCCACCGGGCCAAATTTGGCCGCTTTGGGCACCCCTATTCTAGAGTTTTATTAAAGATCTTTGGTTTGCTCCAAAAGAATCGGTGTCCGTACATGAGTGCCCCCTGGAGGATCAGACCGTAGCACAACCTCTGGGGGGCGCTGTAGCTCATGATAATCTGACGTCTCTCTGTCTCCCCCTTCAGGACCAGCTGCAGCACTACGACTTCAGCAAGTTTCCGTCTCTGAAGATGAAGCTGATCGAGTCGGTCGATAAAATGCTGACCACGAAGATCGCCGGCCTCATGGCGATGATCCGGGAGGAGGAGTCTAAGGCTCCGCCTGCCAATGTGAAGGGCGGAGCCTTCGAAGGCTCACAGGTATTTGTTCATGTTTCAGTCTGAAGAAAGACTTTGGTTTGGGAAAAAGGCGGAGGTTACCTTTACGAGAAATGGCTATACTCGCCGAAAAGGCGCTGGAGCGATGGAGTCTCCAGCTTACCAACATTTAGACGCCATTTTGGCCTGAGTCCCATAAGCGCGGGACAATGTTCCATTAACCGTCACACGTGCAAACCGGCCGTCGCTGTCGGTCACGAACCCGGCTAACGCTTAGCATGTAGCGCTAGTGCAGTCCTGTCTTAACCCTTCACGCCTCCATGATCGAACCGTTCAGTCCTGTTTATGGTTGCTATAGTTACTGACCCTCGCTCTCCTGCAGGACGGCCCGTTCGGTCACGGTTACGGCGAGGGCATCAGCGCGGGCGCCGACCACGAGGACTGGATCGTGAGCCGCGATAAGCACCGCTACGACGAGATCTTCTTCACGCTGATGCCCGTCAACGGGAAGATCTCCGGCGTCAACGCCAAGAAGGAGATGATGAACTCGCGGCTGCCCAACACAGTCCTGGGAAAGATCTGGAAGCTGGCGGACTGCGACCACGACGGCATGCTGGACGACGAGGAGTTCGCCCTGGCACAGTACCTCATCCAGGTCAAACTGGAGGGATACGAGCTGCCCGTCGAGCTGCCCACACACCTGGTCCCGCCCTCGCACCGCAACAACAAGGTCAACAACGGAGAGGGCGTGTACGGGCACGAGGAGGACTGAGGGGAGGGCGGGTACGGGACGAGGACTGAGGGGAGGGCGAGTACGGGACGAGGACTGAGGGGAGGGTGAGTACGGGCACGAGGACTGAGGGGAGGGTTAGTACGGGCACGAGGTGGACTGAGGGGAGGGCGTGTACGGGCACGAGGTGGACTGAGGGGAGGGCGTGTACGGGACGAGGACTGAGGGGAGGGTGAGTACGGGCACGACGAGGACTGAGGGGAGGGCGTGTACGGGCACGACGAGGACTGAGGGGAGGGCGTGTACGGGCAGGAGGACTGAGGGGAGGGTGAGTACGGGCAGGAGGACTGAGGGGAGGGTGGGTACGGGCACGAGGAGGACTGAGGGGAGGGCATGTACGGGACGAGGACTGAGGGGAGGGTGAGTACGGGCACGACGAGGACTGAGGGGAGGGCGTGTACGGGCACGACGAGGACTGAGGGGAGGGCGTGTACGGGCAGGAGGACTGAGGGGAGGGTGGGTACGGGCACGAGGAGGACTGAGGGGAGGGCGTGTACGGGCACGAGGTGGACTGAGGGGAGGGCGTGTACGGGCACGAGGTGGACTGAGGGGAGGGCATGTACGGGACGAGGAGGACTGAGGGGAGGGTGGGTACGGGCAGGAGGAGGACTGAGGGGAGGGTGGGTACGGGCACGAGGAGGACTGAGGGGAGGGTGGGTACGGGCACGAGGAGGACTGAGGGGAGGACATGTACGGGACGAGGAGGACTGAGGGGAGGGCGTGTACGGAGGAAGATTGAGGGACGAGGAGGACTGAGAGGAAAGAGGGAGGAAAGGGGCAGAAACATGATGGAAACGGGGCGAAGACGGGGCTGAACCAGGACCACGGCCAGGGTTTTCGTGCCACATTAAAAGTTACTAAATGAATGAATTGTGCCACAATGAAGGCCTTAAATGTATAAATAACAGAATATAAAATGTAAAGAACGTCAAAGCGGTCGTCAACATTCCAAAGATCGTCCCCTGAGGATAAAAAGGTTCTCTCTGACATTTTGTTGAAACTGAAATGGTCTCAGGTCAAACTCCTCTGGAGCTCCAGTCGCTGAGCGGATCCTCCCCACATGTCTTTGAGAAACACTGAAACCGCTCGACCACTTTTATGCACGAGTTCATCGTAAACACACGAGTTCTGGTTCAAACGGGATTCAGCTGCAATTTGGGCACTTTTTTTTTAGCTCAAACATTTCCCCCTCTTTTCTGTTTGATCAACAGTTTTGAGCTCTGACCTTCTGTGTTTGTAATATTTGGTCATTAATAATCATTATGTTTTACTTCCCGGAGTTCATTTCTCGGGGCTTGGTCCTGTTAAACCACACCAGTCTGGTATCGGAAAAAAAAAAAAACGCATTTAGATCCAAGTTGTGTTGCTATTGGTCTGTTGGGTCTGTTGCTATGGAAGCCCGTTCCTGCCATGCTTAAAAAATAAAAGCCCAACAGGAAGTACAAATTTAACGACATTTAAAACTCAAAATGATGTGTTTTAAATCTCGTATTCTAGAGGTCATTTACCAAGCGTCTGCTCATGTGCTAAGTGAGTAGCATATGCTAAACTGCTGACTCATTTATGCATTTTCTTATTTACACATCAGATACAGTAATACAGGCCACGTCAAATGGTAAATTGGTAAAATAGCAGTTTTTATTTTTCAGCTTGCACCCGCTAACCTGCCTTGATAAATGACCCCCTATTTCGAGATTGAAACTCATAATTTTGTGCTTTAAACAAAGACTTTAAATGTCGTAGTTTCTACTTCCTGCTGGGCTTTTATTTTGAAAACATGGCGGAAACGGGCTTCCATAGTTTACCCCCTTATTTAATTTCTTTTTTTGCTCAACGTCGGCCCCATTTCCCCCAATTTCTTTATTTATTTCCCGTTTTCCCATTTTTTTTTCCACCTGATTTTTCCACCTTCCTTATTACTAATGTTTCCATATTTTTCCCACAATTTTTCACATTTTCCAAAAAAATTTCCCCAAATCCTCCCCCATTTTTGAACCCGACATTGTAAATGTGCAGATCTTTCAAACATTATTGTTTTCTTGTTCTAGACGACAAGTATTGAAGTATCGTCCAGGTATCGGTATCGAAAAGCGAGTATCGTTAAAGTACTACATGTACCGGCGCCCGGCCTCAGTGAAATACGACTCCGGCGAAAAACAAACCCCACTTCCTTCTGTTTTCATTCTGCAAAGGAAAAAACAAAACACACACTTGTCTGTTTCACTCGTTGAAACGCCTGACCCTGATGCCCTTCCTGTTCCAGCCCCTCATCCAGCTCTGAGCAGAGTCTCTATTGTCCTCACACGCCGGGACACGAACCCGGGACCGACGGAGCGCTGCTGAAAGATGAGTTCGAGTTTCAGGTCAAAGAGAGCGACTGGACGGAGCCGTTTGGAGGAACATTTATTTTTTACTGAACGATGAATCTGTCGAAGGTTTGAGGAGTTTCCTAAAGTTTCTGTCAGAGAAAAAACAAAAACAAACTCTCTCTTCACCGTCTTTATCCTCTGAGGTTTATCCAGGAAGTGCCTCCAGCATGTCTGTGTGTTTCCCTGGTCTCTCCCACGCTTATACTGACATGTTTGGTATCCACGTGTAGCAGGAAAGGCTGTAATCCAAATATGGTCATTTCCTTTGTGGGGGGACAGTTTGGAAAAGTAGTTTTTTATTTTTTATGTTGGGAAGGTTCTGAAAATCGTGGAACAGTTCTGAAAAGACTTAAAAAACCTAATTGAAAAAGTTAATAAAAGTGTGATTTGTTGATTAAGTTTTGAAAAATGTTGGATTCTATTTTGAAAATGTGTTTTTGTTTTTCGCTTAGGTTTAAAAAAGGATTGGAATGGTTTGGAAAAAAAATAATTGAAAAAATTATGGAACAGTTTTGAAAATGTAGAAAAAGTTTTCAAAAGTAGAACATTTTTGAAGATTGACTCCAACATGTCTGTGTGGCTCCTGGTCTTTCCCACGCTCATTCATTCACAAATACTGACATGTTTGGTATCCACGTGTAGCACGAAAGGCTGTAATCCAAATATGGTCATTTCCTTTGTGGGGGGACAGTTTGGAAAAGTTGTTTTTTTATTTTTTATGTTGGAAAGGTTCTGAAAATTGTGGAACAGTTCGGAAAAGATTGAAAAAACCTAATTGAAAAAGTTAATAAAAGTGTGATTTTTTTTATGAAGTTTTGAAAAATTTTTAATTCTATTTTGAAAATGTGTTTTTGTTTTTCGTTTTTAAAGGTTTAAAAAATGATTGGAACGGTTTGGAAAAGTAAAAAAAAAAAAAAATAACTTTTTAAAAATGTTAGATTTGTTTTTAATCTTTGGAAAGTTTTGGGGAAAAAAATATTGAAATTATGGAACAGTTTTGAAAATTTAGAAAAAGTTTTCAAAAGTAGAACATTTTTGAAGATTGACTCCATCATGTGTGTGTGGCTCCCTGGTCTTTCCCACGCTTATTCATTCACAAATAGTCACATGTTTGGTATCCACGTGTAGCAGGAAAGGCTGTGACCGAGATGTAATCCAAATATGGTCATTTCCTTTGTGGGAGAAGCAGCGGCTAAAGACGGGAGGGACTAAACTTTAACAACATCTGCACTTTAGTCGCTCCACACATTACAGGCGAACAGGAAGATTACATTTGGAAAGTTTCCTCTCTGTAAGTTACATTCAATCAAATGCAGTAGTGTTTATTTATCAAAGTCCCCGTAAAGAAGGGAAACAAACCCTTAAACCAGGATCTAAACGAGGCTAAAACAGAAGCGAATGCAGGAAGTCTGGACTGAAATAGAACTTCATTGTGAGATATGAGCCATATTGTGGGTATGCAGATGGCGTCACTGACAGAGTGTGATAAGGCTTCATTTGGATTGGGCCGCTTTATACGATATAAAACATGTGTTGGTGAATCATCTGAAGTTTATTGTGAGCGTTTACGAGTGAGTCTCATGACGGGACCAGGGCTCGGGACGTCCCAGATCCACAAAGTCGTGTTTCTGTGACTGAAACGGGACCGAACCTGAAGTAAAAGTCATTCATGAGGCTCCTGAAAACTTAAACTAAAACACACGAGTGCGTAGATGTCTGTAGAAAGCATGGCAGCTAAGTCACGGTGACGTCTCTGAGATGTCTCTGGGGTCTGACAGGTCTCGGAGACATCGCAGAGACTTTATTCATCCCACATGGGGCAATTCCTTCAGAGCAGAACAAACACAAACAGCAAGTGGAGCTCACTCATAGTTACAAGTAACCGGGGAGAGACCACCTCAAATTAGAGAGCGTTCAGGCGGGTTCCTCTAACCGCGGGGCACTCAGCATACAGGACATGGAGCCAGATCTGCAGGTCACAGGAAACAGACCCTGAACTTTCAAACCTCTCGATAAACGCGACCTCACGAGACTGAGAGAGAATTGAGTTTACGTTAAAGGCCAGATCTTTGCAGACCTTCACAAGAGCAGCCGAGCTCTCGTCACAGTTTTACTCATCGAAGAACGTGCCAAGATATTTGTAAGAAGTCACAATTCCCACACGACAAATAGAGTCTGCGACGCCGCCCCGAAAGCTACAACTCGAGTCTCCAGTTGGTCTCCAGGCCGGTGAGAAGGTCCTTAAAAACTAGACTCACAACATGAACACGGCTGTGGATGAACCAGGGCTTTTGCTTTTTCAAACTGTCCAACTCAGGACTGGGACCCTCTTGGACACACTTTGAAAAAGGCAAAAGTTCTGGATCATTATTATTATCATCTACTCATTTCTCTTTTTAAACTGGAGCCTCCACTTCGGACGTAGATTCACAAATTGTCCCGGCGAGGTCACACAGCCCCTCAGAGGCGTGGGAGGACCAGCCAGGGCTCCTCTGTGAGCTTCATGTCTCCAGTTTCTCATCACGCTCTGTGCCAAAGCTGTGTTGGAGAAGGCTGGATCTCAGAGGGTTTCTCCTGATTGCTCAAAGTCCCGTTTCAGTTTTGCCCTGACGCTCTTGTTCTGTCACACAAAGCTGTAAAATAATTGTATCGTCTCTGTGATTTTATTCCACATATTGTACAGAATTATACTTTTTTTTTTTTGGGACCAAAGGTAAACGTGTCCTTCACTGAAGAGTCCGAGCTGTGCCATGTTATAACCTCACGCTCTGTATCCGTCACTAAAGCTGTTATTAATGTGTTATTACCGATGATCCTGTACAGACGTGGTTCTTGTGCCTTAAACGCATCACAGATCAACGACCGAGTGTATATTTTATTAAAGGCTTTGGAAAACTGGGATTTTCTCTGTGGTTTTTGAGCGATGATGATGATGATGACATCACGCACGGGCGAAGAGTGAAGAATGTTTATCTATGTTTCAGACGTAAACGCGCCGGGTTCAGGTGTTTCTGTATAAACCAGTGTCAGATGTTTCCTCACAGCTGAGAAACATTCAAACCGATAACGCGTCCGAATAATCTGAAACATGAGGTCGACCTTCAGGACCACGTGTCCCAAAGCCTAGGTACCTCGCCCCACCTTGCTCTGATGTGGGCGTGGCCTTGGGCTGGTGTGGGCGTGACCTTGGGCTGATGTGGGCGTGGTCAGGCATCTACATCATCACTCGCCGCCCAAGTGCTGCTCCAATGTTCAAGTCCTCTCTTTGGTTAGCATGTGGCTAATATACCCAGGATACATTAGCGTAGCCTTCACTGCCTTAAAGCCAAAATTACCCATAATGCACCACGGCTCTTAGAAGAAAAAAAAAAGAGAAAAAAAAGGTGGAGCTTGTGTGACTTAAATGCACCTAAATTCAAAACGTTTTTGTCAAGATTTGGTCAAATAATGAATTTTAGGTTTTTTGTCTTTTTAGTCAAAAATAGAAAAAACAGTCAAGCAAATGTCGCCGCTTCGTGGAGCAGCGAAGAACCAGATGTGTTTGTTGGGCATTGAATTTAATATATCGCTGGGTCGCAGGTTCTAGAACGTATGAATTACAAACATTTCCTCCAAAACGAACTCATGTTCCTCTATATAATATCCTAGGCCTTTAACGCTGCGGTGTGACCTGAAACCAGCAGGAACAGGCATTGAATCATTGAATAGTTGTGTTTAAGACGAAGTGCGCCTTGATTCCAGACGAGACCAGGCGGTGGCGCCGGGGGCGGAGCAAGGCGCCTCTAATCAGGGCAGACTCGTCTCCGCCCCGAGAACAGACGAGCTCAGATCTCGCAGCGACTCGCGTGTGGTAGAAAGAGTTTGTGAACACATTTGTGCTTCTCCGTTCAGAGCGACATGACAGACTCTCCTCTTACAGTTCAGGGTTAGAATAATGAACGTGGCTCAGGTGTGGAGCTCACGGGCACTTTCTGTGTGAGGTGAAGCATCAGAGTGGACGTGACGAGGAAACAGGAGGCGACACGGTTCTGGTCTAAACACCGCTCAGATCCGATCATCTGCACACGTGTTCACAGCACTTCATTTCCCATAATCCCTTTGGCCTTTGTAGTTCAGGCGGTCGAGCGAGGCGCCCGCCCCGGTCCATGATCTCTCTGTACCAAAGCTTTCCTCAAAAACAAAAGAATGTTCCCTCTGTATAATCTCACAGGCCTTTAGAACGCTGTGATGTCTCTGATGTCCTTCAAATATCTAGGTGTTTATTTGAAAACCCACTCAAGTGCATGACGATTTTCTTTGTCGATTTTCTTTGTCGAAAGTGTCTCCGAGGTCTCGTGACTGGGATACTTTGGCGTGAGCACAAACATAATGTCTTGTTTTTATGATGCTGATCTGGAAAAGCCGGATCAGATTCGGCCTGGTTTCCTGGTTTCCTGGTTTCCTGGTTGGGCCCTCGCACTGTCCTGTGTAAAAACAAAATGGAGAAATTGGTTTGAAATGCCATGAAGATTATTCGTTCTTTAAAAACACTCTTTGAATCCTCGGCCTCGGCTCAGGAAAAACACCTTCTCTTGTCTTTAATGAATACGAGCGTTTACCATCGGGAGACGATATCGGGCAAGAAGACGCCGATACAAACTCTATTATATCGGCTGCTCTTCTTCACAAGTGCAGTTACACTTTGTTAGTGTAACTAACAAAGTGTAACTAATGTGTTAATGTGTAACATTAACCTTAATGTGTAACCCATTGTGTGGACATGTGACTGTTTGGCCCAGACTGAGGACGAGCTGCTTCCTTTTGGATGAATGCATGTTTTATTCTTGCTGTTGTATGAACCACAGGCCGAGGCAGATTCCTCTACGGGACAATAACGTTGATCTTAAATCAGGCATTTTCACATTTTAATTTCTAAACACTATTATGAACTCTCTGCAGCCGAACCTCAAATATCTCAGTGAGTTTTAGAGTTATTGATCCGATTATTGATCAATAACTCTAAAACACACTGAGTTTATGCATAAGACTTAATCTACATAAACGGCCGTGATGATGTCTTTATTCCTGGTTTATGGCGGCATGAGTCGCCGTGGTAACCACTGACCGGCGCTGAACTTTAACCCCTCGTGTGTGTGTCTGCTGACGGAGCGGCCGCTGGAAAAATGATTTACGTTTTTCCTTCAGACGGAGAGGACCAGCTCGGACACGGAGGAAACTTTCACCAGGAACGGCTTTACTTTATAAGAAACTTTCACCAGGTACGGCTTTACTTTATAAGAAACTTTCACCAGGTACGGCTTTATTTACTTCATAAGAAACTTTCACCAGGCACGGCTTTATTTACTTCATAAGAAACTTTCACCAGGTACGGCTTTATTTACTTCATAAGAAACTTTCACCAGGTACGGCTTTACTTTATAAGAAACTTTCACCAGGTACGGCTTTACTTTATAAGAAACTTTCACCAGGTACGGCTTTATTTACTTCATAAGAAACTTTCACCAGGCACGGCTTTATTTACTTCATAAGAAACTTTCACCAGGTACGGCTTTATTTACTTCATAAGAAACTTTCACCAGGCACGGCTTTATTTACTTTATAAGAAACTTTCACCAGGTACGGCTTTATTTACTTCATAAGAAACTTTCACCAGGCACGGCTTTATTCACTTTATAAGAAACTTTCACCAGGCACGGCTTTATTTACTTCATAAGAAACTTTCACCAGGCACGGCTTTATTTACTTCATAAGAAACTTTCACCAGGCACGGCTTTACTTACTTTATAAGAAACTTTCACCAAAAACATTCCTACTCCTGAATCTCCGGCGAGTTAGCATCAGAGCTCCCTTTAGCATCAGAGCTCCCTTTAGCATCAGAGCTCCCTTTAGCATCAGAGCTCCCTTTAGCATCAGAGCTCCCTTTAGCATCAGAGCTCCCGTTAGCATCAGAGCTCCCTTTAGCATCAGAGCTCCCTATGCTAACGTGGCTACGATAGTTAGCATG
Organism: Proterorhinus semilunaris; assembly: GCA_021464625.1. NCBI lineage: Eukaryota > Metazoa > Chordata > Actinopteri > Gobiiformes > Gobiidae > Proterorhinus > Proterorhinus semilunaris. Next base: position 30,552,132 of record CM038361.1, on the reverse strand, counting down.
GAGGCTCCTTTCCCGAACTCCTTCCTCACGGACGGCCCGATTCGGACGCTTCTGATCATGGCGGACGCACATCCGGTTTGGCGTTAGACCTCTTACCTCTTATCTCCGTCTGCGCCTCGTCCGGACTTGGGCCGCATCCTCACATTCTTTTAAAAAACGATACTTTAACGATACTTGAAACCTACACTGAATTATTTGTCATACAGACACGTTAATAAAGTTCATTTTATTATTTTCCTTCCATTTCATTTCTTTTACATTTGTATCATTTATTTGAAGTGAAACAACCAACAAACCTGGTTGCGGAAAAAACACTTTCCACGTTTTTCTTTTTTTCCCAATTTTTTCAATTCCCCCCCCCAAGATTTTCCATATTGTTTGACGTATTTTTTCCCCAATTTTTTTCACCTTTTAAATGTTGATGACCAACAGCATCAAAAGTTAAATAAAATTTCATATTTCTTTTCGGTTCCTGCTTTCGGCCCAGCCCTCGTCCTGACTTCAGGAGCGCGCACTAATATAATCCACGATATATCAATATATTTTTTAAAGAAACATGCGATTTTTAACCTTTTTTCAGGATCTATTGGCTTTGTATCGGCCGATTGATCACTTCATTTAAATAAAATTAAACAGTGGACAGATTCATTCAAACCTTTTTATTAACCAGGAAACATCTCCTACAGATAAAAGTCTCTTTTACAAGAGTGGCCTGAGAAGCAGCACAGAAATAAACCTTTTATTATTCGGCTCTTCACAAAGCAGACGCTCCATCCACCTGAACGTGTCCAACGTCCCCAGAGATTCACCACCTCCTCCTCTCCAGCTGCACCTTCAACTAAGCAGCTAGGCTAGCAATAGGTAGCTAGCCATGTGGACTTTAGGACAGGCAGGTGATTTGTACCTGCAGATTTATTTCGTAAATAAGTGCCCAAATACGAGGAGTCCCAACACGGCCTCATAGATCAAAGTATTCCAAAGGATCCACCGGCGCAAAGAGAAAACCAGCCCGAGAATAAAGCAGCGATGAGGGAGAGACTCCAGGCTGGTCATACATGTTCTCCGAGGCATGAAGACACTGAGAGTTCATCCACGTCCAGGATCGATAATAAAGCCTAAATATTTGTATTGAGTTACTTTCTCCATGTCGGAGTCTGAGATCGTTCAAATAGACGGGAGGTCGAGTGCAGATGATTATCCAGGTCATGAGTTTGGTTTTATTAGACAAGGCGAGTTTCTTTGTAGAGCACAGTTCATACACAAGGCAATTCAAAGCTTCACAGTTGCATAAAATTACAAGAAAACAGATAAAACATCAACATAAAGTTAATCAATTCCAGTAAAAGGCCAGAGTGCAGATAAAATACTTTCAGTTTTCATCTGCTCGGGTAAAAAAAGCTGTTTTCAGCCTGGATTTGAACATTGTCAGAGTTGAGGCCTGTCTCACATCCTCATGAAGACTGTTCCAGACTTTAGCTTTAGCCTCAGCGTGTTTAGTCCTGACTCTGGGAACCACCAGGAGACCCCTCCCTGAAGTTCTCAGGGCCCGAGATGGTTCATACGGCTCTAACATGTCAGAGATGGACTTTGGTGCTAAACCATGAAAAGACTTGTACACGAGCAGAGCTGTTTTAAATTCTATTCTCTGAGTGACAGGAAGCCAGTGCAGGGACCGGAGCACTGGACTAATATGGTCATATTTCCTGGTTCTTGTCGGGACTCGAGCAGCAGCGTTCTGGATGTTCTGCAGCTCTAACAGCTCGTTTAGAAAGGCCAGTGAGCAGCCGTTACAGTCCTCTAACCTGCTGGAGACAAACGCATGGATGAGTGTCTCCAAGTCTGGTTTTGACACTGTTCCTCTGATCTTAATGTTTTTCAGGTCCATCTGTAGCTCCTTTATCGATCGTGTTACAGGAAACAAACTTAAAGGCCCGACGTCGGGATAACCTCTGTCAAACATCGAGCGCTGCATGTGACGTTTATGGACCTCAGGAATGTTTAGTGTCGTCGGGTCGTAAAGCGGCGCTCGTCAGCAACACTTCCACCACATAAAGAAATAAAGTCGTCACGAGGAACTTTTACGCCCGATAAGAGTCCGATTCAGATCAATAACAGGTTTCCACGGCAACAACCGTGACTTGGTCGTTTCAGCTCAAATAAATGACATATTTTTTAACCTATTTTTTAATTTTTTCCCCCTATTTTTGTTTTTTGTTTTCAATGTTTGCCACATTTTTTATATTTTTTCACCAAATTATTCCCCGTTTTACGCAGTTCCTGACATCGGAGGTGGACCTGATATTGTAGACGTGCAGATCTTCAACCCATTATTGTTCTGTTTTCAGGTATTGGCCGTAAACCAAGTATTTAAGGTTTAATTTCCAGATTTGCCAAAACCGCGGCTGAACGATTCTCAGATGGGACGTCCTGTTTGGTGAAGGCAGTTTGTAGAAGAGGTTTTACAGGAATAAAACTCTTTGTGTTTTGTGTCAGACGTATTTCCTCGTGACCTCATCGCCCCTGGACCAATCAGGATGCAGGAGGAGGATGGGGCGGGGCGTGTGCGGGAGCTGCAGGAGCAGAGGATGACGATGCAGAAGAAGACCTTCACCAAATGGATGAACAGCGTCTTCCACAAGAACAAGGTGCCATGAGCGTATGAGAGTTTACAAATGGTGGTTTGGAAAAATTGATTACATTATATTTTATATTAAATATATTTTATATATATTTTTATATTTTTTATATTTTACATATTTTAGGTGCCCATTTTATTTTAACAACAACAGTTTTTTTAACATCTTGCAAACTTTATTAAACCAAGTGTCTGAATATTCTGCATTTTATTGTCACAGGTTCCTTCAAATCACACTCACACCTCTCCCCCTCCCCCTCTCTCTCCCCTCTCTTCTCTCTCTCCTCCCCTCTCTCTCCTCTCTCTCCCCTCTCCTCTATCTCCCCTCTCCTCTCTCTCTCCTCCCCTCTCTCTCCCCTCTCCTCTCTCTCTCCTCCCCTCTCTCTCCCCTCTCCTCTCTCCTCCTCCTCTCTCCCCTCTCCTCTCTCTCTCCCCTCTCCTATCACTCTCCTCTCCTCTGTCTGCTCTCTCTCCTCTCTCTCCCCCTCTCTCTCCTCCCCTCTCTCTCCCCTCTCCTCTCTCTCCCCTCTCCTCTCTCTCTCCTCCCCTCTCTCCCCTCTCTCTCCTCTTCTCTCTCTCCTCTCACTCTCCTCTCCTCTCTCTCCTCTCACTCTCCTCTCTCTCCCCTCTCCTCTCTCTCTCCTCCCCTCTCTCCCCTCCCCCTCTCTCTCCCCTCTCCTCTCTCTCCCCTCCCCTCTCTCTCCTCTCTCTCCCCTCTCCTCTCTCTCCTCTCACTCCCCTCTCCTCTCTCTCCTCTCTCTCCCCTCTCCTCTCTCTCCTCTCTCTCCCCTCTCCTCTCTCTCCTCTCACTCCCCTCTCCTCTCTCTCCTCTCTCTCCTCTCCCCTCTCCTCTCTCTCCTCTCTCTCCCCTCTCTCCTCTCTCTCCTCTCTCTCTCCCCCTCTCCTCTCTCCTCTCACTCTCCTCTCCTCTATCTCCCCCTCTCCTCTCTCTCCTCCTCTCCTCTCTCTCCTCTCACTCTCCTCTCCTCTCTCTCCTCTCACTCCCCTCTCCTCTCTCTCCTCTCTCTCCTCTCTCTCCCCTCTCCTCTCTCCTCTCACTCTCCTCTCCTCTATCTCCCCTCTCCTCTCTCTCCCTCTCCTCTCTCTCCTCTCACTCTCCTCTCCTCTCTCTCCTCTCACTCTCCTCTCTCTCCTCTCTCTCCCCTCTCCTCTCTCTCCTCTCACTCCCCTCTCCTCTCTCTCCTCTCTCTCCCCTCTCCTCTCTCTCCTCTCACTCCCCTCTCCTCTCTCTCCTCTCTCTCCCCTCTCCTCTCTCTCCTCTCTCTCCTCTCTCTCCTCTCTCTCCTCTCTCTCCCCTCTCCTCTCTCTCCTCTCACTCCCCTCTCCTCTCACTCCCCTCTCATCTCTCTCCTCTCTCTCCCCTCTCCTCTCTCTCCTCTCTCTCCCCCTCTCCTCTCACTCTCCTCTCCTCTCTCTCTCCCCTCTCCTCTCCTCTCCTCTCACTCCCCTCTCATCTCTCTCCTCTCTCTCCCCTCTCCTCTCTCTCCTCTCTCTCCCCTCTCCTCTCACTCTCCTCTCTTCTCTCTCCCCTCTCCTCTCACTCTCCTCTCTCTCCTCTCTCTCCTCTCACTCTCCTCTCTCTCCTCTCTCTCTCTCCTCTCTCTCTCTCCTATCTCTCCTCTCTCTCCCCTCTCCTCTCTCTCCTCTCACTCCCCTCTCCTATCTCTCCTCTCTCTCTCCCCTCTCCTCTCTCTCCTCTCTCTCCTCTCCCTCTCCTCTCACTCTCCTCTCTTCTCTCTCCCCTCTCCTCTCACTCTCCTCTCTCTCCTCTCTCTCCTCTCACTCTCCTCTCTCTCCTCTCTCTCCTCTCTCTCTCTCCTCTCTCTCTCTCCTATCCTCTCCTCTCACTCCCCTCTCCTCTCTCTCCTCTCACTCCCCTCTCCTCTCTCTCCTCTCTCTCCTCTCACTCCCCTCTCCTCTCTCTCCTCTCTCTCTCCTCTCACTCTCCTCTCTCTCCTCTCTCTCTCCCCTCTCCTCTCTCTCCTCTCACTCCCCTCTCCTCTCCTCTCCTCTCTCTCCCCTCTCCTCTCTCTCCTCTCACTCCCCTCTCCTCTCTCTCCTCTCTCTCCCCCTCTCCTCTCTCTCCTCTCACTCTCCTCTCCTCTCTCTCCCCTCTCCTCTCACTCTCCTCTCTCTCCTCTCTCCTCTCTCTCATCTCTCTCCTCTCACTCCCCTCTCCTCTCTCTCCTCTCTCTCCCCTCTCCTCTCTCTCCTCTCACTCTCCTCTCCTCTCTCTCCTCTCACTCCCTCTCCTCTCTCTCTCTCCTCTCACTCCCCTCTCCTCTCTCTCCTCTCACTCCCCTCTCCTCTCTCTCCCCTCTCCTCTCACTCTCCTCTCTCTCCTCTCTCCTCTCTCTCATCTCTCTCCTCTCACTCCCTCTCCTCTCTCTCCTCTCTCTCCCCTCTCCTCTCTCCTCTCCTCTCTCCTCTCCTCCTCTCCCCTCTCCTCTCTCTCCTCTCTCTCCCCTCTCCTCTCTCTCCTCTCACTCCCTCTCTCTCTCTCTCTCTCCCCTCTCCTCTCTCTCCTCTCACTCTCCTCTCCTCTCTCTCCCTCTCCTCTCACTCTCCTCTCTCTCCTCTCTCCTCTCTCTCATCTCTCTCCTCTCACTCCCTCTCCTCCTCTCCTCTCTCTCCCCTCTCCTCTCTCTCCTCTCACTCTCCTCTCCTCTCTCTCCTCTCTCTCCCCTCTCCTCTCTCTCCCCTCTCCTCTCTCTCCTGCTCTCTCCCTCCCCTCTCTCTCCCCTCTCCTCTCACTCTCCTCTCCTCTCTCTCTCCTCCCCTCCCCCTCTCTCTCCTCTCTCTCCCCCTCTCCTCTCTCTCTCCTCCCCCTCTCTCTCCTCTCTCTCCTCTCACTCTCCTCTCTCTCCTCTCTCTCCTCCCCTCTCTCTCCTCTCTCTCCTCTCACTCTCCTCTCCTCTCTCCTCCTCTCACTCTCCCCCTCTCCTCTCACTCTCCTCTCTCTCCTCTCTCTCCTCCCCTCTCTCTCCTCTCTCTCCTCCCCCTCTCTCTCCTCTCTCTCCTCTCTCTCCCCTCTCCTCTCTCTCCTCTCACTCTTCTCTCCTCTCTCTCCCCTCTCCTCTCACTCTCCTCTCTCTCCTCTCTCTCCTCTCACTCCCCTCTCCTCTCTCTCCTCTCTCTCCCCTCTCATCTCTCTCCTCTCACTCTCCTCTCCTCTCTCTCCTCTCTCTCCCCTCTCCTCTCTCTCCCCTCTCCTCTCTCTCCTGTCTCTCCCCTCCCCTCTCTCTCCCCTCTCCTCTCACTCTCCTCTCCTCTCTCTCTCCTCCCCTCTCTCTCCTCTCTCTCCCCCTCTCCTCTCTCTCCCCTCTCCTCTCTCTCCTCTCTCTCCCCTCTCCTCTCTCTCCTCTCTCTCCTCTCCTCTCTCTCCCCTCTCCTCTCTCTCCTCTCTCTCTCCCCTCTCCTCTCTCTCCTGTCTCTCCCCTCTCCTCTCTCTCCCCTCTCCTCTCTCTCTCCTCCCCTCTCTCTCCTCTCTCTCCCCTCTCCTCTCTCTCCTCTCCTCTCTCTCCCCTCTCCTCTCTCTCCTCTCACTCTCCTCTCCTCTCTCTCCCTCTCCTCTCTCTCCACTCTCTCCTCTCCTCTCTTTCCCCTCTCCTCTCACTCTCCTCTCCTCTCTCTCCCCTCTCCTCTCTCTCCCTTCTCTCCTCCCTCTCTCTCCTCTCTCTCCTCTCACTCTCCTCCCCTCTCTCTCCTCTCTCTCCCCCTCTCCTCTCTCTCTCCTCCCCTCTCTCCTCTCTCTCCCCTCTCCTCTCCTCTCTCTCCCCTCTCCTCTCTCTCCACTCTCCTCTCCTCTCTCTCCCCTCTCCTCTCTCTCCCCCTCTCCTCTCTCTCCTCTCACTCTCCTCCCCTCTCTCTCCTCTCTCTCCCCTCTCCTCTCTCTCCCCTCTCCTCTCTCTCCCCTCTCTCCTCCCTCTCTCCCCTCTCCTCTCTCTCCCCTCTCTCTCCTCTCCTCTCTCTCCCCTCTCTCTCCCCTCTCTCTCTCCTCTCTCCTCTCCTCTCCTCTCTCTCCCCTCCCTCTCTCCTCTCCTCTCTCTCCCCTCCCTCTCTCCTCTCCTCTCTCTCCCCTCTCTCTCCCCTCCTCTCTCTCCTCTCTCCTCTGCTCTCTCTCCCCTCTCTCTCTCCTCTCCTCTCTCTCCCCTCTCCTCTCACTCCCCCTCCATGTGGTCCTTCTCTCGTCTCTCCTGGTGTTTACTCCCATAACCCTGTCCAGATGTGGCCCATTCTCCGGATTCCTCCAGATAAACGTTCACGCTCTCCCGGCGCTCAGTGTGTGTTAATGTGTGTGTTAATGTGTGTGTTAATGTGTGTGTTAATGTGTGTGTCAGAGGTGTGCAGTCCGTTCATGAAGGTGACAGCGGGTCAGAGGCCGTTGGTCCGGGATCGTCCCACTGAGTGTTTGGACAGAGGAGTGTGAGGCAAAACGCTAACAAAGAGCAAGTTCAGGGGCCAAAGAAATAAAACAAACATTTGACATGAGAACGTTTATTTTCCCAATTGCAGTAAAAAAAAAACATTTTACACGACAACAAATAAACATCAAGCGTTGGTTTAAATCGATTGAGAATCTTTTCACTTATTTAGACTTATTTCCTCATCGGACCAAGTTCACAAATGGCTTTTTTCATTTTCATTTGTGACTTTCACGATTCGTGGAGGTCCCGACAGAGCGAGTCCTGTGGTGATGATCAGAGCTGATTCGTAATTCAGTGTGAGATTATTCTTACAGCGTTCGTACTGTAGGAATCTCAATGTTTCAATAGTATAGTATATTCTGAACAGACGGTCTCTTCTCCAGGAGCCGCTGGAGCTCTCGGACGTGTACTCGGAGCTGAAGTCCGGCCTGGCCCTGATCCGCCTGCTGGAGCTCATCTCGGAGACGGAGCCGCTGCCCCGGAGCCGCGGCCGGATGCGCGTGCACTGCCTGGAGAACAACAGCGTGGCCATCAACTTCCTGAAGAGCAACAAGGTGCGCGTGGACCTGATCGGCCCCGAGAACGTGGTGGACGGAGACCGGACGCTCATCCTGGGCCTGCTCTGGATCATCATCCTGCGGTTCCAGATCGGACACATCAGGCTGCAGGAGGGAGAAGTAACTCGATACTTTTATCTTCCACTCAAGTACTTTCCGATACCGAATACCGACACGAGTTTTGTTTTGTTTTCCGTCAGACTGAAGGAAAGGCCCAGCGCTCGGCCAAAGAGGCTCTGCTGATCTGGTGCCAGAGGAAAACCGCCGGGTACGAAGGAGTCAATGTCCAGGACTTCTCCTCGAGCTGGAGAGACGGGCTGGCCTTCAACGCCCTCATACACGCCCACAGGTAACTACAGCGCCCTCATACACGCCCACAGGTAACTACAGCGCCCTCATACAGGCCCACAGGTGACTACAGCGCCCTCATACACGCCCACAGGTGACTACAGCGCCCTCATACACGCCCACAGGTAACTACAGCGCCCTCATACACGCCCACAGGTGACTACAGCGCCCTCATACACGCCCACAGGTGACTACAGCGCCCTCATACACGCCCACAGGTGACTACAGCGCCCTCATACACGCCCACAGGTGACTACAGCGCCCTCATACACGCCCACAGGTAACTACAGCGCCCTCATACAGGCCCACAGGTAACTACAGCGCCCTCATACACCCCCACAGGTAACTACAGCGCCCTCATACAGGCCCACAGGTAACTACAGCGCCCTCATACAGGCCCACAGGTAACTACAGCGCCCTCATACACGCCCACAGGTAACTACAGCGCCCTCATACACGCCCACAGGTGACTACAGCGCCCTCATACACGCCCACAGGTAACTACAGCGCCCTCATACACGCCCACAGGTAACTACAGCACCCTCATACACGCCCACAGGTGACTACAGCGCCCTCATACAGGCCCACAGGTAACTACAGCGCCCTCATACACGCCCACAGGTAACTACAGCACCCTCATACACGCCCACAGGTGACTACAGCGCCCTCATACAGGCCCACAGGTAACTACAGCGCCCTCATACACCCCCACAGGTAACTACAGCGCCCTCATACACGCCCACAGGTAACTACAGCGCCCTCATACAGGCCCACAGGTGACTACAGCGCCCTCATACAGGCCCACAGGTAACTACAGCGCCCTCATACACGCCCACAGGTAACTACAGCGCCCTCATACACGCCCACAGGTAACTACAGCGCCCTCATACAGGCCCACAGGTGACTACAGCGCCCTCATACAGGCCCACGGGTAACTACAGCGCCCTCATACACGCCCACAGGTGACTACAGCGCCCTCATACACGCCCACAGGTAACTACAGCACCCTCATACACGCCCACAGGTAACTACAGCACCCTCATACAGGCCCACAGGTAACTACAGCGCCCTCATACACGCCCACAGGTGTCTACAGCGCCCTCATACACGCCCACAGGTGACTACAGCGCCCTCATACACGCCCACAGGTAACTACAGCGCCCTCATACACGCCCACAGGTGACTACAGCGCCCTCATACAGGCCCACAGGTAACTACAGCGCCCTCATACACGCCCACAGGTAACTACAGCGCCCTCATACAGGCCCACAGGTAACTACAGCGCCCTCATACAGGCCCACAGGTAACTACAGCGCCCTCATACACGCCCACAGGGGACTACAGCGCCCTCATACACCCCCACAGGTAACTACAGCGCCCTCATACACGCCCACAGGTGACTACAGCGCCCTCATACACGCCCACAGGTAACTACAGCGCCCTCATACACGCCCACAGGTAACTACAGCACCCTCATACACGCCCACAGGTGACTACAGCGCCCTCATACAGGCCCACAGGTAACTACAGCGCCCTCATACACGCCCACAGGTAACTACAGCGCCCTCATACAGGCCCACAGGTAACTACAGCGCCCTCATACACGCCCACAGGTAACTACAGCACCCTCATACACGCCCACAGGTAACTACAGCGCCCTCATACACGCCCACAGGTAACTACAGCGCCCTCATACACGCCCACAGGTAACTACAGCGCCCTCATACACGCCCACAGGTAACTACAGCGTTTAAATATTTTTAAATGTCTCAAATTGAGCATGGTCATTTAAATTTGATATGTATGGAGAAAAGTTTGAGGAAAATGGAAGAAATTGTTTTTATTCTTTTTTAGAAAAAACAAAGTCAACATATGGGAAATTTTTAGCAACAAAACAATGGTAATTTTGTTTTTTAACAGCACATTTTAACTTATTTCTAATGTTTGCAAAAATACTGCTTCATCATCTTTAAAAAAATCCTGAAATATTTGTCACTTTTGTCAATTTCGCCCAGGCCTGTTACAGACCGGACCTCTTCTCTCACTCCCGTGTCCTCGGACATTAGTATAATATTAATATTTGTCCTCTTGCAGACCGGACCTCTCCTCGGACATTAGTATAATATTAATATTTGTCCTCTTGCAGACCGGACCTCTTCTCTTACTCCCGTCTCGTCTCCTCGGACCCGCAGTCCAACCTGTCCCACGCCTTCGTCCTGTCGGAGCGCGAGTTCGGGATCATGCAGCTGCTGGACGTGGAGGACATGCTGGTCCCTCACCCTGACGAGAAGTCCATCATGACCTACGTGTCGCTGTTCTACCACTACTTCTCCAAACTCAGGCAGGAGCAGACGGGGCAGAAGAGGATCGCCAAGGTACAGGCTGGCAGCAAAGGAACCCGGACTCACATGGGACACAAACTACATCTAACATTAACGAGTAATAATGACTGTAATGCAGCTTTTAGACACTTGTCACCACAGGCTTGTAAAGTGAAATGCCACTTGTATTGCACTTTGCATGCCTCTGGTGACAAGTTTGTCATCCATAATCAGAGAAATGCAGGCTCAAATACTAAGGCTAATATTACATGGAGTGGGCTGCCCTCTGCTGGACATATTAGGAACAGCATTCTTACTGTTAGACAAGTTATGATTCAAACAACACTAAATATGTCCGTGAAAATAAAACAATTACGAGAATCGTTTATGATAAATGTACATAAATAAAGTTTCATGTTTTTTTGTGGAAAAAAAGTAAAAAACATAATGAATTCCGATGTTGTAGTACCAGTTTTAGCCGCTAGTCTCTGATTATATGCGTAATCCAATTGAAACAGCGCCATCTGTCCTCACTCCGCGGTTCTGTCTCATACTGACTCAGATAAAACTATAAACACGAGGAAGAATTCGCCAGTTAACGATCTGTAATCTCGTGTTACTATTAATTGCTAATGTTAATAATAATAGTAATATTTCCAAGGATAATATTTAGGCAGTGTCTATAGAAACGTCCGACGGCTACAAACTCTCTTTGCTATTTTGCCGTTTCCTTATGATAATGCATTAAAAGACGTCACCATTGTGTTGTTGTTGTTGTTGTTGTTGTTGTTGCCTTGAACAGATTGGATTGTGCACTAACTGTAAGTATAAAAGTGTAAAGGCCAAATATATAACGGTTTGCTTTGTGCCTCAGATCATCGGGATCCTGATGGAGCTGGACCAGATGAAGCTTCAGTATGAACGGCTGGTTTCAGACCTTCTGCACTGGATCAACTCCAAGGTAAACGTCCAACATCAGGTCTGGAGGTTCTTCTATTCAATGCTGAGAGAAAACCGTTATCGTCTGAATGTCCTTATCGTGAAGAGGAGGGAATGTCGCTCAGAGTGAAGATGAATACTTCTGAATATTTCCAAAACGTGCGAAGGAGCCGGTGTTCTATTACCATCCAGGTATCTGAGGTGCAGATAGATAGATAGATAGAAAGATAGAAAGATAGAAAGAAAGATAGATAGAAAGAAAGAAAGATAGATAGAAAGAAAGATAGATAGAAAGATAGATAGATAGAAAGATAGATAGATAGAAAGATAGATAGAAAGATAGATAGATAGAAAGATAGATAGATAGAAAGATAGATAGATAGATAGAAAGAAAGATAGATAGATAGATAGATAGAAGAAAGGACTTTAGAGAAATCAGAGTCTTCACCACAGAACTAATCTGTCCAAACTGAAGTCATGATCCGTCTTCACACCCAGGAGGAGGTTCTAGTATCGTGTGGTTTGGTGATGTCTCTCTGAAAGAAAAGACTGTGAACAATGCATGGGCTGCACTCTGCCTCCTGGAGGCCACACACAAAGCAAGACTTTGTATGGCCTATGTCACTGGAGGAGAGCTGTGGAGATGTTGTGAAGAGTCTCCAGGCTGGTGAGATCAAGCCAGTCTGCGAGGTAGGGGTGGGCAATATCATATCCCATATCGTTATCGCGATATGATTTTTAGATTTTGTTGTCATTTTTTATATCATGGTGGACACGATATAATTTATGTTTTGCTCAGCTCCATCAGAGCAGCATAAACACTGACGGTGTAGGACACAGGGGAGGTAAACGGCTGGATTAGATCATCTTCACGAGGAAATTAGTATGGCGCTAAAAAAATAATAACATAGCTTTGCATTTCTCTTCCAAATAGGCGTAAGGCTGGGATTTTGAATGAATTTGTCCGTTGTCAATTATATAGTCAAATATATCGTTATCGTGATATTTCTTTTTTATATCGTGATAGAGATCTGAGGCCATATTGCCCTGGCCTGCTGTGAGGGCTACTCTTTCAGCTCTGTCTGCTGTTCCTCGTGCCAAGAGTCTCCTTCCATGAGCGGCGATGACTCTAAACAACTAAATGAAATGATTGAATGTCCCGTATCTAACCCTGAAGTCGTTTCTGTAGCATTTGTTTTTGTTTTTATATGGTGTCCGGTCTTTTGAAAGTAGGCGGGGCTTACTCACACCTCAGAACCACCTGACCGCTCTCTCTGTGTGTGAAGATCAAGCAGCTGGACGACCGGCGCTTCCCCAACTCCGTGAGGGAGATGCAGACTCTGCTCACGGCCTTCAAAACCTACCGCACGGTGGAGAAGCCGCCCAAATACCAGGTGAGCCCGAGTCCCGTCCCGGCGTGGACCTTCGCCCGTCCCGGCCTCACCGTCCCCCCTCTGTCTGCAGGAGCGCGGCGCCATCGAGGCTCATCTCTTCAGCCTCAAAACCCAACTCATGGCAAACAACCAGCGAGTCTACAACCCCCCTGAAGGTACGGCTCAGAGCGCAGAGCGCGGTCACGGGTTCATGGCCGGCGCCGTTTGGTTTGTTCCCACGACTCGGTTTTCAATCCCGATTCCTGAATAAACAAAGAAATGAGCAGCAAACTGAGACTAGGAATCTGCATGGAGATGGTTACCGTAGTTACCCTCTGAACTTTAAACTGTAGGCTCTTTGGAAGGTTGTGACGTCCCGTGAACATGACCTCTTCTCGGTGAGTGTGACCTCTGGTGTGTTTGGGGCGTGAGTGAAGCGTTCAGATGTTTGTGTCCAGGGAAGACGCTGAGCGACATCGAGAGGAGCTGGGCTCTGCTGGAGAAGGCCGAACACGAGAGAGAGCGAGCTCTGACCGGCGCTCTGCTGAGGCTGGAGCAGCTGGAGCAGCTGGCCCAGAAGTTCCAACGCAAGGTAGACTGTCAGAGGAACGTCAGTCAGTCAGGTGTTCTAACTCTCCTCCTCCTCCTGCTCCTCCTCCTCCTGCTCCTCCTCCTCCTGCTCCTCCAGGTAGACTGTCAGAGGAACGTCAGTCAGTCAGGTGTTCTAACTCTCCTCCTCCTCCTCCTCCTCCTCCTCCTCCTCCTGCTCCTCCAGGTAGACTGTCAGAGGAACGTCAGTCAGTCAGGTG